>OX411306.1:187169334-188369334 GCA_948150685.1 Rhaphigaster nebulosa
TAACATGTAAAATCAATTATAAAAACAAAAAATAATATCTAAAATTGGTTAAAATATACTAAAAAATATAAAGCTATGTTAATAATTAGAGGTAAAAGACGAGTAAAGCAGTAAAAGACCTACTCAAAAAATATTATCAATGAATTGAAAGAAAATGATGGATTCGGTTAAACATTAAGCATAATATTATTGCCGGAGTGTATTTTGCCATTAGAAGCTGATAAGAAATGACTAAAATCAATAAAAACCTCTAAAATTACTAAAAACCACTAAAATTATGGGACTTCAAGTTATGAAAAATGTAAATATTTATAGTTGATCAAGGGGTACGCAGACGAGAGACCTCTACGTGCTGAGTAAAATGAATGGTTGGAACCGTAGGAGAAGAAGTCCAGGTGAGAAGAGGAGATTTTTTTCAAATTTTTCCTAGTGATTCTGGATGATCATATGAGGCCGGAGGAGTTCGTTTATTCTCGAATCGGGAGCATCCTAAGGCAGATTAGGGAGATCGAGGTGGGGGCCCGAGGAAAAACGAGGACGAACGAGCGTCACCGAGGACAATGATCGGGGCCCGGCCGCTCTGCTCCGAGGGTATCCGAGAGTAGCCGAAAGGAGCCGATGATATCGCAAGGTCTGATACGAGTGCAATTAGGAACCAGGGTAGTTAATTATAATTAAATCAAGTTCAGAAAAGGGGAAAAACAATTTAGGAAAGGCAAAAAATCAGTTGAGAAGACTATATTTACATAAAATTTAAATATTGGGAAGGTTATAGAAAACGTAAACAAATAGATAGGTAAATGTAAACATTGGGAAGGTTGCATAAATCATAGACATTGAGAACATTATGTAAACTAGCCAGGAAAATCCCCTACTGGAGTAAGGTGCTGCGCCCTAGCGGACAGAAAAATGTATAAACATTGAGGAGGTTATAGAAAATTTAAAAAAGAAATAGATAGGTAAAGGTAAAAAATTTGGAAAAATTGCATAAAATGTAAACATTGAGAACTGAAAAAGGTACAAAACTTTAGCTAATAATAATGACGTCATCTATCCAGATATTATGAAATGATTAAAAGGCTCTTTATCATTGTTTATAAATGATAAAAAAACTTTAAGGATTTAATATTTAATTCTTTTACGGCGTTTTAATAGTTTATACTATGAGAAAATAAAAATACACATAAGATTAAAAAGTTGTTTTGTTTATGTTTCAGCGAGATGAGTAATGATAGAGGATTAACAGTTCAAAGTCCATTGTTTACTTTTAAAGGAAGGATTAAGAGATAGAGCATTATTGCGAAAGCTAAATTTGTTTACTTTTTAGCGGAAGTCCTAAATCATTCTTTATGTTTTGGTATTAACAGCTCAAAGTCCAAAAGCTCTTAAGGGATTAAGAAACAGTATTAATTAATATTCATTAATTAAAATTTACTGCGACATGTTCGCAGTTATTAATACCGACTCGTGTACTTTGAAAATATTTCAAAGCTATGAAAAGGTGCAATCTCTTTGGCCAGCGTGATACCATCGTTTCGATTTGTTAATATATTTTAGAGATTAAAAGTTCGATAGGAACTTAATGGATTAAAAGTTAATCCTTTTAAGACAATTATTTAACTATCGGAGAATAAAAATACGTAGAACATTGACAAGTTAATCCTTTTAAGACTATTATTTATACTATCAACTATTAAAAATACGTAGTACATTGAAAAGTTGTTTTGTTTATGTTTCAGCGAGATAAGAATGGTTGGAGATTAAGAGTACAAAGTCCAAAAGCAGTTATAGGATTTAGGAACTCTACTATTTATTTATATGTTAGAGATAAACAGTTCAAAGTCCAACAGTTGTTATAGGATTAAGAAGCCCTACTATTTATTTTTGTTTTAGAGATAAACAGTTCAAAGTCCATATTTGTATTTCACCTAGACATCATCCAACTTGTCTATACATGATCCAACCTGTTTAAATGTTGGTAAAGTTAAATATTGTAAAGATTACGTAAACATTGAGAAGGTTGCACAAACACGAAAACAATGTAAAGGTTATGTAACCTTTGAGAAGGTTACACAGTATGAAGAGGGTACCTAACCCTTCATCATATAGGTTATGATTAAATAACCGTAGGGGAGGTTACATACTATAAAGTGGATACCTGACCCTTCATCGTATAGGTTATGATTATATAACCGTGGGGAGGTTACAGACAATAAAGTGAGTAACTGACCCTTTAACAAAACCTTAAGTCTCTCAAACAGTAGAGAAAACAAATGGCGGCCGGTTACACTCATGCTCTATAACGTGGGTACCTAACCCTTCAACAAAATCTTAAGTCTCTCAAACGGTAGAAAAACAAAATGGCGGTGTAAGAAAAACAAAATGGCGGTGTAAGAAAAACAAAATGGAGGTCGGGCACACTCATGCTCTATAAGGTGGGTACCTAACCCTTCAACAAAACCTCAAGTCTCTCAAACTGTAGAAAACCAAAATGGCGGCGTAAGAAAAACAAAATGGCGGCCGGGTAAACTCATGCTTTATAAGATGGGTACCTGACCCTTCGACAAAACCTTAAGTCTCTCAAACGGTAGAAAAACAAAATGGCGACCGGGTACACTCATGCTCTATAAGGTGGGTACCTGACCCTTCAATGGGTGGAGGGGGTAAACCTGGTGGTTAAGCGTGGATGCTGACCATGTCATTGTAAACAAAATGGCGGCTTAGGGTGGGGGTAATCAGGGCGGAGCATTTACCGGAGGGTTCAAAGGGTCACGTGACTGGATCACGTGACTAAAATATGCGGGCGGAGCATAAGACCAGGAGGTTCCGCGGGTCACGTGACTAGATCACGTGATTAAAACATGCGGGCGGAGCGTAGACCAGGATGCGCTGAGGGTCACGTGACTGGATCACGTGACTAAAAAGGGGCGTGGCATAAGGGTCACGTGACTAAAAAGGGGCGTGGCCTAATAGTTAAGGTTAGGTCGAGGTAAGACCACGTGGTGGTTAAGGTAGGGTCGAGACGAGACCATGTGGCAGTTAAGGTTAGGTCGAGGCAAAAATTCAAATTCAAATTTCCCGCCATAGGTCACGTGACCAAATGCTGGCTTCTGATTGGCTGCTCCTATCGGTGGCCCAGCTCGCCCATTTCCCCTCTACTCTTGTCCTTGCAGTTGTTAGTTAATAAAAAAAAAATGTCTTGGATTTACTGTCCTCAAAGAGGTTGCATATCCCAATTTTGAAAAATACAATATTTTAAAAAAAACATCATACTCCAATAAATATTTAAAAAATTATAAAAAAAACAAGAAGGAGATAGTCCGAGGGGCAGTCAATAATAATATAAAATAATGGTAACTATTTATCAATACCAACGTTTGCAAACATTGTAGGGTGTCTTCAAGGGTTAAAAAGAGAGCTACTACCGAGTTGAGTAGGAGCATAAAAAATTATGGCTATAAAATATATACATATATACATATATATATATATATATATATATATATATATATATATATATATATATATATATATATATATATAGGATGAAGACCTAAAAAGTGGGTCAAAACGTTGGAATTGAATAAATAGTTACCACTATTTTAAGTTATCCTTGGCCGCCATCAGGCCTCCTTAATTTACCATACGTTCAACCAAAAATAAATAAAATTCAAATTAATCACAAATAAAAAGGTTCTTCAATATAATTATTCTCCATTACCTAATTTTTAAAAATATATATATAAATCTGTTAAATTATGTCGATTTTCGATGCGCTTTTTATTTCGACATCGCTACCTAATTCCTCTCATACCTTGAAAATTTGAGTTCCGTTTATAATTGATTTCATTATTATCACTGCTTATTTCAATCGTCACTTTTTTTTAAAACATATAATTCATTTGTATTCCGAAACTATCCCAATACTGTTGTTTGTTTTTGTTTTGTTTTTTATTAGAGATGACATTTTTGCCAAAAATAGGCCATTTTTAAATATAAAACTAATGGAAAAAATTTAAAAAAAAAGAAGAGACAAAACCTATAATTTGTCTATTGTAGTAAATTAAAAAATAAATAAAAAACCTTGAGTCTCTCAAATAGTAGGAAATAGCTAACTAGCCGACGAACTAAGACAAATGAACATAAGATCACATAAATGAGATAGCACATCTCACATCAGCAGTTTAAATGTGGTGAATATTCTTCTAATGGATCTAACCTTAGCAACAATCGTAAAGTTAAGTTAACGCGAAAAATGAAATAATATTCCGATTAATTTAACATTTCGTTCAATATTACAATATCAATGAACAATGACTGGCCCATAAAGTGAGGTTTCGAAGATCAGGTTCAACTCAAGCCAAAGTAAAATGTATATTGTGTTAAAGCAGTGGAACTGTTGAGAGGTTGTGATTCTTTTGGGGCATACGCCGCCTCTGTGAAATGGGGGCCTATAATTGGAAGAGAAAAATCTGGCAGTCGGGCATAATGTCTACTTCACAACCTGGCAGAAACAATTGCCATTAATCAAAACTTTATCAATAAGAACTAAACTCAATTCCTGAATAAGTTGAATAAAGTTCGATTGTTCGAATCAATTTGTATTTTTTTTTTTAGCTTTATTCAATTTTTTAGATTAGGATTAATTTTGGCGGTGCCATTATTTGTATGAAAGGAGGTATCTGTTCACTGAGGATTTCGTTAATTCGAACGTTACAAGTTTTTATTAGGAATCCAAATTCCAAATTATGGATCGGGAAATACATGATTTTATAAGGCTCTAAGTTTGACTTAAATTCCTAATACTTTACAGCTAAGACCAATAAGGATAGGAATACTGCTGCTCTACGTGGAATCCAAACCACTGTCAATGATATTTCTGTCAAGATATTGAGAACTTGTCTGGAATTAAGTGGGATTTGAACCCTAACATTTTAAGTTTCCATTTTGCAATAGAGGTTGATATTTTAAAAATGCACTATATAATTCAAACTATGATATTCTACTGCTAAAAATAGAAAAATTAATTGAAAGTGTACAATAACCAATCAAAACAGAAAAAAAAATGTAACACCATAGAAAACCATGAGAAAACATTCAATATCATTTGCACTGTCAATTAGTTCATATCATTGCCATTAACAAAATCAAAATCAAATTCTTAAAAAAATGTAAAAATATAAATTTCTAAATGGGCATAATGAGGATATTATATAATCATATTATGTATATGTATACAATCACTCACATTATTAAACTGGTTCTCCAGGTCCTGAGGGATTCTTTCATGTTTCCATGTATGGGGAATGAATTTCAAGATCTAAAATAACTACTTATTTCATTATGAAACAAATCTTGTTTCGTTTGGGATAAAAATATGAAGGTTATAGTATAAAATTATTCCAAAAATTTAAATGCTCTGACCTGGCGCTAAACCCCCTCTGGATCCGACAATGGTTCAGAATTGAATAATATAGTCTTTCAAATGTATTAGTTTTTATGTGAATTCGAACATAAAGATATCTGAAATAAACATCATCTAATTTTCTATGAAACTCGGGATTGTTCAAGAAGTGGGATTGAACTAATGAATCGGGGACTTGGAAGGGAGGATCTCCACTGCTTTACAGCCTCCGACATTATTTAGCAGGCCAGCCAGTTTGCCTGAGAGGGGCTCCGTTATTTCCATTCTCAATTCATGTCCCGCCTTCGAACCAGGTCAAGGAGCCAACAGCTTGTTTGAATTGACTGCTAAACTATCATAGTCTTCGGCGAAACTATTCATGAGGCGCACATCAAATATTGTCTCTCAAGGTAGGAGAGGTTCGACACATTTTAAATCACATATTCAATGTGGGTCTCGCAAGATATGAGGAGGCAGTGCTCTCAATACTATCTATGCTAAAGAACGGGGATTTCCTCTATGAATATTTCTTTCATGAAGTGAATTTTTTTTTTCATCCTCTCTCTTGCTCCATTCGAACACATCGCTTCTTGGTTTCACAAGGTTTTAACTGACATTTTTGGCTGAAATGAAATTATTGGTTCTGAAATTCTGACTCTTCTCATTCTAATGCACAAGAGAAACTAACTCAATCTACCATCTGCTGAAAAATAGTCGTTTTAGTAATTTTTTATTTAATTAATTATTTGTTGAAATACTAAATTGCGACATATTCTATTTAAAATCAGAGGTATGGTATTTTTTTTAGTAAAGTAACATCAAAAGTTAAATTAAAACCAAGTAATGTATTGAGTAGAAAATTGATCAATCTTATTAGTAACGAAAAACGTTAACTCATTTTTCTTAAAATTAAGATTAGAGCAGTTAGAACCTTATCAAACCAAGGTAGCGACATGTCGATAAGAAAATATTGGCAATCAGGTATAAGCTTGGTATGCTAAATTGAAGATTAAAGCATGTTATACCTGCTAAAGAATAGTACCCGGGAGCACATCAGGGGTTTAAGAAAGTCTAAGGCATCACTAAAGGAGTTCCATCATCCAGCTTCTTTTTATTCTCCTCCATGTTTTTCCACTCCATTGTCGAAATAATATAAAATGCCACAACTATTATTTATTAATAAATAAAAAACACATATGTCAGTTCAAGGCTTGAAAAAAATATATGGTCCTTTTTGAAGTAGATATATTACATATATTTGGGAAAATAAAGGTCTACGGAACATTACTTTTGGATACTATTAAAACTTTTTTATAAATTAGTCAGATTACTAGTATTTAATTTCATAAAATATGTTTGAAGCATCTAAAGAAATAATGACTGAATACTCCTCTATATTTTCTTTTAGCATAGGCATTGCATGCCTGCAGTATGTATCTCTATTATGAGTATTCTGCTCAACGCCTCCGTAATGGTATATTGGTTTAGTTTCGTGTATAGCAAAACACCCTGCGCACCATATATCATTTGATAAATTATTTATTTAATGTTTGTTTTAGCGTATTGTTGTTTTGAAATGGTTAGGAATGGTTAGGCTATCATATCAATACTACTGTGCAATGATTACTTCTAAGTCGTTTTGGATTAGCGATAATTATCCCAGGTAAAATAATTATTCTTTCATAAATTTATCTCCATTTGTTTTTGAGAGCAGTTTACATTTATGAAAAAAATCAATTTTACTTTGCTGGCATTTTCTTTAGCTATACTCTGATATTCAGTGCTTGTTCGCTACTTTAAAATGATTTTAGCCACCAAAACAATCACTCTGGGGCCAGAACATTAGTGCTATCAGAAACAACCATTTGGAGAGTAATCCAGAGGTACAGGAAGACTGGTAACTTGACGAGGAAGCCAGTTTCAGGCCGACTGTGATCGACAGTTCCCGCTGACGACCTATTCATTGTGATACCGAGTCTCTGAAATCACTTCCAGACAGCTGCGGAAACCGCCCAACGGCTTCGTATTTCCGCAATGCCTCAAAATGCACTTTTAGGCACTCATCACACTTGTGAGGTGACGAGACGGATACCCGAGTATCGAAAATTTGAGCTGCCTATACGCCTGATGATCACAGGCGAATTTGTACCACACATTGAGCATACTAAAAAGCGATTCTGTCTGTTCCATCTGCCGCTTGCCGTGGTGAACCTCGTTCTAACTACCATTTTTGACTTCTGACTTTGTTATCATGTTAACTGATGATGATATCGTCACAAATAATTATTACAAAAAAAGAAAAATCGAAAAAATGTCGTGCCATCCTTGCATTCAAAGGAACTCCATAGGTCGTTTATTTGTTACTACTAGAAAAGTCTGGTGAGGCCCG
Source organism: Rhaphigaster nebulosa (assembly GCA_948150685.1). NCBI lineage: Eukaryota > Metazoa > Arthropoda > Insecta > Hemiptera > Pentatomidae > Rhaphigaster > Rhaphigaster nebulosa. The sequence goes on from OX411306.1 coordinate 187,177,128, forward strand.
CCGTCAGGGAGAAGTAGGAGAGGTAAAATCCTCTTGGCTTCCGAGAGTCCCGATGAGAGTTCACTGAAAAAATCTACACAGTCAAAAAGTTTGTTGACCTATTAAATGAAAATTAAAAAAAAAAAAATCATTTAAATCTATAATAAATAATAGCACGCACTTTTATCATACAACGACTAACTAACTAACCCATACACTGTAAGGACAGTACTGATTCTAAGCCAAAGGTTGTGCAAGGAGTACACAAGTGATTTGGTCGAGATCACGCTCAACCCCCAGGTATTTTCCCCAATTAAAGGTACCCACTTTACAGAGCCTGGGCGAGCCCCAGAGGGTCCTCCGACCCCACAGGGTCGATCCTTGGCTGATGACAGAATAAATAATTATCTTCTACAGCCAGTCTTGAAACCGGTACCGGGAGCTTGGTAACAGAGTGCCTTACCATTGAGCAACTCCGCTCCTATCATGACAGTTTAGTCTAATTTTCAAATAAGTATGTTGTTTATAATTTAAAGAGAGGTGTTGTTTATGTTCGTTTCCATAACCTCTTAATCCATGTAATGTAATTGACAAAAATAAAATATATTAAATAATGAGTGAGAGGGGGCCACTGTATAGTTTTGCCCCAGTCCGGGCTCAGCTGACGGCGGCCCTGAGTCTTCAATGTTTTGTAAACTGTTTTGTTCATTGGGTAGTGTTAATTGTTTTGCGCATTTTTTTATTAAGAAATTATGATTATAATTATTATTGAAACTTTTATTTACTATATTTTCTCTTAATAAAATAAATAAAAAAATAGTAAAGTTGAAATGCTCAAACTATAAAAAAGAGTGAACTAAGTAAAATAATTGAGATAAAGTTAATACACTATAACTATCACTCGTATGATGAGGTAAATTGAAGTTATAAAGTTCGAAAAATTCTCAACTTCATTAACAAACTTTATATTGAATGCAGTAGTTTGAGACTAGACTGATGGGCGACATTCCTGTCGAATGGCGTGAGATTGGTAGGATACCAGTAGGGTCCAAATATGGTTCAATTTCTGGCTTAGAGGTCCGCTGGTCTGAACGATTTGGAAAACACGTTAGTAAACGAATAAAACTAACGGATTCTAAAAATAAGATTTTTCACATTCGTTTGTTAAATTTGGTAGCGACTTTGTCATGGTTAGTTTTTTTTTAATTTTCCTACTATTGACTATGTTCAGTAATATATTGTACCTATGATTATAATTATGGCAGCATAAAGTTGATAACGAGATGCAGGAAGAGCGACCAAAAATTTTATTTATGAATGTGCAAGCTTCATGGTTTCCTATTTATGATTATGACCAGTAATTTACTGTACTATTGTATTTACGGAAGTTCAAATTTAATTGTAAGATGGAGACAGAATCATTTCCAGTCCAATGATTCTATGTGAATGTGTTATTTTCTTAGTGAGCAATTGACCAATATGAACAGTTAATGATTGTATAATTTTATTAATGGGAGTCTAAAGTTAATTGCTAAAATATAGAAAGATTGCAGAATTGCTATATCATCCTGATGTACAATGACTGATATTAAACGTTGCTTATACTCACGGACCCGATTTCATAATAAAGTACAGAAGTAAAAGTATAAGCGGAAATGTTTGTGTTTAGAGGTTACTTATTTGTTTAGAGGTTACTTAGAGGTTACTAGAGGTAACTTATTTTCATTAGATAATATAAATTTTTTCTTAATTTACTGTTTTTAATATAATTATTTTAAATGCTGTCTTGTTTCATCATTATAATAATGTTTTAACAATATACAGCTACAATATAACTACTTGCACTTTACTTTATAGGCACACCCTCTTCCACAATAAAATACAAAATAACAAGTGCAAGTCGACCTATGATTTATTACGCATAAATGACACAGTGTGTAATATCGAAACACAATAACATTTAAAATAATTATATTAAAAAAGAGTAATTAAAAATAAAATTATTATCATATAATTCCGAAGAGTAACCTGAAACCTCTACAAACATTTCCAATTTCACTTATAGTACAATACTATGTTTTGGCATCAATTGGTTTGGCTTGCCTAGTACGCGTCATATTAATATTTAGATTTATTAAGGGATACCATCGGGTAATCCTTGAGGATAATTATCCCAAAATTATAACAGTGTCTGGTTGAATATGATTTCCCTGTCAAGTCCTCCAGATTGGATACTTCTCCAAAGGCCTGTTTTGTGTTTATCATTGTTTATTAATTAACCAATATACATACTTACAGGACTACTGATTAATGTTAATTAATCTTACAGTCTTACAGTCAAATTGATTAATGTTATGCTTAAGCAATATGATTAGAATTTTTTAATGAGCTTCGATTTTAAATAACAACCTTCTTCCTGACATTTATTTTATTTTATTAAAACTGGGGTATTAAAATTATATACATGAATTTAACTACGCAGTGATCAAGAAATATTGATTGATGAAGAAGGTCTGGAAGTTCTCTGGATGGTTGCCTGTCTCTTCATCTCTAGACAGCTTATCTGTTTTAAGACAATGGTGCCTCCCCAGTAACATATCGGATGATCTTGATTCATGGATCAGAAAGAAGCCGGAACCAGTGTCACAGCCATTGCCAAAGAGAGAGAGCGTCTCTCGTCGTCGTCGAAGTTAGACCCCGAGCGAGAGTCCTCTTGTTGCTCCGCAGACTTCTATCCCGCCTTCCTTCGTTGCTCTCATCCTCTTCTACTGGTAGGAGGTAGACGAATTTTGGCTATTGGCTATATCCTGGTCAGAGTGTGGTGTCTATTTCCAGCATCGTTGTTACTTGCTGCTCTACCTTCTCCAAGAGAGGGAAATCTCAGTATTTACTGGTGAAGGCTCCATGCATTTTTCAGAGTGGGTGCCCTCTTAGAATGCTTTAAAATTTCTCTAATTGAATCGCATCCTTCCCAGACCTCCGCTATTTTTTAGGGATGCAGATATGGTTCCTTAGTATGACCTGTTTCTTAAAATTGATTATATCTTCTGAGACGTGCCTTATCCTGCCGTTGTCACACTAACAAAATCGGCTAACTCTCTATATATTTTCAAATCAAATTATTCTCTATTTCTAAGGGTTTCCGGTAAAGGCTTGTTATGCTTTGTTGTGACAACTAACTCGACCCCGATTAGTGCCCTTGAATAGGGCATGCTGTCACTCGTCAAATATCTCATTCTGACGAGGGTTCCCTTTTTACCTAGAAGGTGCTTTACCTACCCTGACTCTTTACCTTCCGGATATTATGTTCTGGCCTGTTATTATCTTACTTAACTAATCTTACTAATGGATTACTTGATACATATAATGCACTTCATTATGAAATAGGGCCTAGGTCAAATATTTTGTTAGTAATAATATAACTACCAGCATTTCGTTGATGTATATCCACATATAATAACATTGATTATAAAAATCAAATTAATAGGTGAACGAATGCATAATATAATTTCAGAGCTAAAAAATAATTGATTACTTTACAGTAGAGGTCTACAGGCTGAGTTAATAGTCGAAATTGTATAAAAAATAAAAGTTAAAAATGGATGAAATGGAATATTCGGTACATCTTTAGGGGTATTAATTAAATATGACTAGAATGCGGCATTCATATTCATGCTATAATTCATTGTTGGTTACCCTAAGAATATAACCATCGTTTTAGCCTAAAATAAATTTGATGGGCCAAAAGTGAAGGATGTATTCACTACATAGTGGTTTGGGATGATCAATCGTGCAAACCGTGGACCATTAAATTTTTAAAATATTTAGAGAAAAATGATTAGACAAATTAAACAAATAATTCACATCAATAATTGGTAACGCTTGAATAAACCTGTACTCTCCGATTTCATTGGAATTAAATGTTTTCCTAGATTGTAACAGATTATAACTGATAGCTAAATTTACACAACTTTATAACTTTCCCTGAAACGGTTGATTTTAAAATTACTACGGCGAGGACTTTTTGATGATTACCCTAAAATTCAGGGCCTTATTTCACGTAGACTAAGACATTAATACAATGATGAACTCCGTTAGCGTTGATGGTCCCTTAAAGGCTCTCGGATTGCGGTGGAATAACTGTCAGATGAGAACTGGGCGATAAACAGAAGATGTTTCCACTTTAGTACTGTCGTTTGGTATAAACTTGCTTTTATGAGCGGAGAGTTACTGTCGTTGTCACAACTGCAGTATTCGTCTTATAATATCCATCTCTTCTGTTTCCATCAGATAAAATACTTAATAAAAAGGTCCATTCAAAATGTGTTTTCATAAACAATCCTAGCGCAAATTACAACCTACATAATGACTTAAATATTCCATTTGTTTAAGACCATTTTCCATCTAGATTTCTATATTTCACCAGAACCTTACTCATCATCATCTTTTGGTACAAACTCTATCTAGCTCTACTCACCCCTACGATTCTCCTCGGAGGTAGAACAGCAGTGCCTCGAGACAATTCGTAAATATGTAAAAGACATCACGTAACAGAAATTGAATTATACATAGCAATAAAAATACTACAGATTTCGGAACTCGATGTTAGTTATCAATCTCCAGCAAGACGAGAAAATGCATACTGGTCAAGTCGAGAAAATTGCATATTATAAGGTCAATTAGTTAACAAATAAATATTTTAAAGCAGCAGTAGAGAAAGCAGTAAGTTATTTTTTAATATGTTTTAAAATATTTAACATATTTTTCTTTTATATTTTCTATTCACACCAGTTTACTCAACTAAGACAATCAGCAAATGACCTAGATGAACGAATTTAGATGATTTAATATATAATATAATACATGTGAGAGAACAGCAGCCAGCGATACTTCGTTTTTTGAAGTGTAAACCTCTTTTGGCAAGTTGGGCACTTTGGGTAAAAAAAGCAAACTCGCGTCACGTACCGTCAGCGTCAACACCATACCGTACCCTACCTAAATCCAGCCTACAATTTCTCATCTGTTTATTACCTTTCCGATGAGCTAGAGACTTAAAATTTGGAACATATCTTAGGAGTGGATGACAATGCAATAGAAAGCAATAATAACAGGAGTGGGGACCACGCGGCGCAGTGAGCAGCCCTTAGGATACTCTCGGACGACGACTTTTGACGTCTTCGTCTGTTCTTTTCCTTGTAAGTCTTTGACGGAACGAGCTACGATTGTTATAGGCATACCGCTTTAAACAGGAAGGACCCTGCTACATTTCGTTTGATCATAGTATAGGTCTAGAACTTTCACTTTTTCAAATATTTTAATAAGAATTCGGAAATCACCTCTGTGAAACTTTGGATTAATTTTTTTCGCAAACTAAAGCGACTAGGTAAATTGTGAGTAAGCCAAAATGAAGCCTGGTTAATCCTCTTTAAAACGATATGCCTTAGAAAATTGTAGCTCAATCCTTTGAGAAGCTATGAATTCAAGAACGGCAACAGATAGGGAAAAATCGGATTCTCTAAAAGTTATCCGTTGGCATCGTTCGCGCGACTTGTTTTTTTAAAATACGACCACTTTAAAAACTAAAGGGTTAGTGCTTGATGGAATGACACGTCAACTTTCAAAATCGAAATTCAATTCTAAGAAGCAAGATCTGTCGGGATAGGCTATGCGCAACTACGGGTACATTTTATCCCGCCATTTATTTGGTGTTTTCTTTTTTTATAGAATTGATCAAAATATTCAATAATTAAGCAAAATAAAAATAATTTAAAATAGCAGCTCTCTAGATTTTTTGTTGCTGAATTCACTCCATTTTTCAAATTTTAAAAATATTATAGTAGTGAGAAGTGATGATCGGACGAAGATTATGTGTTTCAGTGCTGCGATTAATTGTCCCAGAAACACACTGGTTTTATCCCTATTGACCTTAGGTCCGGAGAACCCACTTCTCTTTCTAGTTTTGATTTCTTCTGACAAGGTAAGTGATATAAATAATCCTCATTGTTTAAGCTTAATTTCAAATGATTAGGGTTATTTTTTTCGATTGACTCTATTTTTCTTATGTGTTAGGATAATTTTCGGATCGAGCTGAAAAATGGGCAGAATCCGTTTCGTGTACTACAAATCAGGATAAGACAAATAAATTCAAATGATTAGGGTTATTTTGTTTTTCCATTGGGTCTATTTCTTATATGTCAAGGTAATTTTCTTATTGATTCGGGCTATTCATATAAAAAAGTACCATACAACCATGCAGCATTTAGATTTATTTTTAACTTTATAATAATTTATAATAGTAATTTAATAATAGTTTTAATCATTTAACTTTATAATAGTTTATAATAGATTAGTTTTACGTTAAAAATAAACCTAATTCGTGACAAATAAGCCTTTTCATTGAAAATTATCTTTAACTATGAAACTAAGCTGTGTATTATCGATTAGCCTTATTGATTATTGCTAAGGCTATGTTATTTCAAGTTATCTCCATTATCTTTAGATTTATTTGGGAATGTTGATAGGTCAAAAAAGTTTACACTTCTAGGGTGTGGTCCTAAGCACACTCACTTTTTTTATTGTGATTTTACGTCGTTTTTCTATCCTTTTAAGGCAAATAGGACGGTTGCCGACCTATTCTAACCAGAGTGGGAAGGTCGAGATTCATTACGTGCGGCCGCAACGAAATAAATTTCAACCCGCCCAGGCCGGATTCCAACCAGTACCGTAGCAGTCTTAAGGTTGCTAAGGTGAGGCCTTACCACTCTCGGCCACCTGGGCCTCGTTTTGTCTTGTAATTATATTTTTATATTTTAGCCTTAAGGACACAAGTCATCAGTGACCTGTGAGAACTGCTGAAGGAGACCAAAAAGAGCTGGATGGGGCTTTTCAATCCATTAATCAACGGAAACAGTTAAATTATCAGAAATAATCAGCCGGGTTGCAACCGTGTAGTTCCCCTAGTCTAGTGAGTAACACTATATCTTTACATGCTAGTTGGTGAGGTCGTGCATTAACCTTGATTAGCCATTCTCGGGTACTGTAGTAGTTACTGGAAGCTCATGCACTGCAGGAGTTAAGTAATCTTTTGAGTTTTCTTAGAGTCAGGCAACCTTTTTTAATAGATTATTGTTCAATTTTTAACATATAAGCTATAACTTATTTAAATGAACTTTTAAGATTATTTAACCTAATTAAGTTTTTCATACTCAAATAAATCTCTGATTTTTTTTACTTATCCTACAGGGATTACGACGGCCAGAAAAGGACAAAGGTGGAGAATACATAGGGGAGGACAAGACTGATGGGCTTTGCGGATCCTAATTACTAAGTGAGACCACTGAAAAATGAAGAGCCCTCGAGAACAACAGGTAGCGGAATGTGCTACACTCATACAAAAGACAAGAGCTATTGTGCCTCTTCGGATTGGTGCAGCTCCTGCTACCTAATACTGTTCTCCACCTAACTCATAATTAAATGTTATCGAAGTTTAACCTATATTACAGGTTTAATTATTTTATAACACTAGACTGCCTTTATGGCTATTAACTGCTGACGATTCCATACTACATCTTAATATGAGTCATCACTTAATGGATATTTATGCTTCATTAGTTAAATAAGCAATAACGCTATATATATATATATAAATGAACATTTCAGAAGATTATCTGGTATAGGTTGGTTTGCATGGAGGTTATTAATTTTCGTGGATGTATATAATATATAAAAAAGAGTGATAAAATATGTTATGCAATAAATATAAATAATGGATAAGATAATTTGTAAATATAATAAATAGATGAGGATATATAATTGGATGGAAAATCATCAGAAATACTTTTTCGACAGATTTTTTTTTCAATACCTGTTCAATACCTTAAGATCCTTGCTGTATTCAACACTGCAGCTTTCTTGACATCATTTATAATCAAGTATTGAAATTAACTCTTATTTTTCTCTCAAAGCAAATCAAATCAAGATATGATTTTCATATTTGGTATCTGCAAATAAAAGTCATGATTTGATTTTTATATTTTAAATCAAATAGTGAAAGCCAATGTTAAATTTCCATTATTTGGTTTTACGAATATTTTCCAGATTGAGGTCCATTATTATATAATCGAAATTGCTGATTATGAAAATAATGTCATAGGAGATAATAATGTAATCTCTGATGCCTAAGTTTTATATTGAACAAGTTAACTATATATGTGTATACGAAAAAGGGGGAGTTCTCCGAAATTTAAAAATATGCAGAGTATCAAATAGTTTATGTAGGCGAAAAGGGACCGGGACCTATACGAGTAAATGAGGAGCCATTTTGACCGCTCGACTAAATAACAGGAGCTAGTTGTTTTAAAAGTCTAATACGACGGCCTCTGCCAAAGGCTACTCGAATATTAAATCCAGCATTAGTCCCCGTCTCTGTCCCTCCCCGGTTCTAGCTCCGCGCATGGCCATGCTCAAACGGAATGCTATCTGTCTCCATTCTGTTGGGCCTGGAGCTTCGGTATCACTACCGAGCTTCGCTATCACCACGTTTGCTCCACTCACAATATTCTATGCTTAGCATTATCTAAATAAAAACTGAATTAAGGCACAAATAATTCAATTATAGAATCAAGGAACTGAATTTTATCCGTACAGCTCCCAAAGCAGTCCCAGTTTATGGTTAACCTGCGTCTTACTTATCTAAAAAACTACCCCTTAAAAATTTTCACTTGATCTATTCCTTCTTCACTGATAATGCCTTCAAAGTTTGTGCATTTGGGTTATATCCTCCTTAAGTCCTCTAGCTAGGGTAGAAAGGATCTTATATATACTTATTAAGACTAAAAGGGCAAATCACTTAATACTCTTTATTAAGAGTCCTAAGTTAAGGAATCAGAAGCCTTTATCAAGGGGCTTATTAGTTGTCTTGTGTCAGCCCAGATGGAAGTAAAATTTAGTTAAATTTTACTTCTTCTAGATACTTTTGAATTTTATTAAATTAGATGTTCATACAATGATCGTGTATAAGTTAAATAATTGTTATTTTTTAGTGTACAATCTCTCAGGATGGGGAGTATTTCTCCGAAATGTCAATAATGGAAGATATCGAGAATAAATTATGAATAGGGAAGTTATTTTTTCTAATTTTATTTCTAGGCCCCATTGGATGTGGAGTTGATATTCAAGAGATATCAATGGGGGAAGAAGGTTAGTGGGTTGGATGGGAATGCTTCTACTGCATCGAATGTATTTTAAGAGGGATAAGAGGAGTAGGACATCTTTTGGGAGTAAAGGAATCAGAAGCCTGTTTCTAGGGATGGGGCTTACTAATTGTCTAGGTTAAAGTTAATTTTTTATAATTTTATTTCTATGCCCAGATGTGATGTGGGGTTGAAATTTAGGAGATATAGGAAGTGTGTTGGATGGGAACTCTTCTACTGCATTGGATGCATTTTAATAGCGATGTAAGGAATAGGTATTTTTTAGTGAATTAAGGAGTTAGCAGTCTGGTTCTTCTGATGGGGCTCACTAGTAGTCCATGTGAGAAGATGGAAGTTAAACTTTATTTATTTAGGAACTGAATTTTATGTCTTGACTACAGCTCCCAATGCAATTTTAGTTTATGGTTAAACTGCGTCGTACATACTTCTCTTTTTATTTTCCATTTAACGCTCTAAAGAACTTTCCCCTAAACATTTTCACTTCGTCTTAGCCTACTTCACTAATATAACCTTCAAAGCTTGTACATTTGATTTTTAATCTGCTTTAGTTCTCCAGCTAGAGTAAGAAGTATTTTATATACACTTATAAAGACTAAAAGGATAAATCAGTTATTACTCTTTAAAAAATAAGATAATTCATTAGGTAATTTCTCTACTTGTCATTTCCATGCCATAATAATCTAAATAAATCGACATTTTTAGATGACATGGATTTCAACAAATAAAAGAATTACACGTATATAAGGAACTAGATGAAAATTAGGAATTGGGGCCAAACTCAGACTATTTACTGTACCACCATTGTACAAATCTTTTATGAGAAGTGCCGGAGCAAGCAACGAAACAGAACTCTATATTTACGGTTCCCAACTTTCCCGAACTCCGCTCAACTAAAGTTTCTCTCGAACAAGACTATGCTCTCGCCGCTAAAATTCAGCCGAGTATATGAAGATTATAGCCTAGCTATAGCTACTTTTCATTTTCTAAACAACGCACATAAGAGTATTTGAGCCTTGAAACCGGTCAAAATTATTTGAAGCTTACTTTCATACAGCTCCAAAAAGGATTATTTCAACATCTTAACCAGAAAAAAAAAGTCCGAATCAGGAAGTTCGTGAAAAACTCTATCAAACCCATTATTCTTCAATCTTGATAACCTATTTAAAACATATTCTTTCTGGATATTATAATTCTCTCCTGGTGAAATTTTGTATGGCTTCAATATAATTTAGGAGAAAAATACCAAAAAAATTACTGCGATGAAATAATTATATTTTCTACTCATTATATTCGAAGTAATAAAAAACAAAATGGCGGAAGAAGGCGGTAGATTTTTTTTGTAAAACATAGTTAATATTGGCCTAAATTTTATGTTTATATTCAACATTTTACCCGACATGACCAGACACACGAACAAAAAAATCTTAATCTGATGGTATTAAGCAAACAAAAAGAATTATCCAAACATCCATCATAAAAATAGTTCATAAACGAGCAATGAAAATAGTAAATAAATAAAATGATAATTTTGAAATAAATACGTACGTAATAAATAAAACGTAATACGTCATAAATAATAAACAATTTAATAAGTTCTATGGGAAACACCACTGATAACTGTGAGACTTGAAATTCTGACTATATCTAATTTTTTTTTTTTTTTAACCTTCTGAAATAACCACGCCTTACATTACAACTATAAATTTTACTACCTTATTGGGCTATGGGAGCATACTGAACACAAACAAGACAAAATAAAATTCGTTACAGATACTGTTGTAATAAATAAATGCTAATAACTTTTTATTCGTTTTATTTCCTCGTTACCGAGAATCATCAGTACATCGGAACCGGAAAGTTGATGGATTTGTAGTAAATGATTTTGTTATGTGAGCCATGCAATTAGCAGGTGTATTAGAGAAGGGGGTACACAATAAAGGGGCCAATTGGATCGCACAATGGGTCAGCCTCGGCATTGATTTACCGCCAGGGAACAATACTCCATTCAGCCTAGGGAGCGATTAGTATCGCTACCTCCTAGTCTTACAGGATAACTAATGCAAATCGGAGGTGGCCGCTGTAGGGAGGAAGGGGAAAGAGGTCTGTACGAAGAGAGGAATTTAAAAGGTAAGAAGAGCGTCAAAATCTTTACGGTACATCCCAGATCCATCCAAAGAAATGAGGTCTGCAAGAGAAATAAATATGAATATGTTTTATTTATCTTCATGACTATGTATTCAAAAATATGAATTACTAATTAAATATTCAAACATTTTGGGCTAATGATTACCGTAAAGGGGCAACTTATCTTTGGGAACATATTATCAATCCTGAAACTGCAATAACTAGACAAATAAATTATAACAATAACAGGTTTAGACGGAATCATTTTTTGCAAAACATTATTTTATCCATAAATGTAGACTACGTAAATTATGTTACTCGTTAACAAATAAACTCCCTGCACTACGGTTACCCCTAGCGCTAATTTCTGATTCTATAGGGTTCGAGCAACAAGCACCCATAACACCTTCAGTGCAATTCAATACACTTCATATGGGTTCCAAGTTGCAAATAAATTTCGGAACACAAGCTTGCCTTTCTAAGCAGAGGTATTACGGTGTTAAACACTCCGACCAATACAGTAAGCTACAAACGCAGAAATTAGTGGATAGACGGTAGTCTACGTGTGATGAGAGCCCACAGAGTAAATTGAAAGATAACGAAAAAAAAGAAAATGTAAATTCATTACATATTACCGTTGCAATCGCAGAGAAGAATTCGCTCTGGCAAGCTTGAGAATGAGACAATTAAGCCATAAGCACTCCTACTTTATTAATTAACCGCAGCCACAATCATGCTACTGTTGGAATAGCAATATTCCTTTTTTATTAAAAAGATTTATAAAGAAAACTATATATTGTTATTGGATAAAAGAACAAGTTTAACTTCCATATTCATATGGAATATATTCATAATTTGTTCTCTCCTATATAATTGATTTTCCGAGGAAACACCCCATTCTCAGAACTTTTACCCTAAAAATTAACAATTATTGTCAACTAGACTCTATGCAAAGGGTTTGATAGACAGATAGACAAGAGTTTAGGAAGATTAGTAAAGCATCTTCAATCTTCTTACACACCTTTCTGTAATTATATATTATATATATAATTAGTTTGCAACATTATTATTTATACTAAATTAATAGGTATGCTATATTACATTATTAGTTAATTTATGAATTAATACATCTCAGTATAATAATTGATTACATTTATTAAAATGTTAATACATCAGCATTAGCAAACCATATATACTTTGACTTTGATAACACGATAATAATTGATAAAGCGGAAAACAGAATAAGAAAACACATCGAAGGAATATATTATAAGAAAAATATTAATAGTGTAGTAAACTTCAAAACGGACATGGGTGGTATGATAACCATTTTACAGATATCATTAAGAAAATAGGTATACATTAAATAAATACAATAATCAATAATTAGAGTGAATTAAGAAAGTACCAGGATAATAATATAAATTAGCTAAGGATATTACAGGATAAGAATATCCTGTAATACCTAGCCTTAGCCCAGAGGGGCATGGGCCAGTTATAAATTTAATGATATCAAAAAAGCCGCAAGGTCTTAAGGTAAGATATAAATAATTATTCAATTTTCTCAAAATAATGATTGTATACAATTTAAAATTAAAAGGTATTTTGTTGACCTCCTAAAATAGGAACGGAGATAAACAAAATGTTTAATGATGTTAAAAAATAAATTAGAATGGAATATAATTATATGAGTGGGATAGCAGAATGTTAACATAAACAGGTAAATAAAATTTAATGACTCTTCCCATTGTCAATACATAAGTTTTAATAACACTTTTCTAGGAGTTAGGCCATTGACCACAAATAGACTAGTATATTTATTATATAAAGAAATACGATACATGATGGACTAAAACTTAAATTAAAACTAAAATTTAATTTTTTATTTATTTATTATTAAGTTGTTGATGACAGATAATTACAGCTCAAAATACTGGATAATAAAGTGGTACTAAGGTCAAATAAGATATTCCAGTATTACAAATGAACTAAACTAGTTGTGGTCAATGGCTCCTGCTTAGAAAAAGTTTTAAAAAAATTAGTATGCGTCAGATATTATAATTTTGTATGGACAAGAGGAGGATTGTTTTTAATTATAGGTAATCTAGAAAATTAATTAACTTATTAACTTAAATCAGATGTTCATAGTTATATCGTGTATAAGTTCAATAATTGTTATTTTTTAGTGTAGAAGTTCTCAGGATGGAGATTGTTTCTCCGAAATGTCAACTGTGGAAGATATAGAGAATAAATTATGAATAGAGAAGTTATTTATTCTAATTTTATAATATAATCTGAATTTTATTTATTTATGAATTGTATTTTATCCGTCTTCACTTCAGCTCCCAAAGTAGTCTTAGTTAAGCTGCGTAGTACATACAATTCTTATCTATTAATTTTCCAATTAACGCTCTAAAAAACTTCTCCCTAAATATTTTCACTTCATCTATAGCCTACTTCACTGATATAGCCTTCAAATTTTGTATATTTGGGTTTTAACCTCCTTTAGTTCTCCAGCTTGTAAAGACTCAAAGGATAAATCAGTTAATACTCTTATTAACTGATAATATTATCAAAATGTGACAGACGTTATATCTTTTAATAAAAATTTGATATTTGAAAAATCAGAGAATCCATTTGGTAATTTCTCTACTTGTCATTTCCATATCATAATAATCTAAATCGGCATATTTGGATGACATAAATTTAAATAAATAAAAACATTACACATAAATAATAATAATCGCTAATACATCTAATGCCATTAATATACAACGAAAATTCAATTACATCAGTACTTAAATTTAGTTGTTTTTTTTTAAATCAAATAAATATACTAAATTAAATAAAAATATATTTATTGTTGCTTGTCAAAGTTACATTAGGACCACTTTCAGATTATTTTTCTTTATTTGAATCACTTTGAATAAATTTTTTTTTTTTTTTTTTCTCAGTAACAGAGGATTTTCAAAAACCATTATAATTAATTCAAAAGACAAACCAAACCCGTTGATGACTTATTTATAGGATAACAAAATTTTTAAAACCGTACTTGTTCAGTCTCTGTGACATAATTAAGCCGAAAAATTGAACGATGTTTAAGACAACTCCACTGTTTTTTTATTTTTTTAATGTTCAAAAATCGCTAAAAACTTTTGTTAAACTAAAGATTGGTATTTTATCCATAGATAACAAGAGATATTTAATAAATTCGATTGTTTTCGTTTATGACTTTTAAAAATGCTAAAAATTTGTTTAGATCCTAGCAATAGTATCAATAGTTTTTTTACCGTATACTTTTTTATGATGTTTATTTTAAAATAAATATATACATTATAATCATGACTGAAATCGCCATCGGATTTTTTCACCCAGCCAAGTGAAAGTAATGGCTGATACGGTGGGTTAAGCAATGAACTCACCGACGAGAGAAAAAATATGCTTTAAGGGGTTTGGGTACATGAAAAAATAATCAATAATTAAATTGTTCAAGAGAATAATTTAATACTTATAAATTATAATTATTAGCAATTTTATTACGAAAGAGACATTTCATGTAGAATACTTGTCAACTTATCAAGACAAAGTTAAAAATTGACCACATCTAATGGTAAGGAAACAGTAAGTCTATCCTTGTTATACAAGATTAGTATCTTACTTACTATTTTGTTAAGAGAATAATGAAGAAAAACATACACGACCAATTTAAAAATTAATAATAAAATAATTTTTAAATATCAATCTTAGGAAAGAGAAAGAATTAATTTAAGTTTACTAAATGGTTATCAAACATGATAATATGATAAAGAGGATAGTTGTGTTAATACGATACGTTGCATAAGACAGACTGTTGATAATCCCATACATTGATTGCTCTGATTCAATTTGGATCACACAATAGAACAATCGATTATTCATTATATATCGCTATTATACAAAATCATCTTACAACCGCATAAACTTCAAATATAAACTAATCACCAAAGAACATTGAGATATATTGAACATATTGATATAGTTATTACACTGAAATTTGTTCTCTTATAATAGAGAACTTATGCTGAAAAGGTATATCAATTTATAGGCATAGATATATGGGGCAAATTCTTCCATATTTCCAAAATTTAAAATTCTTCCTTCCAGGATTCTGCATTTGCCAGGGAGTATATAAAAAATCACCCAAAATTACAAAAAACACGTTTGGAATCACAAACTGCTTTGCAAGATATAACGAAATTCACAAACCGAGGAAAAACATTCGATTCCACAAATAATTGGCATTAATACTCGTATTTCGTTTATTAAAGCTGATTTGAAGTTTTGTTTTGTTTCGTTAATTGCCACTTTATTTGGTCTACAATGAAAGTAGATGAGAATCGGCTCCGTATATTTGAAAGGAGAATATTGATTTGGATCTACGGCCCTATCCGTGAGGAGGTACTGATCAAGAACCCATAAAGCTAGACTTATAATGTATAGAAATAATACCATTAGTATTACTAATACTACTGCTAAGAAAGAATACCTTTGCGAACTCGAGTTCCGCGAGTTTAGGTCATAGAATGTAGTGACACACGGAGTCGTATGCCTTCATATAACGATTGAGATCATAGCTGTCGTTGCATTTCTGTTAATGTTTCTACACACCTTGGACCGAAGATTCATGTGGTTGGTGTTAATGCACTTTCTGTGGGGTGCTAATTCGAATTGCATTTATAATGACATTTGTTTTCTTTTTTTGAAAATATCAAAAAACAGAAAAATTAATCAAGATGAAGAATTTTTTTTTTAACCACTGCCATGCTTACTCAAGAATACAAATAATCTTAACTACTTTAAATAGAATTAAGCTAATAATGACGAGGGAAAATATATATATATATATATATATATATATATATATATATATATATATATGTATGTATTTATTACAACTATCTAAAATATTTTGAAGTTTTGTGTAAAGGCGATGTGATACAGGAATTAGGACTTTTCCTTTTTTACATATTTCAGATAATTAAAAAAGAAGTAAGCATACTATAAAAATGGTTTATTAATCCATACTAATTAATGAGATATCATTTAGTCTAGCAGTTCCCTTCGTCATAAAATATTCTTTTGCCAAAGATAATTACTTATCAAAGACACGGCTATTGATGACGAATTCCTATGAACGAAGATGTTTCCCAGATCCTGTCGTATATTCCATACCGCTTCACGATTCCAGCCAGCTGCCACTCAAACCATCCACCTGAGGCGAAAGGAGCCGTTCATCAAGAAGAAAATTACAAGAAGATGGTTCTGGATGATCCACCGCCCACCCTGAGCCCGGAGGAGAATTAGGTTGATGAGGCATCCCTCGGGAGAACTCCTTTATTAATCCTTTCAATTAATCCTTTTCCTCGAACAGTCTTCACCACGACTCGTAGACTACTCCATTTCTCTCCTTCAGTTTCCAACTTTCTTCCACCGTCGTGTACTAACTGGAAGGGATTGATAGGAAAATTAAACCTTTTAAACTATGATATTAAGATATTAAAATCAAATTACGTAATTCACAATACTTGAATTAGAGATTCGTCCGAAATTCGACATCTTCTTTCAGACAATGGTGAAAGTGTGGTCGGCGGTAGAAATATATGTAGGAGATTCTTCGTTGTGGGTGCGATCAATGAATACACACACAAATAGGAAAAATGTATTTTATTCTGTGCTAACGTTTCGGCCAAAGTTTGATGTTAGTCGGCGCTTGACTCTACGCCACTCTGCCCCGTTGATGGCCAAAAACTTGGGCCGAACCGTTGGCACAAAATAAAATAAGTTTTCCTTATTTTTTTGTATCTTCATTGGTCGCACATCCAACCAAGCTTCTCCTACATATATTTTATATAATTTTATTATCAACGAGCAAGGCATCGAGTAATTAGCTACTCCTATTTTGTAATAGACCTCATACATGTATGGATCTTTAGTGATGCATCCCAAGTTGAACCTTAGCAAGTTTATCAAGCAAGGAATAAAATCAAATGCATCAGCTATTTCAGCTCTGGTAAATACAAACATTAAAACTAAAAATCTGCAAAACCGAATGAATTTTTTAATATAACTTAATTTAGATAATTTGATTATTCAACGCAATTCTGAAAAGGGATATTAAAATATAAAATTCTCCAGACCAAATTCAAAGTTATAAATAAATGTAAAAATGTAATTTATTTTTTAATCGTGATTGCCCCCAAATGTCCCGGTCTTGGGTTCCTAAAATTTACGATTCACTTGAAATTATGATTTAAATTATTTTTATTGTAATATAATGTATATTCTTCATATTATAATGTATAATTAATGTCCTAATTAAAAATTATTTATTTATTATTCTTTATATTGAATAATACAATAGGGCCACAGTTCAGGGCAATAAGCATTAGGTCTGAAAGTAAAAAATATTAGCACTTGGAATGTCTAATACATAGATAAAAAAAAAGATTTACGATTAACTGTAAAAAATTATCAACAAATTGATGGCCAATATTATCGTCTTGCATTTACTTCGTTTTTCTTTTTAACTAAGGTGGGAAGGCCGTTTAGATTTTATTATTTTTAATGGAAATATCTTTTTCAATAGTTTCTGTTTCTTGACTTCGATGAACTAACCATGATAACATAAATAACGATCATGATAATAATAAATAACGACTGGATAGTGCCACTCATTGATAAAGAATTCAGCAGCATTATCTGGTTACGATTGACATTTACTTGTAAATTTAAACGGAAGATTAGAATGGTTAAACATTTGTTTCTAATATAATTCTATGAAAATTAAATTATATGAGATATCTAGGGTGCAAAATCGAGCATCTTGGATACATTTAGAAATGTCTCTTCAGTTCAAAGCTGCAATTCAAGAATAATAAACTAAGTGCAATAGTAGTTTCGTAGTTGCTAAGTTTAATAAACTAATATTATTGATTTTTCTGAGGAAAAGATTTGATTTTTCAAGATGTAAATTGGTCGAATTGGCCGAATTAGACATGAAACGCAATAAATCAATAAATAACAATAAATGAAAGAAACTATTAAAGTATAATCAATTTCTACTGGCCTGACTGCCACAAGGAATGGCTAGATAAAGTAGATATTGTAATAGAGACATATTTTCGGTAACATCTTTTCAACAGGTCTCTACGTTTCAAAGCCTCTTGAGTACAAAAAAATCACTGTCGGCCATTAGTGTATTTGTGTTGCCACGAGTATCTAGCCGAAAATCATGTTTTTCTAAAGACTTGCGCCAAAACGGCTTTTGATGAAACTTACTTAAAGTGTTATTTTTAAAGCCCCTTTAACTTTCCATAAATAGTATATTCTGGAGAAAAATCAGGTAAAAAAATTACGCAATTTTATTTGCGCATAACATAAAAAGTATACATTTTATGAAACATGCTATAAAATCACTTGAAATACTAATACTGCAGGATATATCACACTGGTTATTTTTGCCATCATGGATATATCATTGACCACAGTGTTTAGACCAAACTATTTGGTATATTCAATAAGACGGAAAAAAGAAACAGTGTTCAAGCGTCTTTTGAAAGCGCATAAGAAAACCGAGGGATTTACAAAACTACATCTTTCCTTCAAAATCTCATACCATTTGTATGCGAAGGAGCAGTCGCCGAGGAGACAGAATGCTCCTGTTTACTTAGGTTGCCGCTCTTACCCTCCCTATTCTCCGCTCTAGTCTGAAAAATTCCAGTGACTCTTCCAGTGTGGGTTGTGGGACCGGATACATACAAAACATCTCACTAGCTCCTGCGGTATTATAAAGTCTCTCTAAAAAGGCACAGGAAACGAGAGCGGGTTTTCAGATCTTAGCACAGTTTTTCTCTTGCATGACAAAACAAAACATGTTCCAACAGTGACAATTTATAATAGAAATAATATTTTGTAAACATCATTAACAATTAATGTAATATTTTAACAAATATTTTAACAAATAATGCAATCGACAATTTAAATGCATAATTAAAAATATGAATAATGTGTGTGTGTTTGTGTGTGTGTCTGTGTGTGTGTGTGTGTGTGTGTGTGTGTGTGTGTGTGTGTGTGTCTGTGTGTGTGTGTGTGTGTGTGAGTGCGCGCGCGCGTGTGTATATACGAAAATTCGCCAATACCTTCCACCCAATTAGCCTCTCTACATCGAATAATAATTTTTCAAACAGGGATATAATTTTCACTTAAAAATTCCGTCCTCAGAATTTTAAGTTTTTTATAATATATATATATATATATATATATATACAAGGTTTTTAAAAATTGAAAAGATTCTAATTTCAAATATATATATATATATATATATATATATATATATATATATATATATATATATATATATATATATATATATATATATATATATATATATATATATATATATATATACATATATATATATTTGAAATTAGAATCTTTTCAATTTTTAAAAACCTTGTTTTTACTTCAGAAAATTATAAATGAATTAAGAGCATATACAATCCTCTCAGATAGTTCCTTACTATACGAATTTACTTGAAACTATTTAACTGGCGAAACAAACAGTTGGAATTCTGTAATGATGATAATGATGATGAAATAATGATGTTGCCTGATTTGACGACTATTTATTTTATTTAGCAGCAGAAAAAAAAGGAAAGTGCATAAATTTTTGTTCTAAAACGTTTAATCAACAGCACAATATTTTTGTTGGCTATTATTATTTATAGAAATTATAAATTTATTTTATTTTGAAAGAAATATTCTGAGAGAAATTATAATTTTATTTAGTAAGAGAGAAATTTATTAGACAGAAACGTAGGTGGTAGGAATGCCTTAAGGATGATTTTACGGATTTTGGGTTTGGACGGTAGTCGGTGGACGGAAGTTTGTGAATAGCTATTGGTGCTATCGGCATCGAATCTTCGGGTTCACTAATCCTTTAATTATTTTTAGTAGTAGTAGTACTGTAAGAATAAAACCGCACAACAAAATTTGAAACTTTATACTTCTTAAATTCTACCTAATTTTTGTAATAAAATCTGCGTGTATCTTTATGTTACTATAAAGCAAAAGACTCATGAGAATTATAATTTTTTTTTTCTTCAACCAATTTTACAGAAAAACGAAGTGAATCTAGACATGTCATAGGAAATTCGATCATGTTTAAATAAAACATAATATTTTTGTTCCTTTTGAAATAATTACATGCTTTAATGATAGTTAATTAATTATTGTTTACTGTTGAATGAGAAATATCCTGTAAGCATTGTAATGATAAAAAATTAACTGCAATAATTATTTATAACCATTACATTATAGTATTAATTAATACGTTATGATTTAACGAAATACCCAAATAAATAAATAATTATAACAGCCGAAATACAATCATTAGAAACATGTTGCAAAAATGTCGATACGGAGGACAAAGAAAATAAGAAGTAAGCCAAGAATGAAATTCAGTGAACTAAATATGTCTATAATAAACAATTTAGAATGAACGAGTTGAAATAAAAAAAAAATTAGATGCCATCGTTATTCAACATAACAGTCGAGCCTAAACGTGCTCATATATTTGCGAGTTCAACCTTCCGAGAGAGGTAAGAGGAATGGACTTATTACTAGATTGATATAATTAATATAAATAATAAAAGCAAATATTCGAGAAAAAAAAATCGGGCTTTGGCTGTGTCAATGGCAGCCAATTCCATTTACTTTTTTATGTTTTATTTGTGATATAAATATTTTCCACGGCAGATATACTCATATATTTTATTGCATTCCACTTGAGCTGCTATTTCCAACCTTTACGATTTTTACAAAGAAACTTGGTTGTTCGACGAGCATGAAATGACATTGTGTACAGTTTCGGAAAACTATATTCCTGTTTTAGATCACTATTAACACTGCAATATATATTATTTTTTAAAAATTCAAACGATAGATCATGACAAGAAATATTGACTAAAATTTGGAAGAACCACTTAGCTCCACATTGTCAAAGGTTATACTCCGCGAAAATTAAAATACTCGAAATTGTGGTGCGCCCTTTCCACAGCATGCTATTCGTCGCACTCTCTTCTTATCGTAACGAATTCTTTAAAACTTGTTCCTGGTACCTTGGCTTGGATAACAGAAAATAATTTAATATCGGATAAAATGGCCCATGAAAAGGATTTTAGGATATCGACATTAGCTGCTATGGTTTAATTTTATTTATTTATTTTATGATTATTTCTTTCTCCATAATCATTACTAAAGTCCATCTGACTACACAATATTTAAATATTTGTCTTAGATATACATTAGGTATTATATTAAAACTATTTTGATATCCTAACTATTATTATCCGGACCAAATACCGGAGACTATTGATTAATGTAGAATAATAATTTATACTTAAGTATAAGTTTCGGTGAAAATAAATTTAGTAAACGAATTATCTATGCATCTACTGTGTTTCGCCATAAAGGTGTGAAGGAAACAACGAACACCCAAAGTTTTTCCAGAATTTATTGTACAAACTTTTTGTTCCTAAGAAAAATGAGCTGGACTGAACAAGAAGATTATTCGGTCAGCTGCACATCAGTGTATTGCGTGAACTGTTATCATTATTTAACGATTTAACCTATAATCGAGTTCAAAGAATGTAGTTTTATTTATTATAGTATAATAATAACTATTACATTATGTTTATAATAGACTACTTCTTACTATATATTGGCATCTTCCTTATCTTTAGAATGCATGCACAGTGATACAGAGTAGGGGTACTCACAATTTTATTAAGCATGCTATATGATTACCATGCTCAATTCAGAATTATGAGGGGCCCAGTTTAAGTACCATCATACTTTGCAGTAGAGCTGTCTATGGTAAGATGGTGAAACTTTTTTTATTTTGCTAGCCTTGTATTATTAAAATTTGTTTTTATTATCTAATACTTTTAGTAAAAAAAGAAGTGTATCTTCCTGCGTTCACCTTTTTTATCCTTGTTTTTTATTCTCTTCTTCTGATTCTCCATTGAAGTAACTCGAATAAAAACGTTTTTAATTTTACTGAACTAAGTAAACAGATACCTAACCGCTTGTACAAATACAAATACCTAACACTTCGAAACCTGTGAGTTGAAAAAACACCATGGCGGCCATTTAGTAGATTGGAACTGCCAAAAGCATACAATAAAGTCCGCCTGCTATTTGAGTTGTTATCTGCTGTATACTATTGATAAAACCTGATGACTAGCACAAACAGCATATAGAGTTTAATCCTCTTATGGCCAATGAGAGGATTGTGAGTACCCTTAGTGCCTACTCGATTCTCAGCTAGCTCTAAAGACACAGTCTCATTTTTGCCTAAAATAAGAGGTAGGGATGGAGAGGACCGAGGGGACGGATATGATGAAGGAATAAAGTAGACCGGGCAGTACAACAATACATAAATAAACAGGTCGCTTATAAAAAACACTATAGGGTAATTGATCCAAAAGTTGACAGGCTCCTCAAGTTGAAACTTCAGAATGAAATTTGAAAAATAATGGTTAGATTGAAGATAATTCATTAAATTCTGGACAAATTGAAAGAACGGTAGTGGCAAATTTAAAGAGTTCTCTTGAATCTTATTGTTCTTTTTCAAATTAAAATCTGAAGCGTCAACTTTTGGGTCATCACTCTATGTAACTAAGAGTAAGTTGAATATGATAGCTACAAAGACAGAGTTTATGAGAGTGTTATTTACACTTAGTTCCAATTTAGGTACTAGGCAAGATCTTATGTATTATTATTAGTTTTTACTATCCAATGCTAAAAGATAAATAGTTAAATTATTAATAAATAAATTTATGCTATTAATAATGATAATAATAATAATAATATATATATATATATATATATATATATATTATTATTATTATTATTAATAGCATAAATTTATTTATTAATAATTTAACTATTTATCTTTTAGCATTGGATAGTAAAAACTAATAATAATACATAAGATCTTGCCTAGTACCTAAATTGGAACTAAGTGCAAATAACACTCTCATAAACTCTGTATATATATATTTATATATATATATATATATATATATATATATATATATATATATATATATATATATATAAAGGTACAAATGCCATCTTAAAACCATTAAATCACTGCCGGATGCGAAAATTAGGAATATTTAGATATTTATTTTTTTAAGGCAGCAAGTTGTTATTCCATGTCATTCTCTGAATTAAATAAAATAGTAAACTTTTTTTATTGATTCTTTAAATTTTCACGTGCTTTAAGAATCATGAAAGTAATTCATTTTATGTATTGAAGTTTTAACAACCAACATATCATATCGACTATGATCTTCTTTGTGATTCAATGCTTCAGCTATTGCGGAAGCAACGTTATTTCTTGTTCTGGTGTTATTGTTAAGTATGCATGATGTTACAATGCAGTGCTAGATATGTTTTTGTCAGAGAAAGGCGGTTCCTGACCTCTCACATGATATCCCTGGATAAATTTAATATGGTCAATCCTTAATCTAGGTAAGATAACTTCTTCCTTTCTGCCTTTTCTAACGGAGGTTTTCTAGGGCAAGATGTCTTTTTTTTAATTTTCTGGAATTTTTAAGGTGATAATATACATTTTGTTTGCCACTTATTCATAATAGCGTGCTTAGAATTTCTTTTCCAATCCTCAGCTGTTATAAAGATTTTTAAGAGACATTAATTTGTTTAAGCACTGATAATTTTGTAAATTATGGCCCACTAATGGCCCGAAATGGTAGATGCGTCAAGTAAATAAATAATTGTTTATGTATTTATTAGCTGTGCCCCATATAATAAAATAAAAAAATACCAAACCTTTAAAATAATGATCTATAATATGTTGTTCAGCTCATTTGTTACAAACAGTTTTAAGAATCAGGGTCAAAATGACAATATTTTAGTATAAACCGCAATAAACTTTCTTTTAAATAATTTCTAAGTTTTCACACTTTGTATTTGCTCATACCTTTCCATTTTATTTACAAAATAAGGTTTTCACACAACAATTTCACACTTATTAAAAAGTTTGTGTAGTCAATTTGCTTCCACGGAAGTTGGCCCGACAAATGTAATGGCAAGTTGGACAATTTTTCTCTTAACAATTTATTTATGGTTACTGCTCCGTTCCAACAGGTCGTAGTGTGTGTTATAAAGGCATAGATATATATTATAAACTATAGAAATATGATATTTTTCAATTCATTCACAATTATTTCAAAACTCATTTTCTATATACCTCCTCTTATTATAACAAGATATTATAATAAATCTATATAATAAGATATTATAACACTGCGATCAAAACGTACGGCACGTGTCTCAACTTTAAGCTGAGAGAAACTGAGAGGTGCTTCTCGAATTCCGGAATATTTAGGTAAGTCGACCTTAAGGCCGATTAGATGTGCCGTAAAAAATATGATATTATGTTAATTCTTATTTGACAGAAGGGGCCGGTGCCTTATCGAACAGCATAAATCTGTAGGAGAGGGGAAGGCTTTGTAGTTGGCTTTACAATCCCCTAAACCTCCCTTCTTCATTTCTGTTTCTTGTTTATTGTCGGCTGAGTTTGTGCTCTTCTTGTGCTGTGAATGGTCTGCTGTGGAGGGCTGCAGATTATAGTCTCCTTGTCTTTATATTTTACGGCACTATTATATCCTTTGGCGGTAAGGTGAATTTTTTTTTTTTAAATAACAGATAAGTGAAAGTCATTTTCTAGAAAATCGCGTTGTTGACAAAAATAAATTGTGGTCTCGCTTTTCTCATTTTTCTTGTTCCTTTAAATATTATGAATCATTTTTTTTTAATTGTGTATGATATTCAGTTTAAAAAAAGAAAATTTCTTCATAACCTGCTTCAGTTGCTATCTGTTTATTAATGTGTTCAATCCAATTTGTATTGGCCGAGGGATTGAAAAGAAAGAGTTGAATCATTTAAAATGTCTTATAAGAGTTGGTTGATTTATATTAACATTATAACTACTTACGATTTATGTTAAAATTAATAATATAAAGAAAACTAGGCAAAAATCAACAAAAACTTAAAATTAACACACAGACGGAATTAACAAATAAAATATAACTAGAACACCATAGTGAGATTTAAAACTAATATAATATAAATGATAATAACTTCCGTTTGATGTGATGATAGAAAACAGAGGGAGATAAGAGTGAAATTTATTTTTCCTTAAATAAATTATAAATTTACAAATTACCAAGGAATAGTAAAAAGAAAACAAAATATTTTTTTAGATAAAACGTTAAATTAAAGATTTTAAAAAATATATACTATAACATAAATGATTTATTTATTGAATACTTATTTTATTTATTTTACATTTAAATAATTTTTTCATTGTGACCAAAACTTAGATCTCCCAATCCCATTAGAGTTTGCAATAGTTAAAGGAAACTATTCTGAAAACGATTTTATCTTTATCCATAATTGAAATATATTTAAAAGCTTAAGGATTAAGAAATATAACGCTTATGAAAGCGGTGCCTGATTAAAACATAAGCGTTTATGAAAGGTACCAATTGAATCTAAGATAATGATTTCCATGCTCTCGAATTGACTCATGTCAACGAACCTACTTGCAAGTAGGATGGCCTGTAGATAAAAATAATCATAATTTTTCATTTTGTTTTATGAAAACCATTGCTATTGATGAATTTGATAATTATTAACAATATTATTGTTGAAATTAGAAAGTTTTAGCCTTGATTCGTTTTGGAATTCCTGATTCAAGTTGTGGCTAAACTTTTGACCAATCGTAAGCGAGGTCCTGTTTCAACTCGACCGTTTAGCATTTCGTCCATCTGTCTGTCTGCACAAATGTCCCTTGAAGTCATGAAAAACGACGAATTTATGGGAATTTTTAATTTTATTAAAAAATAGCGGTCGGTTTATTGGTCCCATATCATCAAAATTGTTTCGCAGTGACGACAAAATGCGTTGTTCGATTTTCTTCAAATTTGATATGAATACCTCATGAAGACATTTAATGGTTTTTTTTAATAACTTAAGAATGGCGAAGGGAAAACAAAATCAAATTATTATAATAATTGTTAGGAGATTAAATTATTATTATTTTTTTTTTTAAATTGATCAATTCTATAAAGGGTTCTGTGAATTATTTGTGAATTTCGTTTGATAACTCTAGCTGCAATTGTGTTACTGATATCGTCGATATTACGAGAGGACATTGAGAACTGAGGCGAAAGAGGTTTTTTAAATCTTTTTTTTTTTTTTTTGCCGTGCCATATATTTGTCATAATGGTATGCATGCGTAATTCTGTCTTTCAGTTTCAAAGATTTGAAAAAAATAGAGCAAAGTAGTTTAAGTCGTTAGTTTAGAATCTTTCGTTTCATTTTGATATGTGCCACAAGTCCTTCAGTCGAAGATAATGCACTGTTCGTCTGAGGAATTCGGTTGTTGCTGATAAAAATTCGAGGATAGGTCTGTCGTCGAAGTGTGAATGTTACACAACACAGTTTTGGCATTATTTAATAAAATTATCGAAAGTGAGTACCATTAGTGTAGATTAAGTGATAGCAGGTTGTGGTGTATCGCAAAAATTGTTGTAACGTCAAAATAGATAGCCGCCATCAATACCCGGGAGATGGTAGGGATATCGAGAGTACGTACAATATACGGTAAGGTTCTAATTAAGTATTCAGGAGTACCCTGCCTAAAAAAAGTCACCCAACTAAAAAAAGTCATATGACGTATTGAGATTTATGCTGTGATATAGACGGATGTAAAATAAAATATAAATCTCTACATTGTTTCACGAAATCAACTGTTCACCGAGCTATTATTTATAAGAAAAAATAAATAAATAGGGAAACAAACATTAAAACTATATTCAAAAACGTTATAGATGATGTGAATTTTTTCAACACAAAACAGATAACAGAAGTTTTATTTGAAATTATCAAAACCTTAATCTATAATTTTAACATTACCAAATATCAAGGAAACTCTTACAGAATATTAGACAAGCTCTCACTTTATAAATCATGAATGAGAGAGGATATAAATGGTTTAAGTTGGAGAGATGGATAATTGAGATGAAGGTCCCGGACAAGGGCCAACTGGCACACTGACGCGCGGGCCGTCGGGACCAAGTTTGGACATCCGTCAGCGGGAATTAACAGGGCTAATCAAGAGGCGGTAAATAGCCCAACAATTAGCGGCAAACTTACTACAAATGCGAGTGCTCAATAATACTCTGCTCTTGGGCTCTTGTGCTAGTTTAGTCTTGTCTTGCTTCGAGCTCTACCATTCCCTATTAACCCTTCTATACATAGCTTATCATGTTTCCATATAACTTTAGAGTTAGCGATAACTCATCATTGAAGCGAAATGAACATTAAATGCATAAATACGCCGGACTAAAGTCCTTTAACCTGAGTAAACCATCGATATGATGACTTGATCAACCCTAACCATGGTTTCACATATAATACCCACCTACTTCCTGATCAGAATTTCAACCAACAAATTTGTATGAAGGATAAGATGGTTCATGTGGCGGTCAAGAAATGGATCTAAAAATAGTTGAACTATTTATCATAAGCCAAGGTTTCGACCTATATTGCAGGTCTTCATCAGGCTTGACAGCTCGGAGTATAGTGTGGAGTCTTGGATTGTCTTAGGTGAGGACAATAGGTGAGGACAGTCCAAAAGAAAAACTTTTATATCATTTTAATTATTTTGTCAACACGTCAGTTCCCAATGCACCCTCTAGGGTGCGGTCATTATTTTCTGTATATACTGAAAGCAAAACTAGTTTTGGGCATGTAGCAATGTCTATAAGTACTATTGGAATTATTTAAGATGTTGGAAAAAATGGGGAAATACCCTTCCAAAGTCAGTGGGTTTCTTGCAAAGGACGACTTGTTTTGTGCTTTGACACAGTGGCTAAATGGCTAAAAAAAACCGTAAGTACTCAAACTATTTTACCATTTATACTTAGGTAGACATTTTCTGGAACAATTTATATCAAAATTTCATATAGTCATGAAAATTAAGCCTTCAGAGACAAATTTAAATATATGATCACCTGTAGGGTTCATTTGTCACATAGGGTCATCACTAAAACCGTCATCCACTAAATCAAATTGTATTATAACGTATCACTTCTGACTAACATTTTTTTTTTGCTCGCAAATAATTAGATATACTAATGACTTACTAATTATCTAGTTTATGAAAATAATTCTTACAATCAATATAATTGTAAGTTTTATCAATAATTAGCATCGGAATGCAACCGGAACGGTTTAGCATTTTTAACGTTCTGATGCATGAAGTAATTGATCTGTTGGAGGCAGGAATAACTATTAATGACTTGGAAATAGTTCTTTTTTCCACCAGATGGCAATGAGACTGAAGAAGAAACCGTAGACGAGTTTGAAACTAATTTAAATCGTTTGTTAAGTAGTGTTTTCCGAAGTAAAGTACTAGGTTGTTACAAAAGTCATTGTGCATGAACACAACCCTTAATTCCAACTTTCATAATTGATCCTATAAGAATGTTTTTGTTTCTACTGTTTATATCAATGTTTACTTTGACTAATCCTTTAATTTCTTGGAACTTGAGTTGGCTTTATGTGGTCATTTACATTTTTAAAACGCTGGTTTGGATGGTTGGAAATGATGGTTGGGCAGTGGACTCAAACCTTTAAAAAAACAGCTAGACAGAGTTTATGCAGTTTTGAGTACAAAGTACCCCGCTTTGGTCAACAGGAGCCAAGCCCTTTTGCAACACGACAATGCCCTCACATCGTTCTCGTTTGACGAAGAAAAAATTATCATAACCGCAAGGAGTAAACGCTTTGCCTCATCCTGTGTATAGCCCATATATCGCACCATCAGATAATGGTTTGTTTGGATCAATGGCTCATTTTTTGAAAGGCTGGATCTTTGATAATTACGAGGACGTAAAAATTGGCATCAAATCCAATTATATGGGTGAAAGTAGTTGAAAACAATTCAAAGGACTTTGAAGAGTAGTATTCAATGATGTTTAAAATATGTAATCTGAAATAAAGCTATATTAGAGCACAAGTACTTTTGTAACAACCAGTAGAAAAATCTTTTTCCAACTTCGAAGAAACAATTTTCGAAATACCTTAGTTGAAGAGGAAGAAAATTTTACTCAAGGACGTGATGTAGATGATTGGGATTGGACTTCGAATAATACAGGATCCGACTTCATAATAGAAAAAAAGAAATAAAAAAAGATACCAAACAAAATCAATCCAAAAACAAAAAAAATTCAAACCATTCGGAAAGAAATCGAAGGTTCGTTCGCTCAACAATCAGAAAGAAGTGATACAAAAAAATCCACACGAATTTATGATGGTCCTAAGTTGACATCAGTGGAATGTTTTGAAAAAATGTTTTCTAGTGAGGTATTGGAATTAATTGTTAAGATGTAAAATAAATATGCTTTGAGCCCTAATCACATTCTCATTGCTGGTTTCAATTTCACGCAGTCCATCACGTTGGCTTATAATGAACAGTTTAACTACTTTTACATCTATTTCATTCTCGCCACCCGTATCACCTTGTGCTTCATCATCATCTACACGGTCAACCAATAAATATTCAATAATAATTGTTAGCAAACTTTAATTTTATTGTTTAGTAATAAGACGTGAATTAGTTAGAGGATAATAAGAGAATGAATGGATTATGTTCAAGTTCAACAAAAATATTTATTCATTTTTAACATTGGCCAAAACGTAATTTACGTCATTAAGAGAACTTTTAGAGGAAAAGAGGAAATCTCAGCAAGGAGACAGCGAGAGGGAAGAAGTCAGATCATCGTACAGGATAAGATTATATAACCGTTGGGAAGGTTACATCCTATAAAGTGGGTACCTGAACCATCAACAATACCTTAAGTATCTCAAACTGTAGAAAAACAAAATGGCGGTGTAAGAAAACTAAATGGCAGCCGGGTACACTCATGCTCTGTACGGTGGGTACCTGACTCTTCAATAAAACCTCAAATATCTCAAACGGTAGAAAAATAAAATGGCGGTATAAGAAAAACAAAATGGAGGTCGGGAAAACTCATGCTCTATAAGGTGGGTACCTGATCCTTCAACAAAACCACAAGTCTCTCAAACGGTAGAAAAACAAAATGGCGGTCTGGTACACTCATGCTCTATAATGTGGGTACTTGAAACTTCAATGGGTGGAGGGGATAAACTTTGTGGGCGGAGTATAGGTCAGAAGGCCCTATGGGTCACGTGACTGAATCACGTGACTGAACCTTGTGGGCGAAGCATATACCAGAGAGTGCAAGGTGTCACGTGACTGGATCACGTGGCTAAAACATGTGGGCAGAGCCATAGATCAGGAGGCGCCGCGAAGGTTCAGGTTAGGTCGAAGTGAGACCACGTGGTGGATAAGGAAGGGTCGAGATGAGACCACGTGGCAGTTAAGGTTAGATCGAGGTGAAAATTCAAATTTCCCGCCATAGGTCACGTGGTCAAATGCTGGCTTCTGATTGGCTGCTCACAAAATGGAGGCCCAGCTCGCCCAATTCTTATCTACGCTTGGCATTTTAGTGCACCCGTCGTCCTATCTATGTCACTGCACAAGAGGTGTTTCGTGACCAATTCTCTCACATTGTATTCCTGTTGCTGTACTTTATTCAAATTCATATGAGTTTTGAGTAGCATTATAACAATATAAATAAAAATATAAATAAAATAAAATAAAACTAAGGCTTATTTAATAAAAAAAATATATTAATAAATTAATTAATTTGGGAAATTTTAAGTCTTATTTCATAAAAATGATTCGATTAAATTTCAAAATTAAGTTCGTAGTAGGAAATTCTTTAAATAATGATCATAATAATTCACATATAAGCTTCAACAAAGTTCATTGCACAATGCTTTGTCGCATTTGCCACAGTTCTTTTGGTTTTCCGATTTTTTCCTGGTCATAAATATCCCAAATTTTCTTTGTTTGGTTTCACACTTACAGTTACAGTATATTGTCCAGAAATGCGTTCAATGATTAGTATGGAAAGTAATTAGAATAAAAAATTACATTGGTTAGTTATTAAGTAGAAGCACCGAAAATGGAAAATGGAATTCACATTTTGAGCTTCAATTTATTTATTTTTAAAGTTGATAATGCATATGAAATCGATTTGATTTATGGAAAAAATCTTTCATTTTAAAGTTAGTAACCTCAAAAAACTTAACCGAATAATAACCGATTTTGTATTAATAAAATTGAAGAATTAAACATATATGTTCCTTTCTTTTTTGAACCAAGTTCTCCAAAAGGTTATTTGTCGTATAGACAGATTTAAGTTATATTTTGTTCTTTATTATGAGCTGTACCTTTGAGATATACGATATAAGTCAATCAAATAGTATTAATATTCGGAGTGAACACCGTTTCATTGATATCTACCCCTTTCTTAAAGGTAAAGTTCATTTTAAAGAACAACATATAATGCAAAAAAATTACTGAAACACCAGAGATTTATTTCGGAATATCGTCGACAAAAGTATGAAACCATTTAACTGTCAAATGTTTACTTTTTAATGAGCGAAAAAAAAACATTAAAAAATAAATTTTCGTTAAATATTTTTTTTTTAATAATGTGTAATAGAACAACTGATATACTATCGATTAGAAAAAAATAAATATTAACTGTTGAGCATACAATTTAAGCAAAAATAAAATAACTCTAAATCAAACCATTGGCTTCCGTGGTTTAACAATTTTGTCGACGATGTATTACCTCTATATTAAAAATTCAATATACATGTTTTTGAAACTTTTGTGAGTGAAAATAATATTAAATCATTTCGAACGATATTCTTCAAAGGATATTCTTCATTCAGGTTTGGTGGTAGTGGAGGTGATGTATTGGTACATAGATCTGATGGCGGGGATGCTATTCTTGGCTTCAGTTTATTGAATCATATATGTAGATGTTATTGGCATCAATATAACAATTGAACAAATATATTTTATTTCATTGTTTCTTATTTATTACCTCATTTGATTTTATATAGAAAATATCTATCTCTTGCTGGAAAAAAAATAAATTACTAAATTCTTTTTAGTGAGAAACAACAAAAAAGGGGTTTACTACCAAGGAATATTATTGTATTAAAGTGTTTAATATTAAATTTCTTGTTAAAATTTAATATCCCTTAAGAAGAAGTAAACTAGAAGAGACATTGACTACAGCGGTTCTCCGACGAAGGCAATAAGATCAATAATAGACGAGCTGTAGCTATTCCTTGCTCAATTTCTACTCTATTTTCCAATATCCCCTCAAAGATCCTTTTGTTATCTCCTTGATCCGAGAGGAGGGTGGAGGCAAGCCGGCCCGTGGACAATATTGTGCTCCTCCGTCTGATTGGAGGAAGCTATCGGATCATCTGGGGGTCTTAGGGTAACATGGGAGGTCGAGCCAGATCTCGGCAGTCCAAGGCATTGAGGTAAATTAAAATGGGCCCGGCCCCTTCATCTTCAGCTTTTTACGACCCTGTAAAAGAGGGAGAAGGAAAAGTAGTAATATTTTTTCTTATTTCTTCCATGAAATGAGATTAGGATGTTACAGGAAAAAGGATTTTAATGATATTTATATATGTATAAATAAGTAGCCATAAATACTGATATTTCGAACCAATTGAATATAATAATAATTGTTTATCTTACTATACACCTAGATCGCCTTCAGCTAATAGAAATCAGGGAACCGGCTTGCAAAATGGTTAACATGAAACACGTACCTCATCACTTAAGGCCAATTTTTTATTATTATTTTTTAAATAGCGATGTTTTGACATTAACTGATTAATTAGTATTTATTTCTGTCTTTCAAAATCTTTTGAGTTAAAATTGTGTAAGAAATATCAAATCCCAAAGTCACGAAAAGACAATTCAAATTAAACATACTATGTATCATTTTGCATTTTCGCCCAACTATCAAACACAAAACATACTCCAAACTTACATTTTTTTTTAAATGAATCGCACAGCAGATAGCAACTGTTATAAAACCAAATGTAGCGGCAGCCTCCAATTATAGATGAAAACAAATACAATTTAGTAAACAATGATATTTTGGCATTTATTTATGACAGTTGAATTCAATGAAAATATTGTAGCCAGAAGCTACTTGGATTTTATTGACACAGACGATCAGAGCCTTGCCTCGAAATACGAAGAAAATAATAAAATCCTGTTTCGGACACTAGCCTCAATGTTGTGCTTGTCGGAAAAATCCTCATAAGATTCTAGAGTTTAATTTGAAGACAAATCTTGGAAACCGTCGTTATTTATTTCATTTTGGGACAAAAAGGATGGAAAATACATTAGTGAATTCCGGGAAATTTATTAGGAAGTATATCAGTAGTGGTGAACTGATTTATTAAATAGAGTTCAAAAATATATTTTTTCTACTTTTCCACTTTTTGAATTTTCTTTTTTTAATGAGGTATAAATATAAAAACTTTATCTTTGCGAGTCTTAACATCAGCATGTAGTCTTAGTCCCTTACTGTATTATTTATAGCATAGATATTTAAATAAATTAATAAAATTATTGTCCTCCAACATCGAAATTAATAATGATAAAATACTCCTCGAAGAGCTTGAATCTCAATAACCAGAAGGAGGATTTAGATGTACAGATCATCCCGGATGATATGTATTTCCTGAGAAGTTCAAGGCAGATAAGATCAGAAACTTC
Organism: Rhaphigaster nebulosa; assembly: GCA_948150685.1. Taxonomy (NCBI): domain Eukaryota; kingdom Metazoa; phylum Arthropoda; class Insecta; order Hemiptera; family Pentatomidae; genus Rhaphigaster; species Rhaphigaster nebulosa. The sequence continues at coordinate 187,211,274 of OX411306.1, forward strand.
TATTCTAGACTTTTTAGAGGATATGAAGGCCAAAGTTGGACAGTTTCTTGCTTTTGTTTGTTTTGTTTTTGTAAAGAAAAAAGAGAACGGCGCTTATCTACATAAAAAAAAATTGGTTATAGTTCTTTTAAGAGATAAGGAAAAGCTATGACTTTATTTATTTATCAGTTTATATTTTTTTTTAAATGATTAAAAATAATAGAATAAAGAAAAAAGAACTAAATAAGACTGAAAGAAAGAGATAATTCATAATTTAGAATATTTCTGGACCATGATAAATGGTCTCATTAAGAGGTAAGGTGGCATTAGGACAATATAAATGATTGATGCAAGTTGTGCGACTATAGAGATTAAATTCCTTGAGAGGGAAGAGGCTATTTATGACTTAGGACGGAGAGGATTAAGAACAATATCATTTGCCAGCAACTATTCAACTGATGCGAGGACAGCTGGTGAATCATTGCCACCTTCCTTGTGCCAATTAAAGTTGGTCCTCAGGATTATTTGTGGCCTCTAAGAACAACAGGGTTGTCCTTTCTTTGTCCTGTTTGATCTGCTTTTCTCCTCCGCACTTCAAGCTACCCACCCTACAGTGGTTGGGTAAGCTATTTCAGCCTGTGTAGCCCATTTGTCAGCCTTAGTAATCAGTTGGCTGTTTCAAACTAGTAAGACCGACTTAACTACATGCTTAGAATTAACAGATATTTAGAAACTGTTAATTTTGTTTTCATTAATGACGTAGGAATGTGTAAAAATTTATTTTCTAATTTTGTAAAATATCAATGGTGAACTTACATAACAAAAATTATTTAAAGCATCGGAGACAAAGTGTCCTTCTACTGCACTGCGTTTCAAAAGTGAGCTGGCTTACAAAAACTGACAAATTAGGGAAAACGTAAATCCCACAGATATTGTATACAAATATCGAATCACAATATTAACGGGCAACATTAGAGTACTTATTGTCGGATTTTCTAGTTCTTTTTATTGTTATATATTTTAGGGACCCGCGGTCTCATATTTATCACTCCACATGACGAGGGTGGCCGCACAACATCGAAGACGCCCCTTCGCTCTATAGGCAAGGATTAAGGCCCAACTCATCAGTGCTTATCACTTCGAAAGGCTTTCCTTCTCCCACTAGCCAAGATAGATAATATAGCTGCTCTAAGAGACAGACGTACACAGGCGGACACAACGTAGCTTCTGCTATAGTCCGAGGAGACGAAGCATTCGCTGCAGACAGCCGAATGCTTATTATATTGGACAGAGGCAGTGAGACGGAGAAGGGCGAGAATTCGAGGCGGCACAAAATCTGTCCAGTAAAGACACTATTATGTAATACATGTGACCTAGACCCCAAGTATTGAACACTTATCAAAGATCTAAACAAGTATAAAATACATTAACATAACGCGTTGGAGATTTTAAATATCTTCGCTTTTCTAATTTGTTAGACATTGGTTTAATTTATTTGCCTCTAAGTTTCTAGTATAAGTATTGAAATATATCTATTTTACGTTTGTAAATACATTTACTTAAAAATAAAATGTAAATGAATAAAATTTCAAAACAGGACAAAATACTAAATTGAACCAAAGTGGATCGAGGGTAAATATTGTTTGGCATTACATATTATACGTAAATTATACTACGTAAGAATATTTTAAATATCATATTAGTAATCCAACACCTGTTCACAATGAATAAATAATCCCAAAGAGGAATTCCATTTAACTGGGCACATGTTTAAGGCAATGGATTAAACTCCAGGATCCAGGATATATCTTCTCACTATTAAGAGTTGAGTACTATAAAAAAATTGAAAGATTACAGCTATTACAAAATATAATGTAAACCTAATTTCTATGATGGAGAGCAATACGTTTCATTAATCATGGACATGCTTTAAAGTTACAAACTTTTCAGAATAAATTGAATTACCCACCTACAGGCTGATGTTAAGACACACAAAAAGGAATGAATATTTAAATCTCATTCCAGTAATAATCTCTCGCTTGGGATAAAATAAAAACGAAAAAGAAAAAACGTATAAACTGAAAAAAAAATATTTCTGGAATAAACTCTGGAAGATGAAACTTTCGCAGCTGTTTGTTTACAGACTAAGGAAGCAATTAGAGAAGTAAAGTGGTTTAGGCTTTACTACGGAAGTAAACGGAACCAAATGGTTTTCCTTTAGCCTATAAATTGTTTTTCCCTCTAACTCATTCATTTACTTTGCCGTGTTTTCTTTAGTTTTTCTTTTACCCTAATAGCAAAGTTTCTTCACTTCCCTTCAACAATACGAGTCCTTTCGGAACACTTTCATCTCGCAAATGGAAAAACAGAATGTAATAAAAATACTGTGGGATATTCACTGCGGTCTAGATGAATTGAAAAAAAAAACAAGCAACGAAAGGGAACGAAATAATTTATAACTTCTTTCAGGTATTATTAAATTATAACTGGAGAAGTTTGATGATAATAATGATTATTAGTTATAGCTAAAGATTGTTATAATAATTGGTGATTTTTGTTTAGGGCGATGTGAATTAAATTAGAATTACATTACATTGACAACCGAATTCGTTTATAAGCTAATTTCCATACATATATATATATATATATATATATATATATATATATATATATATATATATATATATATATATATATATATATATATACATGCATTCTTAATTTTTTGTTTTTTATCCGTTTATTCCAATTATTTTTAAGTAAATCAAAATAATGACTGCTATTTCGTCATCGATCTGGATTTTTTACATGTCTTTTGACATTCTTAGATAATTTTGGGTATGTCAAAAAGCAGGACAATTTTGGAGTGTCTTTGCACAATTGTAACTTTTTCTATGCTGCTGTAATATATTATTTCCTCAAAGTATTTAGTGTATAGAACAAAAATATTTTTGGGATTAGAGAGAAGTGGAGACCACGAGAAAAACGTAATTGAGTTTCCGCAATGATTTAAATGCGGTGTGCAGTTAAATGCTGTCGGCATTACAAAGTTTTTGGAATAGTAAACCAATATAATCGCGACGCGTCGCGACGGCTATTTGAGACAATATTCTCAGTCATGTAGGCAATGCGCTAAATCTCCTGATCTTTGAAGAGGGGTGAAACATTCAAGAGATGAAGATTTTCAAGGAAATAATAATAAAAACAAAAATGCTTTAAAACCATAAAAACCGAAAACAAAATATTTGTAGCGATATAAATATATATACATATAAATATATGTAGTGCTATAAAATATTCGACGTATTATAAGAAATATAATCAAATGGTGAAATTCGAAATAATCAAAGGTTATTCTTCTTGATATATATATATATATATATATATATATATATATATATATATATATATATATATATATATATTTTTTTTTTGATTAACTCTAAGTGACGAAGATATTTTTATGAATTATTTAGGAAAGTCTAGATGCTGAAGGTTTAGTCTAGATGCTGAAGACTTTTTTTTTTTTTACAAATTATTAACCTCGTATTTATTTTTAGGAAGAATCTCACAGAAAAGCCATCGTTCAATTCCGTCGTGAAAAAACCATCAATGTATAAAATGTTATTATTTAACAAGAGATCTTGGGTAATCTTTACAAAAGTTCATGAAGTATCATAACCAGCAGCTTACGGTACACTTGAAAATGATTCTTCAATTTTGCCTTAGCGATAACAATTATTTTTTTTTTTAACCTCTAGAACTTAAATGAGTGAGAGTGCAGGCGGTGTGAGAAAAATCAAGTTATGATAACAAATTGTAAAGACCTATTCACAATTAACTCTCTTTATGCATGAAGAATTTTTCTTTTTGAAATATGTATTCGTTTTTGATGAATTGTGTTTAAAATTTTACATTTACACTAAATTTTTCACGAAAACCTACCTGAGAGAAATAAATTACAAATCATTTTATATAGTAATGTTACTGTACCATTAATTTTCATAATGAGCCTTTATCATGCCAATAATTATATGTACATTAGACTAACCTGTGAGGTAGCTCCTGAAAGGTGATGTCCAGGACCATTCTGGATTACCGATTTGCCTGGAGAAAAGGCACTCAAGGTGCAATATGGAGCCGGGGTACACTGCAAGCGTCCCACTGGGCTCTGCGGAACCCGAGCCTGATGGAAGCCGGACGAGAATCGTCGGTGGCGAATCTTCTATAAGCAACAATTAAAAAAACAATACATTAGGCAGGCTAGATTAGTCTTAAATTAGTTATAAAGAAACAGAGAAGAATACGAACACAATAATATTGCGAATAAAATAGAGGCAGAGATGAGAATTTAGGTAGAAGCATCAGAATTTTAAAAAATAACCAAGCTGAATACTCCTTTAAACACCAATATACCTATTAGATAAAACTACATCGTGAAATATTAGAGTATGGCCGTTTTAACAATATCCGATAATTATCGGAATCGGATCCTATATTTCCTGCAGTCTGAAGCCCGCTCGATAAATAGGATATCGGTGTGAGTAAAAACGACCAAAAGCATATAGCTAATACGAATATAAAGATACACCTAACTGAAATTGAGTAGGAATATTCTGTAGAAGTTCAGCAATTTGGTTTGGAAACAAACTTTACTTACTAATATAATAAAATCCGAGGCATTTAAAGGTTCCATAAATAAAATCTTCATATGTTAGTAATGATATAAAAATGAATATAGATGAATATTAAAAGAATATAAGAGCATATCAGTATTGTAAAATGCACTACGGAAACAAAGTACTCCGAGAAAGAAAGTGCTATTGCCCTTTATACTAAATCGAGTCCACGGCTTGTGTTTTGTTGTGTTGTGTGTACTTCGTTGATAATTTAAAAAATGATTTTATTGCCAGCTATGATTTAATAATAACTAATAACTTTTAACATATTTTGTTTAAATAACATTTATTAAAAATAAATTAATTAATTAAAAACTTTTTTTAGAAATTTTTTAAATACTATTATTGTGTACATGCATATATTTATATTTTATATTATATTATAAAATGAAAGAATTTTCTTTATTTCGCATTAAACTTTTCTATTGGTAATTAGTTTCATTCATGCATGTACAAGTGCAGCAAAACTGTTACATTCTTAGCATGAAGGCAATATGCATTATTAAGGAAAAAAAAAAAAAAAAAAAAACATGGAGCTCGTGGCAGCTGAGCTCGAGACTGTAATTCTAAATGAATATTGCAGCAAGAGGTAGTGAATACGTTTCAAGTCTGACGGCATTCCTAAGCATCCAATCCAAATTAATTCTCATACCGATTCCGTATCCTTGGCACGTAAGGAGGCAACAATAACTTACACCGTTAATTACAAGAAAGAATGGCTAATTGAGCCGCGGATGGGAGAGCTGATTGACTACTAATTGCCAAACACGCTACCGCCCTCCCTAAAGTAAAATGCCTTTAAACTGTCGAAAAGAAAGTATTTCCAATCTCGGGAGAGGAATTCCAACTACTTAAATTACTTTTGCTGACTGATTGAAAACAGTTTCAAGGCTTAGTGGGAGCAACTCACGGACGCTCTTTGCAAATTTTTTTTAGAGAAGATTACTTGGTATAGATTTCAGGAATGTTATTATTGCTATTGAATTATTATATATTATTAATAAAAATTATATATATATATATATATATATATATATATATATATATATAATTTTTATTTGTTTTCAGAAAATCAAAAATTTAATAGTGAAATATCAAAATTTACATTTTTATATGAAACCTATGATCTTCCAAATATATCTTAACAATGATTTTTCTCTAAAATTCATAAAATAAAATTCAATTATCAAGCCTTATTTGTTTTTTGATTTTAAAAAAAAACTTATGTGTCCTGTCATGATATATGGCCATTTCATAATTCCATCGACCTGTGAAATATTAAACTAATTTAACCTATTTTAAAGTTAAATATAGAGAAATCGTTGCAATAATTATATTTATTACATAAGTTAAAGAAATAAAACTCAATTATAATATATATATATATATATATATATATATATATATATATATATATATATATATATATATATATATATATATATATCTGATGTGTCCACTTACACGACGTTTCTATTTAGATTTCCTATCTCAACATTACCTCTGTCTAGACTTTAGACTCACGCATTTTATTACTTCAATTCTTTCCCACTACCATTCGTAATTATTTAAAACAAATGTATATGTAATGTTAGAGCTACTTCACTTTATATAGGTAGTTTTGAGGATAACTTTTTGACACATTAAATTTAAATATACATCAATAAAATCTAGGAGCATATTAAGTTAATGGATGCAGTCAAAAAAGCTCTATATGACCTAGAGATTTCAATAAAATTAGTCAGACTGGTAAAAATCACAATGTAGAATGAGTGATGTGCAGTTAAAATTAAAAGCGAAATATCCCGACAATTTTCCACGGACAAGAGCTTGAGGCAGGGAGATGCACTGGCCTGTCTTAGGATTAACCTTTCACTTGAGAAAGCAAGTATGCAAATCGGTGGAACAATATTTCATAGATCTGCTGTGGCTTAGACATAGTAGGTAGCTCATCCGTATGAGCTGTGCTCCGTAGCAGTACTAGAAGATTTTCAAGCCCTGACTGGCCCTTGTATTCGAATTGTAATATTGTAATATTTCGAAAGTAACGATAGTGATTGAGAGGTAGCTCACACGGAATGAAGTAACGATCATTTTTTAAAATCGAATTTCTATCAATAATTATTACATAATTTATGGCAACAATCAATAAATAAAGACTGAAATATTGAAATTGAAAATATAGGCCTATTGTTTTCTCTCTATCATGAATGACAAGCGTTAATCGGTGAACGAATTGTATCAATAAAACAAAAACAAAAAAATGTATCGACATATAAAAATATTTGCAAAGAAAATAAAATAGAAAAACATATATAGTTAGGAATTTTTCCGTTTCATACAAACGAGTTTCATACTCCCGAGGAATGTGCAGCTGTTGAGTTTTTCCTGTTGAAAGTATTCGAATAGCTTGGAATGGAGTGGTCCCAAAGTGGGTTTTTCTCATAAAAGAAAAAAAGAAAGGCAATGAGGGCAGAATTATCGAAGCCCTATCTGGCGGTTTCTCCCTCTGCCCTTCATCCATCATCAATCGCTCCCTCCCTTCCATGAATTATAAAAGCCGAGAAAACTTTAGCAGCCAGCTGCTCCGCTCTGATTTACCCTTTGCTTTTCACCCACTTTTTTCTTAGCCCTTTTTTTCTACCACTTTTTGCGGATCTAGGTCTCAAGCTGCAGTTTGACATGGCTACTAAAAGCAAGCTAAACATTCCCGCTAAAATGTTACGATGAAAACTAAGTGAGATGTATCCATCACCATTAGAAGGTTTGTTTCGGTACTTTCGGTAGCATAAATATGCTTCTATTTTTTAAAATTATATATGTTATTATTGGCTTATCAAACGAAACAAGGTAACCAACACTAATTCATTTACTAGACCGAATCGTGAAATGTATCTAAACTTCAAAACTGGAAGGAAGCATCAACAAAATTCGTTCTGGCTATCAGTAGCATTTTCGGTAAAACTTCTGAATTTACCTTGTGATCTTTGAATGTTCTTCGAAATGCTTAAGGGGATTTTAAAACAAAATTTGAGCGTTCTCTGAAATTGAAGTTGAATGTGCACGTTAATAATGCGATTTCCGAGGCTTCGGATAGAGCCAAATAAACAAATAAAATAATTTGACAAAAACTATAAATAATACGGTAAAATAATTTTGCAGGTAGATATTAAGATAGTATAGATATCAAGATAGTAATACCTACAATCAATTGTTCCAATTTAAATCAAAATCTAAGGTGGTTGTTATGATCGAGTGATTTGACATGGAGTGACCCATATAACAGTAAATTAGTTTAAGAAAATTAAAAATATAACGTCCAGTCCATAATCCAGAATCAGAAGTTTATAAATGTCACATAACAAGCAGTAAGATTCACATAAAAACACCAAAAATTCTGCAGGTAAATGCTCATCCATTAAGAGAAAAAAAAATGGACATTGTTCCGAAAAGCATCAATATTTTTCAGTTGGAAGCATGTTATTTATTTACAATCAGAGCATCAAAACTTGATGGATCTCAGCTTGATTCATAAGTCCTCGATGCTGCAAAATTCAAGCAATGATTCTAAAAATTAGGTATTAAAAAATTATTCATTTAAAAAGTGCTTACTACAAATTGGTTTTTAGTTAGACAATCTTTTAAAAACAAATAAAATAAATCGCCCTAAGGCAGAGGGAACAGAGCAAAATGAAAAAAAAAAAAGAAGTAGAATAAAAAACTTGTCCCCTAAAGGAGCGGTTAAGTTAAATGAGATTTTGGGAGAAGGCTTATTATGAAATATTAGGGTTTTTCGTCTCGAGATCTCACAATTACCTCTGTGATAAAGAGTAGATAAAGATGACGGATGAGTAGGAGCAGGAGATTACACAGAACGTCCTACCTCTTCTCCTTCCAGTAATACTTCAATACCGAGGATAAAACCCCTGTTGAGCCATAACAGAAACAAGCAAAGTTGTCAAAGCAAAGATTGACAAATAAAATCATGTTTAATTCTTATCTAAATTCATAAAGCTAAGAAATCTATTTTAGAAGCATCAAATTTAAATCTTAATATCATATTTAATAATCCGGCTTACAACCAAACAATTCTTTCCTAATTTATTCAAAGTGGAAACAACAATATCTACATATACAATTTTTTTTTTTTATAAAAGTTTTAATTGAAAAATAATACAAGCTGCCACGCTTAAGGGCAATGGGTATTACGGCTATAAGAATCAATTCATATAAAATATAAGTATATAAAAGATAAAAGAAAAAAAAAGTCAGTAAATAAAATAAAAATAACAAAATATCGCATTAAGAAATAAAAATCTGGTGCGGTGCGCGCATCACACATCTTTTCCTTACCAACATTTAATAATAATCATTAAGATTATTTTAAAGTTTACATAAACACTACTCGAAATAAACTCAGCAGAATGCACTTCTTCAAGTCTTTTCTCACAAAAATATAATTAATTAGTTTTTAAATAAACGATAGAAATACAATTCTGTACACTAAATATTTTTGGTTTGTCAATCTGAAAATATATTTATGAATTTATGAATAATTTTGTTTCCGTCAAATAATATAAAAGTCGAAATTATTAAGTTAATTCCTACTATTATGCTATTACGATACATTGTTACAGAGGGTTTTGTTAACTACAAGTTGACGGTTTGGTGGGAAGAGGCCCTTCCGGACGCGCTCGGTTTTCTATCTTGGGCCTTGTAGTCTTAATGAGATACGCTATATCTTTATTAATGCAGGCTTTTTATAATTTTTTTTTTTTTTTTTTTTTGAAAATTTAGTTAGCTTTTATATGATTTTATACAAAATTTACCATAAAATGCTGACTTTCTGAGTTATGCGCAAATAAAATTTCCTTTTTGCTGTAACTTTTTTCTCTGCATTTTCTCTTAGATATAATACATACATAAAAAGTTAAAGAGCTTTAAGAAGAAGGCAAGTTTCATCAAAATCATTGAAACCGTTTACGAGGAAATTGTAAAATAGTGTAAAATCGGTATCTTTCCTAATACTGGTCCGATTTTGATGATCATTTTTTTGTTTGTTAGATAAATTACCTTTTATACTATTCTAAACATAACTTACCATAAAATGCATACTTTTTAAGTAATGCGAAAATAAAATATTCTTTTCATCATAACTTTTTCTCTCCTTTTTCTCGGTGATGTACTACATTAATGAAAAGTTAAAGGGCTTTAAGAAGAAGACTATCAGCAAGTTTTATCAAAATCGATAGTGCCGTTTTCAAGAAAATTGTAAAAAAGATTAAAATCGATTAAATAAAATTACACTTCCGGTCAGTAAATTTTTACAAAAAAGTTGCTGTAACATCCCATGAATATACCTACCTGAAATACGTAGTTTCAATTTCATACCACATTTTATTTTTGAGCTAAGCTGTTCACATACACACAGACACAGAGACCATTTTGCGAGATTCGGTTAATTGGACTCAGGGGACCTTTAAACGTGAATTTCCGTTGAAAACTGGAATTCGAAAATGTTCACGATCGCAATACTTCCCCTTACTACATATTTCATATATAGGTAATGGAAAGTAAAAACAATAAATAAAAATATGTACATGATAAGTAAAACTAAATAGATAAACAAATTAAATAATAGCAAAATGAGTGAACAACCAGGATAAAGAAAATTTAGTTAAGTAAAAATAAAATAAGTCATCGTGAACACATTCATACCAATATATAATATTTACAATCTTCCCAGGGAATTCCGAACCAATCTCTATCTCCCACATGGGCAAAGCCGGGCTCCAGGAGATACTCACCCAGCCGTGTCACTGGTATTAAAAGCCAGGCGGAGACTGAGTGAGGGCACTAGAGCTACAGACGCTCAGGACCTGAGTGGAGAAGCTGGCCATTGCCAGAACTCCAATAGCAACATAAACAAATTAATGCCAGAATATTTTCTTCAATGTCTTAGGCCCCTAACAAAATTATTGTTGCTGTACATTTTAGAAATGTTCTAGTGTTGAGTTCAGTATTACTCAAATTATTTTCAGGCTGCCCATGATCAGATAGTTCAAAACAGCATTCAACCATGGCGTATAAATATTGAGCCGAAAGCATATAGAACAAGACCTACAAGAAGAGAATAGAACTGTGATATGTACTCACTACTAAACAATAAAGTCATATTAAGCTATATACCTTATAGTGTTGGCAAGCCATCCTTCTACAGTTAACGTATGGCACACAGTGAAGACTAAAGAAATAATTTTTATTTTTAATAACTCCTAATAAAGGTAACTCATTCTTGTTATAAACTGAATTAAACTATAATATGGGCTATCTTTATTGGATGACTGCAAGACTATAAATTCCATGTCTCCAACTAGAGTGTGGCACTTGAATATGAATTCTGGGTCTCCTCCAAGAGTTTGATTACAAGAATATAACTGCAAGAGTGACTTGTCCTGAGGACCATGGAGATAGATATACCAAGATATAGTAAAGGGGATGAAGAAGTCGGAAGAGGCCTGTAGAAGAGTGTGGGAAATGCTATACATGATATATGTTATATAGCGAATATTGATATTGTTGGCATTTTGCGAAATGTGCTTATTGTTCCTTACGTCAGGACCTATCCTTTTGTACTGTGAGAAAGATTCTAGATAACCAGCACACTGTGAGAAAGCTCCTATCAGAAATAGCCTTGTCCTTTGACTTATGGAAATATCAATATTTTATGAGATTTATTAGTTTAGGTTATAAGCTTTAAATGAGATCAAAGTTATTATTATCAATATCTTTAATTGAAGGTTCAAGCCCATTCTATATCATGAAAGCTTTGTCAGGCTGATGGTTGAACTTAACCCTGAAAAAGGCGTGTGGGATATAGATCTTTCCCAGCCCTCTACAACGCCGAATATGTCACTGTGTGTTTACAGAGGAGATCTGAGTCTTAGTTGGTGTACAGCTGAACCCCACGCGCCTACGTTCAATTTTTTTTATTTCATTAAATTTGTGATTAGTCTTTTTTGCAGGAATGTACGCTGATTATTTTTATGAATATTTTGGAAATCATTTTTTTTTTTTTTTTGGTCAAAAAACTCCGTTTGTTCATCAATTTAAATAATTCATATAATTTCATATTATTGAATTATATTCAAATGAATGCATATTATTATCATTAAAATAAATATGATTTTTCACTTACAAAATCTTTTTAAATTAATTTAACCCATCTATTAGTCATTTAATAATATTTGTTTTTTGTTTTTTTTAGTCAGAACTATTTTTCATTGTCATCCATAACATTCATTTCGTTTTTTGTATTTATTTATGCCAAACACTAACATTAGGTGTAGTGCTGAATATAATGTTTGGCTAAAACGGCTGGAAGAGCTTGAAGATGAAAATGAATTAAAAGATAAGTCGAATATCAATTCTCAACTGTTTTAATGTAAATTATAAATTGATAAAAATATTTTAAATAAACTTCAATAGTTTGTTTTATTTTCTATGTATTTTTTTTTATACCTGAAAAATAAATACTTTGCTTTAATTAAGAGAAAAGAGTTAAAAATAATTTTTATCTTGTTTTAAATAACCGCCTAAACCTGTTTCAAGAAATCACGTGCCATCTCCAGGGCGAAAAGAACTTCAATTTTCATCGGATTCAAAAATTCATTGCTATCAAATATTACAATTTTACGAGTTTTAATCTTTGCCGCGTTCTCTTCGAAACAATTTTACCTAACAATGGCAAATTTGAGATAGTATAACTGCCAAAAGGGATACGAAAATGAAATATATTTATATTAATTAATAATTTTAAATTATTAATATTGCGATTCAAATATTTTTTTTGTTGTCACCTTAAATGTAACTCAAGATCTATTCTTTTTTTGTTTCATCTGTCTGAGTTATACTTAGATTGTTGCTACCGCAATAGTATTTTGAAAATCAAATATGTAATATTTAAGAAAGAAACAAGTCAAGATGAAAATTGTACAAATTGTACTAGAGCGGCATTATAAACAAAGTGAAAACATATGGTAGCTATTAGCCAAGATATAAATAACCTATTAGTTGATGATATCTACTAATCTAGATATTAGCCAACCAATCACTGTTTGTTGTTGTTAAGGAGGTTCTTTTGCAGCAAAAATACCATTCCAGACAGAACAACTTGTCTGGTTTGAATAAAAGTGGTAGACTCCCTCTCCTTCTCGTCCTCCTTCACCTCCAATAAAAAAAATTCATGTTAAACAAAAAACTAGCTTCCGTAATGAATCCTTAAAATCCGTTTGGACATTATGAAACTCATGAAGCTAGACTGCATTCTAGAACTGTAATTAAATTTGGTATGTCTAAATGCTTACCCTCTTGGCTTGGATTTCATTCTATATTTCGGCTTCTAACAGTCGTATTCACGACATATTAAAAATAAATCTCGAAAAATGAAAAAGATTACCAAAACTTTGAAAAAGACCCAAAAGAAGCTGAATGAACGAACTCAAGAGGTTATTAATTGTATGCCATAAAAATTATTCATTCCTCTGAACAGGCCAAGGTTCTATATCTTCCACACCATATTTTCAAAGCCTCAATCCCCTTCGTATATTGCCATAGAGGGAAAGGAGTTACAGAACTGTTATTAAAGTGAAACCAAGAGGCCTACCGCTGTGGCTCGCAAAAACCCGAGAGACCCTACGAATTTATATTCCCCTCCAGTGGTGACAGCTTGCCACATCTGCCGATAGAATGTCGCGTTTATTTTATGCGGGATATCCCTCGATAACATATACTAAGGAGGGACTCTGCGATTTCAATTTCTGCAGCGAGGAATAAACGTTTGTCAGCGCGGATAACACTCTTGTTGAGAGGGTCGTTATAGGAAGGTGCTGTAACTGCCTGTCATAACAGATGTCGATGCTATTGGGCGGGGTTATATGTGGTCATGGGAAATGGTTTCGGGTCATTGGGACGAAGGAAGGAATAAATGAGCATACACTCATACACATTACAGTACTTATATATTAACCGTATGGTTCGGAAAATCTAATACTCGATAAGTTCCTGAACAATGTCTTAAAGATTGTAAAATAAATCATTCTGTGAAATCCTCAACTAATCCATTTTATTATTATTTTCTTTAATGATTATTGTTTTATTTTATTTTTTATAAAATCTTGAAAATTAGATGAATGGTACACATCAGGAGAACAGTAACCATCGATAACAAGTACTTAATTAAAATTTAGAATATTTTATTCAAGCAGATCTTTTAATCAGCTTTATCTGAAGTGGTTATTTTTCAAGTAATCTGATAAAATATTCTTGAATATTGAAAAACTCGAAATCCTGATGGTTAATATCGTTTTCTTTCCCTTATAACAGGAAAATTAATGACATTAATGTTGAGCAAATAAAAAAGTTAAAATTGAGTAACAAAAAAGTAGGTACTAAGAAACGGTCTCAAGATCTAAGAGACTGCTTTTTCGCATTTTAATACAACGGTATTATACTTGCATTTGAAATCATGGAATTCCTTATAAGTAGATGCTCTGATTCTATCTTCAGCCGCATGGTCATAAAGTTCATTTAATTTTTAACTTGAACATTGCTATCAAGTGCGATTGTTTTTAAAATTTATTTCGGTTACGTTGAGCCAACAGAACGTAAAATTGCGACAGTTTTCGCTATGATAATTCTAAACTTCGGTAGAGAATAAAAATATACATAGAACCGTTGTCCTTGTCTCTATGAAAAATGATGATAGTAATTTGAGGCCTAGCAGTATTAAATTCCTCATATCTGAAGTTTCCAATAGATTATAGGATTTAAAATAATAAAGCTATAAACGTCTGCCAAGAAGGTCAGTACAGCTTTCTCACCATTTCTATTGGATGTATAATTGCATATAATTCGAATTCAATGATTTGTCGTTCGAATAAAATCTAAGATAAGTGCCGTTTTCGGAATATATGCATGCCAAGGAAAACACATTGGCCCGTGCATAAGGGAATGCAGTGGATGGAATTTGACAAAGTTGACACTGAACCATTTTGGCACTAATATCTAAATTTTCTCCAACTACTGATCTATTAGGACAAGCCATTTTCGAAATATTGGTGTGCCTTGGAAAATACGTTTGTGCATTCGTAAGCGAAAGTGGTAAATGCAGTTTAGTAAAAATAATAGTGAGTCGTTCCTAGAATAATCTCCAACTTTCTTTCAATCTTGGGCCAAATCAGAAGAACAGTTTTCGAAATATAAGTCAAGGAAAATATTATTACATAATCGAAAGTACTTGATTGAATTCGATAAAATAATTAATAAACGATTTTTATACTAATCTTCTATTAATAATTGGTTCTTTTCCACACTATTGGATTCTGGATTAATGATACAATAGTTTTGGGATGGTTAGCATGGCTGATTAATTTCGTACTCCTCCAGTATTTTATTATATAATTTAATTTCCAATCTTGTGTGAAATTTGCGAATTCAGTAACTACGGGTTTATCTAATTTCAACGCTGATATTATTTCGGTAATGAAATTTGTTCATGAACGGTTTAGGATTAAATCAACACGTAATTTACAAACTAGTAATCCATCATCGATCGAGTTCAAGAAATGTTCCCCTCAGGTGATGCGACGGATATTGTCACACCCTTGGAGTTAACCAAATCAATTTCCTCAACCCAGAATTAGCTGATTTCCTTAGCCCGAGATCCTCCGGAACATCTGGAAATAAGAAGCCTTCTGCAGCTACGTGAGTTTCATGGTAAGCTAATATTGGCCCCACCGCTTCCTAAATAAATAAAGTTCTGAATCGATGCCTTCATTTCCCGCTGAAGAGGAAGTTCGCCGAAGTCGAGGTGACAAAGTGGCTCCTCAGAGAGGATCTGCGTCCGATAAGGAGTGACATTTTGTAGCTCTTACATTTCAAGTTTGTTTCCTGCCTTCACCGTTATTATTTCAAACTCCGTTGATTTCTTCTTTTGCTCTTCAAAATTTACTTTCGTACTGCATCATGTACTGTAGAATAACGAAGTTAATAACAATATTTAGTTTTAAGGATTTTTTGGTATAAAGTTTTCAGTAATATGTAAACGAATAGAATATATTCATGAAAATGCTCAAGAAGAAAAAATAATTTAAATAAAAAAATCTAGTTTCTATATAATCAAGTTGAACAAAACTTACTAATTATCGGGTGAATTAGAATCTTCTAGTAAACTTTAAAGAACAAAAGGGATTATAGAGTTAATACTTATACCACCCATGGGGAGCGAACTATCTTCAATTTGATTTAAAATGCAAAATACCTGATTGTTGCAAACACAATTTTAAGCTTGCATACCTTCAAATAATCACTTTCTGAATTTTTAATATCAGGAATATATGTTAAATTTCTTCTGAAAGGAAGTTTCTTTGACGATTCGGATCTTTTACAATTTTTTTTTTTAACGTTTCATAATTCGGATAAATTGAGAAATAATGGAACACCTTAAAACAATGTCGGACTAACTATGTTTTGATAAATTATCCGTTTCAGCGGATAAAATTCGGTGATATGATTGAATGATGGAGCCTGTATGGTTTCGCAAGAATTACTTTTGATGTTTTTTCTTAATTTTTTTTGTTTAAAAAATTAAAAACATCTATTTAATTCCAAGACAATTGCATTAGCTTTTATTAAGGGATATCAGAGAGTGGGACATAAATAATTGACACACTGTGAATGGCTCCAAAAACAAACCAAAGTTTATTGAAAAAAAAAAACTGGTTTTATTTTCAAAAAGTATATTGATAATAGGTTTATTTCATTGGGTATTAATAATTAGATCTTCCAAATGTCGGCCGTACACTTAGATATAAAATGTAACGCATATCTGTAAGAACGGGCGATAAAAAATAAATTATTATACATCTCAAATAAAAATAATTGTATCGATAGAGTCACTTTCTTTTCTCTTACGTCTTCCATTACAACTTAGTCCTGATAAATATTTAAAGCTCCATTACTACAAAACAAATCATCTTAATGTTCTCATATTTAACGTATAATGCTTCAATAAGTCCTAGGCCTCTAATTAACTTCAAGTTAATGAATTGAGCTTTGCAAGGGCCTGTGCCCATAAATATTGTCATCCCAGCGTCGAGTTTTCCTACATTATCTTAAAATATATACTCAAAATTGTACAATTTATAATTGTATGTTATATATTTTTGTATTTTGCCTATATTTTAATTGTATACTTTAGTTTCTTTGTAAAATTATTACATTTGTTCATTATCTAAATGTATTATTTAGTCTGATTGTCAATATTTTCAAGTTCAGTTTAAGATTCAATATTTTTGTTTCGACTTTTTTATTTTGTTTTGCTTATTTGCCTTTTGCTTTCTTGTTTTTCTTTAATTTTTTTTCTTGTCCATTATTTCTTGATTTTGTTATTGTTCATACTTTATAATTTTGCTTATTTTTCTTTTCAACTTTTTCAATAATTATTATTCATATATAATTGCAACTAAAACATTACTATAAAAGTAATATGCCTGTTGCATGGAAACTGGAGGCTTTATAAATACACGAACCTCCCATAGGGTTACTATGGAAGGGAAATAAAAAATAAAATAAGGATTCTACAAATATCACTCCTACTGCATGCAATGAAATGAGTAATCAACTCAGTATGTGGAAAGTTGGTCCCCCGTGAATCTAATCCCGACAGTTTACATTGACTAAATTGTCCATTGTAAAGTTGACCGCAACCCTTCAAATAGACCAGAGTCACAATATCATTAAACGTCGCCCACTCACATATCGATTTGGAATATCCACCTACTGCTGTCAATACTCTATCACGTTTCAAGGGCCATTGGCGAGGATATTTCAACAAAACTTATCAAAAAATAAGATATATAATAAATATTTTTTACTTCATTTCACTTTCAATTTTATGATATCTTAATTTTAATTTCATTAGACATTTAATAGTCTCCTTTAAAGGACCAAACCTTAATCGGCGCTCTTTTGAATAACATTAAAATGTCACGCTTCCACGTGATACATAAACAATCTCTGTTCAAATGTAATCAATATCACTTCTTTTACTTCTTACATTTTTTCTTACTCAGATTCTATGGATTCCGTAAATTAATTCAAATATAAGAGTCAAGAAAAATGAAACTGCTATATGATTCAAATCCTTTTATACTAATTTTAACTAAAATCAAAATACTTCATTGAAATCGACACTAAAAGAAAAATCAACGGTAATTAGGCGACGAAGAATTAGGAAAATTGAAAACATTATATTCACATGAATTTTCGAACCTATAGATATACACATAATATTATTTACTTCGAAAATTCCATCAGTAATAAAAAAAAATTGGAAGAAATTCAGAAAGGGCCCAGGAAACAGAAAATTAAATATCTGATCAAACTTTAAATATTCATCAGATATTGGTTTATAATTTTCAATAATTATAATAACAGACCTTTGTAATCGACCAAGAAAAAAATTTTTGTAACCCTCCTCAAAATTTGAGATTTTACGTTTCAAGATACCTAGAAGCCAAATATAGAATAAAAAAAATCCGTCCGTCCGCCGAACCCCGCTTTAATCCGAGACTACTACACCGATTTTCTTGAGATTCTGTACCAAAGTCACAGGTCACGGTAACTACAGGATGATCCTCGGAACTCGACATTACCATCCGTCAGTTTGTTTCAAAATGGCGGCCAATTAGAGATCTTATAAGCCCATAACTTGGGCATTTATAAAGATAGACGGGAAGTGTAAAGTGTTTTGGAATCAGCATAAAAAACATTAAAAACAAAAAATCTATATCAATGCCGATTAGAGATCTTATAAGCCTATAACTCGACCATTTATGAAGATAGAAGGGCAATGTAAGGTGTTTTGGAATCAGCATAGCAAGGTATTAAAAAAAAAAATGTAAATGAATGCTTTTGGTTTATTATTATTTATTTTATAATTTTGAAGCAGTGCCATTCTCATATTAATGGAAAAAATTACAATGTCTGTAAAGCAGTTTTATTTTATAATTTTAATTTACGAGCTCCTCAAACGTCAAAATAAAATAAATTAAAATGAACATACAACTACTTCAGTTACAGGCTAATGTTTTACTTGAGGTAAACCTAAAATTCTTAATATTTTTAATTTGTTATTGGTTTGTCTTTTAATACAGCTAATATTTAAGAAATATACCGACGAACAGATCTGATACAGAGCTGATGACCTTATCGAAACTTATATATGAATTCATTCAGATAATCTCAATAGTTCGAAAAAGAAATTGAAAAAAAAAAAGTGCCTTTAAAATGCTGGCATTTTCAGAGCTGTTTACTTGTAGAGCACAGCTTTTGATAGCATGTTTTACAGCCCTCTTGTTTGACAGTTACAATTTTTTTTTAATTGAGATCAATGCGTTTCCTTTAAATTAGTAAAGTATGAATCGGTGTTTTTCTCCCGTGGTCTTCCTTTGTGATAATTTCATACATTCCATTTACTGTTTCTTAAAGTAAATTCACATGAAAATTGTCGTTTTTTTTTGTTTTTTTTTCATTTAATCTGCCAAGCCAATTCATTATCTTAGGTCGGCAGAAAGAATTCAGAGTGAGATTCTAATTTGTATATTAAGTGAAGTGTCCTAACTGATATATGAAAAAGCTTTAAATACATATTGTATAATAATATATGCTAGTTCAATATTAGTATATAATAAATATATGTGTCAAGTAAAATCAAAAGTTCTGAAATTAATTGAGTTGTGGTCTATAGGTAGAATTAGGTGACAAAGGAGAATACACAAAAGATGGTTCATTATTTATCTGGCTGGTGAATGTGAACTTTCCATTTGGGTCACTTAGCGTGGGCTGAGCATAAACATCACTGAATTTTGCTCCATTATCTCAGCTGATACAAATCCATATTTTCCTCATAGATCAGATTACGAGAATAAAATCAATTTGCTATGCATTATTAATAAATACTACTAAAGTTTATTGCCAATTTTTTTATATATATATATATATATATATATATATATATATATATATATATATATATATATATATATGTGTGTGTGTGTGTGTGTATAGGGCTGTCCCGTCCCAGCTTCGCACGGGAAAAGAAGGACTTAATGTTAATTTCATATCTTGACTAAAATTGTCTAATAAAATTTACGTTTCTCAGCCTTTATAATTTTTATCCTGGATTTTATGTATAATAATAATAATAATGTATTATTTAAATATTACGGCTATCATCACTCGTATTTTGGGCTATTGTTGTTGCTCCGAAGGATGCCATTTGAAAGCAATTTGAAAGGAAGAAGAATTAAAGTTTCGATTATTGTTCAGAAACAATTTGGGTTCCATATTAACACCAAATAACAAAATTTTCAATAGATTATTTGTTGGATTCAACGCAGGCAACACAACTTTACCTACAGCGCAATACATTCCAACTATTTCATTTTTAAATTTAAATGGATGGTGATATTCACAATCTTTATTTATTTCATCAATAATAATTTTATAATGTGACGAATATTTGATATACGGGTAACATTTAAATGTAAGGAGATTGACTGATGATGATTGTTTTAATGAGCGGTGTATTTGCATCCGCTGTCTATTTAGCTATGTGTGTGTATTAGTGATGTATTGACGTGATTGTCTTTGTATTCTGCTTGCTGACGTTGCGTCAGACTTTCTAGTAATCGCAACTGTGCCACCTGACTTTTCGGATATTCATGGTGTTGCGAGGATTATTCTGCCCTTCGAGTTTCTTAGAAGAACCGTACATATCGATTTTGCCGTATCCGACGACCAATCTTGTCGTTTCTTACGATAATTACATAAAGATAGAATTTTTAAGTATATTAATACAATTTTTAATACTGTTATTAATAATGTATTAGACGACGATAACAATAAAAGTTTAAAGCGTTAAACAAATGTCCAATAATACATACACAAATAAAATAAAACATACCTGTCGTAGAATAAAGGAGCAACTATGAATTCGAAATCGTCGGAAAATCATATTTAAAGTTCTTTTTTTTTTTCTATACTTTTAAATACCTTATCGTTAAAATAAATTAAACATTCGTATGATATGGCAAATGCTCAGTGTGTTTTAATAAAAGGAATTAAAAAGTGTTAAAAAACCTCTTTAAATATGATTTTCCAATAATTTAAAATTTTTTGTTGTACTTTTATTCTACAACAGGTGCGAACTATAGAATTTGTTTATAACTTGACCATAGCACAATCTACAGGATCCTGGGATAGTTATAAAACATCGTCTCGAATTCACAAATATAGGTTAAATTTATATGACTGCCATATTCTTGCTCAAAAATTGATCGTATTATTTTGGAGAATACATCATTTGACATTTTTTTTTATACTAAAAATTGTAATAGTATCAGGTATAGTAATGGTAATAATCAGGCATTGGTGTAGGTCAGTGGATAAGGCATTGGACTTATACCTCCTGGTCTCAGGTCCAAGCCCGGCCTGGCAAATAATTACTCGTAATTTATTATTTATTTATGTAAGCCATGGATTGACTCTGGGATCGAGAGTACCTACGGGTGTATATCCAGCCTGAATGGAACCTTAATGGTTTGGGGAAAATACCTAGCTGTCGACTTAGTACGACAAATGTCTAATTTGCCTACGAATATAAACTTTCGGAACCAATTAACTCACAAAGCGGGTAGAGCGTAGCTACGACCATCGTTTTTTGTAATGGGCGTTTCAGGGCACTTTTTTTTAGGCTTTTTTTGCCGTGGAAATATTTCCCTAGGAAAAGAATATTTATTAGTTATTTAATTAATGATATAATTTATATAACAGAAATATTATTAGAAAATAATTTGGTTTTATTATTATTTTAATATTCGATATTATTTGATAAACATTGATTTAGGCCACGAGGAACCTAAGGTTGGGTCTGACATCGGCTTTAAATAAAAAATAACAAACCAAATAGTAATATCATGTTTATACTCGTATTATCACATTCAATGATCCCCAGACTACTCTATACTCATATATCAATACAGTCGGCTGCTGATCAATTCTATTTCTTAATTTTAGAATTTTTTTAAATTGAAACATAATAGTAAATTTCTATCTGTAAACAAATCAACTAGTTCCAATTTAACTAGTAGTTCCAACTAGTGGTTCAAGTTAAGCAGACAAATATATTTTTAGGTCGGAAGTGAGGTGCACTATGTCCATTTTTTACTGATGCAGCATTATAACAAATTTGTATTGAAGTGTTTTTGCTTTGCCCAGAGGTACAGATAACTATATTGTATACCGATTGTGAGGGGAGTTATATTGGGAGGAGGAGGGGAATTAAGAACATTAAGTCCACTTTTATTTGGAAGGAAATATCTGTTCAAACTGCTCTTATATAGTCAGGGAAATTGATATAGTGTTCTTTAGTTTTTTTTTTTTTTTTTAATTTCTCCGATTTTCTCTTGCTGGAAAAAATATGCGGTATTCCTATTTCTAACATTCCCTATGACCATAGCCATCTAATCGTTGGTTATTTGTATAGAAATGCCAACCATAGTCGTCCGTTAGACTTTGATTATTAAATAGAACGAAGATGTTTGCTATTGTATAGTTTTATTAATACATTCTTTTGCCTTTAATAAATAATTCTGGAAAACATGTAACAGAAATTTTGTGTACAATGTTATTCTTCAAATACCAAACTTATAGTCCGAATGCAAATTTGCTAAACTATTACCAAATTTCACCTAATTTACACATTTTAGGACCTCCTAAGTACAAAAGGTAATTTTGCAAAATTTTATTCTGCCTTCGTTGTTGGAAGTTCCGTTTCCCATAGACTTCTTAGAGTTAGTATACGGAAGTAAGATCACCGCGTTCTTCCAGTTGCTGTTGTAAAATCTCATTAACGTCTCATTAACTTCCTTTTCGAAGTTTCCGTTTTATTATCCGAATACCAGACTGTTATCGATTCGTATTGGTTCATAATTTATTAAAACTCAGAATGTCTCTTCTTGTACAAAACACAACAAAAAAAAGCTGGTGGTTTTTAACTCTTGGTAAGGAGAAGGACAGAAGGGGAAATAAAGGGAGACAGTCTAAAGGCAACTCCGTGTTTGACAAGATAGACCCCTCATACCGGTCCTCTCCGACTGAAGAGGATCTCATTAACTGAACATTTAAAATAAAACATAATGTTTCTGTAAATGTATTAAGATCTTCGTTATGGAAATTTCTTAGGAATTTTAAGTGTCATTCATTATAATTCTAGCATTACGGGATTACAAAACAAAATTGGTAGTTATTCAATAGTTACGTACATTTAGGATCTATCATTGAACGAGCATTTATTACTATTAAAATAAGTTTTGTTCGAGGAGAGCATCCAACCCCATAGCGACGCCACCACACCCCTACTCAACAATTACGCAAGCTGATACCAGGCTGAGGACTTTGCGGCTGAAGTCGGATCTGGAAGGGCAGTGTGATAAATTGTCGCTGGAAGACGACCGCTGGAGAAACACTCATGCACCCCCCCATTCCCCTCATGGAATGTAAGGAGGAATGTGAGGTGATTAATGAGGCAGAGTTAGCAGCAGGTGACTCCAACCTGTGACTTCAAGGCCGGCCGGGGCTATTCATGTGTACTCCTACACGGCGGTGAGGGATGTGTTCAAGGACTATTGTGTTCATAATTAATAGTCTCTGGTAAAGGCACTAGGTAGCCATCGATTTAGTAAGAGTGTAGTTAGCAAAGTTCATTACAATACCCTACAATAGACACATTATTTAATAACTATGATGCTGAATTTGGAGCATAGCAATTAAGTTTGTATTTTATGCGATATATAATCAGCTAAAACGTCTTTAAATAGTAGTGACCATAGCCATTCATTTTGTTCTTAAAGGTAATATATTTAACAAGAGCTTTGGCCTAGAGTTCTGTGTTGGGTCTTCTCCCAAGGCCCTATATTTTAAATATGCCGTGGATATTAAATTTGCACTCACTACCGACTATTCACGGCATTGACCGACGAAAAATATTGTGCGGAAGGCCCAATACAGAACACTATTTTAAGAACACCCGGAGTATCTTTAAACATGGGGAAGATTCGGTAATGGTTTAGGTTTGTTGTGCAAAAATGAAACATATTGAAATTTCGCGTGGAGAACATTCTATTATTATCAGGAAAATGGTCCGAAGTATAAAACACTAATAACACGCGAGTGAACACTTTATAATTGTCCTAAAGTACTAGAAACTCCTCCTTCATCACCTGATCTCAACCCTAAGGTGGATGTATGGGCATATTTGAAGTTCAAAAATTCGTAAACATGATATAATTCATTGAG
The DNA here is from genome assembly GCA_948150685.1 of Rhaphigaster nebulosa. NCBI lineage: Eukaryota > Metazoa > Arthropoda > Insecta > Hemiptera > Pentatomidae > Rhaphigaster > Rhaphigaster nebulosa. Next base: position 187,235,351 of record OX411306.1, read on the forward strand.
AATTTCGCTCAATGAATGGAAACAAATTTCCTGAAATTATAATTGTAAGTTGATTAAATCTATACCTAACAGAATTAAAGTCGTTCTTCACAACAAGGAATATCCTACAGAATATTTAAAATTTGAAATGATCAAAAAATTTAAGCAGTACGAAGAATTTCTCATAATTATGTAACTTAAATGTAATTATGAATTTGATAAAAGTGTTGTTGTGTCAATAAACGTCATATATAAAAGTGGTGTATATTTATTAAATTCAAATTTTAACAAAATTAACATAAAACATTTCTTTCATTTTACATTAATTGTTAGGGCTTGACTTGAAGTTAAAATAGAAAGAGGAAAATTAGAAATATTTTTGTGAGACACTGTACGTACTTCTAGTTTTCTCATGTGAAAAACGTATTAGACTCACTTCAATTTATCCGTATGAAAATCGAATTACTGACAATTTTTTTCAATTATGTAGTATGGAAAAAACAAGAGGCCGACAGAGAGGTACGCATTATACACCATTTCGAATTTAAAACGTTAGAATTAGTTCAAGCTAGACTGTAATTAATACTATAGTACAGTGCATTATTTCGTAACAGTTTTCATTATCTATGTTGCGACAAATAGAGAGACATTATTTGTTCAAATAGATATTAAATATTTAGATTAAGCTTTCGCGTGATACAGTCTTTTATATGAATTGATAAACAATAAAAAATTTCTTAGATAACCGAAAAACATTATTAAATGAAAAACGATTAGTTACAATACTTTTTTAAGAGTAATTAAATATCTACACAATTTTAAAGTTAAAACTAACAATCCAATAATTCGAGAAAAAATTTATTGAGCGATTTTGCATTTCAATAACTATTTTTATGAAATATTGTTTTCAATATTTTTTTTAAAACCTGACATTATTTTATCTATTAAAGAAACACACTAAACAATTATTTTACTGTTTCATGAGTGTTAACGTTCGACCCATTTTGAGGATCATATTCTGTACGTAAAGAGTAGAAGGAGATAGGGTCATGAGGAAAGTAGAAGGGATAAGAGAGAAAAAAAAGCATTTCTCCAGTAAGCCGAAACGCCGGTGCACATTAAACAATAAATAATTCTCTTTTATTATCTTTTAGAAAATTACTATATCAAAAAAGTTAATTATTTTACCTATTGGAATTTTTTTGTTGTAGTTTTTAATGTTCAAATTTTTAATATTAAACGAATAAAAATATCTTTTTGATCATTACATATTGAATAAACAAATAAATGAACTAATAATTATAGAAAACATAGCCAAAATTAAGTAGAAAACAAACATTAATAGGAAAAAAGAAAGTAATTAGGTGAAAAAAATCATTAATTAACCTTTAAAATGAATTTCACATGCAATATAGATACTAATAGTGCTTTAAAGCGTTAGAATTATTTTACCAATCAGAACTATGGTGAATGTTGGATGTTCTGTATAACTTGTTTGAGTATTCCATTAGATTGATATTATCGTCATGAAGCATGATAACAGCTGACTAGACTGCATTATGTTCCCCTTCTCTACCTTAGATGAGAATATATCTATAATCTTGTTCATTATTTTTTTTTATTTTCATGAAAATCATTTAAAATATCATTATTTATTTATATTTGACATGACTCTGATCACTAATTCCTATTCTGTTAGATTTCCTCGAGAATATTGCGATGAAGAATAAACATTTGTAAACATATAAAGAATTAGAGGTGAGCGTTTATTTTTTTTAAAGACTGTTTAAACAATTTGTTCGTTGAGGAAAATCAACTGTTCAGATCAGTAATTTTTTTAGAAAAATACTGTTTTGATATAATATAAAAAATAGATATGTGGTTAATTTTTAATAAATTTAAGACAATGATAGTTGGGGTGAGGTCAGAAATAAAACAGACAACAGGAAAATGCTGTTTAATATTTTCCGACGTTTCGGCCTAAACTGTAAGCCTTCAGCGCTAAGAAAAATATGATACGAGAAGAATACAAATATTGGGATTGCATAGGGAACATGAAAACAAATTAGAACAGTATAAACAAAATTATAGAAGTTATACAAGATAAAAGAATATAAATTTGAAATAATATATAATGTTATTTGTTATGTGTAAGCCACAACGTACTTTTGGCGGACAGACATCTAACGGAAGACTTAGGAAATATTAAAGCGCGTTGTGTTTCGTAAGATGGATTTAAATGCACTGAAAATTGCGAAATACGGTATATGCCTAAAACCAGTACCAGGAATCTAATTATATTTAAATAAAATGTTTTAATGAAAGAATGGTGCAGTATGTCTTATAAGAATTTTTTGTGCATAAATCCTTTTCTAATTTCCCATATTAGTAATCATGTCCGTATAGAAAATAAACAGGAGACACTGTCAGCTAGATACTATGTTTCAAGTCTCTGTACAAAATAAAAAAACAAGTAATCCGTTGACGATAACAATAACCCTGAGACATTATTACAGTACACAATAAGTAAGAACCGTAACAGTAATGGCAATCGACGCTGCAATAACATGGAGAAGGCTCCTCTAATTGTGCCATATCCCAGTAATTAGAAAAGTAATAAGATCAGGAGAGACTGATCCGAAAACGATATTACTAGATGTAATGAGACAGAGGGAATCGAAAGCCATTCCGAGTCCATTGTGCCAGAGCCCTAAGCGGATAAGGGCGCACTAAGCTAGAGCCCTTTCTAATGCAGAGCCCTACTTTAGCATCTTTAAACTAACCCTACGACTCGACATTTCTTTTGTCGGCAGATTCTATAATTTGATTGGGTTCTGTCTGAAGAATGATGGGAACAGGTAGCTACATTGTTCCGGTCATCAAATTTACTAGAGAAATCTTAATTCTTAATGCAGAATTATTTTAGTAAAGTTAAGAATTAATCGAGTCATTTCGTATAACGGTTTTAGTGGAATAATAAAATAGATATAGAAATCATGTCATCCTCGTCATAACGAACAGTATATAAATTAATAATGTTAAAAACAAATTAATTTTATATTTTAATACTATTTTCAGAATTATAATAAATTACTATGAATTTTCCTTTAAGATTAAAAGGATAAACGTGATAATGCAACACAGATAAAGTAGAAATACACCAATAGAATATTTTCCACTATCGTTCTGTTGAAATAAACAAAGCTGATTTTTTTTGTTTTGTTTCTAAAAATGATCCCTTTATATTTATATAAATAAGAAACAATAAATTAAATTATAATTTTAACCATTATCATCAATCAAAGAGAGTGAGGCCAAAATTTTCAAATATTAATTCTATCCATCATAAAAACTATGAGCCTAATATTTTTGACCAATTTCAGTTTTAAACGAGAACAAATGAGGTAAATCAATATTCACATAAAAATAAATGGACTTCATTTATACGTCCTTAAGAATTTATGGGTAATTTTTAATGAAAGGACGATAAAGAAAAAAAACAACTCTGTGAGTTTATTATTATTAATTTATTTTTTAGAAGATTTTAAATTCATCATGGTTAATGAATTAAATGCACAGTTCATTGCTCTTCCTCTCTAGCAAATAGCCTACATATTACCTTCGTGACTATTCGAATGAAACGTTCAGGGGTGATGGAGATATTTTATAATGTTCTTGCTGTGACAAGCCTGTTTCTACAACGCAATGTTTCCTAGCCTATTGGTACAGTCTCACACAAAGTAAACAAAGAAGAACAATCATGACTGAAGTAAAGCTTCATAACGGCATCTACAAGTGGAGACAGTAAGTCCGCTTCTTGCATAGATTTGGGTATCGCATCAAAGGCTATTTTGGAAAAATATATCGAGAAATCAAATGCCGGATCAAACTACCTTAAGAAAAAACTATTTGCAAGATGTATAACAGGAAGCCATTTCATAAATTCGGGAGATTGTCAAGGAGGGACCTATTTGGGTTTCAGTTGACGAGCCAAAAGGTGTTGAAGGCTGGTGTATTAGCAATACCATCGCTGGTACACTGTTTACTTCTGAATTGCCAAGAGTTGTAAAATGGCAATCATGCGTTTTAACGACTCCATGAATCTTCTCGGTCCAAAATGTGTGCTACTTGAATAAGTGTTCTTGTTTTGTCATTTGGCGCTCTGTACATGATTAAAGCAGGAATTTATTCTAAAATGTTCCATCGTATTTCTGAAGTTGTTCGTCATGAATTCCGGAAGTAGATTTGTTGATTTCAGCTGTTAAACAGACATATTTTAAATCTCCAAACTGAGTGCAAATTTTCAAGGAAAATTGTCCTGAACTGACCTTACCTTCTCAGTCAGCAGTCACTTGAAACAGAGCTTGGTTGGAGGCTACTGATAGAGGACGTTGTTTTAAAACTAAAAAGTGAGTCAGCCGCAGCCATATCTCAAGTTCAGAAATTGTTGAAAATCCAATTTTAAAAATAATCTGACTTTCATCACCAACAATGATTCATCGCATTCTCCATCACACAGTTTGAATTACAGAACGTTCCTCTATTAAAAAATATTAAACTTATTAATGAAGAAATTCGCAAAATAGAAGAGGTCTTAGCGAAAATGAGAAAAAAAATCTGAATTAAACTGCAATATATCTTAAAAAACAATCCAGGTTGGAAAGACTTACTGCATATTGCCGACATCGTTAGTGGAAAGGAGGTGGCAGCGAAACCGTCAATTAAGAGTTCCACTCAATTTGAAACAGCAACTTTCTGAAACCTTTTAGTTACTTCAGATGACGCGAGTGTTCATTCAACAGATGCATGTCGGTAATAAGGCCCGATCGACACACTTACGTTAAAACATTTAAAAATGCTTTAGTTTTCAAGTGTTTTAGTCATCGTTTTTTAGCGCAGATCGTTTTTTGAAATGTATAAATTAAATAATTTTATTGTATTTGCATATTTCACATATCTTTACACATATTCTTTACATGTTTATTTTAAAATTAATATTTTTATATATGTATGTAAATATTTGGTGTTTTAATTAGACAAAAATCCTAGCCCTAATTATTAGTAATATATAAACTATTAACAATTGCACACAGGCAAACACCCCAGCTTTGGATTGCCTGAAGAAAATAAACTGACTAAAAAACTTCATTGGCGTTAGTTATGCGGCAGATTATATATTGCGCGCCAGCTGGATGTAAACATTTGGGACGATTAAAATTTTTCATGTTACCAAATTGATTAGTATTTAATTTCAATGGTATAACTAACAATCCGGCGATGAAATATTAAAAGTTAGAAAATAATTGTGATTTCAGTAATTTTGGTGATAAAAAATCAATACATTAGCAATTAAATTCTGAAGTAAGTTTCGCTATTATTTGCTTATTATTTCAAATAATTTTATTATTTTGTCAATCATTTTGCTTTACGAAAACTAAACCATAATTTGTGTCCAGTTCTTGTAGAATTATATTAAATAGAGTACAAAAATTAACTTAGATATTAAATATTAATCAAAATTAAAAAGATAGGACCTTATGCTTCCACCGAAGCCTGGATTAACAGTCATAACTTCGGTTTAGTTTTAACCTTTTTTTGCGATTTGTAAAGGTAAATCTTTTCCTTCATCTATTTCCAGCAGTTGTATGCTCACGTGTGCGAAGGGATTTATTTAGGTAGCGGTGGGCGGATGTCCCTTACGCACATTTGCCCACAGACAGTGGACTGAGTGCTTTCAACAAGATTGGTAGGACAGGACTAAATGATGGTCTGTTTGATCGACTACACGAGCCCTCCTGTCTTGTAAACACCTAGCGGATACGACACCAGCATAGCCTTTGCAAACTAAATATTTACAATGTGGCACTGAGGTTTTATTGTTGACGGTTGACAAACCGTAATTTAACCATTTCATTTGTTAATACTTGAAGAGAGAAATAAGGTTAATTATCTAGCGCTATACCAGCAGATAAAACATTTATCGCTTTCATAGGTAGGATAATTTCTTGTCTTCGTTTTTATTTTAATAGGTTACATCATTTAGAAATTAGAATGATTTAATAGAATTAGAAACCTAAATTTGCAACAGTTGAATCATTGAGTTGAGAAACCTCATAAGCCAATTTTTGGGGTATATTTAAAATTAGACGGATGTCCTTTCCAGAAACGTATTTTAGGAACATGATCCCCATAAGTACGATGCATTTTTGCTGTTAGTAATGGTGACATACAGTAGTCATTTAGTAAATTAACGCATTAAGTCAGTAATATTTTTCAGTGGCCCACGCGTGAAATGGGTCAGAATCTGACTATTCTAGTCCGAATATAGTTTTATGAACAATTATTATTGTCGTTATTTCCGAGAAATTATTTCCGAGAAACCCCATAAGTCTATTAAATTTAAATTTAATCAGCATAATGGCTCTTATTGTCGTAACTGGTAAAATTAGTTGAGGAGGCGGGGCTGATTGGCATGAGGGGTAGGTTGGCCAACTACTTTTTATTCTTGCCACCAGGGGCTCTGAAATGCCACCTTTTCACCATGCAATGTCCAACTCTACATTAAGCTATAATTAAGTTTTCAGTGTCGTGTGAGCTTCCATGAAAGAGTGGTTTCCGAAAGTTCATTTTTAAGTAAAGTAAAGTTTTTATTTATTTTTTTCTTTTACAGCATTCGCATGCCAACCAATTCATCCATTCTTTGTCAAATATTTTCTCTTTTCCATTGCGATTATTGTAGTGTAACACTTATTCTCAATTTTTGCTTTCCTGAATCTTGGTAGCCATTTTTGTTTTGAAATCCGGATCAGGAATTGTTGGCCATCATGTTTGCAATGTGAATATTAATGTGATATAATTGAAATATATTATGTGATATTGTGAATATTATGAATGTGATATTATTTTAATATAAAAATTAATCATTTTTCGATAAAAATAATGGTAGAAAAATATTGAAAAAATTAAATTAAAAGATGGAGAAATGGTCTTCCTAAAGCGTACAAAAAATAATGTTCTGAGGTTGAATTTATTTTATTTTTATACCAATCAGTAGTATAAAAATGAATTAAGTTCATTGTTCCATAACAGACAATATTAAAGCTACTGAAAAATATGACCTAATAATTACTGTAGACTTTCTAATTAAATGTTGGAGATAAGTAATGGGAATCGCAAACAGTCAGTACATGGGATTAGGGTGGGCGATAGTCCTAGTTACTATCGATAGTTCGTATCGCTCAATTGAGAAATTAATCTCAAATGATTTTCTTAGAAAAATTTTTACACGTGCAGTATCCTCGATTAAAAAAAAAAAAAATCATAGTATTTCAAAGCTACTTTTATCTCTCGTATGCTAGTACAGTTTTATTATATTTTCATGTAATATTAGTAAATTAAATTTAGGGAATTGCAATTTTGGAAATTAAAGAACAAAGGCATCTCTCTTCGTTTATTATTGCCAATAAAGAACGTTTATTCTTTAGCAACCAATAAACTCCCTCGCTCACTAGAAATTTGAGGTTTTACGTAGAATCCAAAAATTGAATGAAAATTCGTCTTTCCGCCAACCGCGACTTTTCTCCGAGACCACATGGTCTATTTTTTTGAGATTTGGCACCAAAGTTATAGGTCTCTCCAGAATGATCCTCGGAATTCGACATCACCTGCCGATTAAAGGTTTTTTTCGCTCATCTCAAAAAAAATAAAAGAAAAAGTGATATCAAACAAAAACAAAAACTAAACTGAAATCGGTAGACACTCAATGGCTTTGATTATAAAGTTGTTTTTCATCTTGAAAAAAATTATTCAAAAATATGAACTTTCAATTATAGGTTTTGAAGTTAAGAAATTTAATTTGAACTGAGATAGCTTAAATAAATAGTTATTAAGGCAAAAAAAAGTAAATAAAACAAATCGAGTAAACGTACATCTAATCAAATTATTTATTTATTTATATTTTTATAAATTTATCGTATTATTTTATTTTCATATTAGATCATTTGTTCTATACTAATGTTAACAATAGTTATTTTCATTTTTTAATAAGAAATATCATATTGTATGGCATAAACATTTCACTACAAGGCCTACTCATGTAACAAGGAAGTTTTTATTTCAGATGTTTACCCCAAAATATCCACCACCTTTCAGGTAGAGGGTTAATTCTAAATAAAAAAAGGATTTCCAGCTTTCAAGAGTTACATGAGAATCGTTTTTTTTTTGTTTTTTTGTTATTTTCTCTGAGTAGAATGGAGGAGGCTTTGAAGTCATGCTTCACACCGGCACCTGTAAAAGAAAATGCTCCTTGGAAAAGGACACCTTTCGTTATCCAGGACATGGCCAGCAAGGATGAAAGGACACTCTAAAGCAATTACTTTCTTTTCTTTACGCTTGTCTTTTTTCCCTTTTCCTTCTTTAGATTTAACATAAGAGGTCTCCAGGATTCTTTAGCAGTTGTGCACCAACGAGGCGGGTACAGAATATGTTTTTGATTTTTGGCACAGATCATTTTGAAGTAAGAAAGAAATATGCCAACATTTATTAATTAGATTAAACACCATATTTAATTTTTTATACTGTGTAATTTTTTATATTATGCATGAACATTGAATAAATTACATTTTCATATTTGTGTAGTATATATATATCGGAAAAATAGGAAACAAATCGAATATTTCATCCTATCATAACTTGCTTATCTTCGTCGTTTAACTAATCAGAATGACTAATACCACAATAACAAAAATAATAGAAACAAAATTAAATAAATATCGACGTGGATTTTGAAAAAGGCTAAGCGCCATTTAGCAAACTTTACAAGAAACACATAAAACGTTTTTCCCGAAATGACATTTTTTATTTTATTCTATACGTTTAGAGTAGGGGTTTATTAAGTTGGTAATACTTTTATAATTATTATATATTTTCAAGACTTCTAGCACTGGTCAATGTCAGAGTGACGTCTGAGATTCGTCAGCATTTGGTGCTTACGTCATCAATAGTCTATTTTTAGACTATTTCCAATTTTTTTCCTCGAAATATCGTGAGCAGGAGTAAACACGGAGGTGGTGTTTACGTCCCATAATAAATTTAAAACTAAATTTCGAATTTTTGGCGCTTAAGCCCTTTTCATAAAACGACGTCGATATGTGTGTTTGTATATATATATATATATTTTATTAAAAATTGAAAATTCCTGTTTTTGACATTATTCAACATTAAGTATATAACAATGAACCAAATAAGAAAATAAAATACTCGTTATACGATGAATTAATTAAAAAAAAAATTATCAACAGGATTATTCTTTGCTATATTATCTTACGTACCTTTCGATTAAAAAAACCTGCCCATTTTATTTTGATTTTTTTGGATGTTTACGAATGAGGAAGCAACATATGTCCACGATCATAGTATATTTCTTTCTTACATCAAAATTATCTGCGCCAAAAACCAAAAACATATTCTGTACCTGCCTAGTTGGTGCACAACTGCTAAAGAATCCCGGAGACCTCTTATGTCAAATCTAAAGAAGGAAAAGAGAAAAAAATATAAGCGTAGAGAAAAGAAAGTAATTGCTTTAGAGTGTCCTTTCATCCTTGCTGGCCATGTCCTGGATAACGAAAGGTGTCCTTTTCCAAGGAGCATTTTCTTTTACAGGTACCGGTGTGAGGCAGGACTTCAAAGCCTCCTTTCTATCCGGAGAAAATAACAAACAAAAAAACGGTTCTCATGTAACTCTCGAAAGATGTAAATCCTTTTCTTTATTTAGAATTAATCCTCTTCCTGAAAGGTGGTGGATATTTTGTAACATTGACAACTTTATATTTTATAACTTAATATTTTGTAACATTGATAACTTTATATTTTATAACTTAATATTTTGTAACATATATAACTTCATATGGATGTACAACACTTATCGACCTGATTTTATTTAATTTTATTATAGAAAAATAAATTATAGAAATAACATATGTATAAAAGTTTTATTATATTTTACATATATATACATAAAGTACATATTGAATAGAATAGAATAATAAACTTTATTCTGAGTCTAGATCCCTTAAGAATAACAAGTATGTACAAATACAAAAGATAGCATTAAATGTCTGGTCAAAGACTACATTAATTAAGGACAATTAATATTTACTGAAATCAAAAATATGGTTTTACTGAAACAAAAAAAATGAAAAGAGGAAAAAAATAGAAAGAAAGAAAAACCGTAGAAAATAAAAATATAAAAATAATATGAGTAGAGCAATCCTAAGTTAAAAAACATTAAAAACAAATTCTCACTTCTAAACAGGATTTCATCCAACTATATAAAAATTATGAAATAACTCACAGAGTTAAAACTTTGTATGATAATTGAAACAATTATTTACAACTGATCTCGAATTAAAATTTCCTGATTTGACAACGTCTTTTTGGAAACTGAGGAAGTGTTGAAAAAGGTGGAATTTGAATGAGGAGAGAGAATAAGAATGTCGAATATTAGAAGGTAGGAAATTCCAGAGGACAATGGAGCGGGTAAGAAAGTTGTTTCCTGTGAGTGGACCGAGGATTTGAATTGTAGAAGGCTGTAGATGTAGTAAGGGTGATGGGAGTTGATGGTTCGGTAAAGGAAAGTTCCAAGGTTATATTATCTACGAATGGATGGAAAGAGCCACTTAAACTCACCATAAATGTGTGACACGAGAGACCGTTTGATAACCATATCTGTATTTTATTATATTATATAATAGTTATAAATATTAATTAATGTATAAAATCAAATTATGGTATAAAATTGGGTATTAGCGTTTTTTTTTTTTACATTTTACATATGTATATACATAAAGTACTTATAGAACAGAATAGAATAATAAACTTCATTCTGGGACTAGACCTCTTAAGAATAACAAGTATATACAAATACCAAAGATACCATTAAATGTCTAATATAATAAACAAATATAAATAAACAAAATAATATTAATGCCTACCTATTTTTCAATTCGTCCCAGTGTATGCACCGTAGTTTAGTGTGAAACATTGTAGAGTTGACTAGTTACTTAATTACTGCTATTTATTTTATTATTGCATAATTATTATATTAATCGTTGAGAAATGCATGAATATACTAGTTTCACTCTCGACCTATGTCCGGTTAGGTGCTACTCTCGGCTAATGATAATAATAATGTAAGTAATAAGTTGTTATATCTTTTTTTTTTTTTTTTTTTTTTTTTTTTTTTAGTGTTTGCTCTAAATGATAACTAAGTAATGGTTTATGTCTCCACTACAGCCAGTTTTACACAATACAAGAGCACTCTAAAGTCGTTGACTAGTTGAGGAGTAATTGTGAACTAAATACATATTTATATTCTAGACAAGGCTAGTAAGATAAGGAGCTTACTAGGACGAGCACTAACTATAAAATGATCCTGGTGTTTATGCCATCGACAGGAGTTGAGAGGAGTTTTATATAGCTCTCCTCTTCCGCAGCATCTTATCCGAAGCTGTTATCTGAGATGGTATCACCTCGATAAGATTTGGTTAGGGAACCGCGGCACTTTCTCAGCAACGCACTTTGCATAATATCCTAAGGCTCTTTATACTACCTGCTTCTCCAGCTTGTGGCTTATTGAATGGTTCTCACCTCGATAGTCGAGGAAATCCTTTGATATATGAAAAACAGCACTTGGCAACCGACATCACGGAAAAGGTTACTTTTAAAAAACCAAACCCAACAATAACTATAAGAAAACGTTACAGAATTCCATGAACTATAGAATATTGTTTTTGTTTTTTAATTTATATTGTATACGGGTATTGATATTGTATACAGGGTGTCCTTTTTAGATGGTCCGGCTGAATTTCTCTTGAACGTATTACGTTATAAAAAAAAATAAAAATACGTATTTTTTTCAGTCTAGATTAAAAGTTAGACCATTTTTTGAAAAAAAAATAAACGGGGTCTCTCAGATCCAGTACAGCTTTAAAATTTCAAATAGAAACCTATGCCTTCCGATACATCATTTTAACGGATTTTTGAAAATGAATTCAATGGTGAAACCAGATTTTAAATTGGTCAATAAATTACAAAGTTATGGTACAAATACATTTTGTTTATTTCGGTATTAATTCTTTTAAATTGCCTTTACATTTCTTTTTGTTACACAGGAATTAATTGGGTCACATCGTGTTTGTTATCTTTTTAGCTGTAATTCATAATAAAGGTTTGTTTTAAAGATGTAGTGAAAAAACAGAAATAATATGATTGGCAGCGTTTATGCCAATCATAACCCTGCAACATCAGTTGAAGAACTGTAGCAAAGAGTGGAAAATGATTGTCGATCGATCGAGTCAGTACATCGCACTAAGCACCAGCGAAGAGTGGCTAAGAAGAGCCAACCTTTGCATCGTCGAAGATGGTAGACAGTTCGAACATAAAATGTAGGTTCACCAACCTCTGGTTGTATGTAGTATCGATATTTTTATTATTAAAAATAGCTAACAAAATGCATTATTTTTTTTAAACTTTGTACCATAACTTTGTAATTTATTGATCAATTTAAAATCTTCATCATTGATTTCAGTTTCAAAAATCCATTAAAATGATGCGTCGGAAGGCATAGATTCCTATTTAAAATTTTAAAGTTGTACTGAGTCTGAGAGACCCCGTATATATTTTTTTTCAAAAACAGGTCGAAATTTTAAACTAGGCTGAAAAATATTAAATACGTATTTTTTATTTTTTTTTATAACGCTATCGGTTCAAGAGAAATTCGGCCGGGCCATCTAAAAAGAACACCCTGTATTGTAAGAGCTTCGTCGAATTTTAATAAACAAACAGAAATAATCAACGAAATACACAACGCCAATTACGCCATACAAACAACGCCATACACACTTCTGCTTCTATTAATTGACAATGAAACAGTTTTTTCATTGATGATATCATTTCATCAATTTTGTTCGTCTCTCCGTTTTCCTTGTCTTCTGAAATTTAAACAGGACCAACAAAAAATCAGCCTTTGTAATTCTTAAATCCACTTATCAGAATCCTAAACATCATTTGTATGAAAATTTCAACGAATTCAAGATAAAAACAAGAAAAAAAAGAAAAAGAAAAAAAAAGTTAGTAAAAAAAAAAAGTCAAATTGCAATACGCAACACAGATCAAAGGTTTAATCTCTATTTTTACTTTAGTGTAAGTTTTCGGGATTTCTCAATCATTTTTTGTTGAGTTAGTTATTTATTTTGTGCTATATAGTTATTTATCCGTGATACTCTTAGTGTTGAAAGACTAGATATATACTTTTCATTTTTTTTTTCTTACTATTTGTTATTTTTTTGTTTTTCAATACCGATCGAAGTGTGCCTATGTTTATGAATATTTTCTATCGAGATGATATAAAAAATTTTCTAGCTTTGATGGGACGTAGTATTAATAACTGATGATACATTTTTATAAATGCTGCACCATTGGACGAATCCATATAATTTGAGTAAATTTACAATTTTGAACACAAAATGAGTACTACTGAAGATAAAACTAAAAGCGTAACTTGATGAGGTTCTTTAGTTTAAGCAATTGGTTCGGTGGTTAAGCGGAGAAGGTGGATCTTGATAAGAACGACAGCAGGTTTTAGAGGAATTGGGCAGGCGATCGTAAAACTTTATACGTTGTTAGCGGCTGCGGGGTGTCCGTACCAATACCCTCAATGGTTCCTTCAAGTCTAGATCCCGGGCTAGATAGAAACCACACTACTTGCAGTCGGTCAACTGCACATTGGAATAGGGTTCATTTATAGAAAGGCGATAGGGACTGGCAATAGATTTCAGATAACAACTTGTCAATTGTTAGTGAAACATTAAATCAAAAGTTTATTAGATATCCGTAAAGGATTAATAAAAAAAAAGTTTACCTTAGTATTTAAACTTTGAAAAACATACTAACATACTACTATTAGGTCTGATTATTTCTAGCATTGACTTTAGATTCTAGTATCGAAAATCGTCTCTTAAATTAATTTTTACAATTTCAAATATTTTTGCAAATGATTCAGTTTTCGATCTTTCTTTCAAATCCCTTCCTTGCAAACACTGGAATTAAATTATTTCTTTATCATAAACTCGTTCTATTGTAATTCAAATCTGTTGTTTTTTATTCTTTCATTTATTTTTCTCCTCAAATAATCGTTCAAAGATGTCAAATATTTTGGTTATATGTACCCATAATCATGCCATGAGCACAATAAATACTGCATTATTTTAAATTTCGACGTAACCTTGAGATATTTAAAAGCCATAAGGATTTTTCTTATTGATAAGTAAAGACCGGGCTTGACTTGTTGACCGGGCCCGGGCTTTGGGGTTTTCAACCAAATTGAGTGAATATCTTTACAAATCGACACTTTTGACATCGATATCCTAAATTTATGCTGTATAATTTTGCATATTTGTTGGCTTATTGCATATTTTTACATATTTGCCCAAAATTTTTGTTATAACATTTTTATTTCTTCTATTAAAATAGAAAATAAGAGATACTTCCAGGAGCAATTTACCGTCAATTGTAATAACGAGATGGAAGACTTGCAATATTATATACCTACTGAAAATTACGAAGACTTCATTAAAGTTGCTGATGACATGAAAATAACAGAAAATGCTCAAAGCATACAAATTGCAAATACGATCAACCAAGGTTGTCATCATTATTGAAAAATACAACGCAATAAATGATTTAGCTTTTATAAAAACGAATTTAAGCCTTTTAATAAATATTATTAAGGCATTAATAACTAGAAGTTTGTCATGAAATGAGAGCTGTAAAATTATCGACGATTTACGGGGAACGGTCAACGGTGTTTCGGAAAAGTTGGGAGCCTCATCAAGGAAAAAGTCAGAGGTATTCTTACAAAATGTAGGCTAAATAAGTTTAAGAAACATAAAATAAAATTTTTGTTGGTAAAACATCTGTATCATGTGTAATCAGAGATCCAGCTGCATTAATTATATTTATGTGTGCAATAAAAACTTCAGCGATTGAACTAACTTCACTTATGTGAAGTTTCAACATACAAATACCTTTAAGTGATAAATGATAGGTGCAATTGGTTAATGAAGAATATTTTTAAAAATATTTAATTGTTAGTTACAATTATTAAAATAGAAAAAAGTTTTATTTTACAATTATTTTTACTTTTAAGAATTATTTAGGTTTATAAAAATTGTAAATAAAATCTTGTCTTCCCCATTCTTTTTTTATTAAATTTATAAATTATAGTTATAGTCGATGTATAAAGCAATTTTTATGATATTAGAGCCTTTTGTTGATTTATTTGCTTTATTATGGCATTCGTCATGCATTCATCAAAATTATTACAAGTTTTACTACATATTACCTACTGCACGTTTTATTGCATGTTATATGGCATATTTTAACCTTTTGCTGTCTACATATAAATTTGGTCTTTACTTATGAGATGTGTTCTTTAATATTTGGAATCCGTAATTAGGGTTTATTTATAGTAAACTCAAAACAACTTCATTCCAAACCATTGATAGAAATTGCTATTTTAAAAACTGTTACAAAAGAAATATAGTATGAACTTTGACCCAATAAGGTCCACTAAACGAATTATTAATATTAAGGAAGTAATTAAATGCCATATCAGGTACGAGGGGTGGCATTATTTTTAAAGGCATGTTAATTAGGCAGGCACTATCCTTTCGAAAAATGAGTTTTTTATATAACAGTAGTTAAGGGAAGCTCCGAATATTTTATAATTACGTTTGAGCCCTAATTAACGGAAGAAGAGCCCTATTGAGTCCTTTATAAATAGCACTTGGGGGGAGGAGGGGGGGAGCGGATTAACCCTAATACAAGGAAAGTGGCCAATCAGCGCTTGGTAGATGGCACGATCACTCTCTTTAACGGTTCGGTGGAAATAGTTGTGGCAAAGAAACTTATTTGCGGTCTTCCTAGGGCCAGCACCTCTTCGGAATAGGAGGTTGCTCAAATCACTAGATATCTTATGCTTAATAATAACACTTCCGATAGAATATAATCATGTTATAGTGTAATACTTATAATTTCAGGTTCTGAAAAAATCTAGTTTAACTAGATTCCAATATTTTCCTACCATCCATGCAGAGGTAATGCTGCCACTACATACATGATATAAAACAACTGACAATTACATTATATAGTGGAACACATACATTATATTTATATAGTGGAATAATTTAAAAATTCAAAATTTTAAAATGCCTCCTTAAATTTAAGCGTAATTATAAAGCCATAACAAGAAAGAAAATGGTCAACAATTCAAAACTAAATGAAGAGCGGGTCAATAAACCTAATCAGTATTATTCGTTGCATTTATTGGGTTTTAGTACGGAAATATATTTAAGTCATCAACGCAATATTTCTTTATTTAACTGTCCATGTCCATTGTTTTTATCCAAAATAATTTTTAAGGTTGAAAATATTGAGAAGATTTATAATAACTGAGCATTTTAATTTAGCTCTACTAATTTAAATACCCAACCACATATTCCGATTTACAGGATTCCTATTTGGGTCAGATATCCAATTTACACCAGTACAGAATGATAGAATGAATCTATTAAAAACTAAAAAGCAAATATTTTTCATACAAATTAAGAATGATGATCTGTTTTCTCACTTTTCGGTGATGGCAAAAAAAAATATAGAGAAGATCGTACCAATTATGCTTTGTATTCGGTAATTTATATTGATCTAAAATTTTCGGACTGAATTGTTTAAAGTAACAAGAGATCCTTAAAATCTAAAATACGAATAAATTAGTTGAATTAATGATAAAGAATAAAATGACCATTCAGTCACAACGAAACATTTTATTTTGTTTGACAAGAATTTCCGAAAATAATTTCCAAAATTAACGATTTTTATTATTTTTAAAACATTGATTCCCGAACTATTCTTTTTAAATATGAAAATTATGGAAGTAAAAAACATGGATACAGATTAAGTGATGAAAGTTAAAGTACTATCACAATTGGTTTTTGAAAATATCGGAAATAGTTTCTATTTTATATGTTTATTTTTTAATGCAAAAATTCTTTTTTTAATTTTATTTTTAAATTAAATAATAAATTTCGATATCATATTCAACAATTGGTAGCTATTAAAGTTGGAATATTATTAAATGCTCACTCTGTTCAATTGCTCGAAATATAATAAATTATTAAAGTTAAAAGAGCTCCTTGAAATTTACAAGAGTTGATCCAATAACAGAAAAATATAATAATTTTTACTAAAAATTTTTCTGAATTTTAATTTGTATTCAAAATTAATGATATTTATAGCTTTGGATGGCTGATAACAAATAAATTACTAAACTGTCCATTTGATTTTTGCAAATTATTCACTTGTTCTGACTTTAATTATTTTATTTAATCTTGATTTTTTGGAAGATTATTAATGGTACATTGAAAATCTTCCGTATTGATTATTTTATCGAAAACTTAAAACAACATAACTTCGACATTTTGGTGATCTACCCGATCTTCAGGACTTATACTCATATACATATAATTTTGACTTATTCTAATCCATTTTTCCATTAATACATCAGGCACTCTTAATTCATCACATTTATCCATCAATTTAATTAATCATTATTACAGTTACACTATATACATGAAGTGTATTGCTAGAAGAGTTTACTTAGATGAAAATTGAAATTCTGTTGGTTCAGTAATCACAATCCACCATTATATAATATTTATGCGTTTGTTTGAACTAATCAAAATTATTAAACAGTTTATTCAATCACAATATATCATCTGCTTATACAAATAAGGGTAGAAAATTTAATTCCAGGATGAGGATCCGGATATGACCAATGAGAATCAATGATAGATGTTCGGGTGGGCTACCTTCAGGCTAACCTAGATATCCATCATTCCTGGATATCTCCTAGCGATCACTATTTCTCTGTCTCCGGTCTGTCGGGTTCAACGATCAAGACGGATGCACTAGTGACGTATCTGACGAGTCGGTTAGCCAAACATCAAAAGATATTGTCAGGATAGATAGTTATAATAATCCATAGTATTATAAATACATAACGTTTTGCCAATAATCTTGCCAGCCTTTTCAATGTTGAATGTTGAATCAAATGAAGGGACAACTAAAGAACAAAAATCTGTGCGTCAAGAAAGAATGCGGGGCTAGGAGGGACATTTAAGAGTCCTATCTCAGCGAATTTATATGGAGGAGGAGGTATGAGAAGGAGTGCTTCTTTCAAAAGATCTTGGAAAACATGGCTGAATTTTGTCCTCAGGTTTAAATGTATTTATTGCTTTTGTTTCATTTTTGAAAAAAACATGTTTTCTTTTGAAGTAAAGCGTAATTTATTTAACATGATATAGTTATTTTAAAATATAACTGCATGTCTTTTCGACATTAGACCCGAAATTTTTTGTTCAGTTTTCTATAAAACCCTCAAGAGTTATCCTTATTTTTGGACATCCTGTGTAGTATATTATTAGCACTATGTGTATTGGTATTTATAAATAATGGAAACAGCAATAAACAAACAAATAACATTTAACAAAAGACAATGAAAAACACATGGGATACCAAGTCTAGCCATAAAACCTTTTTTTTTAATAGCTTTTCCCTTGTGAACTTAACTTCTAGAACCATAAAGTGTAGCGGAGGTCTGATTACACCTCTCAAAGCCTCTCTCTACCACGTTCAACTTGTCCTTTTAAGTTTTATTGTACCTAAATCACATATAGGTGTAACGTTTATTGGTTTATTTCTGTACCATTTGTTATTATCTATTCTTCAAAATAACCCATGTTTTCGACGCCTCCTCCTCAATCCCCACTCCTTAACTTACAAATAAAAGGACCTCTATCTTTAGTGTTAATAAGCATTCGAATAGAGAATTTGTATCAATATGTATGCTAAAGGTAACGCAGATGCCAATATAAGTTAAAAGTAGTTAGATGTAGCAAGTAATTATTATAACATACAATAAATAAAGTACTTCCTTTATAAAGTATTCTTGGCTGAATTCATTAACTTCCGATAACCTTACCACCCCTCCTCATAATGTAGGCGTTCACGTATCGCGTCATTAAAGAACAATAAGGTAGTATAATGAATCATAGCATTCAAATTTCTGAACAATAACAGTGGGCTAATTCCTTACCAAAGGAAATGATTTTAATAATTTAACAAAACTCAGGATACGTATGGTGTATTTCAGTCTTGATATAAAGTGAAAAGAATATTAGTTTTATTTAAATAAGTTTAATAATATTCTAACAGTAAAACGAAACTATAAAAGGTTATTTTCTAGTACCTGCTGTTGATTATTTGATAGAAGTAGACGTGTATATTTATAATAAATATAAACATGTTAAGTTTTAATTATAATTGCCTGCTACACCAAGTTCGATCAACAACCGCTCAAAGTCTAAGAGCAGCATCTTGCCTTTATGCCATTAACATCGATCAAGTGAACTTACGCCATTACAAGTTGGCTGAGGAGTTGTTTAATAAGTGGCCCATATGTGCAGGTGACAGTTTGCTAAGGTGTCAGCCGACTAAGCCTTCAGTTAGCTGATACGACAGCCCCAGGAACCTCCAATTCAGGACCTGTCTCTCTCTCTCTGAAAATGGCTCCTTTAATCTGTCTTAGTTCTTGTATGAATTTACTATTATCTTAGTTAATGTGTTGATAATTTTAATAACACTCAACAATAACAATTTGTTCTATCTGGTTTCAATCCAGTCCTCACATTGAGAGTTTTGAACATATTTTTGTAATTTCTATAGTATTATCTTTTTAATACCTTTGATACGACTGCGAGAGAAGTGCTAGGATCTCTCGGAGTACAACTTTGCCCTTCACATGTGAAGGTAAAAGCTTGGTTCGGAATGTATATCAGAATGCTAGAGTAGTATTATGAATGTGTTTAAGATGAGTTATTTTACTTTTTACTTAACTTACACTCTTTATTATCTTAATCATCTGAATAATCTTTACTTTGTTTGTTTTTTTACTTTTTTTTTAATAGTAAAAAGTGACTACAAATTTACAGCCCTAATACTTATTGCAGTTAAGCAGATTGAATTGTTCTCCATTTGTGACTTCAAATTTACAGCCCTAATGCTTATTGAAGTTAAGCAGATTGAATTGTTATTCAATAAAAAAAAAAAAATATATTTATTTAAATATAAAGAAAAATGTTAGTTTTACATAATGATTGTAATAATGGTTAACTCAATAATCTTTAGAGTCTAGTCAAAATCCAAATCTACAATCTGACCCATACACAATCTTTATGTTTGAGTTATATTTATCCTTTATTCAATTTAACTTTACCCGTTGGTTTAAAGTTAAATACAAATGACATTGACGCCCATAGCTAAAAAAATTTACATATTCAGTTACTAAGTAAGTTACCGAACACCTACTTTTTTAAAAATTATTTATTTGATTTTTTACCTTGTTAATTATATTGTAATTTGTTCAATAGCATACCAAAACTGTGAAACTGTGAAGTTCCAACTTCCAGGAAATTCAATCCATCAGCTTTCCCATATTACGCTCTGACTTTTCACGGAGTAAGGAAGTGTAGAACTAAGTTTGAAAACCTCATTGAATTTATTTCTGTACATTAGACAAAAGCATTTTCCATAAAAGCTGTATAATTCCAAAGTTAATTCCTCGAAATGAACTTTTACTCTAATTTCATTATGTCGGAGCATTGTGAGAGAGGGGAGACGGGCCATCCGGGGCGGATGTAAAACAATTACGGCCCGGGATCCGAAAAGATACAAATTGGGTTTTGTATTTGAGCCGAGGCAAGTTGGCAACTCCGGAACTCGTTGAATTTTAAAGAAGTCCAAAATCACATAAAAAAAAATCATGGAAGCAGTTCACTACCATAGTAGAACTAAGAAGACACAAAGAGAACATACTATTAGAGGAGACAACTTGGTCGGGGCCTTAGAGGCGGAATGCATTTACCCTTATGTCCGCTTTACCAATCGTTAAGAGGAAATTAAGGAAGTCATGTGTTGCCCACATCAGATATTTTTTCACTCTGTATTCAAAGCTAGGTATGCTATCCTATTACTTAATTAAAATTGCGTGGAATATTTTGACACAGAGAAAGATTAACCCACTGCAAAATTTAGAAAGCTACACAATACGAACCAATGAATAAACGTTGGATTTGTGACGCAACGCAAGATGGAGGATCGATAAAAATGATCATGTAAATTTTTGTTTTGACAGGGTTCAGATAATCACCTAATGATTATCAAACATATCTACGATTAGTCCACGTTTAGAATCAGGTGATAATTTAATTTTTACTTACCTTCTTTATCGTTGAAAAAAAAATTGAAATTATATCACGTGATAAGTTGTTAAATATTTTGATTTCATAAGGTTGTGGTAAGGTTGAGTTTGTCATAATTAAATAAACGGATTGACAGTTATTTACTTAACACGTTAGAACGTTTAGAATTAGTTTAAAAAATTATATTTTATAAAATTGCTTATAAATCAGTTTTTGGATGGCATTTTAAAATCATTTGTTTAATACAGGTGGTTTTACGGTGGCCATGACGACATGTTGTATCCTCGTTTCTCCATATTGGAATAACTATTGTAACCTGTTAATATAGTTAAAATATAAGCTTTATTATTGTTTTTCAAAAGAATAATTTCACCATTAAAAAAATAATGATGCAACAATTTTATGAGGCCTGATAACTCAAAGATTAAATGTCTCAGATCAGCGCGAAATCTTTAAATTTCCAATTATGAAGGAATTTTGAACAAAGAGACATCATTATTTTAAAACCTTCTGGAAAATATAAAAATTCTTACTAAGACACCTTTTACCATCAAAGGTCCTTCAGATAATTTCAATATAAATTTTAAAAAATTGCCCCATCATCATAAGACTATATTGATAGAATAATATGTAATAAAAATACTAAAGAAAACATTTGTAACATAAATGTCTTATGAAAAAGATAGATATAAATTTATTATTTACGATACAAAATTATCATCTGTGCAGTTTTCCTATGTGTGGCTGCAGACGCGCGAAAAATGCTGGGGACTAGAAATTGGAGAGCAGAAGCAAAAAATAGAGAGGACTGGCGGCTCAGACTAAGGGAGGCCCTGTCTCTTCACGAGTTGTAGCGCCATCGAAGAAGAAGAAGAAGAAGTCTTCCTATATGCAATAAATGGGTTACAAAAGCTATGAACCACAAATCAATTTTTACAAATGCAGCATAACAAATTAAAAGGTTCCGCCATTTGTGGACAACTAATGAACCATTGGTATCCATTGTTACCTACTAGGAGCTGCAGCCCTGCTGAAACATCTTTAGATTAAAATCTGGTTCCTGAAGATGAATAGAGGTTGTTTTGTTATTTTGTTACTTTCGCCCAAAGAAGGGTGCGTGTGCAAAAGTAGCCCGCGTTTACGGTACCTAAAACTTTCGAAGCTAGTCGGAGAAATTTGACAAGAACAGTTGTCACTAACGGTCTCAACACTCGAAGCGACGCTAAATAAATCCAAATAAAAAAAATATTAAATACGACAATTATTAGCCAGATAAATTAAAACAGTACCAGTTAACAATTTCAAATAATCATGACTTTAATAATTAAACTTACTGATAATTAATGACTATTGTTTAAAACAGACTTCAAATGGTTATTTTATTCGTTAGCATGATTAAAGCAGAAGAATAAGTGCTGACCTCGGAAGATAAATAGACGATAAGAGTTGAAGAATTATACCCGTCCATCAGTCAGGATCTCAAGGCTCGTTAAGTAGAAATGGGTTAATTATAAAATTAATTTCAGATGAGGGGAGGGGAGAGGGAGCAGGTCACTCCCAGTCACTGCCTTCTGACTTATTCAGGGTCGTACTTCTTTGGCTTAGGATGCTCTAGGGAAGGAAAAGTAAGGACTTAGTTCTTGCTGGAGTTTCCTTGGAGGGATGTAGAACTTTTTCAGCAGTTTCTGATCAATAAAATCTTATCGGTCAACAAGTCTGATTAGTTTTTCTTACTTCTTCACTTATATTTTTGGGAAAGAAATTGTATGAAAAAAGATATATATATATATATATATATATATATATATATATATATATATTTCAGTTAAAATAAGAAAAAACTCGTTGGATAAAACAAATTATTTCATGAGATAAAAAAGAAAAATCTTTGGAAATTATTATTGATTCCAGGACATTCTTATATTAAATCTGGATTCGGTCATTTATGAGTTTTAGAAACAATAATTGAAGTGTTATAAAGACTTTTGGATTTATAACCCAGTATCTCAGTAGTAAGGCACTGTGTTACCATGCTCCCGGCCACGAGTTCGAGACCAGCTGAGGCAGATAATTATTTATTCTGATATCAGCCGTGGATCGACCCTTTGGGGTCGGGAGACACTCCTGGGGCTCACCAGCTTCTATAAAGTGGGTACGCTTAATTGGGGGAAAACCCTGGTGGTTGAGCGTGATCTCGGCCAAATCATCTCCTTGTACAACTGTTGGCTAAGAAACAGCGCGGTCCTTACCAAGTACTGAACCCAAGACCCTTCACGGGTTGTAGTGGTACAGGTTTAAACCCAGTGAAAAATTCCTGAAATACTCACTGAACCACACACGAATAAACAATTAAAAAGAAAAACGTTACGAATGCGGCAGAATGATTGGTTCGCAAACATACTAAAAATATAAATTAAAGTGATATATACATTCTCAAGAAATTAATGTTCCAGTAGCTCTTATTTAAAAATTATCCAAATGGAATTAAGCGAAAAATGATTTTTTAAAAAATTAATTGAAAAATATTGGTTTTGGCCTTGCCTTGAAAAATGTTGTCTCAAAACATAATAGAAATTTAGTTAAGAATTAGATTTAAAAGACTCCTGGAAGAAAGAAGCAGTTTTAAAAATAATTTACATGAGGTAGAATGCAGTTGTTATAGCAGATGTGCAATTAAAAATAAAACTTGGTTTTTGAAACATTTTCGTCTGTAAGTTATTCACTTATTTTTTAACTCTTGGTACCATATTACATTTTGATATCTATTTGAAATACTTTTTTGGTAAGATATAAATAAAAGAAAGTATTTCTTCATGGGTTTTTTTCATCTCAGCACATTTCCAAAAATATTTGCAATATAGTTAAATATTGTACAGAGGTATAATCATTTTAATTGCTTCAAAAAACTATTTTACAGAACCACAAATGTGTGAAAAATAAAATAAAAGTAAACTATAAATAAATTATTAATCAATTGTTTAAATTATCAGTTATACTATCTGGCTCGTGGCTTGTTGAACGTTGGAAATTAATTTTAAATGAAAAACTTTGGAAAACCTCACAGTGATAATTTTTTCCTTAAGGGCCAGTTAAGAATAATAAACATAAAAACAAAACAATTTTATTTATTCAACATTTTGGCCCAACCATTTGGCCTATCTTTGGCTACAACATAGATTCCAGACAAAATTGATCGAAAGTAATTAATCGAAAAAATCATACAATCATGAGAAGTTCCCCTTTGCTTAATTTTGTAATAATAATTTTATTTTTATGTTATTATTTTCTTCTTTATTTTTAATTTGTATATATGATTTATTTGCCTGTGCATACTTTTTCTTTCTTTTTACCATATTTGTAATTATTTGATTTAATAAATAGTTTCATAACATTTTGTTATTTTTACTCTTTGTTATTTTATATTATTTTATTCTCGTAGATAAACGTTGTAGTCCACTTAGGTGGTTGGGCTGAGACGCCAGCTGACAGAATAAATAAAAAAACGAACTAATTATTTTGAGAAATTTTGACTATTTCTGACTGATCCTCAATAAAAAATAATGATTGTAAACTATATGCAATGTTCAACTTGATTATTTTTTGTCTCTCTATTTTTTATAATGATTATTTTTCAAACCTTAGGGATCGATTAAGAAAAATGAACATAAAAACAAAACAATTAGTTTGCGTTTTAATTATTCTGACAATCGACGTTTCGGTCCAATATGTGAACCATCCTGATGGCTTGGTCATAGATACCAGACAAAAATCATAGAAAATAACGAAGATAATATTCTAAAATAAATAAAAAACTGATTAAAATAGGAATGGGTAATTACAAATAGGATAAAAATAAAGATAAGACATATGCAGAAGAAGATAATTATTATGGAAATCAAACATAGGGACACTTCTTGATAATTAATTTTTAAAATTATTAAATTCGATAATTTTGGCCTTGAATCTATGCTTTAACAATAGATATAGCTCATGCAGATCAGCCGAAACGTTGACTCTCAGAATAAATAAAATAAAAGCAACAGTTTTGTTTTTATGTTATGCCATATTTAATTTATCCCTCACCGAGGTCTAAACAAAAAAAATCATAAATAATCAACAATAAATACCCATAACTTCTTATTTATCAGGGGAATACTTTATAACATATCATATTATTATGATATGTAATCCAGTTATTATTATGACTTATTTTTTGGAATTGTCCAATTTTGTTTTATTTAATGATTTGTTTCAAAACCAATTTTTGAAAGCTACCAGCAATGGTTTCGTACGGTCATTATTCAACGTATGAAACTGGTAGACGTAATAACTTATTTATTTTTTTAAATCTGGAAATAGGTCCTTTGGATTATTTTATCCCACAATGGGGTCTAGCTATATTGAGTACATCAGCACCTAACGACTGGGCGGGTAGTCCATAGTTGCGGACTCTAAGCAGGCTTCTATATGGAGCAGGTACTATAGTAACATGCTACAGCCAGCCTATAAGCGAGTACTATAGCTGAATACTGGGAACGAAACCTTTTGTCCAGAACGGGCAATTGATTCTCCTCTAACGACTCCCAGGACTCTTTGTGAACCGACTCTGCCATTCCGACGACCTCCTTTGTCCTTTAATCTAATACCGAAGACCAACAGTCCTGTTCAAATTTACACCAGCCTGGCCAATAGAGAATACAAACTAAAGCGGACTGCCTCGTATACACAATTGATCGTCTTAAGTGCACTCGTATCTCAACTTCACCAATAAAAGGAAGTTATACTAAAGAAATTCAAATCAAATATTTCATGTACAAATATATAAAAAAATAATTAATTAATAGTTATTTTTTGTTATATAAAATCAAATACAAATAAGTTAAAATTTACATCGATGCAGGATAGAAGGAAATAAAGATTCTTGGAGGGAAAAATGAACGAACAGACGGGATTTAAATATATATATATATATATATATATATATATATATATATATATATATATATATATATATATATAGAGAGAGAGAGAGAGAGAGAGAGAGAGAGAGAGAAAGCGATTCCATAAATTGGTGGCACAGCTAATCAATGATTTGTCAAATGAAGCAGTTACATCTTTATTTATTTACTATATATATATATATATATATATATATATATATATATATATATATATATATATATATATTAAACTATAAAATTAAGACTTCCTAATAAGGCGATTTTTCACATTCGTTAGTTTAACGTGGCAAAGTTATGAAAAGGTGAATAGTTATCGAAAGAGTGGGAGAATGCATTACAAGGAGGAATTTCTCATTTCAACTGAAAGATTAGAAAAACATGAGGAGAGCGATGGGGTTAGAATAATAGACATATACAAGACACAAAAAACTGTGGATACGGATAAGCTTGTTTAATTTGACCTAGCATTATGGAATTACCCAGAAAGCAAATCACATACCTATAACGATTCATTAGCCTTTAGCCTGCTTATTAAAACATTCTTTTTGATTCAATGTCCTAGATACATCACACAAAACCGATAACATCATGAAGGAAGAAGAATAAAAATGATACGTCTACCGAATCCGTTGCAGACATTTTTGTTGTACAGAGCTTCAGCGATAAAAAAAACCATTTACACAATTATAAAGAAATGATGATCTAAGGAAAAGCAACATTTTTTGTAAAGGAATAAACATAAAAGGTTTTAAAATTAATATGGAATTTGTGTACTTCCGCCCACAGGCACGAGTATCTCACGAGTATCTGAGTACTATCGTACTTCCAATCATCATACGTAAAATTTGTTAAAAAAAAAATATTGCTATATAGTTAAAAACTATAAAGGTTGAATTTTTTTATTTACGTTTTTTTGTTTATTTTGTTTCGTTTATTTTTTCTTAGATTTTTCTTCCTATTTTTTTTCCCGTATTGAAATGTTTATTTTCATGTATTTTTTTTCAGTAATTAATGTTCTTATCAAATGTCACTAAAATGTTGCTGTACAGGTAGAATACCTGTTGCAGCATGGATCCTGCAATATTTATAAATACACGACTCTCTCATAGAGTTTAGCAGGGGAAGAAAAGAAGTTAAAAACTTAGTGGATATAATTTATATAATTATGGGCACTCAATTGAGCTAATTTTATACTTCCAAATTTGTTTGAATCTAAAAATATAGTTTCTCTCCAATATTGCAGCACCCCATAAATTGCCGCTCCAGGCAAGTACCCGTCTATCTGTTCATAAATCTGCTACTCAGAATTAGTACCTAATTGATAGTTAAAAAAACAAAAAAAAATACAAAATATATGTAATTATAAATGATATAACAAAATTAAAAAAAAAATGAAGATAGAGGATTTTCTCAAGCAATAGGAATTATTGCGTTTATACTGTAATATAATGGCAAACTCATTATTCCTCATTGCACTTTAATTAGGGAGATCGTAAATAAAATATATATATTTTTCAGGATTGTAAAGCAGATCTTAAATTTTTTAAAAGTTCTATAAAAAATCTTTTTAAAAAAATAAATTAAAAAACTTATCTCTTACATCCAACTAGGCAAGGTACATTACCTGCCTTAAAAGAACTTTTTTTTACCGAAATTTCCGAAATCTCAGCAAAAATCTTGTAAAAACGTTTCTGATAAGGAGTGAAATAACACCTACCCAGAGAAACTTTTTACGGAGAAGCTTACTATCTCAGTGTGTGTCTTAGGCTGTTATCTGAAATAGAAAGATGTGCTCTTTACATCCTCCGCACTTTCCGGGCTCTCAGAAAGGTATGCTACCTAAACTAACTTAAAACATACAAAAAGTTTAATTTGGAGGAAAGTACAGTTGTTTTACTGAACATAAATATTGTAGGATCCCTCTGGCTGAATTCAGAAGGAATTTAATTAACCCTCTACCTTTACCTGATAGAAATGGAGTGAATTACCAATTCAAATATTAACTGGCTAACTGAAATTAGTTAATAGGCTGATTTGTACTTGCCATTGATTTAAATATAACTCATAAAAAATATATTTAATTAAAATATTTAAATTAATACAAGCGGATATTGTACTTTTTCAATTCAAATCACTAAACAAAGACTACTGTAATTAAATATATATTTATGTATATTTATATATATATATATATATATATATATATATATATATATACCTTTTTGCTTTCATATTGAGCGCGGTTGAATGTTGCGTTTCGAAGAAATTATTTTTTCATTCGTCTTTCTTCTCCAAGGCTCTAATTCCTTGTCCTACATGGGACCCACTATCACCCTGAAAACTTTGCGTAAACATTTTTCAACCTTTTCTCAAGGGTGTTCTTAAGAGACCTTATCACGCTCCAATACATCACTACAGGTTTTATGATGGATTGTATATTCTTAGTTTCAATTTTCGTGAGATCTTCTTTGAACTAAAGATATGGGTTACTGAGAAGATGGGTTTGTTCACACTGAGAATTCTTTGGTCGATTTCACTGAACTGATTTAATAGAGGTTGCTGTGCCTCTAAGGTGTTTGAAACTGTCTGCTTTCAAGAATGTTTGACTTCTTACACTTATGATTCGTTCTTGATGTATATTTCGGCTTACAATGACATATTTTGTTTTGTTTGATTTACTTGTAATCCTATATTGAGAGAAGGCCAGCGCCTGGATATCATCTGCTTTTCATCCCAGGACCGGTATGTCGTCCACATATACGAGGTATTTGTGAATCATTCCTACGTGTATTCCATCCTGCACTCTGCAGCATTTCCGCATTACCTTCTCCAATGACAGGTTGAATAGCATCGCGGAAAGGTAATCTCCTTGGCGAAATCCTGACTTAACATCATCTTTCCCTGAACTAACAATCTACATTTGGAACTATTTATACGAACCCTTGTCAATCGCACTAATTTCCCTCGAAATCCCAGTTCCGTCATGATTATTTCAATGAAGAGGAGAAATCAAAACTAGCAAGAAGTAACTGTTGAGTATGAAATCAATAGCGACTAAAACAAATTAACCTATTTAACATGCATTAAATAATTACACACAACTTCTAAACGATATAAAATGTAACTAATTAGGTACTTCATACTGATACAATTTACTATTAATCATGAAAATTAGAAATTTATGTATTTTAAATCTCATTTAAGAACCATCAACTATGCTCTAATTTCTATTATTAAAGTTTTAAACATAATTTTTTTGTTTCATTTCCCTCTTTCGTTTTCAACTAGATTCGTTTTTAATCTTTTTAATATGTTGATGTTTTATAAGATATATAGTTTTCTAATTTTTTTAACTATGTTTTTATCTGATTCATCTTTTCCAATGTGAAAAAATTAAATTGATTATTATTATGTCTGTTCATTAAACTGGAAACTTCATTGAACGAATTAATTATACTTTCAAACGCCTTATTTTTTGCTGAATAGCTATCCTTTTCAAATACTTGTATCTTATCTTTCTAATTCTAGGAAAAATTCATGTTTATATTTCGGCATTCATTATTGAAATTTTTTTTTGGCGAATGTATTAGACCAAATGGTATAAAATCTGCAAAATAATTTAATTAAAAGCCGTCTCATGGGGATACCGAATTAAAAAAAAGAAAAAAAATATACGGAAAAGAATAATTTACAAATAAATTATGAAATACACACAATAGTTCTAACTTTTTTATGTAGTGTCCTATATGAAATGTTTAGACCTAACATCATGACTGAACGGCAATACTTCAAAGAGAATTAAAGCTACCGCCAACTGGTAAAAACAATTGGTTCCATCATTATTTCATACGCTTGAAGCCTTTGCCATGCATTTTGGTCGGTGTTCCGCCCATGAACTGATCGATTAAGAATAACAGAATGGTAGCTCATTTAACTGAATCGTAGCCCCAACCCTATGGTCATCACTTTTATTCTTATGGAGTGTGAAAGCTCTTTTCTGTGAGTCATGACCACAGAGCTGTAGTCCATTTTGGTAAAACTGAGTAAATCACACAAAATGATTAACGCATTTTTCACCTCCTTTGGATCACTTAGTAATTCTGAACCCTAAAAAAAGAAGTTTTCCCCATCATTAGTCGTAACTTCTTTTAATAATAAACTATCTTCAAACAAGTTCCATTTTTTGCTTTATCATATAACATCCAACATTTGCTTTAAATAAATCTTTCACCTTCGATTTTTCTTTGCTCTTCCATAATTTTCTACCTCTGTAAACAATTAAGTCTGCGAATTTCGTATACACCTACGCTCGTTTTTACCGCCGGTTTCTGCGATTTATAAAACTTAGAAGCCATTCTTGCTAAATTGATGTCTTACGGTGTTTCGTGTGGGAGGGTAAGTATTAACCGGTCGACCAAATGTTCTACTGGTTTCCGTAATAATCTACAATATAATGTGTGAATTAGTCAGTTCAGTGCTTTGAGGTATTTTTCTCCTAATTTTTTTTTTTTTTTTTTTAGGAGTATATTTTTATACGGAGTATATATTTTTAAATATTCGGAATTATTTCATCCAAGAAAGTCTATGAGACTGAGCATGATATATTCAGAATTAAAAAAAAACTAAATTTAAATTACGTCAAGGCTGAAAAGGATCCGTTGGATTTGTTTATCTCTTGAGCGAGCGTAGTGAGCGGTGAGGGTGATAATTATATCACAAGTCGTGATACATAAATAAATTTTGATAAATACATAAAATTTAATTTTTTAAAACCGCCACATAAATTCCCATAAATACGGAGAAGAAGACATATGCTACCACTTTACGGGTCAGTCTAACCGATAACAACAGGAGATATGGTCGACCGGTTAATACGTAAGTACCCTCCAGTATATAGGATAGACTTTTATGGTGTATTGGTGCATAGTATACATTGGTTAAGCTCAATGACATATTTATTTTGTTACTCATATGGATCATAATATCCATTTATATGTTATTCGTCATTTTTATAAAATTTTCTTTCTTCAATTTCTAGTGTGAATATCTGTCAACGCTTATTATATTTAAACCATATCGAATATAAATAAACCATTTGTCATTAAAAGGAGATTTAATGATTCAAATATAATGTATTAACTTACCCGTGTAGTTGGTGAGAAGGGTAGTCGGTATGCAAGAAGGAAGCCTTGAGCTCCACACTCCGTTGCGGCAGAGCAGCCTCGACTCCCCAAGCAGCTTGTACAGTCCCAAGGGTTCCTTGCACCTAGCTTCAACCCAAGATCCGTGCGGAAAGCTCTGATTGTTATTCTGGAACAGGACGGAAAGTAATTTGGATTAATTCGGAAAAAAAATAATGGTTGAATTATAAAATATATATATATATATATATATATATATATATATATATATATATATATATATATATGTCATCCTTTACCATATATATTCTATGGCAAAGTTGAATAGAATGTCACAGGAAATTAAATTGTTAATTTCTTCATTTCAAGAAATACATAATTGATAATATATAAATTGATAATAATGACCGAATAAGGCAAATAAAATTACTATACTACAAAACAATAAAAATGATTACCCAGATTAAAATGAATGATGTTAAATTCAGTTTGTTTTTTTTAAATTCAGCCGTTATTAAAAAAAAAAAAAGTGGGAATTAACAGTAAAGTGATTAATAAAATAAAACAGATTCTGCGAAGTACAGAACAATAAATAAAACATTCAGTGGCCATTTAACATTGAAGCGTTGACTAACATATTTTTTTTTAATTTTCATGTTTCTATTTCTCTATGGCCATCTCCCGTACTATTATATTGGATTTTGTTAAAAAAAAAAAACTAAATATTTTAATACAGACTATCTGTATAATCACTAGTATGGTAGTTATGAGCAAGACTTTGCTGTGTGGTGAAATTTAGCATCATTAGCTGTGGCTGAAAAACTCAATTTTTCCACTGGCTGATTTAAGATACTCTAGGAGCAAATAATCCCTCTCAATTCTTGGCGAGGAGAGACTAGCAAAACACACAAGCAACTAGGCCGTTTTAATTGTAAATTGATGACTAAGTTTCTCAGTGAAACCGATTGAAAGTGCTTGAGAGTTATATTATCCCCTCCACCCGACCCTTTCTAGGGCAACATGATCATAAGGTTGCGATTTTGAGAAAGCCCCGCAGGATAGGTGTCACAATATATATATATATATATATATATATATATATATATATATATATATATATATATATATATATATATATTTTTTAAAGTATATGTGTTCTATGAAATAATAAGTTTTGTTTGTATTTCTACTTTTTAAAAGCTTAGTTGAATTCAATAGAACATAACTTAAGCAATAACTATTTTTATCAATAATTCATACTTAGCTGAAGTAATTTAAACAGCCAATTAAAATTGTTGCCTATCCATATTGTTTGTATATTTACATCCGTTAATTTAAATAACAAGCTAATGCTAATATCGATTTCGAGTAATTATCGTATCCACGATATAGTTAAGTCATAAAATGAGAGGTTTGCTGAAGTAATGCCGGTCCAAATATTCAGGAATCTGTATCAATCATTGAAATATTCAAAAACAATTATTAAATCTTTCCTATTGTGATATTCGAAACAGCGGATATTATCCATATCATCGAACATCATCCATTTCCACTTTACCAGGACCTGGAGAGATACTATTGTGCTTGGCTACCGGAAGCCACTCGGTTCGAGTTGAATAAACCGCGATAAGCCAACCATTTATGGAAATCCGGTCATTGCATGAGAGTTGTAACATAAATATTTCAAGAAGAGATGCTTATCAGCCCTTCGCATCCTGAACCAGATACTGGGGCGGAAAGGATGTCATTCCGCATATATCAAGCCGGGACGACAGAGATTGGCGCTTCATCATAAAGAATACTCGATACCATCACTGACGATATAAATACATGAAGGGTCGGTTTGACAACAACGTTTGAATTAAACAAAAATATCCAGGAATTAACAATAATTTTCTTTCTTAATTATGAGTTTTGTAAAAGTTGGGCAAAATTACACGTGGCATCAAATAAAAAGTACATTTTCGTGAAAAAAGATAGAAAAAAGATTGAAAATATATTTTAAAAAATATTAAGGACAATTTGAATGTGACAGTTTGAAGGTATTTGTAATAAACAAAAAAAAATAAAACTGGTTTTACTTGGATAGAGTACTACCTGTTACCATAACATAAGTTTCAGTGTCTAAATATTTACATAAGGAACTAATTGCTAGTTGATTAGTTTCTAAATATAATAGCTCTACTTCGCTATTTATTCATATATATATATTATACAATGTTCCACATCCATAAACTGTAATGATAAGCTATACCTCTCCTGATATCGAAGAATTTAACACGAAGGCTACAATCCCAACTGAAACAAAATCGGCATGCCTATATTATCACAACATTTTGTTTATTGACGTACGGAGCTCAACCAAAAACATTGCTTCCTCAAGTGATCCTTTTCATCCGAATTCCTTAAGGCTCCCCAGTCGCGGATCCAGACTTTGCGGTGTCCTGGACGATAATTCGGGGATTAGAGTGGAGGGCTAACAGGGGGTTTGGGAGGTATGAAATACCCCACAAGAGGAATGGGTGAGGAGGGGAGGGGGTCGGAGGGACTTTCTAAAACTATAAATTCGTCTGTAATGTATAAGTTATTTATTTAATTTTTATATGGCACGTGATCACCAAGAGCGCGGGACCTTAGTCACCCTCTTTGTCCCCTCTCCTTCCTCTAGATCCGCCACTGAGCCCCTCAAACGTCAAAAAAAACTTTTTATAAAAATAATAATATTGAAAAATTTAAATAAAAATAATGATTAGATGCAATGATAATTAAGATGATTCAACTGACATATTTGAATAAAATCTATTACTAAAACATTATTTATTATTCAGTAATGCAATATTTAGGTAAAGATGATTTGTTTTTCAGCTATGGATAATAAAATTGTTGTTTTTAATAATAATTAATTGATATAATATCTATTATTGTAAAATGACTTGATGTAAAGTAAGAACTAACCAGCAGGTATGGTACCAATAACATAACAATAAATTGTTTCAACCGGAATTAATAAATTGTTTCGCCGAAATAGCTCAAAGGGGTCATTGATGGAGGGATTTTACAGGCAAACAAAGGTTCCAGTTATCTGGAAACGATTAAAGCCATTTAGAAATTTTGCATGCATTTTATTTCTGGCTATCACATCCACTGAATGAAAGATTTTTTGAGTAATAAAATAAATGTGAGTTCGATTATTGATTGAAATTTACATTTATTGTTTCGTCTGTTTGTGTTGCTATTTCATTTATGAATCGTGATCTTCTCTGTTACTTGAAAATTCATTAGCTCTATAAGGGTGCCAGCTACTTTAGGAAAAAATTTCATGCTGATAGGTAGAGAGAATTAGAAGAAAAAGGAACCCAATGAAAAAAAAAAAAAATCAGAGAGGGCAAAAACTAAAATGAACATTTTTTCATATAGTTTTAAAATTTGAAGTTATGATTTATATGTTTATTAAAATAACAAAATATGTTATTGATTTGGTTATTTTGGTTTTTAACCTTCCCCACATGGAAATGAAGGTTTTGTTTATTTTCTTTTGAGATTAATTAATTTATGTACTTACGATTATAACATACCTACTATATTCTGTACATTTGAAACATTTTATGTATTATATAATATTTCATGTACTTATGGAGATATAACTAAAAAAAAAAAACCTTAGTAATCAAAGAAAGAAAAAGAGTGGGCAGGAAATAAAGCATCAATCATTTTCGATGAACTGTGTAATGCGCATTGTAAAAAATTTTACATTAAAATTTAAACTAATGCCAGTGCTTAACAAAGCATAAGGTTCGCACTATTCAATCCCGAAAATAATTCAGAAAAATAATCAGGAAAAAAACAACGATATCTTAAGACCAAAGATCTAATGATGGTATCAATATAATTTTCTCTCTGCAACTTCAAACAAATTACAAAGCCATCACATGAAGCAGATGCAGCCAGCCAGTATAAAATAATATATCAAAATGAAAAATAAAATAACAAAGTCTCCGAGAAATGTTTTGAAAAGTGGAGCGATCGAGGTTATGGCGCTAGTGAGGCAGTAAAGGAGTTTAGCATTCAGAGGGTGCTCTGTCATTTGATTCGTTTAAAGGTTGACATATCATCAGTCAGGGTGGGAGGCCAGCCTTGACTCCTCTCGCCAAAACTTGCCCGCGAAAACTTTATCCCTCGAATATTTCCCACAATCTTCTTTCCGACTAACTTCCCGTTCCGCCCTGTTGCCCGCACTCACGGTATAAATTGAATAGACACATCTCGAATTCTATCCTTAAGGCGAATCTTTCTAAAGGCGTTATATCTCCAAACAATTTTAAGATTACGTTGGAAAGAATAGAAAAATATAACATTAGCACACCTCTAGCTAAGCTTTTTATAATTATAACTAATTGGATACAATAAATTAGCCATAGATTTGAGGATTTTATTAGCCTTTGGCTCTTTAAACTGATCGTGTAGTAAATATATAGATAATAATTAAAGAATATGATAAAAAGAAAGATAAAGGACTTCGCAGAAGTGAATAGATACGATGTTATAAAATTAATTAAAGAAATAAAGATAACTTTTCAATTTTGAAAATATTACATAATAGGTATGCATCCAAAAATCGTCTAAGTAGCAATAATATGCCGATCTATAATATTTATGCACAGATTTATGTATCATTCCACCCTGCGAACGTACTCTAGGCGTCTATTAAACTTAAAGATGACATTTGCTTGGAAGTATAATTAGAAAACATCTTAAATACTATCCTTACATCACCTTAATAACTTTCCTGTAAAATATTACTGATATTTTGTAATACCTTATTTACAAATTGCATTCCCCAACCCAACTAAAAATCAATTCCTACGTCTCCATGATTGCTGACTAAATATTTATTGCCGTGCATCCTCTATTATTTTCTTCCTAAGCGATTCATTGCTAAGCTTGTTACGAAATAGATCACTTGCCCTTATAATCCCATATTCGGGTTTCCCAAACGCTGCCATGTCTGCAGGTATCATACCAGACTAAAGTGGCAAAATTCCTCTTTTCGACAAACTTCCTCGATGTCTTCTGATATTTTAATAATTTAAGATATGTTGTGATATTTGGTAAAAAATTATTAATGAACTGTGAAAAATTATATTTATTTTGAAAATTACACCCATATTACACAAAGCAATATCTAGATTTAGTAATTATATTTAAAAAGAGCCGCAAATAAATCTAATTACAAAATATATCCCGGAAACCAGATCACGTGGCGACAATAGAATTTCGGATCGTCCATCAATCAGGAGCCATCTTTTGTTCGACATGAAAATACATCGGCCGTTTTGCTTCGCTTTTCACTCTTCAAACTCTCTATTGTTTATCTTTTCCGGGGCTTTTCACGATTATTTATATCTGTATTCTATGGTTTAAAAAAAAGATATATATATATATATATAAAACTTGATTCAAAAAGCCCTAATAATCGATGAATACTATAACACATCGATCCGACAAAGTAGCTTTCCAAATATGATTGATATTGTAATATTTATCTATCCAGTGTAGATATAATAGGTGGATAAATATATTACATCTGTACGTATATATAAGTTGTATCAGTTAAAAATAAATGGATTTCTTTGAAACATTGAAATTTTTAAATTTATGTATCGGTAACATCGATGTTTGATCTTCTATTTTTTTAACAATCGGTGTATTTATAGATTATAGTATCCCAAATTTAAGGTAATTTCCAAAATTAAGTGCAATTTTACACAGTCCATAAATAATTTTTACCAAATACCACAACTTGTTTTAAACTTTCAAGAACGTACAGTATTAACATTGAATTATTACATTTAGGCCTAATTTTCCAAGTGATTTTTCAAGCCTAGATTCTAAAAATGAAAAAAAATATTAAACATTACGTTTAAAATAAATTATTTATTTATCTATTGTCAATTTGTTGTCATTTCTTTTCATTGTCTGTAGAATTTAAAATCGT
Organism: Rhaphigaster nebulosa; assembly: GCA_948150685.1. Classification (NCBI taxonomy): domain Eukaryota; kingdom Metazoa; phylum Arthropoda; class Insecta; order Hemiptera; family Pentatomidae; genus Rhaphigaster; species Rhaphigaster nebulosa. Next base: position 187,272,801 of record OX411306.1, read on the forward strand.
CTCCAAAACGACGTAGAAAATGTAAAAAAATGAAGTGTAACGTATAGACTGCAATGTTACATAAATCTGAAAATGATACTTGAAATAAAAATGTTTAAGAAACAATAAAATTTATCTATATTGTTTTAATAGTGACTTCCTTGAGAGAATAAGAATGAAATCTGTATAAAAAAAAATAATAATAATGATAATTGTTAATTTTTTTTTTATCCTGCCATACCAGCACTATGAAAGAAGAGTATATTGGAACATTTACATTTTCCAAACGCTTAGGCATTAAAGCTGAACACACATATTACAATTTTATTACCGGAGTAAACAAATTATGAGTAGACACACATTACAGTTTTTCATAAATTTAATAACAGCACAGTGTATAAAAAAAAATGAATATGATAAGAAAGATGGTTAAAAATGATTATCACAGTGAATCACATTATCACAGTACCTGAGACATGTGTGGGGGTGGAAAACAGACATCGAGATTTTAAAATATTGGTATATCGATTTATTTATTTATTTTTTCAACACCATCGATATAGTTAAGAATTACATTCCTGAGGCTTCAAAATGGAATTCAAAAATATATTCATTAGAATAATTATAATAGGAACTAAGGTGCATATTTTGAACAGTAAATGAAATGAAAGAGGATTCTATATTATAGATAATTCATTAATGGATACAACCAGATATTATGCAGGTGTGAACGAGATGGTGAAGTGGAAGAGAAACGTTTACTAAAAAATAAACAATTAATTAAATTTATTATTTTTTTCCATTAAATTTTATATTTTTTATTAATTTATTTTTTTATCATATTCCAAACATATGAACGGTGTAAGAGAGATAAAAATATTTGTGTAAATGAAGAGGCGCAGCTGGGAGATAATTCCTCAAACAATTTAATCACACGAGAGAGAAAAGCTAATTAAATTAGACTATCATGTCATCTGTTACTGGTGGAGTGAGACAATTGAGGCAATTTATGAAAGGCCAGAGAGGAGATAGCGTTCCACTAGCCGCAGTCCGGCACGTACTACACTCCAGTGCCCTGGTTTATCGGCACTGTCCCTACCCGCCCCGAAATATGACCAGAGGGGACACAAGTCGGCACTAAGTCAACGTAATGCCACTTCACAACGAGCTGCTCCACCCACTGATGTCTTTCAGCTGTCGATTTTCACCACTTTCTGTCTTCGACACTGTGATGGTAATATTTTCTTTTCTGATTCCATTTTCCTTAAGTCACTATTCGGGTAAGGAGGGTAATAAATAAATACAGTTTCTCAGACCAAGATAATTTTGTCTATCCTACAAGGTTGAACATTGGGATAGAAGTTATGAAAAATTATGATGATCTTCCAATCAAATGAGAAGGAATTATGTTATTACATTAAATTGTTGTCCTATTGTTATACATTATATTGTATAACGTAAGAGTAATTAATTACCCTAATACAATTGCTTTGTAAACACATTTTAAGGTAATGATCCGATGTTTAATCTAATAATCCTTTTATCTTTATATATATATTCGTTGATGCGTCTGTTTGTGGTTGTGTAACTTCTGAATGACTTGAGCGATCAATGTCACATTCATACAATGCATTTGAATGTTCGAGACGATGGTTATGTTATGGATCTTAGCTAGGATTCAATAAATTAAGCTATTGCCAAGTTATAAGAAAATTCAATATTTATTATATTGGACTGTAGTCAAGTGTGCTAATTGACGTGATGTGCGTCAACTAGTGAACATTTTACGTTTTACATAAATCAAAAGCGGATGAAAATACAACGTGCATTAACGCAATCATCGTTCAATTGTTTTGCATTTGAATATGAGCAAGACATAGAATATCCATTATATTCTAAAATTATTATTAGGGAAAGGATAAAGAATGTGAGAATATTTCCGTGTATGGAAATTGAAAATGAAACAGCAAGAATGTGTTTCGCAGCAGGAAAAGTTGTATTGTCTGAATTGAATCCGTTACCTGATCCATTGAAAACTTTTATATCTGGTCAGATATATTTATTCTTAACATATTTTGCATGAAATGTGGTAGTTATGGTGATTAGGAAAGTCCCTTTCATCCAACGTAGCTGAATACTCTTCACTTTAAAATGATTACTAATAATCATTAAAAACATAAATGGAACCATTTTGGCGTTTAAAATAAATTTTCTTGCTTAAAAATGATTTTATGAAGTTAGTACTAGTATTAATAAGTTGTCTATGTAATAGCATAAAGAAATACAGCCTTTTGCTAAGACTTATATTCCATAAGTGGGCCAAGATTTTATAAAATTATGCTACTGTGGACGGTGACAATACGTCCCGAATTTCAGCACTGTGCCTCGGCGTCCCGAATAAACCCATTTTGTCCTGAATTGCCAACAAATATAAAACTTTAAAGAATACATGTATATACATTAAGTATAGGTACCCTTCATTCCTTTAAATTCACTTGCCCTACCTCTCTACTCACCGCGTGTACGGATAATCTGTACAGCATAACGAATCAGGAAATATAGTCACAGTGTTACTATCCCCTCTAAGTGAAGACAACCGTCTTTGAAAAATGCTAAACGAAATCTTATGCCGATTCGATGCTTTGGTCCGAGTTAGAAAAAAAAATATCCTTTTAATAAGTATAAAATTAATTACAATCAGAGGCACGGACAAATTTTAGTTTAAATTCTGTGCTAGCATGTAGTCTATTAAATAAATTTTATGCAGAAACTTTTCATAAAACGGAAGTAGGTACTACATACAATGTTTCGAAATTTCATTCCGATCTCTCGGCTATATAATTTAGGTTTGTTTAAAATTCAAGACAAAGAAAAATTTGTCGTTTTCCAATGATAATTCCTCTCAACTAAAAATACAATTCTGCTGCTTACATGCATTAAACTTAAATAATCTAAAACAAAAACAAAAACCGAATTAAGATATAAATATTAAAGGAGGAAGGTCCAAAGAAGACCTTCAAAGCTCTTATCTATTCCATTTGAGCGCTCTGTTTTTCACAAACGATTCCTTTGGGATTTAAACAGTTTCCGGCAAAGGAAATTACCTTTTTTTCTCCTCGCCCTCAAAATAATAAATAAATAAAATATTTACGTTGAATAAAGAATAAACAATCTTGTAAAATCGCCATTCAACGTTTTTCAAGGCCAATAACTAGAGAATATTCTTTGAATAATTTATATGCAACTATTTCATTGCTTTGTGATCCAGGATGAAAAGTACAATAAAGGAACATTTTTTTTTTTACTAAGGAAAACAGTTATGAAGCAACCTAGGTAAAAGATAGTAAATAAATGATAAAAAAAACACATTAAAAATAACAGATTTCCCTACAATATCTCAGTATGGAGTCAAACACAAACCAACAAATTTGACCAAAAGATTGTAGGAATAGGAAGTGCAATAGGAATTCTATGGGTTAATCAAGACACTACAAACCATCTCAAACTCTATAAAGATTTCTTCGAAAATGGTTTATATAGTTGGGAAAAAGAGTGGTTCTTAGATTTACGAATAGTTAAAGCGACAAGATTATAAAATTGAAAAGAAAAAACGAAAAAAAGATTGTTGTGTTTAAGAACTCGTAACGTATCATATTAAACGTATTTTTTTTGTTCTATATACCTAAATATATATATATATATATATATATATATATATATATATATATATATATATATATATATATATATATATATATATATATTGTATGTTGTTAATTTATCTGATGATCTGATAAATTTGTTGTTTTATGTAGCTTTTTAGACTTTTGTGTCGTCAACTACCCTCCTTCTCATGGAGTTTATGTATTTTGTTATCCTAAACGAGTTGTAAGTGCTGGACACCAATGTATAAGTAATTATTAATTTCATCTCTTCCTGTTTTTTTGTTATGTGATCTTATAATGGATCGATTCTAGGTTGTCAAGTCCCTTCGTGTCTGACTAGAAAGTCCTTTTATAATTATATCTTTCAGATGTACATCACCGCGAATTTTTAACAGTTGTACTAATCTTTGAGGATAAGGCGAAAATTTGGATGGATAAATGAAGTAATGTTTTAAAAATTGTTTTGAGACTACTGTGGCCTCGTAAATTATTTATATAAACGATTTTTCACCTCGCCTGTGTTACACAGAAAGACAAAATTATTATTTGTTTAAATTTTTTTTTGTAGCATTGGTTTTGATACATTCTATAATTCATAATTTATTTTTATAAATTATTAATATTACTACTGACAGATTAAATTCCTAAAGGATTGGTATTTGTACAAAAGTTGAAGGTTCCTGGCCGTTCCGTTTAAACGTTCAAGAATTATGAGCGGCTTTTGTCATTTTTGTTCCACTGTGAGTCGTGAGGAAGAATCTTCAAAATTACATCATTAATCATGACTCTAAAATCCTCTCGACTGTGACATCATTAGATGTAAATTACACAGCTTTAAATTTACTAATTATATGTCTACATTCATTCGGAATGAAGAATCTGTTCAAATTGCGCTCCTGTAAAGTTAAGGGAATGTGACCTAATGTCCTATACCTTCGAGGTACTGATTATGAAGATATACACGACCCTCTTGCATGACTGCATTTTTTTTTGTATATGGTGAAAATATCGTTGACTATAGATGTAATCAAGAAGATGTTTTTGGGTGCTGTCAGAAAAGAAACACTCACAATCAGTTAGTAAAATACTTATTAAGTGTGTGCTAACGTTTCAGCTTACATTGAAGCAGTGTTATACTTACTGTGTATTTCTTTCTTGACCGCACACAAAACCATTTCATTTTTTCTTTTTTGGTAGTGAGAGAATATTTATGTTTTTTGAATCATTGGATAGTTTATTTATTTCAAAGAATTGTTAATCACAGCAGAAATACGCTTATGTTTTAAGATCTTTTGTATAATTTTTTATGCAGTACACTTTTTTTACACAGTGATTTAAAAATATTATAAACAATTTTTTTTTTATTTAAGATTATTAAATTACCTTTTAAATTTATGATAATCACTAAAAACTAATATCTCTCAACCCTAATGAAAACTCCGTTCCAAACCTTCTGGAATTAAATTGAATAAAATCTCCAACCTTGCTTTAATAATTTTGAAGCAGAGCTAAGTAGAGCCGCTTGGTAAGAACAGGAATGAAATCTGGGAGGGTCAGGAAATGGAAAATAGGAATCGTCCCCCCGAGGGCAAGGGTTAACGAAGTAGATATGTAACTGCTTCGGGGTGGCTCTAGAGGGTAGCGCGTTTAAATGCACCGCCCCAGGCTGTTTGTCAAGGCTCCTAGTATTTAGTTAGCACTGGTTGAAGGGCTGCCTTTTTGGATAACGGTCGTCTCTGATTGGGGAGGGAGGAGTGTCTGGGATAAATTTTAGGCAAATTTATCCTCAGGCAAAAACCCCAACAGGGTGTTACATCGAGGGTGGCAAATTATATTTTAACTACCAAGAAACACGTGGAGGAAAAAAATACTCCATGTGATTGGAATATTTATTCTGAACCGTTTTGTACTTTTAAAGTCACTTATTTCTTGTTAAATTTTAACAACCGCATCCACTATATACACACGAAAAAGAGAGTTTTATTGTATACAGAACAGTATTGGAATTAATTTTTATATTTAAAAAAATCTTATTATTATGTTAAAAATCAACTAATAATGAAATATAATCTACAAAATTCGCAATTCAATTTTTAATATTTTTATTTGTGAATATTAATTAAGCTTCAGTACGAATTAAATGCTGTTATAATCTGTATAATAAATGATTTGGCTCTACGAATAACTTACTATGAAGTATGCTTAATGATCAAAAATCACCATACCACAAATTTTCGTCACAACTTACTACCTACTTATAGGTTTCGTTCAGTTCTGTATCAAAGTATACTTTGTAATATTAATGACATATTTGTTTAGCTTTTATCTTCATTTTAATCGGATTTACTTGAGAGAAATAAATAAGAACAATCACTTAATTTGATTTGAGCTCAACCGATTAAATTTCTAACGGCTCTATTGTATATATATATATATATATATATATATATATATATATATATATATATATATATATAAAATATATATATATATATATATATATATATATATATATAAAACTCTATTATACTAATTAACTAGTGTAAGTAATATATGACCTCCTACCTATAATACTTTAGCGTTGCTCAATATTAACAGAATATACTTGACTCTTCACTCAGCATCGAATTTAAGATTGGCCAAGAAAAAGGTAGCTGAAGGACAGTACGGATTATGTCACGTCTGATCGTCATAGCCAAGGATCTACCTCCTTGAAAATAGAATATCGCAACTTATGAGTGCAAGCCCTTGAAAACAGAAGTGCAAGCAAGAAATAGGAAGATGGTGGAAAAAACGAGGGGGACAGCATACTTGTTTTTATAATGACCCAACTGGTAATAACATTACTTTTAAAACTAAGCCATACTTTTGAAGGTTTTTGTTTTATGAGTGCTAATTTTGGACCATTCTTAATTCCCCTTTGTTGTCTGTCCTCAGGATAGACACATAAGTAATTAATGACATTCCAATTATGAGAAGCTATGATGAAACAAAATAAGCCTTAGTGAGTTTCATTAATAGGAACATCTCGTTTTTGTGGTCGTGGGACAAACTGTTGCAACAGTATTTTTGTTTGTTTATTCCCTCTTAATTGATTTTTAGTCTGATTTGAATTTTTTTTTCCCCGACTTCCACGATGCAAACATCCAGTTAGGTATTGCGATTTCCTTCAAATGTATGACTCTTCTAGGAAAAACATAATAACTCCGTCCGCTTCTGGCACTTGAATTATAGGTTTTGATCAATATAACAATCTAGTTTTTGTCTCGATGAGCTATTTCCTTTGTCCTTTTGGATTCTTGAATATCAGTAATAATACAAGTGCATTTATTAACGATTTTATACATTTTATAGAGATAAGCTCAGTAACTTCATAAAGACAACTAGTAACCACTTATTCGAAACAGATTTACAGACTAACTTTCACAATTTTTAATACAGTTAAAGATCAGTATTTAAATTTTCTTTGTTTACATCAGATTGTAAGCCAAGTACAAGCGAAGATATCTGCAGATATCTTCCTCAGGACATCGGTTTATAAAATTACTCAAAACAAAACTCTTTGCATTGCACTAATGTAGGAAAAGGACAAAGTGAAAAGAAAATGATCAAGTTGAAACAAAGAAAGTGATAATTGAAAAATTTATTTACGATATTTGTTAATATTTTACGATGTAAAATAACAGGGGAGCGAGAAACCAATCAGCCTTACAGTTTTATCGACATCACTTCAACAAAGGATTCGGTATTCCGATACAGCTGCAAACCCACATCGGCTAAAAGGATAGGAGGAGGTAACAGACTGTGTAATATCGTAAAATAATCCTTAAACTGATTGTAGCCGTGATTGTAGGCTCTGGGTGGTAAGGGGGTGGGGTCTGTTTTATTGAGGCCCTACGAGTTGCTAATTTACTTTGGTCCCTGAGGTACTCCAGGGGCTGAGGGCTGGTGGGGGCCTGGCAACTTTCTCGTCCAAGTACTCCAGCCACTTATGTTCCGGATTATCAACTCTGCGGCATTACTTTCTCTCTTTCACTATTAATGAAAAATAACATAAACTCTTTAGTTTGTCTTTATTTTCTTAATAATTTTACTAAATAAATAATCTACTGAATATAAATTGCTGAATTAGTTGAAATAGACAACTCATTTTTTTTTTAGTTATGAAAAATTAGTTGCAATGACAATTAACACTGTTTAATTTTATCAATATTTTACGAATAGAAACCAATTAATTTTTTTTTTCAAATAGTTCCTGTTTTTCTATTGAAGTGTGACTAGTCATGGATGGGCTGACTCACAATGAGGATTTAGAAAATGAATAAAAAAAAGAAAGAAAAAATATGAAGAAAATAACGAGACCTGTTTTTCAAGTTGAATTAAAAAATATTTATGTGCGTTACTTGAATTGAAAATGGCTGACGATGACCTAAACATTTGAATAAAAAGTATATATTTGTGTCCAATTGGCCTGTTTAATTTTTAACTTAAATATATATTAGGCGCCGTATTCTAGAAACACTACTCGAGATTTTATCTTTTCAAAATTTTAACTAGTTAAAATTATAACTGAATCTCAATTATCTAATGAGCATAAATAAACGAAAAAATGTCGTAAGAATATACCATTATTATTTCAAAAGTCATTATTTTAATTAAAATAATTATTTTTCAATAATAAATAAAAGAGAATTAATTCATCTCCGACAGGGTTACAATTGAAATGGAAAACGTTATATTTGAATTGGAAAGGGTTAGAATTGAAATATAATAAGTTAAAATTGAAACGGAAAAAGTACCCATTGATTTTGAAAAAATTACAATTAATTGACTTGGAAATACTACATATAGAATTTTTCATTTTTGAATAAACCAGTGCCTAGTAGGAGCGGACATCCATTAAACTGGCAGTTAGGTTCTAAAGATCATAATTCAACAAATAAACATAATATTAATTGTTAATTGTTATTCGGAAACTACGTATAAAACTGATTAGTTTTCAATTGACAACGGCAATTTACTTTTCACTACTATAAAAATTAGTTTTCACCACAACTAAAACTAATTTAACCACGGAAAAATTATACCAAGCAGTAACTAATAACAAAATTATTTGTATTTTACTTGCTAATAATTGAACAACTATTAGTTATTTAGTTACAAATTCAGTTAACTAAAAGATTTAGTTAACCGATGTTCAACTCTGCATGCAGGTCAATATACATTGATACGCGTTCATTTTTGTTTCTATGTGTAACGAGTTAATGAGTCAGTGAGTATTAATGTGGTATAAGTAAAACACTTTTTTTCTTTTAAAGCTTTTTAATATTACGAATTTAGGTGTTTTGTATATTTAAAAGAAATAGTCAAAAATTATACTTACGATGTAAAATAAATGCCTTACATTTCAGCAAACAAAGCTTAGAAATGTAATATAGTAAGACTAAGAATTATTCTTTCCTGATTATTCCTTGTTTCATTCATTTTCGAGAACTGATTCTTTTTTTAAAATTATTATTCCTCCAAAAATGATTAGACATTGACTGATAAGTGACTGATATTGTACTTTGGTCACCAAGATTATTTTTACATGCAAAGGAAATTCATATGTTTTATTTTATTTGTATAGCAACAATATAGTATTCTTTATGTAATATAATTCTTGAGTTTTTCTGTATGGTTTACCTGCAGGTTAGTGTATAATTCTCTTATATTTTCATGACTGCCCGGCAAGAGTAGTTTTTTACACTTTGAGCCAAACCAACCTTAATAGTAACTTTCAGCATCGCCCTTTACAATTCTTCATAAACTGAAAACCAACCCGAACTCCCCTGCTAACACTCTATAATTTTTGCTCCTATCCCTCTCTCCCTACCCGCGTTTCGTAGCGGAGGAATAATGGATTGGTTCTAGACCCTCCTCCTCGAGGCAATTTGCATGATGAGCGACCAGAGAAGAGGCTGCTGATCAGGAATGCAATGGCTCAGAGGACACACTGTACTTTCTGATAACTGCCTTCTATCAAAGACGTAATCCGATCCCCGGCGATATGCTTCAGGCTATTCATTCATATTATACTGGCAATGCCAGTTTGCAATGATAATGGGTTGGAGATATTCAGTTCAAAAGGAAGACCTTTTGCTCTAATGGCATATGCAGCATCGTCTTTGTATACTTTTAATGTTGCCGGTCTCTTCTTGTATCAGTGTTGCTAATATTATTTTTATGGTTCTAAATTACGACAGTAACAAGTTTGGTCTAAATTGGTTAAACGGGTTTTTTTTATGAAAAGTGTACAAATATTTTTGATCCTCTAGCATTTTGTAATTAGATGAAAGATGACAGCTTGATAAGGCTTTCAACATTCTTACGGCTCTAAATAACAGCGGTAAAGAGTTTAACAGAAATCAGGTATGCCATTTTTTTTTTGTGAACAGCAGATAAAAAAGTGTAACAGACAGACAACAATTTAGAAGTATTATTTCATTTATAATGTATACACACAAATGCACTTAGTGTGAATATGATGGTTTATTATTATTTTAATCCATGAGTCAGTAAATCATTTAATTAGTATACATCATCATTCATGAAATTCATTTTTTCGCCAAACTTTTGAACTATGATGTAAGTCACTTTTTGGTCTCAAAAAGCGACGAGGAATACAGAAAGAACAGTGGAAAAACAAGACGGTGCTCAGAACATCACTAAAATGGTAGTTCGAATCTAAGAATACACCAAAAACATATATGTGTGTTGTAAAATATATATGTGTGTGGAATATACCCACAACAACACTTCCGACCCGAGTAAAAATGTATGTCGTGGCATGTATGAATAAGGGATGGTGTAGCTTGACAGGTTTCTGAGGACATCCTCTGCTACGCCGACAGTTGTCCTAATTCCGGGTTACAGTCTTGTCTGATTCCTGTTATTTATTCAAGCTACTCTAGAATTTGATTGGGTGTATTCTTTTCCTACCTTTACAACAACCGAACCTATCATTTTTTCACATCTCGTTATTTATTAATTTAGTTACGGTAATTTCGTTTCTATAATTATCTTCTACGATTGTAGATAACGTGTGCAGTTACCGATTTGATATCGACCACAAATAAAAGTGCAGTTAATCATTTATAAATGTTCAGATTTTTACTTGAGCATTTCGCTTGTAAATAAAATAAAATAAATAACGTGCCACTGTATTTAAATTTCATTTTAGTTTAAATGATGATCCTTCGTAACTTGGCCATTATAATCTATACTTTCTTTAATAGCAACTGCATCAAAGTTTTTAAAAATAGACTAATGCATTCTGAATACATTGTTTTCTAAACTAAGTACGATTCCAGTACAATATTTTATTTTATCTCATATTTTTATTTCTTCAAACCGTTTATAATTTTGATATTATTTTATTTTTTTAAGGTTTTGTAGAAAAACTATAAAACAGCGACGATTTTGTCTCACTAATTAAAAATGTATAAGGTAAAAATATACTTTCTGTAATTTTTAATAAATGGCCATCAGTCTGAATAGTAACATAACGTATTTCATAAAATGTTTATTGTTAATTCGAATTTTAATATTTTATTAAAATTTCTAAAAGGAAATAATATGATTTTTATAATTTTCTATTATTGTACTTAATCTTTTGTGACTATCAATAATAAACCTGTACCACTATATCATGTGTTCAGTTGTAAAAAAATAAAACACTCAGTAGTCGGTACTGAATATTGACTTATTTATTTATTCACTACAACCTACCTTATCTTTCGGCAAAACGGGTTTTGGCGGTGGTAGCATTCACAGAGGTATCTATGATGCTAACTCCACCAATAATCTTCATCTCCGTTGATCAGGTCCGGGAATTGATCCATCAGCCAGCTCAAAGCGCCCTAGTAGCTCTAGGGACGCAAAGGTAAAAATTGTCACCCATTTTTATCTTCCATCCGCAGACGAACTCTTCTAGATGCCTGTAACTATCTTCAGTCATGAGGAGGGGAGAGTCGTTTTAGGTGAGTATCTACGAGTAGATCCCTCTCTATCTCTGGAGGTTGTTCTGCTGAACCACCTGGTTTATACCATAAACCAAATATGGGGTAAGTACTTTATAGGCACTGAGTGGGGCCCAGAAAGGTCTCCTCACAGCCGATCTATTAATGAAACTTCAGAAAATAAATTTTGTAATTATTAATATTCGTAATTTTTTGTAAATGTAGAAAGAATATGACCTAAGCCATTTGAAAACTTTAAACAATCTTATATAAATCAATAAATGATGATTTTTAAATAGAAAGGGAATAAATGAATTATTTAGCACGCCATATTTGGTTGATGTCCCTCTCCTCTCCCCTCCCAGAAGCGTAACGTCACTCTGATATACGTAGCAAGTACGTGTTAGTTATATCTATAAGTATGCCTATACATTATATATCAGCACATATAACATTTAATATGTAAACATTAAAAGTGAAAAATAATTCAGTGAATATAACAGCATTTTTTTTTCATATCTCTTTAGCTCCATTTTGGGCTGGAACATGGGCAAAATTAATGAACCATATTTATGTGTTTTATAATAACCTTGATTTATCGGTGGCCTCAAAACATTCTCTTGATAAATTTTAAGTGCAAAAATAAGAAAGAAGACAATAAGAAATATAGTATGACTATGTTTAGATGCAGAGAAGCCTTGTTGCCTGAGGCCTAACAGCATATTCAAATTAAATCCTGAGACGTTTAGAGTCAGCAAGGTAGAGAGATAGTCGGCACACGGAGCCCCGGGGCAGGCCCCGAGAATAGAGCCGCTAGGGCTGGAATAGAGGCTGTCATATTAGTATGCAAATGCTCTTTCTTCTATGGCCGACTTAACTCCCTCACCCGACCTTAATAACGTTTGTCTTACTAGCTCTGAATGTCTGTCTCATTTCGTTCATGTTGAAACCTAATATCCCTCCTGTGCAGTATATTTTAAATCCAATATACATTTCATGCCAGCTGGGGAAAAGGAAGTAATGTACATACGATAGGGATTTTTTTTGAGTTAACTACTTACTGTCTTAAAGCTCTATGTTTTTAGAATTTGAACTAGCAAAAAAACTTTATACCAGGACTATGTCCGTTAAGAATGACATAAATGCTCAAAATAAGAAATATCACTTTTTGGCAAAATACATTAAAAAATATTGCTATGGACTAAGATTTGAGGATGTGGGAAGTGGAACCTAGGTGAAGCAATTTCTTGGCACCAACGCTAAGTAACATCGTCGGTTTGGTGGCAAAAGTGATCAACTACATTTCTGTGAAAATGAAAGCTTATTGATATTTACCCGTTTCTGGAAAAAATTTACGTTTCATTATTGATAAAATTGTGAAATTATCAATAATTATTAGTCAACTTTTCATTTTCACAAAAATGCAGTTGATCACTTTTACTTTCAAACCGAAGGTATTATCGGAAGGACAGGAAGAAAATCATATTGATTCCAAGAGCCTGTCAATTGTCCAGTGGTGCTCAAACTTTTTTGTCTGCCGGCGCGTAGCACTGAAATTATTAAATTATTCGCGGCACCCTTATCATTTCAGAATTTCTAACTCTTCAGACTTTGATGATAATATTCACCTATCCGGACTCAACGAGTCAAGGGTTAGGCTCGGTTTATATTAATTTAAAGCTTTTCTTACGTTCAACCTGTACTGTACTGTAACTAACGAAAAGAATTCCTTGCTGAACTCCTGCTGATATTTTCATGGGAAGCTTCAATCTCCGGATAGAATCCAGCTTGCCCACCGGGACCAGGCCATTACAAGAAACTATAATGAAAAAGTGGAGCTTCTCTGCAATCCATAATGTTGCTTTAATTCTTCAGGTAATTCTTGATATTTCCGTATATTTTCTACAAATTGTCATCCGATAGCACAACTGTCTCTCCGCTTATTTCCTGTTTTTATTTATCAATAAGACATTGGCCGATTATTTATAATAATAGTAATACCGCATTTTCCGTTATGATAGGATGATCTCAATAAATCTTGGTTTTGTGTCCCGAAATAATTGGTGGCGGAAGGTTTTGTATGCTTATAACAATATATATTCATCTTACATATTATATCCTGATGAATAATTTTTGCAGCATTGTTTAAAAACCCTTACAGGTATTCCTTGTCAGCTAGAACTTGGCAACCCGAAGTTACTTTCCACTACCTTTTTTTTATATGCGGCTAAAGTCACTTATACCCTATGCATAGATGTGCTTCCAATATGCGTTTATAATCTTTATTTGTTTTTGGATAGCCAATAGAAATCGTTAGTTCTCTGAAAATTGGCTTTTATCAACAAGTTAACGATGCCTGATTGTTTATCCCTGTCAATGAAGGATAAAATCATCCATGTAATGGCTTATTTTTCCATACATCTGTTAGGGTAGCATAGTCCCTATTCAATATTCGGGGTCGCAGCACGAACAAGTTAGTGTTCTTTTAAAATAAATTAACTCTCCTTGCAATTGTTCTAGGACATAATTATTTATACCTCTGTGTAAAGCAAAATAGGTGATTACAAATGTGTGATATAATGTGTGTTAAGTTTTAGAAGATGAACATAGTGTCTTACAAATCTGATGTGATTCATACACACATATATATAATATATGTATCAGGATAGATTGAGTTGTTTTATAAACGTTCTTGAACGGTTTTTAAAGTAATCAAATAAATAGAAAAAATCAATGATGTAATGAAGATTAATTATATAAAAAAACACACAACAGAACAAGTAATTAATAAAATAATAAGAAATCGAATTGTTCCCAATTTCCTAAAATAGGTCTATTATACCTACATCTCCCCACTTAATTTTTTTTAAACTATTTTTGAAAAGCGGTCAGCGGGCTTAATATCAGCTATAAAATATAGCACAATCATAAAGAATATGGAGAAATTCTATCTGTACGTGAAAGCAGCATTTATTGGAGCGCGTCAAATTTGCTTTTCAATTTGGTTTCGTCAATAATACGTTTGTAATAAATAATTTTAGTTTTATCATAGTTGATGAGTGTAACATCTGAAATAAAGTTGTGAACATGCTACTACTGTTATTAAATGTGCAAAAAAACATTTAATAACAGTAGTAAGTAGCATGTTCACAACTTTATTTCAGATGTTACACTCATCATATATATATATATATATATATATATATATAGATATTTTTTTTAAATGGAATTGAAATTTTTAAATGGAAAAGTTATATATTTACATCTCATAGAATGTTGTAAACCATCAAAGCAGTAACTGATTAAGATCGTTGTGCCGCGTATGTATTTCAAAATGCATTCGTTATTACAAGCGTTGAATAAAAGATAAATTTTTCATCTCAGATATCTCACGGACACAAAGGATATGCTACAAACGATATGAACTCAAGTGCGGACCATAAACGTGGCAGATCCCTTTGTTAGTAAAGAACGGACGGACGGACCCGACGGGGTATGAATTGCTGTTGACGGACGAGCTGCGAGCAAACACCTGTACCGCTGTTTCAATATTTAATCGCACCATAGCTCAAAGCACCTATTGGTTCGGTGCAAACAGAACGGCCTGCGACTGCGGTTGTCACGGACATCAAAGACCGCACCGCAAATATGCAGAGCTGTCCAGTCCTTGTGAGCGGTGTGGAGATGCTCAAACAATAAAAATAAAACGAAAAGGCTTAATGACTTAGCCTGAAGGGTATGAACTTCTATGAGCTGAGTAGTATGAGCTGACAAGCTTTACCAAACTCTACCATATTGAAAGTTGTATTTATAACGGTCTATTTTTACTCTCTCAATGGTTTCATAGGCAGCCTCCTGGAATATGAGGCAGATACGGTTTTGACTAAGGTACGAAATGAATATTTCAAGATTAAAAGCTCTGAAATCGGATTAGGTTCACCACGTAATCTTGTTTAAGTAGTAGAGTAGGTGGCTAAATGAAGATTGTTTTTGCCATGTCATGTGAAACTACCTGTTGCTTATTTATCATAAAAATTAAATAAAATTCTAATAGAACATCCACAATTTCCATTCACACCGAATTGAGTATACCTGCTGCATCACATTCACATGATTTATTAACTATTTTATGAAAAATCAAATGAATACATAGACAGGCAAAGCATATAGAGACAACAGACGTTTCGGATCTTACACGGCGAATGCACAAACGGAGTGATCTCCAACGATATTAAACAGCTTAAGGCCAGGAGGATTCATTGATATGTGTGTTTTTATAAAAGTCCACCATCTAATAGTTAAAATAAAAAAACATAATTATGAGAAATAGCCTTTTACCTATCATGACAACACTTTCATGATAGGGCAATGATAAACTTATACGATTTTTTTGTTCTAAAAAATCGGTAACAGGTTGTTGCAACAGCGCTTTCGTAATCTTCCCAACGGGCATTAATGAGATAATGCTACCATTAAATAAAGAAGGTTACAGAAGTATAAGAACTGTTCGTCTTGAGCAATGTAAAAATTGGTAATTATTCATTTTGGCACAATAACGTACGTGTTATGAATATTAATTCCGGTGCAGTGATCCATGCAAATCTTCCAGGAGTGGACTCATCTTTCCTCCCCACAAAAAATAGATATTGTTAATATATATATATATTTTAATAAATAATTAAGAGTGGAATGGAATCATCACATCTCATTGAATGACAACAATTAATTTTTTTTTAATACTCAATATATTAATATAATATTTAATTTTGATGATGGTGTTAAAAACTGCCAATAGTGCGACAATTTATCATCAGACGAAAGGTATCTGTTAAAACGAAATTATTTAGAAATTAATTGAAAGTGTTAAGGTTGAAATCAATCCTTTGTGTAGTTTAGAACGATAATTGATGAAGTTGTGACATATATAAAAGCTAAGTATTCTTAGCTTTTATATATGTCAGAATCTGAGTTGTATGTCATATATAGAATCTGAGTTGGTTCTTTCTTAGGAACCAACAACTATTTCTTTGAGAATTCAAAACTTCGTAAAAAACGTTCCAGGGTGAGATAAGAGGTTGAACTGCTTTGACATCACTGGATACATGGAAGGGGATATATCATATTCAGCAATAAGTAAATAAAGGACTTTGAAACAACCTGTTACTTCGACTAATCTTGTTATGAACATAGCTAATACATTAAAATAGTTCGTGAAGCTAGTGCTAATATCGACTCCGCATGAATCCAACAGTATTCATAACTCAAATATCCTTATAAACTAAATTATACAGGATCTTAAGTACAATGAATGCAAACAAAAAAAATGATTACTAATGTATGTTATAAAAAAAAAAAAAAAATTGGACTGATACAGTTTGTTTAGTTTTAAGACGTCAAACCCTTTAATATCTAGGGTCAGCAATGTTTTATCAAGAGCTAAGGAAACTTTCTGTAAAAATGTTATTGCTCTGACTTAAAAGGACCACGCGTCATTAAAAAGGAAAATTAATAATTATTTTATTATAGCGTCGTTATCATTCTGAATTACTGTAATATTGGAGGAGAATGCTGCCCTATTTAAACTAGAAGTGTTGTAAGGATATTCTCCAACAATTTGGTTATTTCGAAACCGTGATGGTGTTTTTTAGTATATATTCAGAAATGAGTGTGAAATTTGTATAATCTATTCATACTCAGAGAAAGAGGGAATTCATTCCAGCGACTGCAACGATTTTGTGTGGTGCATGGCATTACTGACTTATCATTGTTATGGAATTAAAAAAAAAATTCTAGATTTGCGAAATTCTTTAATAGCACATTGCTTTAATTGCTATAAAATGAATCAAATTTGCCTGAATATAACTAGTTTTAAATATATTTTTTTTTAAATCCACTGTAATTCTATGTAAACTTTACATCCATATAACAAATCTATTTTTTTTCGGTATCCTTTCAGATAATTCTACCAGCCCTAGTTAATTAACTAGGAGTAATTCATCTTCGGAACGCCTAATAATTAGGATCACATTCGAGGGGCAAGTACCCTAATGCAAGCGGATACTATAAATTTAAGTTGTAATCGGAAGTAACAATATTGGGTAGTTATGATCCAATCCGTAATACTCTAACCCACAAGAACTCTTATCTGAGATTTTCTCATATACCCGATTTTTTTATTTTTTGCAAATACATATCAATTTCTAAACACTAAATATAATAGTGGTTTCTAAGGATAAAGGAATAAGAAAAAAATGAAACACGGCTAAATATTCCTTAATTTTCGAAGACAATAAAATAATACAGGAACATAATTGATAGAAAGAAAAAAATAAAATGATTAAATAATAAGAACTCGATTTAAAATATTATAATTTTTGGGTCTTTTCCGTTTCGAGTCCCGCAGTTACTAACCGGTGATCTTTGTGATAATGTCTATTATTTTGCATGCTTAATTTTAAACAGATGTTATTATTATCAACTAACATTTTTACCTGTTGTGTTTACCCTCCAAAGTTCTAAATTCGGGTAAAATGAATTTCTCTACACTTGTTACTGATTTTAATACCGATGATAGTTGTGTTATTATATGGATCAGGGTGTCATTCCTCATAGAAAACTGTTCTACTCGACTCCTACATGTGGAGGCAAATATGTGGACCGTTTTCAGATAATCGATGAGGAGACGAAGCATTTTTAAACCTAAAGATTTGGATCTATAAATCTTGTTCTATTGCATTTTTATTTTATGGTTTAACAATGTAAATAAATGTTTGTTTTTGTTGGTCATTTCATACATTAATAACCTAAACCTTAGCATCATATATTATACTAGTGATCACATAAATCACCGGTTAGTAACTGCGGCACTCGAAACGGAAAATACCATAATTTTTAAAACAATAAAACAGGAACTCAAATTTTTGAAACGTAAAAGGAACTTCTGATTTCACATTGTCATAATTGTTGAACTATCTTGGATACACATCTTGTGTTCACATATTTAAAAAAAAAATTATTATTTAAAAAATTATTTAAAAAAATAATTAATTATTATTTTCATGATGTAGTAGCCAGGTTACATCTGTTGGCGTGTACCTCATGAATAAGCCAAGACATCAGCAATAATAGATTAGCAGAATTAGTGAACTTGTGGAGGATCTGCTTCTAATGTATTCTACGCAGTTGGCTGAATTCATAATATCCGCTTAGATACACAGTTCCCGAACTTGGCAGTAAACTAAAATTTAATCCGTGGCGCTACACCCAACGTGTGGATTAGACTCGCCGAATATTGTGGTAACTTTTAAGCCAATTCACCTAAAGCTATTCCTGTAAGATGCCCTTTATTTTAACTAATAGTAAATGGTTCTCATGAGCCGAAAAATAAACAAAACTTTTCATTATTCGCATTAATTATATTGCGTTAATACTATACTGCAAAAAAAAAAAAAAAAAGATTCAAATTATTGCATAATGGTTTCTTATTTCCAGAATGTTATATATCCTCCCCCCCCCAAAAAAAAAAAAAATTGGTTCGATTTTTTTTTTATTTATTAGTTTAAAGGCTTTGGTATAATGATTCCAAAACATTTTATATTTTTTCTACACCTTCATAAATGGTCGAGGTATGTGCAAACCTCTAATCGACAACCTTACTGAAATAAAATGGCGGATGGTAATGTCGAGTTGCGAAGATCATCCTGGGATGCCCTGTGACTTGGGTTTTAAATCTCAAAAAAAAAATCAGGGCAGTAATTTCGGAGAAAATTCATGGACGGACGGTTTTTTCATTGGTCGAATAATCGAAAATATTTAAATAAACAGAAACGAAATGCCTTCATTCTGACAGACGCTACACCCACAGTTGGTGTCTGGAAATGGGTTGGAAAGTTCAAGTGCAGACATTTTTTGTTATTCACGATCTTAGGAAAAACATGTTCTGGTATGAACTGAGTTAATATCATTATTACTGATCCTGAAAGAAAATTGGTTCGAATGAAACAAAAAATACTGAGCCTCATACAGTTGCATTTTCTAACAAACTTATTTAATGTTTAAATGGAATAAAATTAGACTTGGATTTGGCCTCAATGTTTGAAACTTTTATAAAACGTGAAAAAAAAACAGGCAAGTTATTTCCTGTGAATTGTTTTGAACAATGAGTTCTTAATGCCTTAAAGTATTATTAAAACCAAGTATATATGTATAAAGCCGTTAATATCGACTTACCGGAAGTGCCACTTCCTTTCATTGATTTAACACTTTTTTATAATTTTCTCGAAAAATGCAGAAATTATTTTGATAAAACTTGTCTAAAGTCTTCTCCTTATAGCCCTTTAACTTTTTATATGTGTAGTATATCAACGAGAAAATGCAGGGAAAAAAATTTATAACGAAAAGAAAATTTGATTTTCGTATGACTCAAAAAGTGCATATTTTATGATAAATGATGTAAATAAAAAAATGAATGGTAATAAAATTCTCTACAAATCAAATAAAACCATCATGGAAATCGAACCGGTATTAGCAAAGATATAGCGTAGGTATATAGGGTATAGCAAAGGTATAGGGATTAACGGAAGTGACACATAGTATCATCGATTTAAACGAAACTGAAATTACGTAATTAAGGTAGGTATATGGCTAGGATTTTACAGCAACTTTCTCGCTAAAATTGACTTACCGGAAGTGACACTTTCTTTCATTGAGTGAATATTTGTTTACAATTTTCTCGAAAACGGCTCTAACGATTTTGATGAAACTCGTTATATTAATATACAATTAACTAGTCTTTAATATCAGCTAGATTTCATTTCCATTGAAATAGTCTGACGGAGCTTAAATGCCGAATTATTAAGATGACTTGCTTTAATGTACCTTTATTTTTTTTATTTGCAATAATTAAACTTCTCTCAGTGTCAGTGTTAATGAAAAATGGACAAATATAAACTGTGAAAGAATTTGGTATTTTACTAAAGGAGAAAAAAAAGAAAAATATTTTCCGAGATTAAAAACAAATTTCCGGAAATAAGAGTATTTACATATATATATATATATATATATATATATATATATATATATATATATATATATATATATATATATATATATATATATATATATATATATATATATATATATGTATATATATATATATATATATATATATATATATATATATATATATATATATATATACACATATATATACATATATACATATATATATATATATATATATACATATATATATATATATATATATATATATATATATATATATATATATATATATATACATATATACACATATATATATATATATATATATATATATATATATATATATATATATATATATATATATATATGTATATGTATATACCATTGGAAAGCTAAATATTTTAGAAAAAAGTTTTAGAAGGCCGTAGAGAGTGACGAAAAATACAAACTTCAGTGGCAAAGAGCATGTTGTCGTGGCATGAAAGGGATGATAAGAATAGTGTCATGATAATCGGATATAGTTAGGCTAGGGGATCCCTCATCCAGCTCCTCTTCAGCCTTCTGCGAGTGTTTTCAGGCATACTGGTTGTCGCTATGTCATGTATGAGCGTGGTAGGATGTCCGTGTAAGTTATGGTGAAATCATTTGTATTATAGCTAAGTTTCAATTTTGATAGCCTTGAAAGAAGTGAATATAATAGTTTTAGTATATGGTTTAGCGTTTTTTGTTAGTTCTTTATGTATGGGTCCCATGTCATTCTTCTCTCAAATGTCAGGCCAAGGTATCGAATTTTGACTGTCTGCGGAATTACTACATTGTCGAGGTATATTGGAGGGCAGGTTTCTTGTCGGAGAGTAAAAGTGATTTGTTGAGATTTATCTTGATTAAGTCAATTTTCCAAAGTTTGCACTAATCATGAAGTTTTGTTAGATGATGTTGTAAAGTCTGTTGTAATAAAATTTTTAAAAGTTGTAAATAATAATTTATACTTTTATATCACTTAATGGATGCTAAATGTTTCCATGGAAACTAAATGAAATTTTCTAAATAGAACTAAATAGAAACTTTTAAAATTTCTTTCAAATAAGGAGGTAAGTGAAAGTTGTGTGATGCACGCACCAGATTTTTTTTTAAAATGTAATGAATTATTTTCATTATTATAGAATAGTTCATTGTTTAGATAATTCTTAAATTTATAAAATAAAACAATCTATTTATTATAACTATTATTTTTTCACTTTCCTTTCTTATCTAAATGACTTCCCTCTTCCATTTTTTTTTTTATCTCTTTCTGTATCAGTATGTTTAAATCTTTGTTTTGTTTTGTAAATTCTTATTTAAGGTTTACAGTATTTTATATATCATTAGAGGACAGTGAAACTCGAATAAGAAGCAAATATTTTAATGAAGTTACATTCACAATATTCTAAAGCGAAGAGGGAAGGGAGTTTAATGATGTAATCTATTCTACATATGGAGAGATATTATGACATTGGTGCGGCTAACAAAAGTTACACCCCCCTTACATAGCTCAGGTCTAGAATAAATTAATGCTATGATGCTAAATAAAAGGACAAAGATTGCTTTCTGAGGAGTTAATAGACTATTGCTTGAATTAATTTACTTTCCAGAATACCTGAACTGCACAAACTTTCAATTACAATTATGATTAAACACATGGTTATAGAATTCATTGGGTCCTAAGTAAAAAGTAATTCTGACATTGTAGATGTACTCTTTTTGTAAACAACTCTTGCGACAGAAGAATTTCTTATATAAAAGTAGATTAAAGAGCAAAAAATAAGAACAAGTAAAAATTATAAAAAATAAATCAACGACTTACATTGGAATGGTTAGAACTGATTATTGAAAATGAAATCATACTGATAAACAACTTACTGTAGTTAGGTTTAACATTATTAAATTTAATATTATTTGTTCATCTGTGTAATTTTATTTTTAATGTAACAACATAAGAAGAATGATAATAGAAATTGTAATAATCACCGAGGAATATCACTTCTTAGTGTGCCCAGTAAGATATACTCGTAAATCCTAGAGGCAAGAATCAGGAGAGTCACCAATTGGAGGGAGATTGGAGGGGAACAGTATGGATTTGGGAGTCAAAGAGGCACACAATATCTGACTTTCACTATGCGACAAATCACTGAGAAGAGTGTTGAAAAGGGGAAAAGAACTCTCAGTGTGCTTTATCGATCTTTGCAAGGCCTTTGACGGAGTAAGGAAAGATAGTTAGGGCCCTAACCGAGAAAAGGGTAAATAATGGTCTTATTCTAGCGCTGAGCAATCTCTACCACAAAACGAGGAATTTAGTAGGAACAAACAACCATACCTCCCGATAATTTGAGACCAACCTGGGAATAAGGCAAGGATGCCGCCTGAGCCTCCTTTTGTTCATATTAGTTCTGGATCTAAAAGAGAGCCAAGGAGAGGATGCAGAATTTTCAACTAGAACACTGGCAGACTACTCTGTATTCTGTACTCGCATTTGCCGATGACCTCGTTCTCTTGGCTCCCAATGACCAGGACCTACAGAAAAACATAAATACTCTCAAAGAGGAACCAAGCACTCTTAACATGTTAATTAACCCTGCAAAGACAAAATGCATGAGTATTGGAAGAAAGCCACACAGGGTTATGAGGGTATTAAGGATACATAATGAGAAATTGGAGCAGGTAACAAATTTCAATTATCTGGATGCTCATCTCAGTCTGGATCAGCCGGGGCTGTCCGGAGAGGCTTCCTCAACCGCAGAGAAGTTTCTAAGACGACAAAAATCGCAGTATATAAATCGACGTTTCTTCCCATCCTATCATACTCCTCTGAATTCTGGACTCTCACTTCCAAGCATATGAGACAAATACAAGCAATGGAAATGCGCTACCTGCGGAAAGTCGAAGAAAAGACTAAACGAGACAGGATTCGCAATACTATCATTCGAGCGAGACTCAAAATAAAGCCCCTGGAAACAGTTCTGGAAGAACAAAAGTTAAGATGGTTCGTTCACCTTCTCAGGATGAGCCAAGAAAAAGAATGACTTACGAGTCTCAATTGGAAGGCAGGAGACCTAGGGGAAAACCCCGAACATCCTAGGAGGAAGGAGTGCGGGAAGCGTTCCAGAGATGGGAATTAGACTGGAGCAGAAGGAGGCAACTGGTATAGGAGAGAACAATCTGGTCCAGGCTCTGCAAAGCCTTACACTTCAACCTTACACTGCTTAAGCGCTAAAAGAGGTTTTAGATTATGATGATGATGATATAAAGTAACAATGAGTCAGAATTAAGCCCTGAATTTATTTCAATTTACAATATTTCTTTTTCTTCTCCTTTTAATTTTTTATATTATTTCATTTTAACCGGAGGTTCCCAAACTTTGCCAACCGTAAAAAAGTTCAAAAATTCCAAATCAAATGTTTATCAGTTTTAAATAATAACAGCAATATTAAGATTCACATATCGCAAAAATATCACCAAATGAAGGAAATTTGAACGTTGTGAAGAAAATCATCAATATTTTTCAGATGGAAGCTTGTTGTTTATTTACAATCAGGGCATTAATGCAAGGCTTGATGGAGCTCAAATTGATTCTAAATCCTCTAATACACTAGCTTTATTCGCCTTTGCTACGGGAACCATTCTGAATTATTTTTATAAATTAAAGATCATGTTTATTCCTCTTATAATGTTTGAACGCACTTATGTCAGTAACTACCAGTCTGGGTTGAAAAATTCTTTTAGCGTAAGATAGACCGTTTATTTAGGAAGGCTTTAGAACCTCAGGCATAGGGCATCACCCACTAGGAGTCTTTAGAACATACCGAACGGAGCAGTAACCATAAAAAAAGTATTAAGAAAAATATTAACCAACTCGCGTACTTTTCGTTGTCATGGCGGTTGCCTACACAAACTCTTTAATAAGTGCGAAATTATAATGTGAAAACGTTATTTTGTAAATAAAATGGAAGAATAAGGGAAAATAAAAATTCTGAAATCTTGAAATTTATTTGAGTCAAATTTTATTGGCCGTTTATAAACATTTATAGACACTGTTCCTTGAAAATATCTATAATAATTTACACTGAATAGCATATTATGGGCTATTATTTTGAAAGTTATTCTGTATTTTAGGAGTTAATCCAAATTTAACGCGGGTGAAATCGCTTCAACTACTTCAATAATAATTTTTTTTAAAATGCTATCCCTCAACGAAAGTGTAAAAAGATGTTCCATGACACTAACATTCTTCTGAATCAGTGTCAGAAAACTCCTGATTTATACTGTTTATAAGATAATAACTCTCATGTTTCTTCTCCTTTTTTGTATCATTATTTAGTTTTTCATCAGCGTTAAATCTTGTAGCCATGAAGGACTGAAAATTGAGCCTAAACGTGGGCGTACTCTGAATAAATTTAAACTTTTAATTTTATTTTGACAATAGAATTCTACATATCATTTTTACCAACAAAATTAGATAGAGCACTGTACTGTCCGAAAACTCTGGAAGAAGAAGCCCTACTAGAGAAATGAACGTATCACTAGAAATACTTGGAATTTCGAAGACAACTCCAGAAGCAATCCAACTTGCCATAGAGAAGGGATCCTACAGAAGTTGCGCATCGGACGAACAGGGAAACGGAGAACCTTTATTACCTGGCTCAATATGCGAAGGCTGGATTGGAGGTGGATCGTTTGTCTTATTCCTATCTCCCCCGAGCTGCTATCTGATAGCCAGTCACCCAATATACTCTTAAAGGCTTTTTCAACCCTTCCAGCCGGAATTATTTTTCAATTTATTGTGAAGCTTTTGAACTATATCCAATATTGGATTCTGTCCAAACGGCCTCTGTCTAATTTATATCACCGCTCCTCTTTCCCTTTCTCTTATTTGAAATTTTATCACTCAATAACATTTTTCTGGAAAAATAGAAAGATTCTTATAGAATTGCTTTTTTATTCAGTTTGAATTTTGTACAATAAGGCGAGCATTGGTCCTTATTGTACAAAATACTTCATTTTTGCAAGTCTGTTTCATAATTCTTTAACTTCTCATTACAATTAAAAAACAGGATTTCCTTCTAACCAATTCAAGAGTCAGGTACCTAATTAATAGGAGGTGGGTGTGCCTCAGGAGAGAATTTAACGAGGAGTCGAACCACTGGTATTGCAAAACAAATTTTCCACTAAAATCCACTCGCTCAGAGAATTATGAGATCAGAGCCTTACTTACTCTACTCTAATATAATCAATAAATAATTAATTGTTTTTGATAAAAAACATTTTTAAAACAACACTTTTAGAAAAGCTGTTGATAGATTTATCAACAGCTTTTCTAAAACTTAAATTATTCTTTAAAATATTTAAAGTAAAGATGAAACAATCAAAGAAATGACGATTAAAGGTATATTAAAAAAGAAAAGAGTAAAACTAACTAAAGTTAAACCTGACTGCAAAATCAGCAACACACTTGCTTCTCGAGTGCCCCCAATTTGAACAAATTAGAAAAAAAAACAGGGTAATTAATATCTTTAAGAGAAAAACTGCTAAATAATGATGAGCAAGCTTCCACTCTGTTCAAATTCTTGAAGAGTACATGGTACCGTAATCCAAAATCCTATTTCTTGACGCCAATAACCCTTAATAATTTATTAAAACATTTAGAAATAAATCCCTAAAAAAAATACTTTATTTAAAGAAAAGATTGACAACCTTCTGGTTAAAACACATGCTTAGTTCAATTATACTATTCTAGTAGAAAACAGAATAAAACGTTTAGAAGAAAAATTGTTTAAAACCCATATGTAATGTATAGATTGTTATGCACTGTAAAATTAAGCTAGATGGTAAAAAAGTAAATAAAAAAAATGTGAATATAATTTTATGTATTTCATGATTCAAAGAGGGTATTAAAAAAATAAATAAATAAACTACACGTTTAGTCTATTATTATTTCATCGACTTATAAATTGAGAATCTAATGCCGGCTTAAGAAATTATATATAAAATAAAAATCAATTTTAACACGCGCTATTACATTATTATTGTATCGGCAATGAACTGAAAATAAAGAGGTTTACGGACAGAAACAAAAGTATAAAAATTAAAATTTATTGAGGTCTTTATCGTCAAATACTTTCTAATAACTTCTACTTTTGGTTATTACAACTATTTAAATTTTCTAAAGCTTTATAGTTATTTTCAGAAAAAGGGATTGTTAGAAAACGTCCTTTCAAAAATGCAGATCTTTAATTTTTCTAAAATTTTGAATTCACGAAATTTGTCCAAGACCTTTAAATAAAATGATAGTTTTTCGTCGTTATTTCTTAGTGCATCAATTTATTACAATGTTTGAAATTTTTAGTTTAGTGAATAAATGGATGGATCTGAAAGTTTATTATGATAATAATTAAATTTGAAGTGAAGAAAATGGTTGTTTGTGAATTGGGACACGGATATTAGTATTAATTATTTAAAACTGTTATAATTGATATCTAAGTATAAAATTATTAAGATTTATAAGTCTTTAAAAATCACAAAATAAATTGCAGGAGTATAATACCTATGTTTATAACATATCGCTAAAAAAAATAGAAAAAAGTGTAATTTAAAAAAAAAAATTAATGTTTATTTAGTGTTGGTTGCTAAGTTGACGTTGAAATCCGGTGGAGGAGATAAAGCAAGATCTTAAATTCAGCTCAAAAACAAATTATTCAAATCATTAGATTTTAAAACCGTTATTTCAAGCTGTTCCTTAAAAACGTGAATATTCCTACTTAGTGAATGATATGTGAAAATAAATAGGAGAGCCATTTCCTACTAATATAAATATTTATAAGAAAGAGACTCCTTAAAGTAACCTTTTTATTTTTAATCCGTGTTAATATTAAAATAGGTTCTTTTGCTTTTTTCTCTCACGCGGTCATGATGCATCATTACGGATAAGTATCGTCTTCTTCTTCGGAGATATCAGTCTTAGATATTGCCGCAAATAACTACAACGCCTGATGCCATTTATGAACAGTAAGACCGCCTGTCTGTGTGAATCTGTATAGACCAGAATACAGGTGACCCTCACTTGGTATACAACTTGAAGACGGTGTGAGGGTTTGCATGTGCAGTATGTACTCAGGTAAACCTTTAGGGTAACGATTACATGCAATAACGACTCGCGATTCGGCTTTGCTGAGTTATGATAAATACCTTATTGGGAAATTATTATTTACACTTACCCAATTTTCCAGCAAATTCTAAGTGTGTACTGAACTTACCTGCAAAAGAAAGAAAATTCATCAAAATTGAAAAATAAAATATTTCATAGTAAAAGCCATATTTATTAATTTAATCCGTAAGTTTTAAGTATTAGGTGTATGTATGAATAAGTATTGAGCATTTAATTGTTCAGAGATTGCAATTGTGAGATTTTAACTTACCTGAAGTACCGAATATTTGCAATAAAATTTGTTTGTACGTTTTGGCATACAGTCCTAAAGTAAAATATACTAGGGCATTTAGAATCGCCCTGTGTAACATGGGTTGGTGTCACATGCTAATAGCACCTACCCCTCAGTAAATCGCATTCAGCAAGGTGGCATTTCTTCTTTGTACAGTGTTCCTATCTTGGGTAAATAGATATTGTCTTATCATTGGGTTAATGCAGACAATTAATTTAAGAAATTATTTGATGAATTAACTGGAGTCCAAGCTACCTTATAAAAAAAATACCTAACGTACAATGCCTAGTTTAGTCAGGACGTGACACTGTAGGACAAAATCACAAAAGCATAATTTATCCGCCTTTCATAACCCCTCGGACAAATGCTGATGCTTAATTATCCACTGCTACACAGAATTTTGTGATTTAATTAATTATTCGTAAATGAAACTCATTTTCTCTTTCCTTTTTTTTTTTTTTTTGCTTCGTTTCTTGGGCAAAGAGGTTCACTGATTATTTCAAGTGATTAAATTACTAAAAAATTAGAAATTTTAAAACTAAATGAGGTCCAATAGTTAAGCCCATGATGAACCATAATAAATTTTGATTTGTGGGAATTAACATTTTGTTTTTGTTTTTTTAAACAATTTAAATATAAAAATAATGCTAAAATACCAGAATAAATAACTATAATTTTGAAAAATCATAAATAACAATGGTGTAACCATGTTCTTATTACTTCAATTTCCAGCATTATCTATAATCCCTTTTAACGAGTTGATCAATAATAATTATCAGCTGGGAGATCTCAGAATATGAGTAAATTTTTTTTTTTGTGAATCATCCCAATATCTGATGTGGACAATATATGACTTTCTTGTAAGCCTATTAAACTATAAATCCGTGGCTCAAAAAGTGATCCTGAATTTGGTTACTAGTTTCCGAAGATTGCAGTATCTCAAAAACAACACTCGGCGTCGCGACATCCATCTATTGACACACACACACAAAGAGGGAGGAAAACCAGTTTTTACATTTTACACTAAATTTTAACACTTCAAACAAGTAATAAAAATGTTTAATTGAATTGGAAACCAAATTGTGTTTGTAACCTTTATTACCGATACATATGATTTATGTATTTAATTTAAATATAATTTTTGATGTAAGCTTATTATGACCTTCAAGTAAAGTACCGTTTTCGGCTCACCAATTTTAACCAAAATATATTAAATACATTCACATCAATATAAAAGTCCTATTTACCAAATTTGAGATGTTTTACATTATATTTTAATATAATTTTTGATGAAAGTCTAATACGACCTACAAGTAAAGTATCGCTTCCGGTTTTCCAATTTAGACCAAAATCTAGTATGTTATTTATATCAATATATAAGTTATAAATACCAAATATGACAAGTTTTGCAAAGTATTTTAATATAATTATGACCTTCAAGTAAAGTACCACTTCCGGTGATTAAGCAGTGACCAAACAGGGAGGTTCACAACTAGATTTTACAACAATCCTAAATACAAAATTTCGACTTTCTACGGTTAACCGTTTTTGAGTTATGCAAAATACGAACGTACGTACGTACAGACGCCACGACGAAACTAGTCAAAATGGATGGATTCAGGGATGGTCAAAATGGATATTTCCGTTGAAATCTGAAAACCGAAAATTTTCGCGATTACTATACTTCCTTTACTTCGTACAAGGAAGTAAAAATGTAATATTATTAATTAGTTGCCATTTCGTTCGTTCGGGATAAATTTTTCATTTAAAAATTATTTTATTTCAAATAAAATTAACATAGTATAAAGTTTTTTATCAATCATCGCAGATATTTATGAATGATCTTGATAAAGCAGTTGTTATTCCAGCGTGTTCATACATGGAAATTTAATAACTACATAAATTAATAATAGTTAGCCACATACCTACATCTATAAATGCTTTAAACTACTAATTTCAAAACCTAACAATATTATGCCACTTCTAAAATTGAAATGGATATTAGAGATTAATTACTTCTAAAATATAAGAAAACAATTAATCACATAGTACAATATTGGTTTTTAAAATATTCAAAACAATTCTTCATTCAAAAGAAATATTCGTTTATGCTAATATAGAAAAATTAATTAAAACAACAAAAAAAAAAATAATAATCTGAAGTAAGATAAATTAAGGAAAGGGAGAATAGGGAAGGTGGAAAAAAAAAATATAAAAAGCATGTGAACGAGAAACGGGAAACAAAACTTGAAATAACTGCATTTAGCTGGGCGGCAATATTACCAAGAGGGGTCGGCGAAATATTGGGTTGGAAATTTATTGGCGAATACGATTCTATTGCGTATATAGGTAATTTATTATAACGATTTTTTTAAAAATAATTATATAGTATATTATGTAATAAAAAAAAATAAACCATTACCACCAAATACATCGAAAATGGTCTCGGACACAGCATTAGATAAGAAAGTAATATGTTAATAAGTTTAACAAGGAGGTGACGTAGTTCAGCATTTACTCTTCACCTACGACCTACTCAAAAATCAAGTACCCACATTTCAAAGGCTGAGCGTGTCCCACGAGAGTCTCTCGACTCCAGAGTCGATTCACAACTGACAGAATGTAAATTTTCTGTCATCAACTTGGAGATGGAAGTCCAATCCCATATCCAATCAAACAACTTACCCCTAAAAGTGAAAAAGTCCATCAGGAATTATCGTTATTATGAACAGTTTTAACACTTTCAATTTGGATCTCTTCGATGTTTATTTCCTAATATTTTCACAGTTAGCAATTTCCAAAGCAAATATTATCTGCATAGATAAATGTGTTTAATTGTAATCTCTAACAAACAGACAAACGGAATTCCGTTTCGAGTTAAAACAGGAACTCTCGGTCAATAAAAATTATTTTCACAAATAATTAAACCATAAAATAGGAAAAAATGCTTAATGTAGAATTACAAAAAAAAAAAAAATATTATCTCAATCCGTTAATTTTGTAAACACTTCTAAACAGACCCATCTGGAGCGCCCCATTCTGTATAGCTTAAATTAAAAAAAAAATCTTAAAAATATATGCATAAAAAGAAGCGTATGAATTCATAGATGGTAAAATTAAATAAAAAGTCTACACAAAGTAATACTTATTTATGATCCCAATGAGAACTTTTGATTAATTTGAAATGCAACAAAGATTTGTGTAATTTATAAATAGAAACATGTATTTCATATTCATTATTTTTATCTTATAAATTAAATGACTAACCAAATAATGCCCCATCTAATTGAAATAACGTTTCAGTAATCATGTTTTAGATTTGTTCTACGATTTATATACTCTATTAAATATAACATTAATAAAATAAAAGTAATTAAATAAAAAGAAAGTGAAGAGAAGTGTTCAACCTAAAAATCTTAGAATATTACTATCTATAAGGAGATAGCCAAGCCCCTATAACAGTGATCTTTTTAATGTTCTTAACAATTCGAATTGATAGTTCAGCATATTAATTTTGTTTTGCATCGAGATGTACTAAACAAAACCCATGTCATATATTTTTTAACTTTAACACCAAAGTTTCCACTACTGCTACATCTAATCCAGTAGTTGCTTGATCTACTCTAAGATGACTTAAAAGCTTACATAATAACGGTACAAAGAATCAAACCTGCTCTCCAATAATCAACAATGCTATCAAATGCAACGCAAAGATGCATTACAATGCATTACAAAATTATAGATGCATGACATCAAGGATTAGTTTTTTGATATTAATAAAAAAAAAATATAATGACAATAAAAAGTATAGATATGAAATAACAGGGAGGTAGTTGGATATAGAGGAAGGTTCGCTATGATAAATGGTCCTAGCAACAAGTAGACTCAGTTACCTAGGCTATTGTATTTAGTACGGCTCAGCGCAACTCTGATTAAATGGAGCTAAACATTTTTACCTCCTCTTTTTCGACTTTTGACGGAAATGAAATGCTGAAAAGGATTTATTCATTTGAATCTCATTCATAAAGGAAAAGGCTAATATAATTAAAGATTCAAGAGCTAATATAAATGAGAAAATAATTAATAACTAACAAAAAGGCTTATTCCATATTTTTCGGTTTAAACATAAAACATAGGTAAAAATAATCGATCCGTAGAGATATAAATTAACACAAGATATAGCAAGAACATAAATACCTTGATCTATTTGATGAAAATTCCTGAACCAGTTACCGAATTTAGTACTGCCGCTTCAATCATTTATTTTAATCATTACAGGCGTATTAATAATCCCATACGCTTTTTATTACCATTTGTTAAAAGTTATTTAAATTATTTAGAAATACTTAAAAAGTGTTAATAATGCTATTTATCATTCCTAATCACGCTCTCTTCTGCCGCAGAGTAGTGTGAGGTAGAGTTGGGATATAGAAAAGATATTGAAAATATTTTCTTTATTTTCTATATTATCGATATCTGAACACCGAATATATCGAAGATATCGATATTTTACAACGATATATCGATGGCATAGATATTTTAAATCATACTATTTTATTTGAATTAGCAATTTTCTTTATTCGGTCAAACTCTAGAATCGTGACCCCAACATGGCGGAGATCTAGAATTTTACAACTTGACTGTACTTTAAACTGCGGATGCCCACTACAAATACTCAGTCCAATGGATGTTAATCAATTGAGGCCGGGGCTTTACCGTAATTTAAATTATTACGGCTTTAATTAGATTACAGCTGTCGACTTCCGCTCGCTAAGCTTTCTCAAGAGATAAACAAACAACCAACGGGTCCTTTTCAGTTGAGGTCGGATCCTCAACGTAATTCAAATGAACTCATTAATTGGAACAAACATTTCAAGATTTTCGCAAATTTACTGGCCGACTGGCAAATTTTCACGCTCACGTTGATTTGTTTTCTATTAATCAGCATGATTAAATTTATAGTGGGTTACCTTTTTTTAATTCTGTTAGTATTTGACAATATATTTTCATTTTATTCCTCTTACTTTTTTGATAATTTATTAATTTAGGTAGTCTAAAATTGAATATTCCTCTCAAATAAAATACATAAATGAAGATCTCATTTTGGTGAAGTAAATACATAATCATAAATTATATGAGTTCTAAAACAAGATATTAATCATTTGCATTCTATAAATTGGGTGAAAATTAGCCCGTCAACCAATACATTTGGAGAAGATTTTGAAAATTGAATTACGCACAATCTCAACTGAAAAGGACCCATTCAGGGTTTGATTATCTGATGTGTGAGCGTGGCGAGCGTAAGTCGACAGCTGTAATCTAATTATAGCTGTTATAATTTAAATTACGATAAGGGCCCTGATCTTAACTGATTAGAATCCGTTAGTTTTAATATTTGCTGTAGGTATGCGCAGCTCAAAGTACAGTCAGATCTTAAAAATCTATACCACCGACATGGTTGGGCCACTAGTCTGGAGTTTTGCCTTTTTTTCCACACACTTAAAAAAAAGCACTTTTTCATTCTGATCTATTTTTTTTTAAAAAGTGACATCGGGTTTTTTCCTGTTACTATAAGGTTTTAATATTGGAAAACTATATTTGATATATGGCTAAAAATCTCAAAAATAAAAATGTGTTATAACATTATTTTGCCTTAGTTTTATTCTTTTCTGTTTTTTTATTCATGGTTAATAAAAAAATCGTTTTATAAATTATAATTATATTATTTCATAACCTTCTTTAACGTTATATTCACAAAATGTACCGTTTCTTTGCTGTTTCCTAGTTATTTCCTTTCGATATATCGATATTTTTCTAGCAATTATCGGTGGATATCGGTATATGGTTTTGCGATATCGTAAAATATCGAATATCGATATTTTACTTTCGATGTCCCAACCCTAGTGTGAGGAATCTGCGTCCCATTAGTGTACCAGCTGGCTATGTCTCTTCTAATCCATTCCTTTCTTGTCGAATGCCTCCTCGACTGCACCTTCCCAAGTGTTTCTGAGTCTTTCTCTTGCCCCAATTCTCATTTCGTTTGTGATTTTGGCTGTTCTTTACTCCTGCATTCTTTGGATATGGCCAAACCACAGTAGCCTTCTTCTTTGTATTTTTTTCTTCTATTGTATTATCGGAAGGTTTTACTACTATATATAAAGCTAAGAAAATCCTGTGACTAAAGAAATTAAAAAAAAAATCAAAAAGGAATATCAGGAAAGTGCGTAGGTAACAGGTTCTAGATTCTCAACTTTTACAATTTGAATTATATGAAAAATAAAGGATTAAGGTAGCTTCAATATCACCAAGTTTTTTTTAATCACAATTGTAGAACATTGGCCTTTCACCTCACCACAGAAATCGCTATGCACTATATAACGAACCTCGTTTATAACTGTTTTATAAGTTGTACAAGTTTGTAATAAAGTCGTTTGAAAAATATTGAACAACGAACTTTTATAGCATTGTTATATAACAGGTAATATATTTGCCGGCTAGAGCCGGTAAGATCAGAGGAAGTTACTGAAAAGAAACGAAACTATCGCCTGTCTCCACTGTTCTCGACAGTCCAGTGTCCAATTGTTTATTGATCTGTCTGTTTGTAAATTACGTCTATAAATCTCTGTTCATTGTTGTCTATACATACATGGCCAGACTAATTATTGATTTCTCCGCAACTATATTGTGAGTAATATTTGCGGTAATTTTAATAATAGTTTTTGATCCAATTTTTATAATCTATCCTAAAAACTTACGCCAAATTTAGCGATTGTTGACATTTTGGTGATCATTTGCCTTCTTCTTATTCTCTTCAAATCCTCCCTCCGAAAAAAATTTAAATCCCCCTCCGAAAAAAAATTCTGCATACGTCCTTGGAACTGATCATATATCTACTGACTCGTCCTTTTGTTGTAACTTTGTTAAAAAATTGTAACAAAATACAATAGTTAGAAACATGTACAACGAAATTGTTATAAAATTAGTCTTTTGGTATACAGTGTGGAACATTGACAAACTTAAGGCACGTAAACGATATTTGGGCCCTATACCATAAGTATTTCTTTCAGTTTTTATATAATGAATTTAAATTTTATATTAAAAACTTTAAAATGACCAAGTAAATTGGTCATATACGAAGTGACCACGGTACGGTTAAGTTCCAAATGCAATTTAATGAGAAAAAAGGCCGGAGAAGCGTGCTCTAACCCAGGCTATATTGATTCCAGGGCATCCTTCTCAGACTTTTATTACAGTGGTAATTCCTTCAGAAACAAGGCTCCTGATTCCATTTTCTCGCCATCTCTTCTATCGAATTTCCCCGCCTTTTATCTCCCTATGTGGCCTAAGGGCCTACAGCTACTCAAGAATTCCTTCAAAATGTGCCACAGGGTATCAAGGAAGATAAGCCCATGCAGATTTACGCTGGTTATTATCTAACGGTAAATTGAGCTGTTTAGACCTGTGTTCTGATCCCAAGCAGACACGTCCTAAACATTACTCCTACAACTATATTATCTGTAATGAATAACAATAATACACACTCAAAAGCACATAAATGACACATATGTGAATCAACTAAGTATGCCGTGTTGTGAGATTACATGATTATATTTTCTTGTGCTTATTGCCATAGCATACATACATCTATTATTTTTCATTTTTTTGTTGCTCATTCATCGCAGAAATTTAAAAATTATATATTACAAAACATTTGGTTGTATTGATCCTTTAATCATTATTGCGCCTTGCTTTTATGCTGTGGCATTTTTTTGTTCATGGTAATAGAATATTAATTGTAAATCGTTTAACTTTTTTCAATAATATTTTTAAAATAAAATCGAATAGTTAAAATTATAATATAACATTATCGATTAAATAAGAAAAAAAAATCGTTAAAATTTTGTTATAGCCACTAAAAGGTAAAAACCTAAAGGGTTTGATCCAATATTTTTATATAATAACTCATTCATATCCAATTTTATAACTAAATACAATAAAAATATTCATTAAGTAAATAATACTGACCATATTTATTATTGTGTTGAATCCAGTTTGTCCTTTAACAGCCTATACTAGATACCGAAAATCAAAAAAGTGCCACAATATTAATCCAAAAATAGAAAATTCTTAACAACAGCTATCTGAACATGGGTAAATAATAAATTAAATAAATTTAAAAATAGAAAAAAGAAAGTGCGATGGCCGGGAATCGAACCCGGATCAACTGCTTGGAAGGCAACTATGCTCACCATTACACCACCATCGCCAGGAATATCCCACGATGTAAATACAATAAAAATGACAATTTTTAGATATTCGCAACTTAAAAAGAAAAAGATAAACCAACAAAATAAAAATAAATAGTAATAATAGAAAAATGCATTACCACTTAATGTAATCATTAGAGTGTACTTTCTCAAAACTTTCTATTTCAATAAAATAATAAAGTTTTACAGTTTTCAATAAAGTAATTAAGATCTACTAGAATTACTTTAGTTTATTTTTAAAAGAAAATAGATTTGATCAATAGCTAACTTGGTGGATTATATTAGGATTTCAGATTTTCATGATAATCAGTCAAAGTAACTTTAAAAACAGAACAGTACAGTTAGGTTTTTATTACAACTTTACGCTTGGGCCCTGGCTTGTGTGTGGGCTGTCATAAGGGGCGTGCGTTTTTTTTTTTTTTTAAGTGTCACATTTTTTATTGAACAGGAAGCGACAACTCAAAAAACTATACAAGGTAATTAAATTCCTATTCCTTCAAAAAATATAGTTTGGCTTAACTAAATCCGTTTTAAGGAAAAACCCAATTGGGAAAGATTTTATAAATATTAAGAAATCACACTATACTTGTGAATGTTTTTCTCAACCCCTTACTACATATGTGTATTTACATATATATATTTTTTTTGGAGGGAGGAGGGGAAGGAGGGGGGGAGGGGTAAAGGTTTGTTTTATTTTACGACGAAGGTTTTTATTCTTTATTTTCCTGTTACTTTATTGACTTGGAGCAAAGTGAATTCAATAACTTTCATTCTTTTTCGAAGAAACATAATTCCACACCACACATCTCGGCATATTAGAACCCAATCCAGGACCAATTCCCAAAAGAAACCTCAATTTCGTTATTCGGATTTAAAGCTAAATAAAATTAGAAGATTTCCTAGTGCGGTATCTGTATCCCAGCAGGGAGTTGAGAAAAACATTCCGCTATTGGCCCGCCCGAAAGCCTCCTTAAAATGGATGTAGTTAAGCCAAACTGTATTTCCTAAAAGTAATTTTTTCTACTTTACGATGGTCCAATTGGAATGTAATTACCTTTAAAAGTTTTTCGCTTCCTAACTAACAATAAATGTTCGACACAAATTTCTTGCATTTCTGGGTGGAATCGGACCATAGACCATATGGACTATTTTGGTTCTATTTATGTTTACTGTCACCTCTGTGTCTATTTACGAACTAACAGTCGGCATAGAGATATATTTTTATAAGATAATTTTCTTTCTTATATTTTTATATTTGCATCTTGTTCTGTCGTAACATGCCTGATCTATTTTAACTGTGATGATGGCCCAAATATTTGGGCCGAAACGTCAAGTAATCTTTTGAAACATTGGAATGTAATAAATACTTAACTATATTATTCTGTTTTTAAAATTACTTTGCAAAATTATCATAAAGATCCAAAATCATCCTATCACTAACCAAAATAATTCATTATATTCTTTCTTTATTTCTTTTTTGTTTTTTTATATGATTATTCAATTATTTTATCACTTTCAATGAAAGTATATTAAAATTTACTATTACCAAAAATTTTGAGGCCCTCCTTCTGTAAAGTTTAATGAAAGAAAAATTATCGATACTATTGATTAACGTCGATATCTACTTACTACTGTATTATTTATTATTGTTTTTTGTAACATGAATCATGTAGAATATAGATCGTTTTGGGAAACTGTCATTACCTTTACTATTTATCGGAAAAAAGTCCAAACTAAAGGTCAATAACCACACGACGAAACATTTGACTAAATCGTTAATGCTCTAGGGACTACGAGAACACTGTTAATAAATATACGTTACCCTGATCTTGTGAGGTGAATCAAATTAATCTTGGAGGATATTTAATGGCAGGACGCCCAACCTTTAGATTCTGAGGTCCTGCCAGTTTGCTAATCCGCCGTAATGGACTAGCACAATAAATTAACTGAACAGTTTGTCTCCCTTTTCGGGATTAGTCCTAGCGTTTACTTTCCAATTATTCAAAATTAAATGTTGTCCGTCCAACAAAGGCTTCGAAACCCTCCCGGTTGTTGAAATACGCAGGCTAATCGTTTCAAGCTGATTGATGTCAGATATTTACATTACCGATTTGTCATTCTCGGAATCGGTGACCATTATTCCAGGGCTAAAAACAAGCATGTATATTTCTTTTCATCTTGATTATAGTTTTTGATGTTATTTAATCACATTGTAAATATGATAACGTACAACTACATATTTATACATATATGGCTGAAATATTTATAACATTGAATCGGTGCAAGAAAAATGGATCGGTTGACATACGCATGAAACGTATATAAGATTCAATCTGATTAGGGATTAATAAATTATTGGCCATTTCTATAAATTTGTTTTTATTGAAAACTAGTTTCAAATATTATACATTCAACTTCAGCTCTAAAACACACACAAAAAATTTAAAAAATCAGTAATTTAAAACACAGTTTGTAATTATTATACAAATTGAATTATGTGTCGTCAAAATGCACATACTTATACATATTACAATAAATTAACCAAATCAGAGAATAAAAGAACTTATACGAGCACATAATAATAAGACAGAGAATTCCAACTTTGCAATTCATTGAAATGAAAAAAAAAAAAAAATAAATAAAAAAGACTCAGGACATCGCGTAGAAAACAGTCTCTACTTAAATATATATGAAGCACTTGAAATAATAAAATCCTTCAAATCCAATCCAGATTTTTGCTTAAATGACCAAATAAATATCTCCAATAGTCCAATCTTCAATTATTCAAACCATAACAGAAAAATAAATTACTCATCGGAATTACCGAGGAAACTCCGATCCTTTCCCTTAAACCCTACTATTTACCTACAAACACCTGACCTTTCTTCCATTACTTGTTCAGTGCGAGAAAAAACCAATGTAACCTGTTCTTTATGACATAATCCACTTAAACCTTGGTGAGTACCAACATGTATTTGATCTCTTGTCTTAATTAAATTTAAAATTAATATATATTATATTACGTTTAATTTAATATATATATATATATATATATATATATATATATATATATATATATATATATATATATATATATATATATATATATATATATATAGTATATGTATTTGGATGACACATGTTTTAATATGCATAATAGTTCCAAGGTGTATTTTAAATTGCTGATTTTTGAATACTTGTGTATTTTTTAAACTGAAGATGAATGGATAGCATTTCAAACTACAATATATATTAAGAAATTGATATCACATAAAAACAATAACAATAAGATTAACAACATCAACAATTCTGAAGATAAAAGTGTATCCATCAAAAATATGAAATTTGGACAATATGTTTCATTTGGAAGCCTTTTTTAGCCATTATTACTGTAAAAAAAATTTTCTCCCCCTGTCTGCCATGAATGACATTAGGGTTACTGATGACAATAAAATTTATTTATAAGATAATCTTTTATTTTACAATCACTGAAGGATAATTTTATTACTAGTGAACAATATAACATGAACTTACCTGGAGCCCTGTGTCCAATGGAACACCTTATCTTTTACTATGGTAGACAATCGGAATTATTTTTATTAATTGTAGATCGTGTTTATATCTTATAATTGATTCATTTAATACTAATTTACAAAAAATTGCTATCTCTGAATAAATATGCTACAAAAATTGATATTATTCATGATTTTGTTTGCTTGTTCGCTCATTCACGCTAGAATATTATGTGAAAGTGCTGTAAATATTTGACGAAAAAGAAATTAGATCCTTTTGAAGTCACACGTGTTGATATTAAAACAATAAAAATAAATTGCAGAACGTA
The DNA here is from genome assembly GCA_948150685.1 of Rhaphigaster nebulosa. NCBI lineage: Eukaryota > Metazoa > Arthropoda > Insecta > Hemiptera > Pentatomidae > Rhaphigaster > Rhaphigaster nebulosa. Next base: position 187,313,025 of record OX411306.1, read on the forward strand.
TTTATTTAGGCATAAGCAAACTTGAAGCTATACATCATTTAAGGAATAATACTGTTAATTATTCTTATCAATCGATTTACTGCTTAATAGTATCGGAATACAATATCATCGGTGTGGGAATTTTTTTAACGCAAATTTTACGTTAATTTTTTTTGACGCTAGTATGTAGTTACCTCGAGAAATCATGATAGTAAGGGTAAGTGTAAACCACGCACACTTGTTACACCACAGAATTCAGGACTTGACCTTGCTATCAAGTTTTGATGGGTGACTACGGAAAAGCGATTAAAAAAGAGAAACTGACAAAGAGAAATATAATGCATGAAGTTTCTTGAAGGACAGCTTCTATAGGTTCCGCTTAAGAGAAAAAAATAAATAAAATGCCTAATGGGAGATAAACATCGGATACAGCTATCTTGCAAAAGTCGAAAGACACAACGTTATCAACAGGTTGGAACTAATATTTTTACAACTCGTTATAATTCACCTTAGGGAAAATTCGGGGCTGATTTCTGATACTTAAGTGTTTAGGCTCCCTACTCCATGAAGGGCAGACAGCTCTAACCAGCTGAAGGTTAGAATTTTACTGATTTCACACTCTACTAAATATTGGGTCACGAAATATTTATTTTTTTTCTATTTTTAATGATTTATAAATAATACTTTTAAACAACAGTAAACTAATTAATATCTATTGAAGGTTGTTCCGGAGAATTTATTTTATTCAAACATCCCGTAAATGATACTGACTTGAACTGTTTGCATTGAGAAAAATCTTTCCTTTAATGATCCTGGATAAGGTAATGAGGCCGATACCCCTGACTAATTACATGGCTGATTTTGAATATCCATTAATTTCCATTTGCTTAATTAATAACTCGTTATCACAGTAAAGTTTTTGTTGTTGACGCATACATTTCTTATCAGTAGAATATATTTTAAAGGAATATATGCAAGCAAATATCTACATAATAAATTATATAGTTTTACAACAAAGTTTTACATATAGTTATTTTCATAACAAATAAACAACAAATATTCAAGCATTGCGGGTACAAATGAACTGCGAATAAATAAACTCCTACGCAATATCGTGTCGATGTATGAGGTGATCTATTTAAACATACTGGGCCATAAAGCTGTCCGGCCTTACTTAAGAAAATTGCTTGTTGGATTTATATTGAAGCATTAGACCGACGAATGTGTTTCGGCGCCCTGTAACACATTATTTTTTTCATCGCTTTCGTGCAATATTGGGAGTGTTATTTTATTATTTTAAATAATAATTAACCTTTGCAATCGACCAAGAAAAAAATTATCAAGCCACTTTATAACCTTTAGGTTTTCAAGATACGTTTGGATTTGGAATAATAGTTACAGGTTACCCTGTAATTCCCATGATGATCATGGGAATTCGAGTTCAACATTCGCCATTTTGCCACAGATTGGCGGCCGAGCAAAGGATTCATATGCCCATATCTCGACGGTTTATGAAGATAAATGAAAAATAAAAAGTTTTTTTGGAATCATTATACTAATGCCGTTAATTTATATATATATATAAAATGTAAATAATTATTAGGAAATAATAAACCATCGAGTCATAATTTTCAGCGTTTTTAATCAATGCTTTATGCCTTTTGATATCATTAAGCTGGAATAAAAAATTTTCCAGGTCTTCAATATTAGGGATATTAGCATCTCTCAGATTTTGAATTAGTTCATATCGCTTTTTCTGACGCGACTCGCGAGATTAATTTAATGCCATAAATTTGATATCATTTCCACCAACCTGTCATTGAAAAAAAAAATGCTTTATTGCTAATATGCTTAAAATATATGCGAACACTTTCTTCCTGAGTAAACAGATTTTCATATGTGACTCAGGTACCCTACCTGAAACTTGGGTTGAAACTTAATTTTGCAATAGAGGCACTTTCTACCAGAACGGACACCTGGGGTGTCCCCCATGAAAAATTTAGAAGGCGGTTGTTATTAAAAGCTGGTGAAGGAAGTTAGCTCACTGATCCGTGCTTCCAGTGGAGCACCACCCTCCCGTAAACTAGTTTAGGTGCCGGGCTTGTGAGGCTTAACTTCTCCACGCAGGCCGTTCCTCTGGCCCACCTCTTCTAGTTCTCACTCCTCCCTCTGTTATTTGTTGTCCTTAGGGGGTTATAACTGACCGAACTTTAGCACCAGAATTGGTAATCATAACTATTTACTTAACTATTTACTTTAGTAGGACTATACAAATAAAATTGTCGACAAAAATCACGTACATTTTTATCCATCTAAATTCACATAACTTTCAACCAAGAAACTTTGTAAATATGTCCCTCTGAATATTTTTTTTCGGTCTATTAACTTCTTTGAGTTCTAGATTTATGTTTATAAGATATTTTACAAATATGGTTCTGTAAAAATATAACTAAAGAATTCCAAAAAAAGTTGCTATGTTCACTCACGAGTATGATATGACGAGCCTGATGCAGGGTTAAGCCATGAGAGGCCCTTAGGCAATGAAAACCTCGGAGCTCATCCTCCCTATTCAACTTTTTATCGTAAAAACAAAAAAAAGCAAGCAAAATAAAGAGTTAGTATCTAATTTGTGATAGAATCCATCATCCTGACCCTGTTCATTTCGTATCCATAATAAATCAAATTTAGCAGGTTGGTAGGTAACATTAAATTAATGCTGATGATTATGATGTAATGCAGTTTATTCAATACTCTTCAATAAAGAAAATAAACTTAAGTTTAATTAGTTATAATGTTTGACCGTCCCTTGCATAAATATTCTTCCACTACTTTACCCCCAGATCGCTATAAAACATAATTGTGTTAAATCATACATTTCTTTTGACGTTTTAGAGATAAATACCATTTAAATATAGCTATAATAATTTATCAAAATTGTCTCACCATTGCTAACAAAGTGTTTGTTACACCTAAATTACAGCATTTTGATAAGTTCTTTTGAATGAGTCAATTTAATTAAAATTTAACAAAAATTTTCTTACACATCTAATGTATATGTGTATCACCCAAATATTGTTGGGTGAGTTCATTATTGCAGTAGTACATTAATGTAGTATAATAGGCAGCATGGGCCTCATAGGCAGTTGCATATAAGGTTGCATAGGGAGAATACCGCCTCAATGAACCAAGGAGGTTCATATGACTGTGTCGCCGATCCAAACAACATACAATGCCCAGGTTATAATAGATAAAATCATTCTAGGAACTAAAATAATGGTTTGAAAACGAATAGAAAGGCGGCAGGAAATATAATGTTGTTTCATAAGAACACTTAAGTATATACTAAATTTCATAAGAAGAAAACATTTAAGAATATCTAAATAGACTGCATAATAAGGGAGGACATAGTGGTTTCTTGCCAACTGTATTTGTAAATAAATAAATATATGTTTCAAACCTATGTTTTTCTGAAGCAGCAAAGGTAAGCTACTATTAATACATAGGCAGTTGATCTATTAAAGAATATTCGTTATTGATGTTTTTATTGTTAAATATTAAAATATACGTCATTTAAAGACAGAATGCAATAAAGATACAATATTAAATTTAAACAATTTGTACAATAAAGAGAAAAATCGTGACACACAAACAAGCATACGACCAATATTTACATAAAACAATTTAAAACTTGTGAGCAATAAGTAGCACTAATGCCTGTAATATATATAATATAAACAAATTAAAAACAGTAGAAGCAAGCTTAATAAAATAAAAATATTAGTGATTATCATATATGTAATATATACCGCACAGATAGAGAACAAAGATACACGTTTAAAAGTATAAACGAAATTATGAGGTTCTGTAGTCTATATAGTTGCCCGTATCATTTAAAAAATAATAAAAACAATTTTATATATTTTAAGATTAACTAGCGAGCCACCTGACGGCAACAACTGACAGTCGTAAATGTTATTAATAATTTAATATCAGTAGGCGTTTCGCCCTCACAGTACAAAAATTAATTAATATTTTAATTAATTTCGGAAGTCATTTTTTAATGTTCCGAATTAATATCATTTCTACAATTAATATCCTTTTTTATTACATTATATGAACACCCTTATTACTTTCCAGGCTGTAGATGGTTTAAGCATTAAACTTTAATATGAGCTTTTAGAGTGTAGTCTTCATAATGGCGAGACTACATGAAATCTTGGCTGTTTATTAAAAATTTCATATACATTTTTACATACATACACGTGATATTAACTAATAAACATGTAAAAACTTACTTACCTTTAGAACTCTAGATTTATGCATTTAATTATATACTAAACGTAAACATTAAGTAATATTATATTAGCTAGTAAAATATTAGTAATACAAAACAATAGAAATTTTCACACCCGGACGCTTCCGCCATAGTGACAAATCAACCGATCAACCGGCAACTATTTATTCTGTCACTTCACAATTAAAAACATAATTCTATTCCGATGATGAGCATTTATTATAAAGAAATTTAATTTTTAAAAAAAGGATCAGAAGCATTAACTAAAAAGGCATTCTGACTAGTCAATAACTAATTGTTTTACTTTTTTTAAATATAAAAAAAAAAAAAATTAAAATGGATACTAAAATAGAATTTCAAATTTGCATTTGATCATAATTTGTCAGAAAATTAATAGAGAAACACTTCATTAAATAACAGTAAAATGGGCTGCTCCATTAAGGTTGATAGAGCTAGCTTCACCGTATTTTAATCAATGTTTTTATTAATAATTAAAGAAAACAAACCTACTGACCAGAACAAAAGTAAACAAGACGCAGATAAGCAATTAGAAAATCATAACTGAGATGATTTTCAATAAGGCTTTCTAATGTGGACTTGGTGTTGGTGAGAATTATAATGTATTGTTTGGAGAATATTTTTATAAATATCTGGATGAAATTATCTTCGAAAGTAAGTAAGTGCCTTATGTCAGAATGGTCAGAAAAAATGATCCATTAACATAAAAAAAACAAATCGAAAAAAGAACATTTATTGTTCCTCAACTATTTTTGAATGGTAACGATAGTATAATATAATTTCCATTAAATGCTAGGTAGGGCCCTAATATCTTCTTTTTTTTTTGTAAGCCACACCCTTTCTGCGATTAAGGGCTTAAAATTTTATAACGCAATAATTTTTCACTTTAAATAGATATTAGAGAATTATTCATTCAGTTTAAACTAATGTTATTAAAACTAACTAACAAGTTATTTTAATATGTAACATAGTTTTTATCCCCTCTTGTTTTCCTCCACTTTGTTCCTGGACTATAGTTGCTCAGTGTATAGATGGTTATCTGCTGGGCTAGAGATGAGACTGAAGAGACTAATGAACCGCTTCATAAGATTTGTCTTCGGAATTCTCAGGGGCTTCAAATGTCTCTATGAACCGAGTTGAAGTAGCTTTATCCTACTTTCCAACTAACTAAACTTTCGAATATCGAACATATCCAATCCTTTCAGTCTATAGTCCTCCCAACAATAGTCAATGCCCCGTATGCCCTCAATATGCTCCCCATGACTTTAATATTTCATATGTTCTTGACCTTATTCCATACGAATTCTCCATATTTCATAATAATATTATTCATAATCCAAATCCTTTAGCACAAACCCTATATAGCTTCAACCAACGCTATAACTTTCCTGGAAGACTGAAACAAAAGTGGACCCCAAACCTTGTGCCTGTGCATATAAACTGAGTGTATGTGGTTCTAGTGCCCTCCCTCAGCCTCTACTGGCTTTCAATAGCAGTGATGCGGCAGGGCGGGAATCGCTTGTATCTCCTGGCGCCCTGCTTTGCCATCTGCACGTTGGAAGGGAGGGGGGGGGGACAAAGGTTGGTTAGGTGTTCCCTGGGCAGATTGTAAATACTGTAATTGGTATGAATATGTCCAAGATGATTTATTTTGTTTTTATTCAACACATTTTTTTTTTAGCTTTGTTATTTGCATATTTTGCTATTATTAATTTGTCTATCTATTTTTTCCCATTTATGATGTACATATTTTTAAATGACTGCTATTTTTTTATTTTAGTTTATTTTATTAATTTTTTTTTTCACTTTGAATATTTGATGTGAATGGGTTCTTACGACCCTAATACAATGAGTGTGGCGACTCAAAAAAACTTTTATCTATCTAACAAAAAAGTTCACATACGATGAAACAAGAACGTCCAGTACATAGATAAATTGTTTCCTAATCTTCGTTAAAGCGTTTCGCGGGAAGTAATTGTTAGATGAAAGCAAAATATAGGTGAATTAACTCACGATTTATGTTATAAAAAAAAAACGATCCGGCAAAGAGGGAGCGGATTGGCAAGACATGAGGCCCACAACGGCCAGAACTACAATTACAAACGGTTTTAATCCCATTTAGCTCCCGCCTAGAGACCGCCTTATCTCCCAACTGGCCAATTAGCCAGGGCAAATATGATACTTATTTCACACCCCCTGCCCATCTCTTCTCAGGCCACTCTACGGTCCAGTAATTGTTTCGCCGGTTATGGCCCCATTTCTTTATCTTTTAGGGAGAGAGGGCTCTGAATGGATTACCACACCCAACAAGATGTAATCTTACAAAGGAATGCATTAGAGAGACTAGGATACTCGATCTTCTAGAAACATTTTTCTACGAATTTTATTTTCTGTTATGATTTGTCTCCGTTCAAAATCAAGTTCTGAGGAATTTTAGTGCTGATAATCCACATTCATTCTTAAGGAGGTCGAAATAACCGACGCCAGTTTCTTTTTTTTTTGTTGATCTAATAAATGTTTAACCATAATCAAGATGTCAAATAATTTCTACGAGATATTTATTTATTCATCTATTGATTTTGGTATTATACTTTTTATACAAAAAATATATTAGTTTATCAGTTAATAATAACGAATTCACCGAACAAATTCATCAACAGTGTAATGCTAAGAATATAATTTTCTTAAATTTGTTTTTAATAATTTGTTTGTAGACACCAGATACCTTTCTAGATGAATTAAATTTAAAAACATATCACAGAAATCATCGCCATTCCAGCTTAAGTCATTCCCTGCCTTAATCCCAATTTTTCTTGAACTCACTTGCAATAACATTTGTTCATTCAGGAAGAAATGTGGACCATAAGCAACAGCTAAAACATTGTTAAGTATGATAATTAATTTTATTTCAAAAATAATTTTTTTTTACAATTGCATTTTGTGTCAAAAAATGTTTATAAATATAATGGAAATATATTATTATATATTTGATTGTATTTGTCGGCTTGGTGGGAGAGGGTTCGGTCGCATTCGTCTCCTCCCGAACGCGCTCGGTTTTCTATCTAGAGTCTAGTAGTCCTTAAGAGATATGCTGATCTTTACTAATACAGGTCCGGTTTAAATAATTACTTTTTTAGGGAATTTAATTACCTTTAATAAGATTTCTTATAAAAAAAAAAGTCATAAAATGATCACTTTTTTGAATTATGCGCAAATAAAATTTTCTTTTCGCTATAACTTTTCTCATTGAATTTTCTCTTTGGTAAACTAAATACACGAAAAGTTAAAGAGCTTTAAGGAGAAGACATTGGGAAAATTTCATCAAAATCGTTAAAACCATTTACGAGAAAATTGTAAAACAGTGTAAAATCAGTGATATAATTGCCACTTCCGATGCGCTGTATCTTTGTCAATATTGGTCCGATTGTGATTATTCTTTTTTTGTTATTTAGATAATTTAATTACCTTTCATACAATTTTATACATAATTTATCATAAAATGCATACTTTTTATGTTATGTGTAAATATATTATTATTTTCATCATAACTTTTTCCCTTCCATTTCCTCAGTGATGTACTACGTAAATGAAAAGATAAAAGGGCTTTAAGGAGAAGACTTTGAGCAAGTTTTATTAAAATCGTTAAAGCCATTTTCGAGAAAATTGTAAAATAGATGATATAAAGTGGCACTTCCGGTCAGTTTATTTTGACGAAAAAGTTGCTACATTCCATGAATGAACCTACCTTGAATACCTAGTTTCAGTTTCGTACGACTTTTCGTTTTTGAGCTAGTGTGTTCATATACACACAGACACATGGACACAGGCCATTTAGCAAGACTTGTTTATTTGAACTCATGTGACCTTAAAATGTGTATTTCCGTTGAAACTCGAAAATTTTCACGATCGCAATACTTCCCCTTACTATATATTTCATATTTAGATAAGAGAAAGTAAAATCTGCTAAGTTATAAACATATTGTGCAGAAAAACCATAATCTATATATCATTTAAAAAATACTAACACTCTGAGCAGCCATAGTAAATATCACATCAAAATATTGACTGAGTGAGATGATTCAGACAGATACGAAATACTTGTATTTCTATTGCTGTACGTCTTATAATAAACAACAAAATTAGAAATCAAAACGAAAAATATTACTACAAAACTTTTCTAATTTTGCAAGCCCACCAAATATTTGTTCACCATTTTATAGATGACTCTTCAGGGTTAACTCAAGAGTTATATAAACCTTTTCTCAATTCTACCATTTATGCCGAAAATTCATATATATAAATATATATATATATATATATATATATATATATATATATATATACATATATATATACATGTATACGAAAATGTACTTGGAGAATACAAGTGTGGATTTAAGCGAGGAAGAGGTACCGCTGATCAAGTTTTTGTAATGAGGTAAACTTTGGAAAAAATGCTGGTGTTACAGAACTGACCTCCATTTCATATTTATTGACTATTTCGTTATTAGAGAAAAGTTAATTAGTGTGTGATTTACACAAGTCAAACAAACTAAAAAGATTGATAAAAGTGACTATGAATGACAGGAACGTGAAAGTTCTCTTCAATGGTTTTGTCAGTGATGCCTTTCCGATCTCAATCGCACAGATACATCATCTGCCACTCTCTTCAACATGGCCCTCCACAGTATAGTGAACAAGCTTAATGTTAGAGGTATCATAATTTACTCCTCGAATGAAATCTGCGCTTATGCAGACGTTATATGTCTTGTACTAAGATATATTCGATCAGTGCGAAAAACATTCCAAGCGTGAAAAGCCGAAGGAGAGAAAAATTAGCACTACTGTCAATGAATATAAGACCAAGTATATGTTTGTCAGTCCAAATAGCAACGATTGACAGAAACATAGAAATGGAAGGTTATTGCTTCGAAAGAGTAAAAACGTTTACTCATATGGAGATTAATCAGAATAATAAAATTACTGCAGAAATCGATAAAAGAATTATGGTCGGTAACCGCGCCTGTTGCGCCAATATTAAACTTTTCCGCTCTTCCTTATTGTCACGAAAAACCAAAATAAATCTGTACAAAACGTTAGTGAGACCGGTTGAGACGTACACTTCGGAACCATGGACCCTAAGCAATGTCACTTGTGACACACAAGTTTAAAAATATATGAAAGGAAAGCACTCAGAAAAATTTATGGGCCTGTTCTTGACAAGGAGGAATCGAAAAAACCTAGAGCTGTATGTGGTGCACTGCGAATGTGGCATCATTAACTGATTGGATAAAGGCATGGTGAATAGAATGGTTAGGCCATGTAATGGAGAATGACAGATGATAGAATGCCAAAGAAGATCTTGTTCACTCCTATGCAAGGCACAGAGATAGAGGTCGCCCGAGACGACGATGGTTGCAGGAGATTTGGGTACGCTGAGAATAACAAATTGGAAGAGAAAGGCATTGTTCAGAGAGGAAAGCCAAGGCCCAGGCTGTAGTGGTGTCCAGTAAAGTGCTGTAAAGATCGATGTAGTCCTAAAAGCAGGTGGAGATGAGTCAGCTTGGTGTGTCCGATTCTTAGCATTCTTATAATGCAGCAGTCCTTCGGCGTTCTCCCTTTTGGAGGCAGCGAGGTATAAATCATATCTTTGATTGGATGGAGGTGGTTTAGCGGATGTCTTTCCCATTTTTCTTCCCAATTTTTCTTTATTTCACTTGCTATAACTTTTATCCATCCAGGTAGAAAAATGGATCATAAAGAGGTGATGTCACGGTTAAAATATGTTATGATGTAACATATTTAAGATAATTTCATTTCAAAAATAAATCTTTTTACCAATTTAATTCTTTGTCAACAAAACATTTATACATATAAAGGAAACAAAAACGTTTCTTATTTAACAAAAAGAATATAATGGTGAAACGAAAAAAAAAAAAAAAACTTTTGATCTCTTGAATATTAAATATACCGTGCACTTTTTTTTTTTTAATTAATTTAAAATTCAAAGAAACGTTTTTAGATGAAAGCCACACATTGAACTTGCCTACGGTAATAATTGTCAAAACTGATATTTCTAATAAATTATAACATAACAGAACAACATATAATCCTGTTAACGATAATAAATTTAAAATGAAAGATTCAATAGAGTTGAACTGATTTTATAAATCGGGACAAGAATAAGCTAATAGTCCAAAAAAATAAGACATACTTGAAAGAATAATTAAACTGCACATAGTCTGGTGCATTTAGGTTTATATCTAGAAACCCGATTATAATAGGTGGATTTCAACTTTTTTTTTCAATAAGTTAAAAGTTTACCCATTAAAAATTTCCCCTATTCTTTTTTTTCACTCTTAGAAAATAATTCAATTCTTAACTAGACTATTCAATAGGTGCGGTAAATGCCCTCGAAAAATAATCAATGAACTATTTTAGTAATCAAAAGTTCATTTTATTCAAGAAAAAACCTAACATTTTCGCTCCTTTTTCATTCAGTGCTCAATATCTTGAAAACTACCAATGGCCAACGGCACGAAAAACATACATGATACTTATTTTAAAGTAAAGCAAATTTGCCAAAAGTAGATCCCTAATAGAGCTCTTTACGCTTACAAGTTCCCAAGATAAAGTTTTTCCAAGATACTAGAAATCACCAATTCATAACTTTAGTTTGGCAAATATCTGGAGAAATATGCTCCATTGACTAGCTCAAATTGATGATAGACTACTGTACGTCTAAAAGTTCCTGATATATCTAGGATATAAATAAATATATAAATATCTATATATCTATATATATCCATCTATCTATATCTATATATCTAAATATTCCTGAGATATCATATCCAATATTTCTTAGGATATGACTCAAAAGGAAAGGGCACAGTCAATGGGTTCTTTTTCACACTAGAAAAAATTTAAATCGACAATTTTTTATTTTTAGACTCGCCAGAAAATTTGAATATGGGGTTTTTAATCTACAAATCTGATGCCAGTTTTAAATAAAAAAAAAAACTGTTAATATACTTTATGCCGTAGAACAATACTGTCTTCATTACGTATGATTCAATGTATCTTCAGCTAGCTCTAAAATTCTATTATTTCGTTTTAACAAATGGGATCACTCTAAAATTTACTATTTCTGGATTACAAATAATGTTCTTATATTACTTATAAAATAAAACCCAGCCTTAAATTTTAATTTACTATGGCATCCTCAGCAAAGCCGGGTACGTTTAATAACAGTAGTAACGTTCTGACGGGTTTTTGGTTGTTCAATAATTTAATTATTTAATTCTAAAAAAAAGAAATTGTATGATTTTTAATAATTTAGAAACTATTTCTTGATCACAAATAATTACTTCATATTATAATATGTACATGGTTGAGAGTCCGGAATCTCACAGTAAATTAAAACTTAATTTGAAAATACAAGACACGGGTTGAAGTGTTATAAGTAATACAAGAATGTTCAAATGATGATATTCCTATGATAATATTCCAAGAATGCTATAGTGATTTGTGATCCAGAAATATTAAATTTTAGAGTGAAACAATTTGTTAAAATATTCTTGTGTTACCTATAACACTTCAAACCTTGCCTTAAATTTTAATTTACTATCAGTCATGTACAAATTATAATAATAATATATTATTTTTGATGAAGAAATTATTGAAAATTGTACAATTTTTTGTAGAATTAAAAAACAAATCTATTATTATTAAATTCAACCGACTTTGCTGAAGATATGATGGTAGATTGAAATTTAAGGCCGGGTTTAAAGTGTTACAAGAACGTTTAAAGTCTAAATTTGTAAAAATGAAATAATTGAATTTTGGAGCGATTTGAAGGGAACCCTATTGTTTGTAATGAAAACAGTATTGTTCCAAAATGTGAATTGTACCATCTAATGTTAAATAATCAACCAAAAATAGAGAAAAGTGAGTAAAACAATAAATAAAAAAAGGATAATGGAGACATTACGTTAAACTCCCGTTTCAAAATAATGAACGTTAGGTATGTATTTCCAATTTTAACATCGATCATTTCAAAATGGGTGTGCTTTCTTTAAAAAAGTAATATCATCACGTACTTCTGCGTCGAAAAACACAAGAAATGTGTCGTACACTCTATTAGAAAATAATGCCCAAAATTGCATTTCAGGCACTATGCGCATTCTTAGCATATGCTCGGCGCATTATTAAAAATCAAGCGGGGTGTCGCTTCTAAGTGAAATTTAAGTTGTATGTATATTTCTAATAGAACAGTATATTGATCATTTCTATGTCCAATAAATCAATAGGAAACAAAATTTCGAACAGTAAAAAAGAAGATACAGTTTTGGCCGGCTAGATCGACAAAATACCCCACTCTGCATGCTCTTATAATTCGAATTACTTAAATGTTCTTTTGAACGACAGATTGAGTAATTTACACTGAATTATTAACTACTCAAATTGGACTTTTATAGAAAGAATTCATTTGAATCATTATTTATTGTCAGATAAAATAATATCTGTCTGTATTATATTCATGATAGGATACATTATCAACGCAGCACTCTTTTTTTTTTATAAGGCAGTTTTTCTTTAAGTTGGTTCCAAATATTTCAGTGAGTCTCTGGATCTATGATTTACATATTTTTAGCCATATAATTATTTTTAAATATTAAACGCTGGTGTCAGACTTATCTAAATTTTCTAAAAAAAAAAAAAAAAAAAAAAAAAAATCCAGAATTTGGCGGCGTTGATATCAAATTAGCATTAGTGAATAATTGTTTGATACCCGTATAAATTGTAGATCAAGCTATCATTAAGACTGATCCAAAAAAAATAATAATTTCACATCCATAAAAATTATTTTAAAAATCACGAGAAAGTAATCAAGGAACATTAAAAATTATTACAAACCATCATATATCGATAAATACCAATCAATCAAAATTGTTAACAATGCCGTCTATTCTACTAGAATAGCCGATTTTAAATTCAAATTGTGAGGGCAACAGCTGTGTACCCAGTGAGTATTTTAATTAATTCAAAGATTTACCATTTTCCCTCCCATGCCTGTTGAGTTCATTGATTGGCCCTTAAGGCTTTGGCCCTTGATTATAAATTTCAATTAACCCCTTTTTTGTGAAATATAAATCAGGTTATGTTTATTCTAAACGCAAGAACTTTTTTTAAAGCGGTATCTTCCACGAAATGAGAAAATTAATATAATAATTTCTACCAAAATCTATCGTATCCATCGCTGATTCTTTCCTAGAAATCCGAATCCGAAATTATAATGGCTGTTTAGATCTATTTTTTATATTAAATATTCAACAAGCTTGTCTAGCATGATATCAAGAAAAATTAATTGTAATATATACATATTTCTACAGGTCTCAAAAACATTGGATTTAGAACGCTTTGAGTTAGAACCCATTTTTACTGATTGAGACGCTTCGGTCAATTCGATTTTGCTAGGTGATGCAGTGCATAAAGAAGGATTATTGTGGATTGAGCCGAATTAGAAACTAATCACGTCACATGAACATAGCCCAGAAATTAGAATACATCAAAGTAGCTTCATTTTAATTAAAAAAACAATTTACGAATAATTTTGTAAATAGAATACGAAATTAAATTCAGCAGATATTTTTTTTTTCCCAAAAAGTCCCTAGTAACAAAAACGCGTATAATGAAGTCGACTTGTAATTGAAATAAGCGCGAATAATTTTTTAATGTAGACATGCACACAATGGGATAAATTTCCTTAACAAAATGTTCTCCGCATTGTTCAAATTGGAAAAAGTTCCTTACCGAGGGAAATTTTCTTACATTTTAATAAATCAGTAATAAATAGTGTGGATTGCGTTGTATTATGCATGTACACCATTACGCCGCCTTTGTGTATAGGAAAGTTTCGAATTGAATCTGAATTTTAAATTTCATTTGAGCGTTGAGATTAAAATGATAAAAATTCAGAGAGGCCCGGGAAGTCTGTGGAGTACCCCATCAAACCTTCTCCCCGGGGTTTCGACGCGTAATATAAAAGAACCGAAAGAAATCCCCCCCTCCCCCAGGCCGAGGAATAAATAAAGCGAGGTGGAAACAGATAATGCGGGGAGCGGCGCTAACTCACAACTGATATTAGTCAAATGGACTAGAAGCGGCTCTGGCCCACCTCTCTTCACCAAATTATGATTTATATGTTTTTGAAGGCTCTACGTTGTTCAGAATGTGGGGGGCGTAACTCAGCTAATGGTTTCTTGGATTCTTTTCCGGCGGGGAACTTCTGGAAGCCCAAGTGGTAGAGTGTTTACAAAACTCCACAGATGTTATCCACCGCGATTCATATCTCTCTCTGTATAATACTTTTACTATTGTATTTTTTTACTAGCTGGTTACCTGTCCTTCGTGGGAGAATAATATCACTGAGCAGGATTCATATCATAAACCAAGAAATACCTGGAGAGCTTTAATTAATCATATGACGTTCTTCGCTATTAAATATTGTTTTTACAACATTGATGTCTTTTGTTGTAAGTACCAATAAATAATGCATTATTTATAAATATGTTATTTATTATAACTTTTTTATACTTTAAAAGGACTTGAACGAAACTTTTTGTTTTGGTGTGGTTTTACCGTTGGGTCTTCTGGCAAACTATGTTGGGTGTCCGTTGCAACAAACATTTAGATCCCCTAACGTATAGCAGAAGCATCCTCCAATGTGTTCTGCATGAAACTTAAAGATAAAGTTTAATTATAATATCCTAAGACAACAAAGTCTTCAGCAACAAATTCGAGATTCTGGAGCTCTTGTGTGTGTCAAGTTTCATCCGATAATCGGTTTTGACAGGCATAGGAAGCTTATATCTATTTAACGATAGGCCACTGATAAAGGTGCAGCTAATCGGGTCCGTATAGTGTATTCAGTAGGAGATCCGCTCAAGTCCAGCACGTGCTCGGTGTAGCCGCAAATTTAATATTGAGCCTATTGATAAAATTTTGAAATAAAATAAACATTTAATAGGCTCCCCATTTTATTGTATATCAAGATCGCAAATAAAAGTTTAATTTTGCAAACACCATTTAAGGCTCTATTGATAACAGCAATATAAAGTTTGATCAAAATTAGTTGAGCCTTTTTTTTTTTATACGAAAAGCATACAAAATACCTGGGCTTTTGATACTTCACCATATTATTCTAAAGTGGCGGATGAGGTTAATATTGCTTGAAACCTTCTTACGGCTCTCTATAACAATGGAATAAATTTTTTATTCAGTTCAGCCATTTACACGTGAATAACAGCCAAAAAGGCGTATTACACCGAAAACAATTTACATGAGCTATTTTATTTATTGGATTAAATATCACAATGAAACATTATTTACTTTCCACCAGGAATTAACATTCATATAATGCCAGCCCGATCTAATTTGCAAGAATAAACAATTCTAGCGAAGGAACATTAGGGAGGTAGCAATATCAAAAGATTTAGGTGGAGGGCTAAGCGACCTTAATAAGAGCAGTGCCGGGTCACATCTATCACCGTAAATCCTCCTGTCCTTGGGCCCTTCGGTCCACTGTCCTGGGGTCAGTTACCGGCCGGACCTGAGTCAACAATCAGGATGCTCAGAATTAGAGGACGTAGTCTGTTCAAACCTGTTAGGGTTGGCCGGCCAACAAGAATGAAATACTTTTTTCAAAATACCCGACTTTAAAATCCTGGTCAACATTTTTGGTACAATATTCTAGTCCCTAGGCCTTATAACATGTAACAGAAAAATTACATTAAAAATTTACCTAAGGCCCTTAGGCATACATCATTAAGATTTGAACCTAAATCTAAGGTTAAGACTATTATGTTCGATTTTGTAAGACCTTAAAACGCAAACATTGATTGCTTAGACCTACTAAAGTGGGAGTCTGGCTCAGGCCGCGATAGGAGTAAGATCGGCTCACTTCACTGAGCAGCCTGTTGTTTCGTGACAAACCCCTACCTGTGGACAGATCTGCTACTTCACCCACTAATTATGGTAATAATTCGCATAAAACTAACCAAACTAACCTAGCTAACTATGAAATAATTTATTGTTAATAATAATGTGTATTCAAATCTTTTCAATGTAAATTTTCATGATTTATCTAATAACTTAGCAATATGCCTAGCTGAAACATGATTGCCTGACCTCATCTTTACTATATCATCCCCGTTAAATAATTACATTCCAATATCAAGTAGTGCTGTCAGAATTAAAAAAATTGGTAGGAAGAGTGGTGATGAAAAACTTATTACCTGAGCAACTATATTGTTCAAAACAACGAGCATATATCATTAGAAAATATTCTAAGTATTGATAATATGGATAAATTAAAGATAGAGTTCTTCTTTTTTAAAAATCTTCTTTTTTCTGTTAAAAGTTTCTACAAAAAATATTGCATAGCAAGAAAGCAAACTGGTTAATTTTATTTGTGTTTACTTATTATTCGCGAACTTTCAAAGATAATTAAGGATGTAAATATTATAATTGTCCCATGCATATCGCACGCTTACCTAGTTTATCGTTTCATACTGGTGGAAAAATGAGGATATTTGTAAGAGTATTGTTCAGTAACAATACTAATAATAATAACAGTTTATTATTAATCTATTTTTATATCACAGTTCTTGAAATGTATTTTTTGTTTTGCAGATCAAGCGTTAGATAAACTGTGCCAATTGTGAAAATTTTTGTTAGCTTATTATTGATATATATTATTATTGTTATATATTATCATGATATTGTAATATATTATATCGTAAAAGTTAAATACATCAAAAAATGGCAATTTATATATATATATATATATATATATATATATATATATATATATATATATATATATTGCCATTTTTTGATGTATTTAACTTTTACGATATAATATATATATATATATATATATATATATATATATATATATATATATATATATATTTACGTTAAGATTATGTTAACCGATACTAATAACACTAACACCACCGAATGGACCAGACTACCTGGCTAAAGTGATGTATATATTAGCCAATAAACTATCTATCTATTTTCCTATCTATCCATCAATCTATCTAGACTTACTAATGAGACACGTAAGAATATGGGACAGCCATAAAAAATTCACATATCGTTTTTTGAAAAAGATGTAAGCGCCATTTAACAAACTTTACAGGAAACACATGAAACGTTTTTTACCCAAATAACAATATATAAATTTTTTAAAATTTTATTCATCATTGTGTATAGTAGGAGCTTCTTAAGGTGGCAAGAATTTTATAATTACAATATACCTTTAAGGCTTCTAGCACTGGTCAGAGTGACTACTGAGAGTAGTCAGAATTTGGTGCTTACTTTTTTTTCTTTCCCTCCGTTAATTTCAAATTGATTTCAAATAAAATGTATACAATACAATAATGATAGATATAGAGTCTATGCATACTTCCTTTCAATACCCGACGGTATTCCATGGATATTAAATATTACAATGTCCGCTGTGTGAAGAGATTTCATGGTCTGGCATTGGCCCCTACTTATTTATAGATAATAGGGAGAAACCATTCAGCTGGTTCAGGAATAGATAAGGTGAGATGAGTTTAGACTGCTGAGTCCAGACCCCTTCACTTGGCGAGCAAGTCGACCAAGGGGACATTGTCTTGCTACCATCGAGGCCTGGGTGGTGGAGCGATGTCCCTGAACAGTGAGTTGGCACAAGCTTAGTTCTACAATAAACAACTTTTTGCTTACTTTGTCAATTGTCGGTTTTTATACCATTTCCATTTTTTTTCGATATATTGTGAGCGGGAATCAATAGATGTGGTATTTACGTCCTATAATAATTTGAAACCTATATTTCGAATTTTTGGCACTTAAGCCTTTTTCAAAAACATCGTCAATAAACTTCAATTTTTTCAGTATAAAACTTTTAAGACAGTAACCAAAATTCCGTGGCACGTTAACGACATTACTTTAATTACAGACCTTTACATGCTAACAATTAAAAAGCACATATGGACCCACTACAAAGATTTTACAAATAATCGCAAGGATATATTATCTCACCCAACTTACATCTGCAGAGGGCTGAAAAGAAGTAGAATAAGGGATCACTAAGATGGTCTCTCTATTTCCTGAACGATCATTATGGAATCCAGATCTAAAGTTTACTTAATTTCACTGTATGTCTTTTTCAAGAAGGACCCCAATTTAATCAAAATCGGTACTGAATATAATTGATTTTTGATGAAATATATAAATATCCTTCAAGATTTCAGTTGAAACTGTCATAATAAACCTAAAGGAGAAAATATCTCCTCTCTATAAATAAATAATTTATTTTCTATCAAACAAATAATGTAAACGTTTTATTTTTTAAAATGTTAAAATGAAAAAAAAAAATCTTGAAAACGACTCAAACTGCTTTAGTCACTTTTTTCCAAATCTTCAAAAATGAAACTGAGACAAAAACTAAATACATTCACATACTTACTTAAGCTCATATAGATAAACACAGATATTCGGTAAAGCCATAAAGATCCACTTAAAGAAGTTCCAACTTTCTTGTCAAAAATATTACGACTCATTACGAATGCACCTTGGAACGTGACTAACAAAACCTTACAGATTGTCTGCACCTACCAACAGTCGACGAACAAATAATAATTATCAACGATTTCATAATAACTTACACGGGCATATAAACTTAATGATCAGAGATATGGCTACAGCCGACATGCCCATGAATACAAAATAAGCTTACCGGAAGCGCTACATTATATCATCGATTTTACAATTTTCTAGAAAAAGCCTGAGGTAAGATTCAAGTCAAGGGAGAGGTACTGCTAGGTACTATCCTTCCTCATACCTCACCTACTATTGCTTCCTATAATAATAGCGTATTTGCTGATTGTCCACTTACAGATGACAGGTGAAAATTAATATTTGAAGAAAAAACAAATTAATAATTAAATAAGATTTTTTTTTTAACTTCTAATATTAATATTATTTTGAATTTGCATTATATGACCAAGTATTTATATATTTTATTTTTCTCGTTATCTACTCATTTAAGAGTCTTGCACATCAGACCGTAGCAGTCAACTTACGTTCACATATTTCAAATTGTGATTCCAGAAAAGATTATACTACAGAACATCAAGTTTTCCAAGTTTCGGATTCGAGTTCCTGACGATATTCACAGAAACATAGCGAGGGTATAATGAATGCAAGCAAGGGCAGTTTCCCAGAATGTTTAATTATCAGTAGACTGTTTGAGCAAAGATAGCTGAGTGCACAATTACCTTCCAGGAGGTCCTGGGATCATGGGACAAACCAGGCTTACACAAAGGCACCTTTTAGAAGGTTAAATGACCGAATGAAAGGCCGTGGAGATACTACCAATTAGTTTTTTATAGAACAATTTAAGCATTTCAATAAAATATCTGCTACTAGTAAACCCTTGCTAACGGATTAACATTCATACTCCAGTCACGTCACTTGTATTGAAAGCTACTGTAGGCTGATTAAGATAAGCAGAAAAGGTTTAAACATATATGACAGTTGGTGGCACAGGCATCTAATTCTGTGAGAGCGAAAGGGCTGGTTGACAGAACACCAACTTAGTGAGAATGTACGATTTTCTTTTGTATAATATTTATGAATAGACTTTTTTTTAGGCGCCTATGATCTGAGAAGTGTTATAAGAGATAAGGAACCAAATTAAATGTTTTTATTATCCATTAGCCTGAATTTAACTGTTAATCATTTTTGAAACAACTTGTGGATATTCTCACCTGAAACTACTTCAGAAATTTGACACCTTGCTTGCTAATTGTTACTGTAGTCGAGCCTTATCTACCACGAGCACAGTAGTTTTAAAACAGCCTTGTTGTTTAATCTCACACAGGGTAGTAATTTTACAAGTCTATCTGAGATTCAATGGCTTACTTAACGCTTGGAATCCACTTTTATGAATAACCTCGCTTCCTGAAATACTGTATGTTGAAAAGAAATTATGACAGGATTTAACGATTATGACAAGCGAACCTTAAATTATAATTATTATTCCTTCATCTATAAAACTTTTTAGATTTGCTTTACTCCCTCTATTAAAGTTTATTTTACTGAAAATAATACAAATAAATGGAGTTGATGGCCGATAGTGCCTTAATCTCAAAATTACTAACTGCTTGTTGTTTATAGTTCTGTCATTTTTTGCTTGTGAAAGCCATTTACATAATTTCCCTTTTCCATCTGCTTTCAACTCCCTAAAACCACTCCCATTATTTACGTTTTGTTTCGACAAGAGTTGGAATGGATGATTTTCCTTCTGTTCTTCGTGCTGAGTTCTGCTTCAACTTTTATTGCTTAGTTGAAAGTTTTGATAAATTGATTAAAATAAAAAACTCTGTAGTTAAATAAAGTGAGTCTATTTTACCCTTAATACAACACAGTTTTTTTTTTTATTTTTTACTTCCACTTGCCTATTTATGAAAATAATACCATGTAAGGAAAAGTATTGCTATCATGAAAATCTCAATTTGAGGTTTTAACGGAAATAAACGTTAAAGGTCCCCTGAGTACAAAATAATCTTTATGGGCGTGCGTGTAAGACTAGCTCAAAAATGAAAAGTTTTAAGAAACTGAAATTATGTAGTTTGGGAAGATATTTGTCTGGAATGCTACAGCAACTTGTTCGCCAAAATCGGTTCACCGGAAACGCCACATTATATCATCGATTTTACAATTTTCTCGAAAAAGCCTCAAACGATAGTGATCAAACTCGTTATATCAGCGTACAATTAAACGGTCTTTAATATCAGCAAGGCTTTATCCTCATTCGAAATATTCTGACAGGGCTTGATTGCCAAATTTTCAAAATGGCTTACTTTAAAGTACCGTAAGCTCTGGGGTAACTTTAATATTGACGGGGCAACTTTAACCTGAAATACTGTATGTTAAAAAAGAATGATGACATGATTTAACAATTATGACGAGCAAACCTTACATTATAATTATTATGTGTCCATCTATAAAATTTTTTTTTAGATTTGCTTTACTCTCTCCATCAAAGTTTTCTTAGCAATAAGACAATCGTTATTTAAAATTTGAACTACTTAAATGGTCTCATTGTTACCTCATTATGACATCGTAAAGCTTATATCTTACAAAGAAATTCGAGACCTCATTTAAGCTATCCGTTTCAGTCTTCTCTGAATTCCCTGAACAATGCAAGAAAGAAATCGGCTCTAGAAGATCAGTTAGCAAATTTGAGATTAAGGCACCAAACCTGTCGGTTATCAACTCCATTCATTTACATTATTTTAAGTAAATAAAACTTTAATTAAAATTAAGTAAAGTAAAACAAATCTAAAAGAAAAAAGCTCTATAGATGGAGAAATAATAATTCTAATTTAAGGTTTGCTCGCTATAATTGTTAAATCATATCACAATTTTTTTCCAAAATTCAGTATTTCAGCAAGGATGGTTATTCAGAAAAGCGGATTCCAAGCCTTAAGTAAGCCCAAGTAAGAATCTCAGATTGGCTTGAATAATTACTACCCTGGATGAGAGTAAACAACAAGGCAGTTTTAAAATTACTTTGCTCGTGGTAGACAAGACTCTACTACAGTAACATGAACAAGCAATGTCTCAAATTTCTGAAGTACTTTTAGGTAAGAATCTCTAAAAGTTGTTTAAAAAATGATTAAAAATTAAACTCAGGCTAATCGATAATACAAAAATTCATTCCTTTGACAATACAAAAAAAAAATGGTTCCTTATTATTGTTGAAAATATCAGTTCTTAGAGAATAGGCATCTTAATCCGGAATAAATTCTATTTATAAATGTTACACAAAATAAATCGTATATTCTCTTTTAGTTGGTGTTCTGTCAACCAGTCGGTTTGCTAATACAGAATTCGATGCCTATGCCACTATCTGTATTATGTGTATACACCTTTTCTGCTTATGTACCCTCACTCAGCCTCATTTGGCTTTCAATACTAGTGGCGTGGCTGTGATGTGAATTCAAACCAGCAAGCAATCGTAATAGCGTTAGCGACAAGTAGCATATTTTTTATAATTTTATTTATTTGAAGAGATTAACCTTCTCTCGTTGTCAGTAGTGATAAGATGCAATAGTATTTTATATTTTTTTAATTTTATATTACTACGCAGTAACAGTAGCAACATAGATGTATAATAGTCTATTATTAATAGAGCGTTGAAAACGTAAAGATTTTAGAAAAATTAATATTCATTATATTAAGTTGTAGAAGTTAATGGAGAGTGACGAAACCGCATACACTTAAGTGATTGTAGTAGTTAATAATTTCTACTTCTATATTATACAATGGTAATTAAATAGAAACCTTTAAAATATCACCATCCCTTCTTGAGCAGAAATTAAGTTCCATTCAAAGTAGTGCAGTAAGTGAAAGTTTTATACTGCGAGTACCTCACCTAAATTTAACACTTATTTCTAAATTCATCAATTTTTAAATAAATCGATTTTATATATTTTTTTTTCTTCATTACCTGTTCTGCTTAAGATTTTTAATAGTAAAGAAAATGTTTTTCAACAAAAAATATATTTATTGGTAATGTAATAGCCAATTAATTCTGAAAATCAAATAGTGGTATTACTTGATTTGATTTAAGCAACTAAGTTGGATTAAGAACGCTGATGTCCGCGCTGTCCCTACTACTTATCAACGCAAATGATAAATCATTTTTATTTATTTTATTTTTTAAAACTGTATTAAAATTTTCAAATAAATATTCAAAGTGCCGATAATTCAAAAATTTTAATTCGAAATTTTATAATTTTTCTAAATCTGAATGTTTTACTAAAAACTTCTTATGAGTTTGTTATTCTCAGGGACACCGGTTGGCACTGCAGAACATGAAGATATCCCTTTATACACGACGCTCCCAAAGGTTCTGCGCCCCAAAGCGTCGGCATCGTTTGCATTGGCGTTTTTCACGCCGACAGAGACATTTTTTATTTTAGGGTAGCCTCATAAACGGAAAATTTATATGAGGTCTCGCATTTATTTAATTTTTTAAATTTAAATTTTAACTATTTGCCAGATAGTATTTATTTCAAATACTAAATATTTATGGGATTAGCAATGGAGATGAGGAGAATTAAGGATGCTGTAGCTGATGATTTCCCCCAGGTATGGATCATTGACGTCACCTACTCTACATTCCCGATAGCTCTTAGATGGGATAGCATTGCGGGACCTCATTTGAATACGAAAGTTCTCTGTTGTCTTATGGAATATGAAATGCCTCACGAAAAAAAAAAGAAATCTTAGGTTTTTATTTTTCTCATCTTCAGACAGCTTCAGTTCGATATCGCCATATGAATTTTTTACCATTGTTAAAATTTTTTCCTTAATAACACAGGCCAACAAAAAAAATTTTTTTGAAAACTTTTTTAACTTTAATAGTTGATCTTTATACATTTTTATGTGCTGGATCTAAATCTGGTCTTAGTTTTTTTGTTATCACCCATAGTTTTATTTTAATTCCATAGGCTCATCAAACATCCTAACTTTTTAAACTTCTGTAACATGTTAGCTACAATAGAAACAACTTCTCAGGGTCTTTATCATTTCCCAAGAACTTTGTAACGACTTACCTGAATGATAGCCATGCTTCTTTCTCATTTAAGGTCATTGTGGATTCAAAGTTAACATCAAACATCATATTTCTAATGCCAGGTCCGACAAAGACGCCTTCTTTTATGTTTAGCTTCTGAAAGGCGTGGAAACATTGGGCAGAGATACTTGAAACATTGTCCATCTTTAGGCAAAGCTTTTACAAATTGTTTCATGAGGCCTAACTTTATATGTAGAACTTCCTTTTTCAGGAAGACTGAAAGCTGTTCAATTCTTTAAAAATCGCTTAATTTAATAAATTTAACTATAAAATGTGAAGAAATTGTGGGTGATACAGCTTTTTTAATATCATATTTGGATTCAGTACCCTAAAAACTATAGGAATAAGGTATTTTCAGTACAAAAGTTTTTTCATCGTTAGTCTGTGTAATCATCCCTAAATAAAATGATAAAAAATAAATAAATATAAAATTATATTATGAATAAAACAAAATACTTTAATTAAATCAATCTATAACTCATTAAATTCATAATATTTTTCAAATTTTGTAGGAAGTTGTTATATATACTTATGTAATATTGAAAATTATGGCGATCTTACTTCTAAAATTTGTAACTTTATTATCCAATATTAGTACATAGTTAACTTTCGGGGTATTCTTCCCCATCTTCAGAACTGAACAAATTTTAATATATAAGAATTATCTGACCTATTGCTAATTTGTTTGTAAATTATTAAAACTTATTATAAATATCCATTATAACTTATATTGTCTCAAAATTGTTATTCCTAGCACTATTTGTCATTTCACACAACAAATTATGACACGAGGCATAGATTAGATAATCCTTGTATATTAAATTAGTTCAGTTTCGAAGATGGAGAATAATACCCCAAAACGTGACCTATTTATCTAACCAATTTTAGAAGTACGATTTAGAGTATGGTATAAATTTCAAACTTATTAAATTCAAATGTGCTAGATTTCGAAACGTAGAAAGCATGCTAATATAAATGAATTCTTATGTGACGTTTGAAACTCTAGAATTCTATTAGCTAAAGGCATTAATTTCGCTTTGTATTCAACAAAACCAAGTCAGTGGCACAGCAGACATTGTTGTAACTTTAGCTTTGAGTTGGATAATCAAATATACAAAATAGGTTACTTCACAGTGGCAAGGATTCGTATGGCATTTCGTTTCCATTATAAGTACAAATATAGTGAATTACCTGCATATTTTGATGTTATCAAAGTTAAAGCCTCATCCGGAGCATAAAAATATTCAAAATGATGCTTTTGTTTATCGGTTATAAAAATTACTTAAAGAGGCCGTCAAAATACCTTTCATACCGTCATTTCCTAATCGGTGTACATTTTGTCTGAAGCAGTGAGGAATCAGGGTTGGAATTTAACCAAATATGGAAGATAGAAAAAAATGTTTTCTCTATTTTTTTTTAAATATATAAATATATATATATATATATATATATATATATATATATATATATATATATATATATATATATATATATATATATATATATATATATAAGGGGCCGGATTGGCCGAGCGGGCTAAGGCGCTTGCAATAGGTAATAAAAGTTAAACAAAGTCGAGCGTGTTGGATGGATGTCCGCCTACCGGAAAAATCCACGCAACCTGCGACTATCCTTCCTCTCCCGGGTAAGTGAGACCCGTCAGACTGCCGGAGGTAGCTCACAGGCGTATGAGTTATGACTCTATCCCGTGTACCTAAATTCTGAATCGCGTTGTGGTCTTCCAGGCTGTAAAAGGATTGGTCCATGGATGGTCTGCTTCGGGGAAAGAAATATAGGTCCTCGTACGCCTGCTGACCCTGAACAGGCATAATCTAGACCAATTTGTCACTGTCCTTGAAGCCGAGAGAGTCGGTAGGAAGGACTCTGTCCAATTGCCTCCAAAGGGACTGCCTATGGAGTAATGCCTACCCATCATGGAAACCATGGTTCATAGCAAAGTTAGGTTGGAAGAGCTCCTCCAGGCTGTCTGAGCTACCGCAAGCGATAGTGCCAACGGTATATATATATATATATATATATATATATATATATATATATATATATATATACATATATATATGTATATTTTTTAAACTAAAATAAAAGTTGTTTGCTGAATTAGACCTATTCCACATCCTACCATATTTTTAAAAAATGATTTCAATATAATAAAGCAGGATTAATTTTTTTTTTTTTTTTTTTTACCAATACATATATCAAAATATTTTCAAACACAAACTCTGTGGAATACAGTTAGGATAGAGATCTTCAAAAATAAATTAAAGAAAAAACAAAAAGCAATAAAAAATATCCAAAAAATGGTAATAAACTGCCTTAAACCATTCTTAAAATGTATACCCTGAAAACTCCAAGCACCTATATATTTTAACCAAAAAGAACAAAACAAACAACCTGGAACATTAATATAAAAAGAAATGTGAGAAAAAAAATAATCTAGTTAATACAACACGGAAATAATTTATTTTGATTCATATAAACAATAAAATGAAAAAAAAAATAGTAATTAAAAAAAAGTTTTCTTTAATGATGGTTTTAATTGATGAAATATGCGATCTAAAGTACAAAAAGGGCATTTATAAAACTGGTTGACGCAAAAATAATTTAAATCTTTAATTATTCTCTATATTTTTGTAATTTATAAAGACCAAATCTTTTCCAAATGATCAAAAGAGTTTAAGACCTTAAAGCCAAAACACACAAACTTCTTTTTTTTGTAATTACTGTAACGATGTACTTTCTGATGTTATAACCTCAGAAATAAGAGAACAACCATTAATGATTCACAAGAAAAAAATGCAGGGTACCATTCACCAATCACCGGCAAGATAAAAAAATTGAAAAGCTCTAATATCGGATTGAGTGAAACATAATCTTTTATGGCACGCCTTTGTGTGAAACACCTATTGAACTATTTTTATGGCAATAGGTTGGTGTTTGCTGGTTCCAAACTGAGAGAAGAGCTAAAGAAGAAGAGAGATTCTTTAAAACTGTAACGAAAATACCCGAGCAACCGCTGCTCCAATTCTCAACTGCTCCACTACTGCAGGAGCCATCACACTAGCTCCATCCGCCGTCTCTGTCCTCACCAATCCGTTCTTATCTGTCAACTAGCCGCGTTATCGACTTCACTCACGTCACTTAGAGTACGCCCTTCCTCCCTCGCACTACTCTCTTCTATTCACTATTTATCCGCATATCTGGCCGCTTCAGAAACAGAGCTAAAACGTATATGAATCAGAACAAACCTTAAAATATGCATTAATTTTTATATTATTAAAATGTTAGGAAAAAAAGTTTAAAATTTGTAAAGTGTGGCAGGACAATAGGAAAATTCTTATCAAAACCGAGGGAGGTAAAGAGCCACTGTTTTGAATGGAAAACCTCAACAGTGAAACACGTTCTACTGTTGCACATTGCAACTCTACGAAATTCTTTCGATAAATGCCACCCAACGTTCACGTAGTAATATTCAATAAAATTCTATTGCAGAGTTTAAGATAAAATTGTTGCCAACAAACTTGAAGGGTTGCAACAAAATGAAAATAAATATAAGAAAAATTACTAAATTACTCATCGATGGTTTCTCTCAATCACTCTTGTATCCTTTATGTATAGCAAAATATTGAGTCAGCGATCAGTGAGAAAAATAGTCCTTTTTTGTTGAATTATACCCTTCATCACTACCTCAGTTTTCGCTTATTTGTTTCTAAGCCCATTTTTCTTCAAACTACCCTCCTTCTCTCTCCCTATTTTTCGCAGGGTCACCCTTTATAGTGAATCATCAGCTCTTTTTGGTCAGATTCATTTTGACCGGATCCTCCAAAAAAAATGATTTGCCTATTTCTATTTGCCTAACCATTTCTAATTGCAAAGCCAGCCGCGTGCTTCAAGCCAATGCTGAAACTCCTAATACATTCAATAAGAGGTCATCTAGAAATGTGGGACCCGGCATACATGAAAGTAATGAGAGGATACAAGTAAGTTGATACTTTATCGGAAGGATTCCTCCTTCTACAGTAAAACTTACACTGATATATTTATCACTATTAGTTATTACCCATAAATGTGGTAGGTTGTTATATTTGGCAATAAAATACAGAAAAAAACAATGTAGATATTTCGTTTATTCTTCTCACTACTTGTAGGACACATCAACCATTAGAGGTGCAGTAAAATGGTATACTATTAAAAATATATTAATACTTCTTCGGAATTATTCTCTGAATTTAATGTTTTTGAGAAGTTATATCTACTTCAACCTTTAGTGGACATGAATT
This sequence comes from Rhaphigaster nebulosa, assembly GCA_948150685.1. Classification (NCBI taxonomy): domain Eukaryota; kingdom Metazoa; phylum Arthropoda; class Insecta; order Hemiptera; family Pentatomidae; genus Rhaphigaster; species Rhaphigaster nebulosa. The sequence continues at coordinate 187,341,316 of OX411306.1, forward strand.
CTAGAGATATAGAATTTCACATAATGGAGCCGTGAAACATCAAAAGAAAAAAGTTCAAGAACTCAATAAAGGCAAAAAAGAATGATTTGTTTTAACATAGTTTCTTATAAATAAAAATTACATTTGAATCACGGCAAACTTTTCATTTATGACATAATTAAAAAAAGGATTAACCCACGAATGATTTGAAAAAGCACGGGGCATATCACCACAGTTTTTATTAATTCCTTACGTAATGATAACAGCACAAATCAGAAGAATGCAATCAACCTCATAAGCACTAGTGTTTATGATTTTAAATCAAACCTATTAAATATAAAATAAAGAATCAAGCAAGAAAATCAATAACAACTGTAGCCGGAACAGAACTTCCGACAATTACAACCTCAATAAGATTTGACGTTCAGTTGCCATTAGTCAAGAATCCGATGGCTCAACTCAATGTCCGCTACAACCACAACCACCACCTCCATCCTCAGCACCAATCTCAACACATTTATCAGTGGTCCGGCCCAAACCGAATATCTAACAATCCACCCAACACCAAATATCTCATTTCCTGAAATTCTTGCAATCTAAAATTCCTCGTAACACCTCTCACATATCTTCTTACGAACATCGATTCCCAAATCAGCTATTCTCAAAGACACTCTTGAATTATATTTATCAACTTTCTACCACGAATGGTGTACAAAATTCCACTGGCAAATCAACAGCCAATATACTGGAGCAAAACGTAGTAATAATCCTCACCACTAAAAATCGACTGCCTAGTCAGAATTAAAAAAATGTCAAACCTATACAGTTTATCTCTTTATTTACTATACAGTTTATCTAGTTTGCCTAGATGCAACAGAATATCTAGATATAAGCACAAATGTCAATATATTTTCGTCAATGACTTATCCCTCTAACAAGTATACCTCTTCAGTCCCATTTTTATATAAACAAAGATTTTGCAACTCTATAATAAAAGAAAGGTTTCGAATCGTTTCATCAGCATTATCGGCGTTATCACTTGTATATGGTCAGTTGTGATGACCTGCCAATTTAGAAGCCTTCAATGAGGATGAATGATTTTTTTTCTCCAAAAAAGTAAAGCACTAACGAGGTTTAGCAGGAATACGGTCGATATATATATATATATATATATATATATATATATATATATATATATATATATATATATATATATATATATATATATATATACACACATATATACATACACCCACATAATATACAAATGCGTTGAAATTTTTATTATGCGTATATATTTTCCACGAACACAATACTAAATTTTAAAAAAATGTATACTAAAAATAAATGCATATATCCTCCATATTTACTGTCAGCCGTTCGAATCGTGTTCATGATCGTTGTGAGCGTTTAGTGGGTCTAAACGACGAACACTGACGCAACTTAGGGTTTATTAAATAGATTCGATAGATACTTCTAATGCTGTTTCAATTGAAATTACTTCTTGTAAATAAACCCAATAGTTTTAGTCTATATATTTTTTCTAGACGTTTCGGGGATGCTTTATCCCTCTCTTCAGCATCTAAATCCCAGTGATGTTGTGTGAGTCAATTACTATACCACTACAGTTACCAAGTGGATGTTAGTAGATTAGACGTATATTAATCCCAAATATCAGATACTGATTTATTTTCTTTCTTCAAGCTTTTATTTCATTTTTGTACTTTTTTTTTTTTATATTTTATAATAAATTTAAAACAAATGTACTTAGCTCAATAGTGCTTTGGAGTAGTTTCGGCATTTTTACATGTCAGTCATATTTGTTACTGGAAATTTGAAATTTCCTGTATATGCCGGTTTAGCAAATTATACATCAAGGCCCCAACGCATAAATTAACCTTTAAAGAATTAATAACAAACCTTTTATTCCTCCTCGTTCAAATTCTTTATGCTAAACAAGGTACAGCTATAGGTTTCCCTCCTTCTGAGCGAACAACACAGTAGTCAGTTGAGCGCTGAGATGTTGGGAAGGCAAATAAAGGCAAGGGAACAAATCGACGAAGAAGTGGATGAACGCCCGGAAGACGCCAGACTGCTCCTGTTTACTGTGTAGGACCCGACAACTATTATCCAGAAGTCCTGGGTCCTCCTGCGGTTTTGACTTGCTAATCGGAGCATGAATCTCGTTAGAGAGGGCACTCCCTCCTCTTCTAAATAACGACTCTTGTTTCGGATTTTCATTTTATTCCGGCATTTTTTGTCTGCTCTCTTCTAACTTGTTTATTATCTCCCCCTTCCATCCGGGGTCTTCTTTTTCTGGCAATTATTGCTCTTCAACTGATTGAATGAATCTGAAAATTCACTCTAATTGCTATAGAACCGTTTATGAAATATGCAAAAGGTATTGCCTATAAGATTCGCAAGCTATTATCTTCTTCTAGGGTTTTATCTGATCGAACTAGCTCCCTTATCAGAAACAACGGTAACAAATCAAGGACTATTATTAACAAGCTTGCCCAATCGAATAGTTGATAATTTCTCAATTAAGTTCGATTTAATGCCAGAATCTGATTTGAGATATCCATTATTTCAACAGCTTTCACGTCTCAAAGCTTCCAATGACTCAATAGTATTAAAATTGTGAAATTATGAGCCGGATTGAACTTAATTGTCTATGTTAATTAAAATACTGCCCATCGACATGGGCTTAGAAAGTCATTTCAATCCATCAAATATAATTTATTCTAATAATTATAAATGTATAATATTTCAAAAATATATTTAACTGTAATAGGCCTATTATCTTTATTTTATATATTTTTATTGTAATTCTCATATAATTTGTAGTAAAATCGCTTGTAAAGAATCCATGTGCAACATTTTATCTGTCTCAATATCCACAAAAACGATGGGCCATATACCGTAAAAGATAAGTCATCTCCTCCCAATATCTTTATTAAATCAAAACCCAATGGGGCTGGGCTATGAAAAAATTAATAAATAAATAAAATTGCCTTTCTAAAAAACGTCAAATACAAAAATCTTTTAGAAACAAAATTTAAATATCATATGCAATATTGACAAACTTTAAATATAATAAATATACAATATAATAAATACATAAGTAATTAATTAAATGAATGAATTAAATGAAGGGCAATAAATAACGTCCATTATAATATTCACTTAAATTTATTATGTTAACGTTTCGGGAAAATATTTCTTCATCAGAACAATCTTTTTAAATTCATCAAATATTGCATCCATAATCATAATTCATACTTAAATAAATACTTACATAAGCACGAACATATATATATATATATATACAAAATACATAATTAAGCATTACCTTATAAGTATAAGTTGAGGTAATGTTTAATTATTGATATTATCTATGTATATTTACGTATTCATTAAAGTACGTAGTAAAATTATGATTATGGATGCAATGTTTGATGTTTTTAGAAAGATTTTTCTTAAGATGAGGAAATATTTTCCGAAACGTTAACATAATAAGTTAAAGTGAATATTATAATGGAAGTTATATATTGCCCTTCATTTAATGCATTGGAAACAACTTCCTAAGAAATAGAAAAACAGAAGTAAATAATTAATTTATTTTTTTGGGCAAATTGTTTTCTAAGATTTCTGATTCAAAATACTAGTGTCTCACAGTTCATCTTGGTGGATTTCTGATAAATTAGCCCAAGATTTAAACTGAAAAAAAAAAGAAAGTGTTTTTATAAGAGAGGGACACATTATTTAGATAAGGGTGCATCCCACTTTTCATAATAAAGGTATTCTCTCTATCTATATATCTATTACATCTATTACAGATATCTATTACATCTTATATTGAACGGATATTTTAATGATGAGAAATATGAAACAGAATTTGAAGATGTTTCGCATACACAAGATATATTTAAGATATGCACACTTTTTTTTTTTTTTTAATGTGAGTTATATGAAAGAATAGAAATCATTTACTGAATATAGATGTTTAATTACTGATGCTTGGAATACGAAAAAATAAAAAGGAAAAATATAGTAAATATTAGAATCCATCAATGTTATAGTTTTATTAGTCTGCAGAGAGATAAATGATCTCGGGAACCACCGACATGGAAATAAACTTGGACATGGAAGATCCATTACTCATCGTATATTATCAAAATCAGGTTATGACTTATTTGTACACAACTGGTTTTACAAAAGATAAATAATGTCATTTAATGTGCAGTTCTAAAATTAATCTCCGTCACTACGTCAACTTTACAAATCATTTATGCTTTCGATTCTGAGCGGAATATACTTTTGATTCTAAATGTAAATATATTATTTCTTATCGAAGACAACTTAGACACAATCCAAATACAGAAGTATCATTCAGTAATTAAAATTTAGAAATTAGGAACAGTAAAACATATTTTCACATCTTCCTCAACGCAAGTCAAGAAGAAAAGTCTGGTAACTGGAATTGAAAAAAAAAATTGTCGAGATCTTCCTTGATTTACAAGTTTTGTAAATTATTTATAAATTAATCCACCTTTTAGAAAAGTAATTTTAAATACAAATGAAGAATGATGGGGAATAGTCATCAATATCAAATTCTTGGTAATTTCATTTTTGAAATTTACTGACTTAAAAAATGACAATTTAGGACGGGTTCGCGTGAAAAAATACACATTTTCGTTACTAAAAAAAAAAAATTACAAATAAAATTAATAAAATATTTACTTAAATCATATCTCCAAAAAAATTGAAAATGTGGAATTTTTTATTGTCCTAAACATTGACACTGATCTGTGATCCTTTAAATCCTTTGTTCTTCACCTATTTCTGAATATTTTTTGTTATTATAGCCTATTTAATACTTTTTAAAAGAAGTTTAGAGGTTTGTTGCTATTAACTGAGTAGTAAATAATCAGACAATGCAAGAAAAATCATCAAGAGCAATGATTTAAGTAGTCAAATTTCAATTCGATACCTAATGATAATTCCGGTAAATAAAAACAGTTTCTAAAAGATATCCAAGTTTATTTTCCACGATTTTATTCAAAGTTTTAATTTACTTTTTTTTTTGTATATAGATAAGATCATTTTGGGTCCACTCTCAACCGAGGATTACAGAAGAATTAATAACACTAATCTAAAAATACATAAGTGCTCTCAAAATGGATATAATGATTTTTTTTTTAATATGTTGACAATATATAAGTAGGTAATTATAAAGTCGAATGAGAAAATATAATAAAAAACCTCAATGACTTAACCTGTCTCCTATTCTGGAACATGGAAACAAAAGTATCATTTTGGATTGGAACTGCCGAAGGATACGACCATATTAGATTATACATATGACTAACTTTTATTCATAAAATGAAAACGATTCGATGAATCAAAGATTACCATCAGCATATCACTTATACCAGTTGGTCAATGGTCTCTCCTGACCCAACTATTTCTCATCACAAACAAGAAAAAGTACATTATACCCAAAAAGTATTTTTTCTGCACTAGAAATAAAATGAATAAAGAAAATTTCGTAATTTTGATCTACAAAGACAAACTTAAATATCTTCAAGAGCAAAAAAAAAAAACCAAAAAATGTAAAACCAAACAAGACAAAGTTAAAAAAATAAGATTTATAATTTGATTAATAATTTAATTAGGGCTTTATGCTTGGATTAATAATTAAAAAAGAATTGTTCATAATTTAAAAAAAAAAACTCTGTTTAACACTGAATTCAGATATTGTATCAATTTGGAGTATTGTGAGAGATACGCAACATTGTATACAAAAAAAAAAGAATAAATATAATACAAAATCAGCATGCATGCAGATTGCTAATGTTAGCCTATAATATTTGCATAGTAAGCATTATAGCGAATATGAGCTCATGCTTCATTAGTAATTTGCCACAAACCCCTTGACTAACGGCTTCAATGCAAATCCCTGTTTCGGGTCGGTTTCAGTTTCTAATTACTTTTGTTAAATGCTAATATAAATATTCATACAACTAAAAGAGAAATCAGAAATAATTTGCATAAATGAAACCGAAATGAAAAATATAATTCGAGTATTTGCATAACCCGCGGGCCGTTCTGAGCAGAGATAGCCCAGATCCGGCTCAATTACTGAATCCTCTCCAGCAAAAGGAGACATTCCAAGAAAGGAGAGAGAGGGGATTGAGAAGGGGAATGGTTTGTCCTCTTGGCCTGTCTTCCACTTCACTTAACCGTTATACCTACACCTGGATAAGGAGGAATCCATCGCCTTCTGACTTAAAACAATCTTTTCAACGAGCTAACACTTAAATATTAATAAACTCGTATAAGTATACAGTTGTCATAAATATGCCGATACAACTTTTAAGATCAAAATACATTTAACCCTAGACGGGGGTTAAATTTTATATTAAATTATATTTCGAAGGTCGTCGTCGAAATAGAAAATATGGTCGGGTCGAATACGACACATCCTCATTTTAGCAGGAGTTTTTTAGTGTTTTGGGAGCGGAGAAGCTCAGGGGTAAGGCACTGTGTTACCATGCTCCCGGTCTTGGGTTCGATACCGGCTGTGGCAGATAATTTTTTATTCTGTCATCAGCCATGGATCGAATCTGTGATATCGGGGGAACCTCCTGGGGTCCAACCAGCCTCTATAAAGTGGGTACCCTTAATTGGGGGAAAGCTCTGGTGGTTGAGCGTGATCTCGGCCAAATCACCTCCTTGTACAACCGTTGGCTAAGAAACAGTGCGGTCCTTACCAAGTATCAGTACTTGGGTTCAGACCCAAGACCCTTCATGGATTGTATTGGTACAGGATCTTTTTTCTTTTTCTTTTTTTTTTAGTGTTTCAAAAATATTGTTTATTAATAGTCTTTCACATAGAGAAAATTAAAAAGTATCACTCGAAAAACCGATATTATTCTGAACTTTGTTCTCTAAAAGTGCATAGACTTTTCCACAACTGACTAATAGGGTTCCTTATCCTCACATTCATTTTCGAAGCGATTGAAAAGGAGGGGAACGAAAATTGTGACGGATCCGACCCGCACCGTACCGGTCATGGATTAAGAAAAAGGGATATTTCAATTTAATTTGGAGAAATATAAAAAGGAAAAGATAAACTTTGGGCACTTTTCTTTTAAAACTGACACCTCCTCTATCCAAAATTATACTTGATTTAAAATTTCTTTCAAGTAAAAAATGAATGATTTCTTGTTTAAACTATTTATTTCATTAATTTTATTTTTATTTTTTTATTGATAGTTGACCATATGATATATCAGGAAGAAGAGGAAGGATCCTCGCTGATTACCTTCTAGTCTTTTCATAAATCGATTTTTTACGGCATGCGAAGTATGCATTTTTCAGAAGCCAGGCAAACAAAATAAACATAACTAGAAACCAGGAAGAATATGGCGGTCAAGAATAAAATTAAATAGTTGTAACTATTTGTTTAATACCGACATTTCGACTCACATTGCAGGTCTTCATCAGGGCTCTAGAGGCTACGAAGGATGGTACAAGACTGAAGGATGAGGATAAGACAGCCTTATTTTATTCATGACCGCCATCCGGACTTCTTCCTGATATCTAGTTGTGTTTATTTTGCTTGTCTGGCTTCTGAAAAATGTAACTGACTTAGCATGTCGTAAAAAATCGATTTATGAGAAGACTAGAAGATAATCAGCGAGGATCGTTCTTAGAATTTATTTAGATTTTAGAAATTCAAATTTGTAGATTTTATAAGGCGATGAAAAGTCGTAATCAACCGATCCGCTTGAAACTTACTGGCCTGACATTTAAGGTCTCTGAATCAGAGTCCGATGTCAAATGTTAAACTTCGAAATGGTGAAACCGATTCTGATTTACCAAAGGGTGATCAAGCTGGATATTGCTACTTCCTGTCACTTTAAAATGTTACAAAAATGTGAATTTCGGATTTAGGAAATTGAATATATAAGAGCACCGAACGAACCGGAATTTTCATAAAAATATTGTACTAGCCATTTTTCGGTAGAAAAAAAAAATCCAATCTCTATAAAAATTGAGAGAAGCACCGACTTTCTGCTTATTTATTAGTTTTCTTAGTTAAACGATTTAATGATGCTCGATTGATGCTAAAGCCCGATACACCGATTCCATATTTGATATCTCAAAATTTAAAGCTAGACGTACTAAGCTTTAGTTCTAGATCTGAAGTCTGGTATACTTTAATCGGTAAGATAACAACCAACTCCAAACCTTTCCAATATTTGTTACTATAATTTTTTAATTGTTGTAATTTTATGACATATTATTCACTATTTAATTATGTAATTCAAGGGGATGGTTGGGAGAGTGTGATCAAAGAAGAAAACACAGATAAGTAAAACTTATTTTTAGTTTGTGCTGAAGTTTTGGCCTAAGTTGAAGGCCATTATCAGGGATCATGAAGCAAGATAATAACTATGTGGTATAGACAAGTGGAAGTATAAAGTTATGAAAATATTTTAAAATTGCCGAAATGTCGGCATACTTAATAAATAATTTTTACATGTCAGTGTGTTTTCTTCTTTGACTGGACCTCTCTCCTACCAACCAACTTCTCCTTGAATATCATCTATGTTTAACAATATCTACACCATTAAATATTATCATGTGTTAACTTATTTTTATTTTCATATAATTGGATTTGGTACTGATGCTGGTGTTGAAGCACAGTTAGTCTTAAAATAAAAAAAAAAAAAATGAAAGTATACCCGTTTCAAACTAGAAAAATTGATTTCAGAAATTTTCCTAAAATAATTTCAAAATATAACGTTCACTGGGTAGATATGGGAGCATCTTGGAAATACTATCAACCATCTTTCTTACAAGAGTTTACGGCCGACCAGGATAGTGGAATAGCAATTCTATAAAGATTTAGTAGTAGTTTTAAAACAGAAAACTACTCTGAACTCAATCAACGAGAGGCAAGCGGCTACGAAGATCTAGTATCTAGCGATAATAACAGAGTCACAAATTTCATTGCATCATATGCTATTAAAGATCAATAGAGGTTTATCCTCCTAAAGTTTATTACAGATTCCAGTAAAGAGATATGGTTATAAATAGAGCATAAATATCAATGGTTATTTTATTATAATGGTCACTAAAAACCCAATGACAATAAAATCCTACAATATTGTGATTATAAAACGCTAAATTGAGGCCTTGATTAAAACCATACATTAATAAATGATGTAAAATACAGATTTCCTAACTGAATTGTTTGAGTTCTTAAGTTAATAAAAATTAGTTGATGAAAACGAATCAGCTAAAAGCTTTTCAAATTTTCAAAAGGAAAGATTCCTAGAAAACTTTCTCACATAGAACTGAGTTATTTATTCTTCAAGTTAGTTTTCCAAAGTTCCAGTAAATATTAGACCCTATGTGATGGAGAGCTGCTCAAATATTTAAGTGTTCTGAAATTTCCAGACTGGAAAATAGCACCGCAGGCTGTGAAAAAATGTTAATGAAAATGATATAGAGTACAAAATGTGTACTCTATATTCATTGAATTGTTCATTTTCAACAGTCCATTATTTAAAAACTTTTATGTTGCTCACCTTGGCCGCTATCTTAGAGGTCTTGTATGAGTTACATACTAATTAATGTAATATATTCCAAATATTACTGTCACTAAAAAACATTTAGAATTTTATAACGGTTTCATCCTCATAAGTAAAAATAAATTATTCCTGAAAATTACTATGTGTATACCTATTTTTTCAGACACATATTAATTCCTTATATCTGTAAAGAATGTATATCCGTAACGCGTGATGTAGGATATTTTTATGAACTAGTATTACCAGTTTTTTAAATTTAAATTATAATCGAAAATAACAGTTACAATTTTAAAAAGCTGTTTCGAATAGCTTCTATCATCTCCTTTTATAAATGGATACCTTGCATCAAAACTATTGAAATTAGCCTTAGTACTTTAATCAGAAAAGTTTAATAATAAATTACTAAGTTACAATCTCTGATTTGAATAAAAAGAAAAGATCATGGCCACTCCATTGCCAATCTCATTAAATATGGACAAATATTAGCACAATTATAATGATGTTTAACTTTAGTATTTAAATAATAACAAGGAAAGATCTATTTAGAATTTCACTTGGGACCAGTGTGATTTCGGATTGAACCTAATTAAATAAATTTTTTCAACTGTGTCACACTATCTGTATACATACAAATTAAGCTTCTATGTTTGCGTTCGCAAAACTCGAAAAGTAGCCGGTCGATTTTGATGCAGTTTGCACTATCATTTAGAGAATTTCTTCGAGAATGTTTATATGCATTAATTTATAAAATATTCTCCTTAGAGGGAAAAACTATTAAAAAGAGGTAATTTTGTAATCGTCGTCATGATAATTTCAAGTATGTGAAACCAAGTTCACGACGAAAACATTTTAACAAGAATGAAATTATTGTGTGAAAACGCCATTTGTTAATAAAATCGGAGATTAAGGATAAAGAGTAATGACGTGAAGCTTTTTTGCCGTTTAGAACAAATTTATTATAATTTTGTTCCTGTATCTGAAAAACGTCTAAATGATATGAGATGAATTCTAAACAATGCAGTCGATATGAAAAAAATATTCACGCCTTTGGCCTTGGAATATTTACTTTCAAAGTTTATGTTGGTAACCGATTGTTTCGTCGAAAGTTCTAGTACCTCCCCATAAGAGTCCTAATAATCGAAGCAAAGAAATGCAAAGTTCCTTTAGAAAATGTTTTCAGATATCCAGTTTCAACTTGAAAAAAAATAAAGAAATATTACTTAATAAAAAATAACATAGCCTATGGCTGTATAAGTAATAAAATCACATTTATAATAGTATTAGCTGAACAATAACAAATTATATAAAATAAAAAGCTGAACAATAAAAAAATTAGTTTCTGTAAAAAAAAAACTTTCCTATCATTCCACATAGGTTCCATGGCAAAGCGTCGGGATGTTGAATTAAATGTGTTTCCTTGGTGAATTTATGTTGGCTATAATACTTTTATTTACGTTCCCATTCATTTCATAGAGCAATAATTATGATGAAATGTGCAATATGGAATTAATGCCTTGAAAATAAAATAAAAATCAAAGACAAACTCAAATATTTAATTTTTTTTTTAAATGTTTGTAAAAGTTTTGTTCAAATTTTACATTATAATGATGGATGATGATTAGAAATGATATGAAGAATAGTTCTATCTTCTGTTACTCAAATTATCTTTTAAAAGTAAAAAAAAAAAAAAACGCTTATTTTACATCTTCATCTTTTATTAATGTTTCATTAATAATTATTATGTTAATTATAATTTCTAATTATTCCTTTGGTGATGGGGCACACCTTTCATTTTGGGTCGATCTTACGTTAGAAAAGTAATACTAAATTTCAAGGTTCAAAATAGTTGTTGCCAACGCTGGGATACTCCAGAAGGTATGAGCTCTCTGAATATGGGGTTTGTTATTTGTAATAAAGATTCGTAAATTTTTTTTATTTATCCGCAATTCTTGGCATTTTCAATTCCACATTCAGCCTTGATGTTTTCTCCCTTTGCACTTGAATGAAGTTACCTTTACTATTCTTCGTAATAATCGAATCTGAAATGATTATAGAAGCTTTTCTGTCGACTTAGCAATGTGTGAAAATAATGGTGAGCCATACAATAGAGTGGGACGTAAAATAGTTTTATATATTAAAGCTTTAAAGCGATATGATAGGGCGTGAGGCAGAGAATAAATGATTAAGCCGGTAGGTTTTAATTCGTACAGTTTTGATTTTTTTACGAACGTGTGCCGAAAACATTAAATGCCTGTCAAACGTGATTCCAAGAAAAACGATACTTTTAGATAGTTGGTTTATGCAATTATTTATTTCAAACTGTGATGGAAGTTTCATCTTTCCTTTCTAAAACGAAAATATCGTGCCGATCGTTTTATCTGGATTCACATATATCTTCAAATGTTTCAGTTCTTCCACTATTTGTTGACAAGCAGTTACCGACTGCATTACAGCTTTGCTGGCATTCACGCTGCTACTTGTGACGACAAGATCATCTGCAAAAGCTGATATTGTGGCATTCTGGTATTTGGTTCCAACAATTTAGCCAGTATAAATGGAAAACAATATAGGTGACAGTACCGCGCCCTGTGAAACTCCACACGTGAGAGATACGGGAGAAGAGAGTTCTTCGGAAATCTTCATTACTTCAGGCTGATTAAATGTTGGCAAAGAAGTCCATGTGCTACAGAATCAAATGCTTTGGAGCAGTTAAGGGCTATCAGAGCAGTTGCTTTGTTTCTGTTGAAAATACTCAGGTAAATACAGGTCACTTCGTTTTGTAACCTGACCAAAGAATGTTCTGCACTCAATTGAGCTTGAAATACAGCTTGTACCGATGGAATGATTTCATCATGAAAACAGAATTTACTTAGGTAATTTAGGTTGACTTTCTCAAAAAAAATTTCCATGAGGGGTAATAAACTGACAGGACGGTAGTGGGATGGCTCATTCCCAGACTTCCCGGGTTTCAGAAGGGGAAATAATATAGCATGCTTCCATGTGACAAGAAAATACCTTAATCTTAAACAGGAATTGAACAAATATACCAAGTGCATAATTCCTTTTTTCGACAATTGTTTTAAAAGTGCACAAAAAACATGGAATTTGACAGGGTATTTAAATAGCAATTTTTATTTTTTCACGGGAAACACCGTGCGGGTACAGATAGTAAGAAATAAAATAAAACAGTCAGAACTAGAAAATAATGAAGTGGATGGAATTGAATGTTTAGACTTTTTGAGTAGTTAACAAAATATAAATCGGAAATAAGGGGCGCTGATGAAATATATGACACTCACTAACAATCATAAGTACAGGAAAAGAAATGATTTTTGGAATAGGAAATAAAAAAAAAAAAAATGAAGCAAATATATAAGATATAAGATATTTTTAAAAACTGACAGAATAAAATTTTAACTGATACTGAGGTATATATATATATATATATATATATATATATATATATATATATATATATATATATATATATATAAAACCTATTTCAAACATCTGAATGAAACTTACACTTATCTTTCAATGTATAAAATCAGTTGTCCGCCTATACATTGCATAATATATTGTGGGATGGGAATCCGTTCATCACCGCGAACTTATGGATCTTGCATAAAGAAAGTCGGATATAAAAAAATAAAATTCAGAAGGCAACTTTTCTTAACGGAATTAATTACAGTTAATTAAAGTACGCTTTATAATATAGGGTTAAGTATTTAATAGAATAAAACTCTGATTTTCGATTTTTTTTAACCATGGTTAATGCTCTTCAAAACTTGTTCTCCTCTTGTAGATGTTTATTTTTTGTTTTTTTTTTAGTCATCCATTAAAATACTTACTTATTATTTTCTTTTAGTCCCATTTTAAGCTCGAACAACTGAACTGATGGCTGGAGTAACGCTGGATATGAATTTTTCAAAAATCGCTGTGGTTCGCTGTATGGGAATGTTAAGAGTTAAACTCACAAACCAGATAGTGCTAAATCGGTTTAAGAGATATTTTTTCAAGTTTTAAGTATTAAGAGCACCGTTGGATGTGATACTAGAAAGTTACATTTCGATTTCAATTCCGACAGTACATATGTTTGTTTTATTAATGTTTGTTTTGATTTGTGTTTGTGACTCTAGTTTTCCTCTTTTCACGTTAGTAAAACTTGAGTAATACTGGTGTCCGCAAGTGAATTATAGAGAGTCAATAAAAGCAAAGAGGTGTTGAACATCTCAAAGTGAAAAGACGAAATTCGTAAGCGTTTCAAAGGCTGCGTTAAAAATTACGAGAATCGAGGGGTGCGGGAAAAGTGATTCCAGATTAAAAGCCAATTGTTTATGTTTGTCCAATGTTGTTAAAAATCAAATTTTCCTCTTCATATTTAATAAAAATTTTGATTGAATAATTTATTACAATGGAACAACTTTGGATCTGAGTACCCCTCATACCTACCATTCCTAATATCTCGAATTAACTTTAATTTCGCTCCTATTACATTGACCTGTAAAATTTGCACTTTACGCTGCAACGTTGTTCCATCCAACAGTTCGATTTGTTAATTTTAGCCCCCAAAAATCGACCGTTTAAAAAATAACGGATTAAGTTCGATCATGCTCAGTCTACATCCGATTTTAAAAAATAGTGTAAAACCTACTCCCGAATTTTCAACTCGTTCTTTCGTACGAAATAAATAAATTTCAATTGAAGAAATATTTTAACACAAGCTAAATATTTAACCTAAAATTCAATTGAACCAAAGTTGACCCTGAACAGTTTTACAGAGGATATAATTATATTCGAGCCAAACGACCAAAAAATAGTACCAAGGATATAAAATAAGAGTAAAAATAGAAAGGAGTAATAAATTGGACATTATTAGGGTAGTAAAAGTAATTAAATGGTTGAATGGGATAGAATTTATTTAAGCCTTGGGGCAAGAGAGAGAGCCATTCATGATGGGGCGGTACTAAAGGGTTGCTTTAAGAGACCAATAAAGAAAGCGTTGATATTTTACTGTTGCTTCGTTTTTGCTTCGACAAGCCTTCTGCCGATTTTATTTTTCTCAGGCGATCTTTATTGCAACATCTGGAGGTTCGCTCTCGCGCTAATGTGAATTTTTGTTAAAACCATTCCTCATCACCAATGGCCTTATTCAATCCAATGGTAAGATTAAGTTAAGAGTGGTTGTTCTGTATTTTTTAACCTAAAAATTGTTTCCTTAATAATTTTTAAAATAAATGAATACGAAAGCCGACTTTCTGACTTCCTGAGACAGCAGATTTTCTTTTAATTTCCTAAAATATTTGTAAACTCCTATTTTCAACAAAATATAACGCACATGAAATAGCCACAAAAGATAATTAGAAAGAGTTAAGTTGCCTGAATTACTGAACCATTTTTAACGAAATATCAGGGCTATGTGAGGCTAGCTTTTTTTTTTTTTCTTATACTCCGTTTATTTAAAATCTCTTTTTCATAAATAAATGAAGAATATCTCAAGCCCTTAAATTACCCGAAGATATTCCAAGGCGAAGCTGTGTAAATGTCCGCTGCGTGCAGGGATTTCACATGCAGGCATTGGCTCTCACTAATTTGTAGAGAATGGGGAGGAACCATTCTGCTGGTAAAGGAATAAAGAGATATTGGGTTTTGACTGCGGAGTCCAGCCCATCAAAGAATTTGATATGCCTCCGGCTTATATATTCCGGCACTGAGGGTAGCTGGAGCTCCTCGTAGATGGTGGCGTTTCTCGCTCATTGGAGTAATGTCCCACGGACGATCCGCCGAAGAACGCAGTTCTGGAAGCTCTGCACTCTTCTTAAGGTGGAGTTATACATGTGCCGGAGCTGCGGTGCATCGTAGAGCATGGTTGGCCTTATAATGGCTTTGTAACTTTGCAGCTTCAGCCGAAGTGAGTGCTGCGACGAAGTGAGCAGGTAGTGAAGCCTACCCGACTTCAGCCGGGCCAGCTTGATAGTCTCCCTGACGAGAAGGTCAGATGCCTGTCTAAAGTGAAGCCAAGGTAGAGAATAGAGTTGGAGAGAGACCGGTTTGCTGTTTCCATCTCGAATGTCTTGGGCAGTGGCCCTTCCCTTTCTGAAACGACATCACAATGGCGTCCGTCTTCGCCGGCAGGTAGCCGTCCTCATGCGTGACTGGAAGACCTCAACAGTTACCGAGGAATCATGACGACCATCGCCAGTTCTGGAGACTCGTCAGTGCCCACGTAACTAAGAGGAGGACTGTGCACCTGACTTCACGAGGTGACCTGCTGACACCTAGGGAATAGGCTGAATTTCTGGCGAAGATCTATGTGGCGAGGGAAGAAACTCGGCTGGCAGATGCTCCTTAACTTCCAGACGGACCACTGCCGTGCCCTAACGAAAAGCCCATTATTTCCACCTTTGGCCAGCTTGAGTCGTTTGAGGCTAGCTTATTGCCATGGAGAATTAATAAGATTTAAGAAAAATAATCTTTGTGGGAGGGGATTAAGCCAAAGTATTTTGCTAATCATTACATAAAATAACTTGACTGAAACTAAACCAATTTTAAGTAACTTATGCGGTTTTGCTTTTCTGATATTTAAATAGACGATATATTCGGATTATTATTTAAAAAATAAAATCTTTTAAATCAACCAATAAAAAATTTGAGGTTTTTCGTTTCAAGATGCGTTTGAATAAAAAGATTGGATTAAAAAAATCGGCCCTTCAGTGGCTTTTCTTCGAGACTACTGGGCCCAATTTTTTACACCAAATTCAGAAGCACCCCAGAATAGTCCGGGCTGAACCTCGGAACTCGATATTACCATCCGATGTTTTGTCTCATAAATGACTGCCTATTACAGGTTAAATATACCTACATCCCAGTAATTCATGAAACGATCCGTTAGCGGTTACCCTATCATTTATCTAAACTGTGACCGCCAAGCGTACAGATATCGCATCCTTGATTCTAATATAACCCGTGTCTAACCATATCATGTCTAAACCATATAATTGTCGCCGTGAACCTCCTATGTGACCAAAAATCAATTATGTGATCATTATAAACAGTTATTATATTATTTTTTTTTTAAATATACTAAATTCGTATTCAATAAGCATTAAATGATATTTTTAAAAGTAATGCCTATATCTATTTGTTGGAAAAGTGAGCCCTAACTTTTAATAGGTACAGGAAGCAGAGGACTCCTATGAAAATAGAGTAACCATAACAGTTGTAAGTTGATGTGTATTTCAGAAACCACAAATGTCCTCGGCTTGTGTGCTTTCTGCAATTCATGTATGCTAGTTGTTGAAATGACCTCTAGGTATTTCTGACAGAGGTTTTGATTTTTTTTTTTAACAAAATTTGTTAGCAAGAATACTTTCGCATTATTTTTTTATTACTTTCCAATTAATATAATTAAATGGAGGGGAGGGAGGGAGAATCACAAATCACAGCCTTGCTGGATTTTTTTAAAATATTAATCGCAAAAAGCCGATAATTCATTACTTTCCCCATAGGGGCCATTCTTATCTCCCTTCTGATCGAGATTTTCATGTCGTAAAAAGAAAACGGTGAATGGAATATCGGATTTTTTCCACCTAAGCAATATGAAAACTAAATTTTAGAACCAGTACTAAGAGCAAGAATAAAGTTCGAATAAATCTTTATCATCTGATGATATATAGGATTATAAATAGTGGTGATCAAAATTTTACCTTAAGAAAGTAGCATACGCCAAAACAAAAGATAGGAAAATGTCACTAGAACAAAAAATTATGTTCACCAGGCTAATTGATACATTCAAAACAACATGTTGGAACAGAGGAAATAAAAAAAGAACATTGCTGCGCTGGAATCTCACGCATTCATTTTAATAATAGAAGTTGGAACTATTCCTGATGAACCCTGCAAGACATACACACAGAATCGTGTCTGCATTCATTTTTAAAAAAACCTTTAACAAAATTGAAACTATATCTTTCAAGAAGTGTGGAATTTTATTCAAATATATTTGCCTTTTCAGAAGAAGAAGAAATAGACCATTGAGATTTTTAATGCGATATTTATCTCTACCAATTCTTTATTAAAAAAGTGTATGCAACATTATATCATTTATTACTGTTTGTAATAACCTATTGACTTTAGGTATGTCAATGAACTTCATTAAAAACATACAAGTCCACTACATCTACATATTTTTTAAAAACAAACTACGGAGAAAATTATTAGTTTTGTTATTGTAATCAGATAGTTCTGATATAATCGTTTAAGAAAAAAAAAAGAAGCCCTTGAGGCGTTTTTTTGCGCCTCCTAAAAAAGTTTTAGGATTGAACATGTGCTGTTTCTGCAATTCTCGATTCAGACTAGTAAAACGAAGCAAGAAGTAATCTCTGGCAAACAAATAATTTTTTTTCACATTACTTTAATAAATATCATTAATATAATTTTTTTTTTAATTTACTGATCATCCTCTGCGGAATAATCCTGGCCTCATTACGGGGTGCTTCTGTACAAAAGATAAGAAGATTAAAATAAAATTTTATTTTATAAATAAATAAATAAAATTTTATTTTATTTAAAATTAAAATAAAATAAAAATTAATCACCACTGGACTATGCACGCTCGTAGTCCAGACCGATGTTATGCTGTTAAAAATGAAATAATAGTCCGTTAAGAAACTTCTATATTAATTATTATCGATTTAAAAAAAAAAAACTCATCTCTCCTCCTATGAAATGGAGTATTGGGGAGGGAACTACACATCTGCATTCAGCTTATCTGCGGTCGCCTGAAAAGGGGAAGTACAAAAAGGACAGGAGGCACTTGGAACTACATACAGACAGGCCAAGGGCCCTTTCAGTTTGTAATAAGGCAGGTCTTCTTTGACACAACCACAAGTATAACCGTCTAGAAGTTAGTCAGTTCGTCACATCCTGCCATCAAAGGTATACGAATATCCTCTTTAATGATCAAATCTCTTTTTTATTTATTCATATAATTTTTTTGTTTAATAATCGAAGTTTGAAAAAAATCAACTTTAATTTAAATTTCAATCTATCTGTAATATAAAAATTAATACTGTATAATTAATTACAAATATAAAAAATAAATTATCTGCTGATATTAAATCGGATCTTTTGAATCAAATCTTTCTGCGAACATTTCAATTAATACCGATATTATTTAATGAAATAGAGCTATACGAACATACCAATTAATAAATGCATTAACAACGTTCTTAAAATTACAATAAATTGAGTCCAAAAGTAATATTTGTTCTTTTTTTTTCAAAATGAACTTTTTTGCAAGCCACTATGACGTTGGAGTTGGGAACGCATCGCCTTTGAGAAGCTTAAAATGATCCATTTTTGCACCTGCCACATCCATCACACGGACAATGGGGTCGACCTCACGTTCTCTGGTCATCTCCTTGGATAAGGCGCTTCAGGTTGTCGACGGAGGAATAAATGAAGGGAGTTTAATGTGAAACTAGGATGATACAATTTTCTTTTTTAATTATTACCCTTCCTGTAATGAAGCAGAAACTCAGTGAAAATAACTAACCTCGGGGAATAGTTAAGCTCATTCGAGGCAAAAGAAAAGCAAGAAAAATATAGCAAAGGACTCGTACGCTGTCAGCAAGGACTGAATGGAATAAGCTCACGACTATGCTTCGAAAGGCAATCCAAGAAATAAAAAATGTAACGTTAAACAATATTTCGAGTAAACTAACGAATGATAAAAACACTGAGTACTCACTCTGGAAGGCAACAAAGAGCCTCGAGAGGTCAGTACAGCGTGCACCACTTAAGGATCTTAAGTGGATTAAAGATGAGCATAGCAAAGCACAAGTCTTCGCTCGTAACTTAACTCGCCAGATGGAAGAATGAAAGCGAAGAAGAATTTCTCGAGGATCTTTGGCAGAAATTAACACCGAAATTTCGCTCATCCCCACCAAAGAGGTTCAAAATACAATCAAACTGGAGATCAACACAAAGAAAGCGCCGGGATATGATCTTATCACGGGACAAGTTTTAAACGCACTACTGCAGGAAGTCAAAATTAAAATAATCAAAATAATAAAAGCTGCATTCCAGTTTAACAGTTGTGGAAGATAGTCATCATTATCTCCTCAAGAGATAAATATCTCTAATGGAAGAAAGAAAGCTAATACTTGATCATCAATTTAAGGCCAACTATGACATATAAGGCCAACCCGAAAACATATAAGTGGACCTTAATATCGAAGAATTCTAAAAAGTTAAAATAAATCGATATGTGAGCACGGAATCTTAAAATCGATTGCATTTTCAAAAACTTTGATCCGAAATCATAATAGTGGATCTCAATATCGAAGAATTCAGAAGAGTTAAAATACATCGTTAGATGACCGCGGAGTCTTGAATTGTATTTTCAAAAACTGCAGTCCCGAAAACATAATAGTGGACCTCAATCTCGAAGAAATCATAAAAATTAAAATCAATCGATATTTGAGCGAGAAATCTTAAAATCGGTTGCATTTTATAAAACTGCAACCCCAAAAACATAATAGTGGAACTCAATATCGTATAAATCCGGTATGCTAAAATAATATCGTATAATGCCGTATGCTTGGGTTTATTATTTTTAATAACGAACCTTTGTAATCAACAAAGAAAAAATATATTACCCCTTCCTCCTCTCAAAATTTGAGGTTTTTCGTTTCTAGATACATAGAATTGAAATATCGACCAAAAAAATAGTTTTTCGAAACGGATAACGTATAACGAATAACGTTCAAATAACGAAGAACGAATAAACAAATGACGAATAACTTCAAACTTATTCGAATAATAGATGATTTTTTCACAATTGAAACTATTATTCGAATAACGAATTAAAATTTATTCGAATTATGCACAATTCTTCTTCAGACTAAAACTTTTAATGCGGAAACTAACGACGGAAATTCTTGGCAGCTGACGTTCGTGTAAGTCGAGGATCGCTTGCGGGTTGCCTTGCAATAATAATAATGATGATGTAATGTCAGTAGCATCGTTTTCTTTCTTTTTTTTTTTATTGTTCTTATTCTTTTTTAAGTAAATATAAATTTTGACTCCTGCTTTATGACTTTTATTTATTCAACAATGACATATGATACTTTATAAGATGTTATTAAAGTTTCAATTACTTGCTATTTCATTCAAAACCTGCCCAGAAAAAAATGGATTTAAAAAAAGTAAATAAACTGTGATTAGATAAGAAATACTTTTCCAAGGAGTTGAGAAATTAATCACGTAAATATGATCGGTTATATCGATGCCTTTTAAAATTGGTATTTGAAATATTAGAATCAGCTGTAGTTTAATATTTTTTATTAAGGAAAATTATATTAATTACACTGAAGAAGAATGTAGGATTAAGATTTGAAAAACGATATGGCTACTGCTGACATGTTCATTAAGAGACCCCCTAAAAAGATGTTTTCAACATCATATTTGCTGATGATAGTCTCTCTCATCTGTGTCTGGTGCAAATAAAGAGAAGAAGTAAACAAAAACAAAACAAAAAAAATTGATTTCTTAAATAAAAATCATTGGATTATCAGCTGAGTCAAGCATTTAAAGATTCGACAAATTTTAGAATCCTTTAATTGCTTGACCTTTTCATGTTTTTATTTGTTTATTTGAGATAATATAGTAAGCTAAGAAAGATTTGGACAAATGCCATAAAACGTATAATAAAAAAACTCTGCCAACATGCCAGAAAATTATCGAAGGAGACGATGAAGAAGGTAGCTAATTGAATTATGCTTGAAATAAAAAATAAAATTTTTTTTTAAACTTTTTTATTTCTAATACACAGGCCTATAGGCATTAGATTATTAAAATTCTAATATCTAAATATAATGATGTAGGAGATGAAAACAAAATAATAGAGGGCAACCAAGAAATTTATTGATCGTAGGCCGTTGTATTTAATAATACATTTTAACAATCATTGACATGTTATACATGAAAATGCATTAATGAACAACAGTGTTTTTACTCATTATCAGTAACTAAAGACTAAAAATTCAATTCCTTGTATCGAGATACATGGGGCGGTATTAATGAAAATAATATTATTTTTATCAAAAATAACAACTTGTGGCTTCTCTATTATCTTGCTAATCTATATGATCTTAATATTGAGGTTAACTATTATCTTATCGGAGTCGCAGTTACTTAAAATTCAATCGATTTTAACATTTCGTGCTCACACATAGATTTATTTAAACTTTTTATAATTCTTCGGTATTGAATCCCACTTACATGCTTTCGGTGTCTCAGTTTTCAAAAATATAATCGATTTTAAATTTCGCAATCACATATCAATTTATTTAAACTTATATATTTATACTTATTTAAAAAATATCTGATATCTTGGATATTGATATCCAACATTGTTTTCGGTGCCGTAATTATTGAAAAAACTACTACTTCATTAAAATTAAAAACCGTAATTACTAAAAAACTACCACTTCGAGTTTAAGATTCTGCGCTCCCATATCGATTTATTTAAAGTTTTCAGATTTCTTCTGAAAACTTCATTTTCACTATTCACTATTATATTTTCGGGGCCGCAGTTTTTTAAAAATACAATCGATTATAAGATTTCGCGCAAATACATCGATTTATTTACACTTTTCTGATTTCTTCAATACTGAGGTCAACTATTATGTTATCGGGGTCGCAGTTTCTTAAAATGCAATCGATTTTAAGATTCGGCGCTTACATCTCGATTTATTTACACTATTCTGAATTCTTTGATATTGAGATCCAATATTATGTTTTTGGAGTCAAAGTTTTTGAAAATGCAATCGATTTTAAGATTCCGCGCTCACATATCGATTTATTTTAACTTTTTAGAATTCTTCGATATTGAGGTCCACTTATATGTTTTCGGGTTGACCTTAAATTGATGATCATGTATTAACTTTGTTTCTTCCATTAGAGGTATTTATCTCTTGAGGAGCATAGAATAATGATGACTACCTTCCACAACTGCGGAACGATCAATTTATTTAAAGTATTCAGATTTCTTTGATATTGAGATCCAATATTATTTTTTCCAGGTCGCAGTTTTTTAAAAAAATCATCGATTTTTAGATTCCGCGATCATCTCACGATTTAATTAAACTCTTCTGAATTATTAGATATTAATGTACACTATTATGTTTTCGGGGTCGCAGTTTTTTAAAATGCAATCGATTAAGTGCAATTAATTATAGATTTATTTTTATTTTTGGGATTTATTCTTTATTAAGGTCGATTATTGGATTTTTGGTTATGCGGCATCTTAAAATCGATTGTATTTTAGAAACTACATCTCTGAAAACATAATAGTGGACATCAATATCGAAGAAATGAAAAAAGTTTAACTAAATCGATACTTGAGCACGCGATCTTAAAATCGTTAGTGACAACAATCATTATTTTTATTTTCGAATTGAATTTTTGAGTAATTTTTATCAAATAATATTCAATTGTAGAATAATTTTTCATTCGAATAATTTCCACCGTTCGAATTATTTTTTATTAGAATAATAATCTAAGATAACAGATGAAAGATAAATTTGAATTATTCGTTATTTGCGAATAACGGATGGTGTGATTATCTTTTTTCGACACATCAACGGATGATTTCATTATCAACTATCTATAGATAAATTTTGACCAACTCTGGTCCGAAGCAACCCACTATGAATCATATGAATAGGTAATATATATCTAAATCAGAAACACAAAAGAAAAATAGCCCTTTCGTTAGCAAACGACAGAATTTGTTCAATAAATACTAAGTTATACGATATGTATATGTTTTTCATAAAACTTTATGTGTGACTTTTTTTGTCAAAATATAGATCGGTTTAAAATCTTTAATTTTTTGAAAATCCTCATAGACTCTTTATCTGATACCCTAAGAAACCGAGTAGAAAAATGTCCAAGTAGTGGTTAATATAAAAGAAAGCCTTAACCATACCGTGTGTAATATTCCCTTATTCTTAAACCTAATCAGAGGTTGATAACCCTCCTAGCCCAGCCCTATTATAAAGAGGAAAGCCTCGAAAGAAACTTCAAAGGATTCTTTTTTAATCTCATCTTTGTGGTAGAGTTCTTTATCCTAGAGGCACAATGTGAGCGAAAGTACCCATTTAGTACAAGAACGACCGTGAAACTTTTTCCGCCATTAAAAAATAGAGCAATAAAACTGTGAATATAGCACGTAAAAAAAAATTAAATAACTAACGAGATATTTTAGTCTTTTTAAAGTTTTTTTTTTATAAAATTGTTCTGAACCCCTGTTTTCGGATTTGATTCTATTCATACTCGACTTTTTCTTTCTTAAATAATTTATACAGACTTGTCGCCCAGTTTATACATATATTGTAACGCTCTACAAATAATATTGTTTTTGACGAGGATAGGTCCTTTGAGAGGTCCTTATAACAAAAAAAAATTAGGCCCAGAAAGAAATAGGTATTTTTATCTGCTCCTTAGACGAAATTTAAAAACATGTCATCAAAGGAGATCCTGTACCAGCTCCTTTTCAGCCTTTTCGACTATAATCGATGTGCTTATAGTCTTAATAATAGATGTGCTTATAAGCTTGCTAGCGGGTATGGGCCATGTTCCGGGTATGGGTCTTTGTGAAATCGTCTGTATGACGTAAAAAGGTGATGAATTACAATAGATTTGTGTAAGCTTGATTGAAATGTTTCCTTGAATTAATTATCAGAGAGAATGCATTAAAAGTCTCAATAGTTTGAATTGGCAAGTCTGGGTTTTTTATTTCTTAAGGTTCTTATGAGTTTGAATAGGTATATTAAATTTTAATTTGAAAATACTGTAAGAATACAAATACAATTTTTAAAAAACCTAAGAAAACAATTTAAATTAAAAATTAAAACAGACCAATTGGACACCAATATATCTTTAATTCAAATAATGACAAGGTTTCGGCCACATTGAGCCATTTTCAAGGCTAATATTTTTTAATTAAACATGAAAAACATGCCTCGTTACAATATCATATGGTACTATATCACTTTTTAAATAATCGTACATTTCATTCCTTCACTTTCGGCCTCTTAGAAATAAAAAAAAGTATTCCCAATAGATCGGTACGACAAATGATGGGGGATAAAAAAGCACTGAGGAGTCATCAAGTTATGCGAATTGCCATCGATAGGAATAGATAGAGATATCTCTACAAATCCTCACCTTTGTAGCCACTGTTTCTATTTCAAAGCCGCCAGGCCGAAGAGAGGCTAATAAAACTGCCACTCAAGGCCAATTTACTTTCTGCAACACGTCGCCTCGGGTAATAGCTCCGACAGCCTTCCTATCTAAATCCCCAGGGATATTCTCTCTTTAGGGGATGCTCTCGGACCGATCTACACCCAAAAAAAGATTCATTTCAACCTTATCAATGATTGTGGATTGGTGTATTAAATATATTTTGTACCGTAAAATCGCTCTAGTCAATAATGTTACCCTATCATCTATAAATTTATTTAATCATTAATATTAAAAGTTTCAAAACAAAAATCTTTAGGCTCTCAAATATCAGTTAATATCTAATCAAATACAGTTCAACATGTAGCAGAATATCAATGGCTTGGAAGAAAAAAGTGCAAGCGCGTACGCACAATTTTTTTAGAGGAGGGGAGAGTGATTTAAATTTTTTTCGGGGAGGGGAAGGAGAGAATTTAATAACTTCTTCTTATTAAATTCTCCCCTAAATAAGAGATTCTCTAAATATCTATAATCGTTCAATTGGGATAAATTTTAAGGATAAGCATGAAAATTGGTTAAAAAATTATCGGTAAAATTATCAAAAATATTATTTATAATATAAACTTTTTTTTCAAACATTTCGGGAAAACGAGGTATATCTCCCAATCCCTCCCTCAGCGTACGCTAGTGAAGAGTGCCAAATTATTAAAATTTTTGTTTTCCTTTTTTTGGGGAGAGAGGAGGAAGGGAGAGCTGTCATTCATGTATATTTCTTTGAAAAAAAAATTCACATTTTTATTCTCAATATTTAACACAATAACAATTTTTTAAATTTTTTTATGGAAAACTGTCAAAAAACAAAAAAATGTAAGTAATATAAACTAGGACAATGTCCAATTTGATGTTTCAAAGCGAATTAGAGACGTCGATAAACCTACACATGCAAACTTCAAACGCAAACTTATCCTGTAAAATTCCACTTTTTCACTCTTCTTCCAAGCCAACGATATGTTGAACTGCTAATAAATAATATACTCTCTAAGTGCATTTGATTAGTCTTTATAACTCTATTGGAGTGGAGTGTACCATCTCCAGTCTACATTAATGCGATTTACAGTCCTGATGATTTATGAATTGGTGTAACATTGAATAGTTAGCTATCAACTGCTAATAAAGAGACTAATTAAGTCTTTGATTTGTATCTTATTTGGTTTCATCATTATTCTTTTTTTTTCTTAATTATTACAAATATTTTATTTAAAAATAATACAATAAATAAGTGACTTGCGGGAATTTAATAATAATGCTAACTGTGTTAAATGCATAAAGGATAAATTTGTATAAAAAAAAGAAATAATTATATACAAGATTATTATTCTCTCATATATTAATCTCAGGTATAGGATAACAACTTCTTTGTTATTGAATTTACAATATTTAGTTTGCAATCAGTCATAAAATGTTTGGATTTCTTTACAGTATAAGGTTTCATGAAAATTTGTCGAATAGAATCACTTTCAATACATTTATACTAACAAAAATAACGAAAGATTGTTAGAATAGTTTTCGCTACACAGAGGCTCCTGATCGGACTCACATTTAGTACTTTGCTAAATTGCTAATATACTACTATAAATTTTTGTTATAAATTACTACTATAATTTTTGCTAAATTACTAAATTTGCATTTAGTAATTGCTAAGCTCGCTTTGGCAAACAATATACTCAAAATCTGAAAGATATTCATATTAGAATTCAATTAAATTAATTGTATCAGAAATTAAAATTAATCTTACTTAGATGGATAAACAAGGCATTATAAAGATATTATTATAAAAGAACAAAGTCCTGCAAACAAACTGGAAGATTCCAATTAGTTTTATTCTAGTCACCTTGGCATAGTACCAATGTAGCCCTTGATGGTAACAATAGGGTATCATTATTCTTTGAACAGGATAAAAATGCACCATCATTAGGAGTAATAACCTCAAACGCAGTGGGTAATGAGTTTCCGATACATTAGAGCTGGCGCTGTTCCGGGACAAAGAAGTGAATGAGTTCCTCGCCAGCGGAAGACAAACGGAAGCCATGTCTTCAGCGGCAGACAAAGGGCCTGGAGTTCATCATGAGGAGCGGTGCCTCCTAAATCACATCCTTGGAATCCTCTGTTCCTTTGTCGATAAGAAGAGCAGGGAGAAAACCTACTCGATAGGCCAAGATAAATGTTGTCATAACCTAGGCCAGAACGGCCGTAAGTCATTTCCCTCTGGAAGAACTCATCCTGCGTATTTATTGCTTGAACTAGTGGAAAGTACCTTATAACAGCTGAAAAATGTCTGTTTTCTTTCCTTTCCCTTCCCTTAGTAAAATATATGTATTTAATAAGTCCAACACTTTATCTTTTCGAGAGATGATTTTCATAAAAAAATTATATAAAGTCACAAATTAAAACAGCCGCTGTGAACTTCTCTAATCTTCTTCTTAAATATGTTTAAATGTTTGAAAATAAACTTCTATTTAGCCTGCATATTAATTTTAAATTAGAAAGTGACTAATAAAATTAGAATAAAAAATCATAAATTATCTCCCCAAAATAAATTAAGACCCATCCGAACATATCACTGAACCAATTCAACGGTGTATTATTTAAAAAAAAAAAGGTTAATTTTGAGGCATGAATGAATTTTTAGCAATGAAGATAAGGTCTATGCAGTTTAAAATTGTAATATATATGGAAGAAAATCTAAGTAAATTTTTTTTCTCTTTTAAATTATTAATTTGCACCTGTCAACATTAAATCGACAATCAGCAAATGAGCTAATAATATGAGGAGCAATGACATATGAGGAAAGTTAATACCCAGCAGCATCTCTCCCTTGACTTGAATCTCTTACCACTGATAGTGAAGAAAATAATAACAAAAATAAGATTTATTTTAGGTGTTCCCAGACGCTTTTACATCTCTCACTGGTATTCCCAGAAATAACGGCTTTATCCTAATTTTCGACGATAAGACCTTCTTGGTGCCTTCTTATTCCATTCCTTAAGAACCAAAAAATCTTCTTATATTCTTGACTTCCTCTCCCTATATTCTTCTATTCACCTCTTAAATACAAGATCTCAACCTACCAATTTGTATATCCCTTCTCATAGAACTGCTCCCTTTGAAAAATCCTTTATCATTCGGGCTACCTCGTTTTGGAATACCTTACCCATCTCCATTCGTAAAGCTTCCTCACTCACCTCATTTAAACACCATTTTTGCCTCAATCTCCTAATTATCCACCTTCCTAATATGTGTAAAGAATACATTTTTATTTATGCCTGCACAAATATGCATATTTATAGCCATTGGCAATTATTATTTTATATATAATTATATAATGTTCTTTTAATTTAAAATTTAATTAAGTTTCGTTAAATCAGCCAGACGGATACTGCTTAAACTATCCATTTTTGCTATCCTTAGGGGATTAAGTGCCAAAAATAAAAATATAATCTTAGAAATAACCAAGTTGTGAGAGTAAAAGGCTTATACAGTCCATAATGTCTAAGGAATTTCTCGTAAAGGTAATGCCAACATAATATATATATATATATATATATATATATATATATATATATATATATATATATATATATATATATATATATTTATGTATGAGAAATCTAACAAAACAAATATTGAATGCTTAAGTGGAAGAAAATGTTACACTACATAAATTGCGTAGAATGGCGTTCGAAACCATATCAACAAACTATCAGTCCTACTACAAGAAAAAGACATAGCACTAATAAGTGAAACCTGATTAACCAACAAACGACAGTTCTACATTCCCGACTACCAAATCTATCGGGCTGATCATCCCGATGAAACTCCTCACGCTGGCACCGCAGCCATCATTCATCAATCCTTCTCCCATCACATGGTTTCCTTAACAAATCACAACTTACTTCAGACCACAGCCGTATCAATCCAAACCTTACATTTTCCATTAACATTTGTTGCAGCATATTCCTCACCAAAAACACAATTTTCCGAATCGCAGGGCAATTCCTTCCTGAACTCCTTAGGCCATCTATTCCTTATAGGCGCAGACTTGAATGCTAAGCATCAGCAGTGGAGAGGAGAGCCAGAACTACAAACTCAGACAGAATTAAGGTCAAATCCCTTATAAATAGATGAAAATCCCGAAAATCCCCTGTTCACGATCTCCTCACATCCCAAATCCTGCGACATTCCTAACCTACCTATACAACTGCATTCTTCGCACAACCCACTTTCCCCTAGTATGGAAACACTCTAAAATCATCCTTTTTCTCAAACGAGGCAAACCTGTGAATAATACCTCATTTTATAAACCAATAAGCGTGCTTCCAATTCTTTCAAAAATATTTGAAAAAATACATCTCAAACGCATCCTACCCTTCCTTGAATCCCAAAAAAATCCTTTACACCAGTTCGGATTCCTAGACATTCCACGGTCGAACAAGGTCTTCACGTTGTGGACCATATATCATTTGCACTTGAAAGCAAGCAATATTGCACTAGTACCTTTCTGGGCGTAGCGCAACCTTCGGCCAAGTGTGGCACGATGGCTTGCTTTTCTAGCTCAAAATCCATCTACTCCAATCCTTATACTTAATCCTCCGATCCTATCCCTCTAACCGTACCTTTAGAGTTCGCTGTGGTACTGAAGATTCCGATATTTACCCTATCAAAGTCGGAGTTTCACAAGGCAGCGCCTTAGGTTCTATCCTCTATATCCTATACACCGCGGAGATTCCCAAAAACCCCCAGACCTTTCTAGCAACATTTGCTGATGATACAGCCATCCTATCTTCTCACCCATTCCCTGAAATAGCATCCTTTAAACTTAAAAACACCTCTCCTCGATTGAACAGTGGTGCAACAATTGGGGCATCAAAGTCAACGAATCCAAATGTAAAAATGTCACCTTCACACTTCGTCGCAGACCCTGTCCTCCAGTCCATTTCAATTCCATTCCACTTCCGGTGGATGGACACACAGTCACCGGACTGAATCTTGCTTTCCTTCTAGACAAAAGACTGACATGGAACCCACATAGCAGGCTTAAGAGACAAGAACTCAACCGAGGATATGGCCAGCTGCATAGACTATTGAACAGAACATCACATCTTTCAATAGACAACAAACTATTAATCTACAAGATCATACTGAAACCTATTTGGAGGTACGGACTTGAACTGTGGGGGACAGCAAAATCTTCGAACATCAAACGTATCCAATCCTTCTAGTTCAAAGTCCTTCGAACAATAGTCAACGCTCCTTATTGTGTTTTAACAAGACCTTACATTATGACCTAAACATCCCATTTGTGACCTTATCCCATTTGTGACCTTATCCCATTTGTGACCTTATCCCATTTGTGACCTTATTCCATCCAAATTTTCAAACTTTCACCAGAACCTTACCTGCCATACTAATCCCTTAGCACAATCCCTATCCAGTTCAAGCCATCCCTATAATGCTCCTCGTAGGTTGAAGCGGCTGTGGCCACGAGACCTTCCGTAAATATGTTGTTGGAGTCCTGACAATGGCCAGATCCTCCACTCCAGTCCTGAGCGACTGTGGCCCTAGTGCTCTAGGGTTTACTGTGGCCTTAATCCAGTGATACGGCTCAGAGAGAAGCGCTGGGACCTCTTTGAGTCTTGCCTTGTCATTTACAATTGGAGGGCAGGGCATGACTCGGAGTTCCCCGGGCAGAATGCAAACATGTATATATGTATGAATGTAATCTAGAATTTTTATTTATTTTATTTTATTTATTTATATTATTTATTTATTTTATTTAATTATTTCTTCTTGTTAACATTGTACATATACTTATCTCCAGTGTCCTTTTATTTTATCAATTTAATTGTCTTTATATTTATTTTATTGTGTATAAAGTTTGTATACAGTGTGGGTACTTCAGCCCTAATACTCATTGCCCTTGAGTGTGGCAGCTTGTATTATGTTCATTAATAAAATAATAAATAAAAAAATACTGCATAATTCAATATACACCTTCTGAAAACTACAATTTAAGATTTAGAAAAATTAAACAAGGAGCTAAGTAGAAAGGATTATTAAAAGTATTATTTCGACCGAAAATTCCATTTTACCTAAAATGTCAAATAGCATGTTCTTCCACTTAGCTTTTCTACATAATCCTGCTGTGTCCGTCCGGAGTGTCGCTAAACCATCAAAACCGGTCAGTATTGCGAGTACTGTATAGTCTGCCGCGTTTCTAGTTCTATGTTACTTCAATTGATAATTTATAATCATCTGATAGTGAATATAGAGAATACCTGTTGACAACTTTAATGTAGGAGTAGTAAATAAATAAGGCTAACTAAATACTAAATTAATAAATAAATTAAGTCTAAATAAATGTAATATTTTGTGGGTTTTTTTCCAGTGATTGTAATTAATCCTTCGCACTGTAACCAAATTGAATTAAAATCTTTTAATTAATTTCTAGATTTCCTATTATTTGAACTTTCAAGTTTATGGCTCAGTTACGAAAAAAATAAGTAGAAAGAACTCTATTCTTTTTGTATCCCCAGCATTTTGCATCGATATTTGAAAGTACATTTCCTCACTACAACGCCCTTTCAACGTAGTTACAGCACATGTGTCCTCTGAAATCATTAGGGCCTTTCTAGCATGAAAGGTATACTCTTATATTTTTGAGACCTATCGGCAATGATTTGAATGATTTTCCATGTCCGAAAGATGTTCTGAGTGAAACAAAAAGCAGATTAAATGTAACAAGAGAAACTAAATATAATTTTTAAATATAATACCATAAAATATTTTCGAATTCATTACAAATTAATAAATAGAGAGAATTATGAGTATATAATTTCTATTGCAGATATTGAATTTATTTATCTTCTTCAAAAATCCTACCTCCATTATAAGCTGTTCTCCAGCTTGCTTTTAATGCAGTGGTGTAAAAAAGGGCCTAAGAGGGTAACACGAAGCTCATCCAACCAACAAGCTTTTTATAATGCGACGGAAAATTTATTAGACAATTTATAAAAAGGTTTTTTTTTTCTTTTCTGGAGCAAGAAGGCAACGTTATTAAGAAAAAAACACAGAGAAAATAAGGACTCAAAAGAAAAAAATAAAATCTCCAAATATATAACTACACATCCATTCCAGAACTAAGGTTAAAAATTTGGATATAATTTTACTGGCTTATACTATTCGGTTACTCTGACATCGCACACTACTAATTCGACAGTAAACTATTAAATTTATTTGGATTATATAGATTTAACCATTCCACTTTTACCTAATAGACTTTATTTTTATTTTTAAATATGGAAAAAAATTGGGTTTTAAAAATATTAATATTAATTAATAAACAATTTTATTAAAAATGCATTAGAAACACTGACCTTTCGACCATTGTTTCGTTTTGGACATTTTCAAACTACATTCATAAAAATCATACTCGTTTACGTAAATATAAAATGGACAACATTTTCATACAAAATAAATTAATATGAACACTGAAAAACCGTTGTATATAACATTTAAAGGTTTTATGAAAAATAGTTTTTTCCGTAAACAGATAATGGTAATAATGTATTTTGATAATATTTGTTTTGAAACTTATTAATAAAACTGTGTTTTTGGAGGAAGCATTTTTTTATAAAAAAATTAAATGTTAAACTACTTCCTAGTG
The DNA here is from genome assembly GCA_948150685.1 of Rhaphigaster nebulosa. NCBI lineage: Eukaryota > Metazoa > Arthropoda > Insecta > Hemiptera > Pentatomidae > Rhaphigaster > Rhaphigaster nebulosa. Next base: position 187,373,878 of record OX411306.1, read on the forward strand.
TTGTTGATATTAGTTTATTTGTCGTTTGATATTTTACCGTTTTCTTTTTTTTTATGGAAACAGGCAATCTTCATTTGCAAAGGGCAGAGCCGATGAATTCTCCACTTTGCATTAGATGAGAAATTAAATAGGATTGGTCAATCCTATTTGATTGAAGTAGAGCAACCTGCCATTTTCATCTCGGCTGAAGCCAGAAGCGCAAACAGGCTTCCTAGGTTTCTGCCGTTATTGGATCCCGTATATCCTTCATCGTATATAATCAGGATACACTCATCGTGCCTATATTACCATCTACTTCTGTAAATAGACTGATAATGGAGAAATTTAGATCTTAAAAACGTTTAATATAAAATAAAATGTGTGTAAAATTCTTGATGACGATGACAAATTAGTAATAATAACAAAGAAATCATAGAAATAATTTCAGTCCCTAAGATTCGTTATTTACAGCAACTTATAAAATAAAAAGATTTCATCATGGTTACGTTTAATGAATTTCAGAGAGAAAGTATTTAATAGACAGTTTTCAGAATACTTTGATGATGAGGGATTTAAATAAAAAAAAAATATAATTTTTAAAAAATCACAAATAGCTCGTTTGCAAGAAGAGTACCCTGACTCAAAATATGGCATTTTCCAGTTATCCGCAAAAAAAAACTAGTGTACTAATGAAGTGCTTTTCACTTCTATACCCTCATATATTTAATACTTCAAACCTTATCGATCGAGAGCGCTTTTCATAAAAATGTCCTAACTCAAAGATAATTTATTGTAACCACAAAGGGTTTTATCTTTAGTTAAATATTTAAATCTACTTATTGATTGAGACATGGCATTTTAAAAATAATTAAAAAGCAAGCATTCAGAACATCTTTTTCCTTTGAAATTTAACCTTGCAAAATTTTAAAGATGTCTAAAATGTTAAACTGCCGTTTTGACTTAAGACACTCTAAAGGAGCGATATTATCTTTAATAACATTTGCCATTTCTGTGTAACCCAAAAGATACTTACAACAGAATACAACTTCAACTTATTTTTATACTTCGTCAAATATTGTTTTTTTTTGCTATTATTATCATTTATTTTTATTTAGTTGGGAGTATATTTTATGGATATAAATGAAAAGTTTCAAACACGCTGCCTAGAATCTCAAAAATAATGAAGAACGACTGACCTGACGGCATTTCGCCAATTCAGACATCATCAGGAGCGGATAGAGAAAATATATATTTTCCCTCTCCTCTTCGATATTAGAGTGACTCTTGTTTTTTGATAATTTACTTTCTGATTGCACTCCCGTTATATTTTTTTCTTTTGATTTAAAAAAAAGGAATAGAAATCTCTTTCGTTCAAATTGACTGTCGAAAACCCGTGCCGCATCGACCTCGAAGTGGTGTGTTCATTTTGTCTATCAGTGAATTACTTTTATGCATTAGCTAGTAAAAAACTGAAACAAGGTCAAATTCAAAAATTTCAAAAACTGAAAAGAGCTCATTGAATTGTGCCTAATATTCATAAAAAGGAATCCAAAATTAAATTATCTCAAAATTAATTATCTCCCGAAGCAAAACACCATGGTAGATGGTTGGTCAAGGCAATTTATTTACTGAAACTGTTATTACTTAGTGTATAATTGGGCTTGGAAGTGGTAAAAGTAAACATGATAAAAAATATATGTCTGTTTCTGGTAAAATCGTACTTGAAAGCCTGGTTAGGGTGCTGAAGATCTTAGAATATAAAGAAATTTAATTTGGTATTTCTTTGCTGTGCTGAAGAAATTTTGCATCCATCAATGGTTGCCAATTTTTGATGCTAATCTTGAATCTGAATGATTAAGGTCTCATGATTAAGAATTTCGAACTAGAGAATCTTGAGACGGAATGAAGGTTGCTCATCCAAAGAAAATTTCTCCATTATTTAAATTATAATCTTAATTTTTAACATCATGAATTTCCTTTGTAATCATCATTAAAAGTCATTTTTTAAATTGGGTCTTGAATATTAACTAAAATTTCTTTAACGCTATAATGCTAAAATTCTATTAAAAATTTACATTTATTTTTATTATTATTTTTTTTAGTTTGATATTTCTAAAGAAATCGGGAATTAACGTGGGCTATTTTAATACTTAACCAGATTAGGGACGAAGTAAAAATGTACTAATTACTAAAGTAATAATTATAATTTATAAAATAAATATCAATGATGGACTAGTGAATTTTCTTTCGGTTCCCACTTTCAGGCTCGATATTAATATATTGGAAAAATATTTTGTACAAACCAACACAATATCAAAAGGAAAAAAAAATAAGAGGTGTGGGAGGCTCAAGAACTAAAAAGTTTATTTTTCACCCCTATAAATAAGGGTCACCCTAATATATATATATATATATATATATATATATATATATATATATACACATCCATAATTAGGGATTGAAAACTTTAATTTTGTTACGTACTAATAATCATACTTGTTTCATACACAAAACTAATTTTACTATTTTTTTTTTCCATCATGACCATAATATTTTACTTATTCTATTATAACAGTTATAATAAAAAAATAGAAACATGTTATTTCGTAATATGTTAACAGTACAAAAAAACATAATTGTATTTTTGGAATAATTTGCAGTATATTTTAATTTTATGGCTTACACTGTACAAAAATACATGTATGTATTTTTGTACAGTGTAAGCCATAAAATTAATGAACTGTAGTTCATATTCATAACGACAAACTGGCTGTAAGAAATAAGCACTTAATTTTTATTTAATAACAGGTTCGAAAATTAGTATGCCTGGAAATGTTTGATTGTTTTATAAATCACATATTTTATATAAATAAAGTTTTTTTTTATTGCATTTTGTATTACTTAATAGTTTATTTAAAAAACAAGCCTAATCTCAGATACAGTTTCTAATAGAAAACCTAGTTACATATAAAATATAACAAATATAGTGTCTCTCTCCCAAAAGACCTTTACAATCTAAACATAAAGAAAAAAAATTGCTGTATTAAAATTGGCAAAAAAAAAAAATATGTAGTTTTAAGTTTTTATTTACTTCACTTTAAAGTAGACATATCAATTTATGTCCTAACATATTTATCCCAAAGGGGGCTCACCGGTGATCTACAAGCAAGATTAGGTTAGCACGGGTACAATTTGTAAGGGGGGTTAAGCTCCCCTATGACAAATGACTGTAGGTATAACTCAGGCACCGCTTCAACCCTTCTGACACTGAGGGACTACAACCACCGACTGCGGGCAAGGGCTAATTTTAAGCCTGGATTTAAAGGTATCAGGGTTAAAAAATATATATAAAAGTACAGGCCTATCTCTTTATTGTACACTAGCATAGTAAATATAAATGGATGAATAAAGGGTAAATGAAATATGTATTACAATGATCAGTGATTAATTAAATGAAAAAGAGAAAGCGCCCTTTAATGAGTACGTGCTTAATATGAGATACCGTTATATCTCCTCTACATTCATGAGTTATTTACTAATCGCGTCATAAACCATTTCTAGTGATCATTGAGCCACTGTAAAAGTAAAACTTTTCCCAATTCGAATCGTCCCGGCTCGCATCACTCCAATTATACAATATGCATTAGAAGACATTTTTTTTTGGCTTATGTTTGACGGCTGATTCGGCCCACAAGGTACCTGATTCGTTTTTTAACTCTTTAACGCGCAGTGGCTATATTTCTCCCATCTATCAAAAAGCCGGAAATTTATGTTCAAAACAGTTTGGTGCATTCCACTAGATGGCAGAAGCCAGAGATAAATACGTTTAAAGGCTCAGAATTGTTTTTCAGCGTCATCTAGCCAAACTTTGTTTTTGGTGGGACAAATATGGCCAGTGTCCATAGCGGCAGAGGTGCCATACGTTCAAAGTAGTTGAAACTTGTTTTCAGTTTTTCCATTGACTGGTAGATATTTCCATGGTTGAACGGGAAACTTTTTTTTATATTATTATTTAAGATATTATTAGTTCAATTTTATTTCATTTATCATTCCCGCTAAGATAATAATAGTAATTATTTGAATAATGAAAGAAATTTTCGAGAAAAAAACATTTTTTTGTTTATTCAGTTTACCCTGCTATATAAATTTACTGTTTTATTTTAAAATACTTGAATTGAATTTAAAAAGAAACAAAAATGTATTTTTACAGATATAACATATTTTTATATCTCATACATCTAAACTGGTAAAATTGTCCCAGCTTTAGCATGCTTTTATTTCTTTTTGATATTTGTATTCATTGAAGTTTTTAGTCTATATAATTATTTGTAAGTGCATTAAGCTTTTAGAATATGTCTTATTCTGATCATCAATTTTTTATTTTTAGTAGTATATGAATAAAAGGAAGTATATATGTATATATATATATATATATATATATATGTATGTATATGTATGTATTATATTTATTGTGTTTTTAGGTGACAATATTGCATATAATTAAAGAAAAAATATTAACAAACTTAAATAAAATTTGATGTGCCTATTTGCACTGGCCATATATTTATTTTACTATGCCCACACAGTTTTTCGGAGGGGGAATTTATTTAACATTTTTGAAGTGTCATTCCTTATTACTACTAGGACCAATACATATTGTATCAAAACTCACAAATTTTCTTCCTGTATGAGAGTGATTATGCCCTATAAAGGGTTAAAATGATTTTTATTGTTTATAAATAGTTTTTCATATTGTTTAGCCTTAAACTTTCTAATTTCATGGGATCAATTGATCTAGTAACAAAATAAATAGCTGATACCAAATAAGATATATCTTTGATTAGGCACTTTATATCTTTAAAATTTAGAAGAATTAGAATTAGAATTTAGAAGACTAAAGATACCAAGAAAAAATATTTATTAAAAAATATTCAAGCGAAGACGAAAGCTCTGGCCATGAAGACCTGCTCTTCAGGACTCTGATGACTATTTTGAGTATGATAAGGCTGATCCTGAATGCATGTTTTGCACTTCTAAATTTTCGGACGATTATCATGTGGACAAAATGTGACACAGAACTCGACAAAACGTGAAAAGTGTTTTCGTTAGTCGCATGAAAATGTTTATTAAATTATAAATTCAAATGTTTGAACAATTTTGGTTTTTCTAAATAATTTTACTATAATTTTTTCCTTTTTTTCGATATTTTTTTTAGTAATCATAATTTTAATTTTTGTTTTTTAAGGATTACTTAAGTCCACAGTTTTCTTTTTCTTTTTTTTTTTTTTAATAACTGAAAATAAAGTTATCTAGACTATCACTGATCAAAAATTAATTATAATAATTTTAATTTAATTAATTAATCATAATTTAATTAAATAAATGGTCAAATCAAATAATTAATGATTTATTAAATTAAATTAAATTCAAATGATTAATTTTAATTAATCATAATTTTAATTTTTGTTTTTTAAGGATTACTTAAGTCCACAATTTTCTTTTTCTTTTTTTTTTTTTTAATAACTGAAAATAAAGTTATCTAGACTATCACTGATCAAAAATTCCAATAACTTGGTTTTGCAAATACGGATTGTTGATAAGGTATAAAAAAAGAAGAGGACATTTTATTTCAAGTTAATGACATTATTTTATGATCTAATCAAGAAATATAAATAGGTGACTTTATTTTTTACCGAAAGTTTTTTCTTTTTTTTTTGTCTACTTTTCTGGGTTTATTTTTTGGAAGAATTTTTCATACACTATTCGATCAAATATTACAGTTATCATTAAGTAAGAAACCATATCTTTTTCACGGACACTAACAAAATGAATATTAAATTAATCTATACACATTTCTGTCTTTCGGTTAATTGTGAAATATTGAAGTGTTTGTTAAGAATTTAAACTTAGACATAACGCTTCCGAGGCATTTCGAAATCAACATGGCTTTTGGTGATAGAGCAGGGAATGAAAGAACTTTTTACCGATGTTTCTACAGGTTTCAGTCAGGCAATACTAGTTTCGAGAATGAATCTCCCGAAAGGCTTGAAACTATGTAAGATGATGATGAAACGCGAAATTATTACAGGAGCCTCCTGTTACTGCTCAGAATTAGACAATTCATATAAAAAAGTGAATGAAAATTCCAATCCTTGTCAACACGAGAGGATGTATACCAACTACTTCACGACCGATCAGAAGTTTTTCAGCTAATTTTAAATAAATTACGTAAACTAAAATTCGATGTTATACCACATCCACTACTTTCACCCAACTGACAACCACTTTTTTTTTTTTCAAAGAGCTTGACGCACTTTTAAAAAACAGAATATTCCAAAATGGAAACGAGGTAAAATTTTAATTTCTCTAATAATTGCTTCAAAGTCAAAACATTCTTTGAACAAGGGATAAAAATATGATGTAGTATGGCATGGAAAAAATGGGCATTGGATGTAGTGCATTAAACTTAACGGAAGTTTGTTTTTCTACCATTTGCCTTATACCCTAGAAACTGTCTATTCATATGTTCCAACCCAATATAATCTCAGTTCTAAGCGAGTTCAATGTTCAATAGCCAGAAAATATATGATGATTATAAAAGACTTAGCGAACCCGACGGTTCGATGCCGTTACTATAAATCGCAGTCTGCTCACCTCCGTCCACCGACCACCGAAAAAAAAACCCGAGGTACCCTCAAGCAAACCTCAAACGTTAACCAGTCGGCTCAGCGCTTAAATAAAGTTTAGGGATTCGATCGTAACTAAGCCCAACAACGTTTCACACCCATTTCAACCACGCTATGCGATTGCATGCATTAATTATTTTAACAGGATTCATGCTCCGCGAATCCGCGTTGTTTAACCTCCTAAGTTCTCAAGTAGATTCATCTTTCCTCGAACCAGATATACTATACTATACGTTAGTCGTCCTTCAAAGTAAGCGGCCACGTTTCGAACCCATAAAGAAGGATTATAGCTTTAGAAATTCTAGCTTGTATGTTTAAGGAAATTTTGTAGCTGAGAAATACCAAGCATTTTCCGCCTATAGCCTCGCATTTATTTTCCTTGAATTTCGTTTCCGCTTGTTATTATATAGTTCTTTGCCCACTTTCATCAACTTTGTTATATTTAGTTTTATAGTTTCCGCATCTTTACCTTCCAGTACCAAATAAATAATATAACAAATAGAAAATAAAACAAATCTGATGCGGTGCGCTAGTCACACAACTTACTTTTGCCATTCTGTAATGATAATCTTTTTAACATAATTTTAAAGAGTTCACATAAACACTATTTGAATTAAACTCTTTAGCATGCACTTCTTCAAATCTTCTCACACAAAAGTACAATGAAATAGTTTTTCAAACAATATTAGTACAATAATTTCTTGGCACTATGTACATTTTTGGATTGTCAAGCTGAAATATATTTTTAAAGTTTCCATTTAGTTCCCGTGGAAACATATTGCTTCCATTATATAATCTAAAAGTAGTCATTTTAAAGTTAATTTCTACTTTTATATTATTACATTATTACTGAGCGTATTGTTGACAACTTGACGACTTGCAGGGAGGAGGCTCGGTCTCATCCGTCTCCTACGGACGCGCTTGGCTTTCCATCTAATGGTCTTTTAGTCCTTTATAAGATACGTTGTATCTTTGCTAATACTGGTTTGATTTCGATGATTCCTTTTTGTTTTTTAGGTAATTTAATTACCTTTCATATTATCCATAAAATGCATACTTTTTGAGTTCTGCGTAAATAAATTATTCTTTTCATCATAACTTTCTTCCTGCATTTCCTCGGTGATGCATTGTATATAAGAAAAGTTAAAGGGCTTTACGGAGAATAATTTAGACAAGTTTCATCAAAATCGTTAGAGTCGCTTTCGATAAAATTGAAAAAAGGAGTAAAATCGATGATATAAAATAACACTTTCTGCTAGAATGATTTTAACGAAAAAGTAGGTGTAACAGGCATATACCTACCATAAATACATAATTTCACTTTCGTATAACTCTTTGTTTTTAGGCTAGGCTTTTCACACAGACCATTTTACGAGACTTAGTTATTTGTACTAAGGGTACCTTAAACGTGTATTTCCGTTGAAATCTCGAAAATTTTTACCATCGCAATACTTCCCCTTACTATATATTTCATGCATAGGTAAGGGAAAGTAATATATAACAGTTTTATTCAAATAAATATAAGTATCTATATAATATTAATTATAATAAATTTCTTAAACTATTGAAAATAATGAAGCCAAAGCACTATGTTCTGTTGTCAGAGAATATTTCAGCTAGAGAGAGAAATTTTCTTAATTGCTCGAAAGTTTTCCAATTCCCTTTTCCCCACCACTGTGTTGCATAGCTGGTAGTATATGCTATTTGCTTTTTTAATCCTGTTTGAGAGCTCTTGGTCCATTTTCCCATTTCTGGTGAGCACTACTCCTAAATAAGTATACTCCTGCGCTGTCTCCAAGGTTTCTCCCCTGCAGTGAACCAAAACCTCCTCTTCTTCACGTCCGATGTGCATCACCTTGCTTTTTCCAGCATTCAATATCATACCCTTCCTTTCTAGCTCAGCCTCCCACTCCGTAACAGCCTGCTGTAGATTTTCCTTGGAATCGGCTATGAGGACAATATCATCTGCAAAAACCATTACTTGCGCTAGGATTGTCCTCATGTTCCACTTTCCAACGACCATCCGTGTTGTCCTCCGCTTGCATATTTTCAATATCTCGTCCATAAAAGTGATGAAAAGAAGAGGACTAAGACTGTCCCCCTGTCTAACACCCCTTCTCATGGCGAAAGCCTCAGACATTCTTCCATTAATTCTAACCATGCCTTTGGAGTCATGATAAGTGCTTTTTATGGCATTTATTAATGCTGCGGGCACATTTTTAGCGGCTAGAGCTGTCCAAATTTCTTCTCTAGGGACTGAATCGAATGCTGCTTTTATGTCCAGGAACGCTAGGTACAAGTTCTTTCCTCTATCCCATGCCTTCTCAATAATCGTCTTCAGCGAGAAGATGTGATCCTGCGTTTGTCGGTGTGGTCTAAAAGCTGCTTGTTCCTCTTCCAATTTGTCTTCAACGATTGATCGGAGTTTTCTTTCCAGTATAGAGGAGTAAAGTTTATAGACTACAGGGGAGAGACATATAGGTCTATAGTTTTGGCATTCACTAGAGCTACCCTTCTTGTGGATCGGCATGATGATATTGCATCCCCATTCCTCAGGCATGGATTTGGAAGAGAAAATATTTTGAAACAGGTCCTGCAAAGCTTTATGTAATTGTAGACCTCCAAATTTTATAAGTTCTGGAGCAATACCATCTTTGCCTGCTGCTTTGCCACTCCTCATTTTCTCTATAGCCCAAGTGACATCTTCCTCCCATATCACGTCATCATATTCTTCTGTTTCCTGCCTGTCCTCCACTCTCTCCTCCGAGACACCAGAAAACAATGCAGAATAATGTCGTCGCCATCTCTCCAATATTTCCCCATCTTCAGTAATCATTTGTCCTGATTCGTCCTTAACATTTCTCACGGGTTTGCACGTCTTTCCCTTCATTGATTTTATTCTCTTCCAAAAAATCTTGGTATTTTCCCTGTAATCATTTTGCAGACTTCTGCCAAATTTTTCCCAGCTTTTCATCTTTGCCACTCGAACAACCATTTTCGCTTCCCCTCTTCTTCTGACGTAGAGCTCCCAGTTGGCGGCAGACCTAATTTTACAGTACTCCTTCCAGGCTGTCTTCTTCCTACCCACCGCAGCTTTCACCACATCACTCCACCACTCAGACCTTTTACCTTTGGTACAGACTACCTTCATTCCGCATACACTTTCAGCAGTCTCTAGAATTGCCTGTTTCAATGCTACCCATGTATTGTTAATATTCCCTTCCAAATTAGCATTTCTAAGTTTTAGATCCAGAAGTTCTGCATATTCCTTTTTCTTTTCTGGATCCTGCAGTTTTGTAATGTCAATCCTCTTGTATGCTATGGGTCTTTTCTTTCTGGGTCGTAGGATCTGGGTGTCTCCAGTCAATAGAAGATGGTCCGAACCAATTTCAGCACCTCTTATAACTTTTATATCGGTGAAGTATTTCCTTATTCTTCTACTGTATACAATGTAATCTATAATACTGTTAACACTCCTTTCTTCAGCTGAGAATGTTATTTTGTGCACCGTCTTATGTGGGAAGAAAGAGTTTCCAATAAGGAGGTCGTAATCAATACAGAAGTCGATGAGCCTTTGACCATTTCCATTTTTGATGTGTTCCCCTCCATGTAGGCCCATAACATCATGAGCGCTTGCATGATCTCTTCCCGTCCTTGCGTTGAAATCTCCCATCAGGATAATCCCCCTGTTACCATTTTTTACCATTTTTTACCATTACCATTATTTCCAGGGAATTGGAAAATAATGTAAAATTACATATCTTCAAGTCCATATACCTACCTACCCTCATCTATGGAAGTGAGAGCTGGGTACCGTTGGACAAGCACTGGAGTAGGGCTACTGCGGCAGAGATGAAATACCTCCGGAAAATGGCAGGCAAAACAAGGAGGGACAGAGTTAGGAATGAGAGAATAAGGGGAGACCTGGGAGTGACTGCACTGAAGGAAACAGTGGAGAGACGACAGCTGGGATGGTTTGGTCATCTGTGCAGAATGGATAAGGACCGGGACCCAAAGAAATTCTTTGAAGCCAGGCCTACCGGACGCCGCCCTCGAGGAAGACCAAGATTGCAATGGATAGACCATATCTCAGGGATTGGTGAAAGGAAGGGAAGGTCAATAAATGTAATGAAAGCGCTGGCTGGAGATCGAGAAGCTTGGCAGTCTTGGATCGGGGCACCTCCACGCTGAAAGGCACTAAAGGAGGAAGATAAAGAAGAAGAAGAAGAAGCTCGAAAGTTCCGTGGCATCGATGATTCGTAAAAGATCAGCTAAAACTGGCAAGGACTGTTTTAAATTAATTACAATCTCGACGAGTCGGAGAGGAATTAAATTTACAATTAGTCTGAAACCTTTAGCTAGAGCCAAGGAACAGAAAGTCGGCATTGGAAGTACAAGGTACCACTTAATCAGGTCTTGGGGTTAAATACCTTTAATCCTATTACCGCAGTCTTTTAGGGTTGTTCCCTTTTTTTTTCTTTAATTACACCTCAGTCATACCTGTTTGGAAGGAGTTTCGATTCAGGAATCTGAAATGGGAACTAAGTTTGGAATAAGAGGAAACAGATCTATTTCCAGATGAATAAAAACTCTTTAAATTAATGTTCAACATGTTGAGAAGTTAGATAAATGGCAGTTTTGATCAAAGAGTATCCCGTCCATTGCAGGACAAAGAACCTTTTGTACCTCGTGGATAGTATCCAGTGGCCAGGGGGAAATTTCAACTAGCCCTATATATCAAATGTGAAACCATTGTCAGAAAAGTACCATACTACATGTACATACTATGGACTAGAGAGGGATTTTCGGTGAATTCTACGGAGACTTAGCATGTTTTATTAGATGCAATTCAACGTTATCAATCGATAGTAGTCGGGTACGTATGACTGGAAAGTATATAACACTTACATGAGCAGGTAGTACTATTTATTGGTTGTCTATTTTACACTCTAAACCGAGTGAAATTATTCTTCAAGCTATATTCACAACCTCAATCGTTCTAAATATACAATTACTTTATTTCATTTTATTGCAGTTCTAGAAGTTGTAGATAAATCGTCTCAACTTAATTCACAATCCCTTTCTTTAATTTCTCTAAACAATAAAATAATCAAAGGCGATATAAATTGAGAACGTAAATTAAATAGAGGGTGAGAATTTCTAAAGTAAAATGTATAAATAAATTATATATAGCGAAAAAGAAAAGAAAATGTTTTAAACATTAACTTTAAGTATTAACCGATTTAAATGGGATGTGCATGATGTGTCCGTTTCCGATTTCGATCAAGATTTGTATGGTGATTCAAAAGATTCTAAATTTCGTCCAATAGGCCCTAGGAGCTTGGATAAACAAAAATAAAAATACTGTAAGTACTATATTTTATATCTCGGGTTTGGAAAATGATATTGGCATGATTCTTTTACCAAGTAATTTGTCTTCAGTTTATTCGATTTCGATGATTGTTTTAAAGAGAGGAGATTCTTCATTTCATCCATAAAAAACAGCTATTACAATATCTTAGAAGGTTAGTGTAATAGATTGTTGTTACAGAATAAACACAATATTGAGTATTTTTGTGAATAACATTGGTTAAATCACGTTTCATTCTGGCTAAAGGAAATCGTGTAGTTCAAGAACCTGTACTGACCCTAAAAATTGGTTTGGATCGGTAAAGAGTTCCTGAATTATGGGCAGTTTTTGAATCTTTATAAAAATTTGATGGGTATTGATGGGCCAAATATTTATTAAACAAATACATATATTTAGATTTGCTCGAAATTTGAATATAGGGGTTTCTGAAAGTGTTGAAAATAAATTTGACGCCAGTTGGAATACGATTTTATTTTTTTTTTCAATATACTTCACTTCGTAGAAAAATACTGTTGTCATTGTATGTAATTGAATTCAGATCGCCCTAAAGTAATCAAAAATGTACATATATAAATACAAACACACACACAAATATATATAGACACATAACTACTCCATTCAGCAATATTGAGCAAGCTGTCCAAACTCGTAAATTTGCCACAGAGTTATATATCAGGAGGAACGCAGCTACTGAAGCCGATGTGAAGTGCTGAAAGCAATTATCCGAGAGAACGAAGCAGCTCGGACTTCACGGATCTGCTCAGACTGGATCCAATGAGGCTAATTCGATGGAGAGGTTTAATGGGCTTTTTGGGTCAGCCCCGAATGGATTAGTGGCCGTGAAAGAAAAGGCGGATCTCTGTTTCACGGTTCTCGTCGGAGTGCTTGTAAATGGCCTTCTCTAAAATACAATTCGACAATAATACTGAAACAAATGTCAAATTTTGCTTTTGTTGGTAGTTTTTATATAAAAGACAAAAATGTATTTATTATTCTGATAAAATAAAAAACAGACCAGTAAATAGAAGAGTTACAAATCATTGAATCAAAATGTGCCAGAGCAAAAGGGAATTACTGGGTAAAGGCTAAAATATATGCAACAAAAAGAATAAAAACATGAGTACAATAGAGGTAACAATAAATTTGATTATTATTTTTATTTTAGTTTTTTATTCTCCATATAAACTTTTCGTTAAGAAAAAAAATTGACTACTTATCTAAAATTTATTTTGTTTCTCAACAACGACATTTGATATCGTCGGCAAAAATTTGAATCACGTTGGAAAATCCAAAATTTTCAAAGAGAGACAAAAAAAGTTTGAAAATATTAAATTTTCAAAATTTTTGGTATGTACTGGCAAGTGATATACTACCAAGTAGAAAAAATCAACAATTAATTGTTGTGCATACAATTCGCACAAAAATAAAGTCATAAAATAACTCTAAATAAAACCGTTTTGGATTTACGTGATTTAATAATTTTTCCGACGATATTTCATCTTTAAAGCTACTTAAATAATATTATTATAGTATTAAGAATTATATTACCTTTATAATTTTTCAAAATTCTATTCTTCTATATAGAACAACGTTTCGAACCATTTTTAAGTTAAAATCTTTTATAATAATTAATTTGGATAGTTTTTATGTCATAATAAGCTTCAGATTAATTAAATAAATTTTCTAATGTCCTTCATATTTCTTTGTAGGTCACAAGAACATCCCACTAGCAACACTAGGGTTGGAACATCGAAAATAAACCATATGTCGATATCCACCGGTAATAGATAGAAAAATATCAATATGTTATGTTAGATCTAACCAATCTTAAAGAACGTTAAATTTTAGTGAAAGGAAAATTATTATTTCAATATTTTTTGGCGTCTTCTGAGAGTAATTACAAATATTTAGTATGAATCTTAAGGAAATTTAATCCTCAACAAGATTGGTTATAATGCATTTTGCAATAAATTGCACTTAAAAATATTTATTAAAGCGAAACCACTGAATACCTAACTTGCTGCATTGTTTGACATATTGCTGATTTGTATGGCACTGTATCTAAGTAGCTGTTCCGAATTTAAAAAATACTGAATATAAAATTTACAGGAAATTTAACCTTCTTTGAAATTGGTTATGACAAAGTATTACCTAAAATGTATTAAAATCGAGTTACATAGATCAATGATATTTTTGTACATTAAAAATTTTATTAAAATCAGGCATGCTTTTTGGCCTCAGCTCTCGGACCGCAACGGATCTTTATCGGTTGAGGTCGGGTAATTTAAATTATTACTGCTTCAATAAGATTACCGCTGTCGACTTCCTCTCGCTATGAAAGTTCAAAAGAAAATAACCCACAATAAATATAACCATGCTAAATTATAGAAAAAAAAATCAATACCACACAGCTAACCAATTATAGCTAAGTACTGTTTACTGCTGTCTGTTACAGCAGCTTAGAGTTTGTGTTGGAGAAAAAACAGAACATAAATATCGCTAAGTGCTGGGGTACTCATGTAGGCCGGACAATTATCAATAAACAATTGAATATGTTTGCTGTTATTTATGCCATTTCTAATTGTACCCGTTCGTTGAATATTTCGCACGTCTATACTCTTGTGTTTGCACGATAGGCGATCGGAAGCGAATGTATTTTTTAAAACACCTTGATTTCGCGGACTTGCCAGTCATGAACGAACATAATTTTTCAGATTATTCCAGTGACAATACGATTCTAGATTTTTACAATTTTTTTTAAAGAGAGATCTATGCTCCTCTCACTCACTCTTCTCTCCTCTTAAAAAGGTTAAGAGTTAACCAGATTTTTTATTTGGAAATTCGAATTATAAGACGTTTACATTACTTGAAAGACGAAAATAAATACAAATTATCGAAGGGGACGGGTTGCTTTGTCTTTATACGAATTGAAGGAAGATTTTCAAAGAACCAGAGAATCCATACGAATTATCGGGATATACGAATTACCAGGATATGAATTATCGAGATTCCACTTTATATTGTTTAAGATATCGGTATCATCGATGTATCGCTATAAAATATCGATATATCGGATGTTAAAATATAGGCTTTTCAAATTCTATATATCGATGTATTGCGTTTCGATATCCCAACCCTAAGCAACATTACAGCCTCTAAACTAAGCGATTAATAGTGATTCAGAGCATAACAAAACATAAAATTGCAAATATCTCGAAAAGCTGATTGGACATGTACTATTGTCATTCTCACCGATTCATTTATACCAACTTAAAATATCAATACAAATTTAATAACTAAAAAAAAGATAACCAATATCCTCGTTATCCTCAATGTTTGTTATTATATCTAAAAAAAACAAACAATACAACTGCCCATAATGACTTCATGTCCTACAGTTTAATTGTATGTTGCTTATTTGGCCCAAAAATAGACACCTAACCTTTCATTAAAAACTTCATACTAACCTAAACTCACTTGCTTACTGTTTAACTTCTAATAATATTCTTTGGCGTCTAAAATGAATATGGTCTCGGAACATTCTACTATGAAGTTGTCATTGGAGGTCAACCATTAGATAGTTTTTTTTTCTTTTTTATTTCTTGTGCTTATCCTATTTTGTTTATCTTTGTAAGAGTTGTTTATGCTAATAAATACATTTTATTTTTAAAGATTAAATTAATAATACAGGTAATAAATTAACTTTTATTTTTTGGAGATTGGTAATTTATAATTAGATAACTTATATTTAATATTATTCTAAAAAACAAATCTGAAAATTTCCTCAATTCTTTTTATAAATGAATAGATTGATGAAGATATCCGGATAAAAATATCGTACCTGCCAGAGGTTACGAGTATTTTCAAGAAACTAGACTTATTTGTTTCGTAGGACATGTAAAAAATCTGATAACTGACAAAAGAGTCTTTGTTCTGGATATAAAAAAAAAAAAAAAAAAAAAAATCAGAATTAGTTTTCAGAATTGCGCTTTGTAAAAAAACTATATATATATATATATATATATATATATATATATATATATATATATATATATATATATATATATATACACAGTTTTTTTTTACGATATATATATATGTATTGGCAACACTTTTCATGTTTGCCCTGGCCTTCACCATATCTCTACACAACCCTGAGGCAAAGGTAAATGGATAATGCGGCCTACCTCACCCAATTCCTCCCCTTTCTTCTCCCTCTCTAGATTACCGCCGATGTTTACACTGAAGAGGCCGAAACGCGGCGGTGATGAAGAATGTAATCGATTTTATCAACATCGCCTGTTAGGAACAGGATTAATTGCTTCCAATTGATAAGCCAAGGGCTAGTACAAATACTGCTCAGTATTCCCTCACTCGGTTTTTATCATTTATTTTTAATTAATCCGTTTGGAATTTCATAAAAATATATTCAAGTTTAATATTGCTTCAAAAATTACCCAACTCGACGAGTCAAGTGCTTGGATAATGTATTTTCACTTGCAACTCTGCCAGTATTTTACCAGGAATATGCTCTTTAGAGAGGTAAAAAAAATAAAAGAAAAAAGAAACAATAAATGCATGGAACTTTATAAAAAAAATTATATATCTGTCGTTATAACAGTAAATTATTTATTAATTGAGAGACTAAAAATTCTAAAATAGGACAAAGGTTATTAATAGGTTAAATATTAATACAAAATTACATAAAAAAGCCTTGAGTTATGCAAACCAGTAGTATTGTAAATGCATGAATTTGACTACATTTTCCAAGGCTTTTTATAAACATGCGTTCAAAAGACCCGAGACTTAAAGTATAACAATTTTAACTAAAGCATACTAAAAGCTGTAATCTATGTTCAATAATATAAAACTTTCGACCAAAAAAACATAACTATAAATTTTACTAACCCTGTAGATAATTGTTTGATTCAACCATATCTAGACCATATCTGACCAACTGCGACTCTCCGTTAATAGAG
This sequence comes from Rhaphigaster nebulosa, assembly GCA_948150685.1. Lineage (NCBI taxonomy): Eukaryota > Metazoa > Arthropoda > Insecta > Hemiptera > Pentatomidae > Rhaphigaster > Rhaphigaster nebulosa. The sequence goes on from OX411306.1 coordinate 187,390,893, forward strand.
AAACTCCAAAAGTTAGAAAGTGACAAACGAGTTAAGCCCTACATCCATGGACTGCAGTAGATGAGAGGGTCCCACAAGGGATCATCCTTTGCCCATCAACATTCATTCGTTTAGTTGCTAATGGAAGCGCGGGTAGGCCACCTGATCCCTTAGGATGTCAACGACCCTTTCTGAAATTTTGTTTCTGATTACTACCATAAGAGACACGAGGCAACAATTAAATTCAAAAATTGATTCTTTGAAAGAATTGAATTCTAAATTTATGAATAATTATGGTAAAGAGATATCTACAGGAGGTAAGGAAAAAGGTAATGTATTTTTTGTTATTCTTAACCTACCTTCTTAATTGAATATGATGAAATGAATGTGTTATGATTTTTGTCTGGAAGAAAACGAAAACAATCATACTACCATTGAGGTTTTATTTAAATACTATAATAAATTAACAATTTTTATCAATAGTTGATTCTAACTGGAGCCAAACTAAAGTTAGGATCAAAGAAATGCTTTATTTTCTGGATTTGACAAAAGTTATTAAAAAGCAATCAGAATTTTCTAAATAATGCTACAGATGATTAAATTAGAATTTTATTTTTTAAAGTATTTTTCATCTTAATTTGAATACAATCCGTTAGGTAACTGTTTTTATCATTTAATTGATATCTAATAAACATTATTATGACTTTGATATTATATTTTGAAAATTAATTTTAGATTCCAACATCACAAAATTCAAAAAATAAAAATAAAATAAAAAGTGGACATTAAAATAGAAATTGAAATCGTAAACAAATAGAAACTGATATTTCAATATAAATTATACAATCGCACAATAATTAGAGTGCTATTAATTAAAACATTATCTAAAAAACAAAATTATTTGCCTATTAATTTGCTACCAGAAAAAGTATTTTGCAATATGGAAATTTCGCTACATTTTTACATAGTTAAAGATAGGGTGTCAGTCAAGTAATTTTAATAATAGTCCATATCGTATGTTTAGTTACCTTATATTTAGTTAGCTGAAGTTTCTTCAGACAGATTTCAGCGATGTCCTAATACCGTAATGCCACAGATTTATGAATAGGTGCATTTGTGCATAATATACAATATTAATACGTTAAAAATTAATAGTTTATTAGATTTGATGAAAAATTTTGCATTTTATTATCTTTGAATTATTTTTTAACTATTCATATTTCATTGTTTTATTTTAATTTTCATTTGATTGTAAATTTATAATGTCTATTATTTATGTTACATAATTATTCATCCAAGTTTACGTTTATATTTGTTATTTACTCTTTGAATTTGGATGTCTAAGAAACACAATGAATTGGGAAAAAATGTGAAGTGAAGGCCAAAACAGGGAAGGAATAGTTTACTAAGAGAAGGACGGACCGCAATAAGTACCGATATTTTTCCAGCTTTCCAGGATATGAGACCGTCCTCCTGTCTTCTCTAAAGCTGTTATCTAATCCAAGTCCAAGTCCTTTATCCAGGTCCCTTCATCTCAGGGTTTTCCGGAGGGAATTCTGACGTGAGAAGGGGGAGAAGGATGCTTCCTGCAGTATTTACAACGGACGAAGGGAGACGATGGTTTTGTTTAAGGAATAAATTTCTGAACATATCTTTTAAAATTTTTCTTTCCATAGAAATATATTATAAAGAACAAATATCTCCATGGCGATAGCCCTCCCTATTGCTCTATCTTTTTAGAAGCATATTTGTGTAATTTTTTCTTGGTTGCGTAACTTTTAGCAAACTTTTTTTACAGGTAATTTAAAAAAAAATAATTAACTTTGCTATAGGTTTGAATAGATCATTATAGCTTATCTGTTACAGTTAATTATTAAAAAAAAATAATTATACGGTGTGTTAGTCTCAGTCTGTTATGAATCGAAGAAAAAGAACTACATTTGGTATGCCCTATCTGACTTTAGCCTCTTATTTGTAACCATACTCTCTACATTTTCTACAGAATTAAGATCAATGTTTATTGAAGGAAATGGTATACAATACTAACTTCTTGAAGTAACCGTTTAACCTATATTAATGGTATGTCTTGCAATGAAAATAATTTTTCACTAATTAATGCTGAGAGAGCCATTAATTAGCATTAATCTTCAACGGTTTAAATTGTGTATCTCTCAGCATTCACCTGCCACCAGTTATTGTTCAAAGTTCCGCTTGAGCTTCAAAGTTTATCCTTCCCCAACCAGTGAGATGTACTATTGTGAAGAACTCCGCCTTCTCAATATTCTCCTCTTCACATTAGGCTAGTGTAAGGCGCATTTCGATTCGTCAGGAAACAATAATCGTCGTCAGTCGTCCGAATACAAATTCAGAAGTTCTGTGGTAGGGATTAAACCATTCTTTTTAATGTTAGCATCCAGCAGAACAAACAGTTTCTGGAGTTTATCTCCACTGGACGATCCATTCCAGCTTTCCTTCTTGTGTGTTCCCTTGAAAGAACTTTAGATTCAAAGGAACTATGAATTCCTGGCCATGGTGCAGTAGTTCTTTAGGTTCACTGTTCTTTAGGTTTCCTTTTTCCAGGTATTGAGTATCAGGTCTCACAAAATCATGTTCTGTTAACTGACGAATTTACGAAATACGAATTTAACTTATATAGATATGCAGTAAACGAAGCGGTAGGAATAATTGTATTCAAACAAGGAATGAAAATTAATAAAATAAAAAAACAAAACAAGAATTAATATTGCTTGTTCCTACAAGTACACTTGTACTATCATCTATAGCACGTCACAACAATTCTTCCTTCCCACAGAAATCCTACCATAGGATACATAACCCTACAAAAAACATTTATTTGATCTATATAAGTGGTTCCAAAAATAAAAATTAAAATCAAATGCCACAAAATCCAGCCACGCTAACTTCTCCCTGCGGGAAGCTTCATATCCAGCAGCAAAAATCGACAACAGCTCTATAGTTTCGAAAAACTACGTACGGTATTTCGGACTAAAGACTCACATGAAACAAACATACAAAATTAAAAAGACAAGAATTGACAAGAGGATAGAAACAACTATTACATGTTCTGTACTATAAAAAAAAAGACTATGGTTTTATGGAGGAGAACTTTCGGATACAGCAAAAACACGTCCACAAACACAAGATATCAACAACAAAATCCAAAATTCTTAGATAAATTGTAAATGCACCTTGCTTTGTTTCGAATCACACTAAAAACAACGACAGGAACATTCCAAACATCTTGCATTCCCTTCAAATACACCATATTTCAATCTTCAACTCAGAATCACCCCAATCCACTAGTTTCATCACTTTCCTGCTCCCTGTTACCTTGTCTAACTGGACTGAGGTTAAAAATATTATGACGTAGAGGTCTCCTGGTTCACCAGTAATAAAAATTCCTGAACGCATTATCTAGCAGATCGAGGGCATAAAAAACACATCGAATATGCTTTATACGATACAACACATATGAAAATAAAGAATAAAGACTAAAATTGTATTTAAATATGTTTTGTGTGATTATTAAATAAATACAGTAAAAGAGTAATGATAAAAAGTCTGTACTGTTGAAAGAAACTTTGACCGATGGTGATTTCTGACTATTATTGAATGAATAACCAACATCTCGTGACAACCACCGGACACAATCAAATAACCAATGTCTATAATTAGGGTTAATTGAATATCTTTCTGACATTAATTTTTAACTGAAGAGGACAAAAGATACTTGACTCAGCTCAAGCTAAGAACTTCATCAAAGATAAAATAGAGACTGGCTGGCTACTTCTTTCCGGCTGATATTGGCCATTGTCCACTCTCAGCTGAGCCCTCCATTCAGCTCCGAGTCTACTCTTCGATTGACCCACTGGCGAAAGATACCATTTCATTCTCAATGTTTTTGTTATTTTAATCAATGATGAGGATACATCGTACTTCATAATAACCTCAACTGAAAATATAGATATTTAAACTATGTTTTTTTGAAAAATGAATATCTGATAAATTGGGCACAACTGTGTTATGCCACTTTGTCCACCTCATAACAAAGGCGATAGGAATGAGTAAAAAAAAAAATAGAAAAAATTACAAAAAAAATCCGATGAACCACTCAGGTCAAATTTGACGTTTTCCATAGATTCACCCCAAATGTATAAAATTATAATATTAAGATTGAAAAAAGTATTTTAAAAAAAGTAAAAATCTAAACAATTTTTAATTTTTTTTAATATATAAAAAAATGTTTACTTTCTCCACTATATAATTCATATTTTTTTTACCATATTCGCTAATTTTAACTTATTTATTGATGATGTGCAGAGTTTAAATTTTACGAAATTCAGTTAATTTAGCTAAATTAGAACATTTGTGCCCAAAATCTTCTGGGCAATATTATACTGCTTACATTAGAAATAGTCTGTTTCAGTACAAGAATTTAGATATCACCTACCATATTTCAGAACAACATTATTTACACTATAATGATTTAATATATGCATTTAACACATTTTCGATTAAAATCGCACTTGTCACTTGTGCACACAATACCGTCCTTGTTTTCTATAATTATTTTTCCTAATGTAACATTATTATTTATATATTTCTATCGTATGTAATATATAATTTTTTATATTAAATTAATAATAGAAATAGAATAAGAATAATAGAATAAGATAAATAACATAGAAATATATAAATAACAGAGTATGTTTAGCACAGTACGTATAATTATTATAAATTATTTTTTTTGGATTTCCTACACTACAGCAAATTCAAAGACCTCACTTAAAAATTAAATTAAAATAAAATATAATTGTTCGTTACAGATGTTAAAGAAATAACCATGTGTACATGTCAATAGATCAAAAGTAAAAAAAAAATAAAAATAATAACAATAAAAAAAACGCTTTATTACTCATCCATGAATGATTTGAATAAATACACTAAGAAGATTTTAAATTTAATATATCGTAAAATCAATTTGTTTCATTTAATATTTCATATTTTTGTGACAATAAAACAATTATTGCTAAGACATAAATTGTAGACCTGTTAAAGTATATATATATATATATATATTTTTTCAATTCGGCTTATTTAAACCAAATTGTTTATAACAACTGTTTTAAAAAATACTCAAAATTTAATTAGAAAAATTCCGTAGAAACCTGGATGGACGGGAGTTTCGCATAATATGAAATAGTAGTAAGCAGGATATCAGTAACAAGTTGATATATTTCTAATTAGGGATTGATAAATTATTTGCCACTTCTATAATTGTGTTTTTATTTAAACACCATCATGCGGATCTCAACTGATACATTTCTCTTAAATGTTTAAAAATTTGACACCATTTTATGCGAATAAACATCCTTTCTAACTTCTTATTAGATATACAATATATAGATGTTTAATGTATATGTACCCACCCGGACGATCTGGAGTCACCACGATTAATTGTTTACACTTCACTGATTCTAGAGCCGATAATTACAATTAACTGAAAGCAATTACTTAGCTAAGGGGGCTATTGTTGGAGGGGAGGGCTGACAGACACAGGTTAAAAGGAACCACTCATTAATACAAAGTGGTTCCGGCGAGGCAGCTCATTCACAACTCGGACCCGCCCGGCCCAACTTCGAGGTCTCCTTAATCCAGGGATTTTTCTAGCTCAATCTCTTGACATCCCGTTTAAACTTCACTTCTTCAATGGCACTGGAATTTTCCGCTCCATTTCGTCTTTATTGTGCTTGGAGAGCATCTTGGCAACCTATCCTAGACTCTCTGGATTAATGTAATCTACTACACCTTATATAGCCTACTCTGTTCCCTCCTCCTCCTCCCAACCGACTTTTAACTAACTAACTAAAAATATAATTAAAGTTAAAAACTAATTATATCAAAATAGTTACTTTATTCAACTGTAATTTTGAACAATTACTGTCTTTGTCTTACCGTCTCAATCAATTATGTCTTTAACAGTTGTTTAAACGATTTTTCCGATACCTCAGCCATCATTCAAGAGGCTAATATATACATCTTAAGCTATACCACTTTCCGACCATAATAGCAAACTGATCTACTCTCTATAAAATAAAATAATTATTTTTATAATTTTTAAATAATATTTAAAATTTTTATAATTTTAAACTATTAAAAAAAGACCTAAAAAAATGTTTGTTACGGCCCATAAATATAAAAGAAAATTTTCGTTTTGCTTTAAGGTAGAAAATTATAGAGGCGGTCGGGCGCGGGAAAAAGGGATATAAAGGAAGGCTGTTTATAGTCCCAGAGCGATGGAACGATGGCACCACCCGTGCGTGAATACATCTTTAGTATATTAGCTAATAAAAGGAGGGATTTATCTATGGAGGGGATTTTTTATTACATATGGCGACTTAGCTTTATGGTGGTTCTCAGCTTCGGTAGTTTTACTTTTATCCCTGTCCTCTTGTTTCTTATCTGTTGTTGTTTATATAACGCAAGAACTTTTTATTAAAAGTCACAAAGCTTTCAATAAAGGTCCTATGCAGAGTTTGAAGGAGTAAAAAGGATATACCGTGTCACAGTGGTGATGAAACGTTTTGATGACCGATTGTGGTATTCGATCATGCTGTAGGTCAGATACGCAGATTGCAAAAGTAATCCTAAAAACTTCAATGAGTAGTTAATTAAAGAGAGGATTCTCTCTTCTCGATCTATCTAAAGCCTTATTTTCGTCTTCACAATCGATAAAAAGAATATTTATGAACGAAGGTCGAAATTTATTTGATTATAAACACGGATAGGAGTGAACCTTTACTTAAGAACAATTGTATCTACGGGCATTTCATTTTAAAATTAGAAAACAAGAGGGAATGTAGAGTGGCATCTTCTAGTGGATGAAAACCAATGATATTCAGTTGCTTATGGAAAACCGACTCTTAGAACCCAAGGAAACTGAATATGATATTTTTACTCTTTTCTGAAAGTAGTATTCTTAATTAAACCACACCAGGATAGTTTAATCACAACTATAATTTTACGAATTCCTCTCCTTTTTTTTTTTAATCATGTTACGATAGATCCTAGCTTTCCAAATATTTTGTTTGGTTTGGATTCAACGCAATATAAATTTAAAATAAAATTCTTTAAATTGACAGTGTATGGTATTCAAACAAAGATTAAAATTTATGAAACATCAGGATCCATATCTATCACTGGCCCTTATTTGGAACGTTATAGCTAAAGCATTCCTAAAACACTAGAGTGGCAATAACATTAAGCCTTTGAATCCAAAGCCATTGCCATTCGAAATTACGAAATTGAATAATCAATGATAAAACGAAATAGATAAAATAAAGCTGTTTTTGCAAAGTTGTTCAAACCAGTAATCAAACGGCAAGTATAACATAGTGTGCATACTAAATTTCTGCCAGATGTCAGGGGCGGAACTAGCTAGAATTTTCAATTATTCAATAACAGGGTATGGATCACTTCAATAATTATACTTAATTAATATTGTATCAAAAATTTAATAAATTAAAAAACAGAAATATGTTTAGAAATTCCTAGTTGAAAATTGATCTTACGAAAAGTCAATTTTCCTAAAGATGAAGTGATAGTGGGTATATTATTTTCATTGATTTTTTATTTAGCTTGAAAACGATTATTTTATAATATAAAGTTAAAATTTGAAAAATATATTGAATAGTTGCCGGAATAATATATAATCATTAATATTTATGTAAACATTTTCAAACTACATAAGCATAATAAAATATCTTTCACTTTGCAATAGCACTTCACCGTAAATGTTCATCCCGTAATGTGCGGTTGAGATATACACCTATGTTTGCCTCCCAGTTATTAGATGAATTATCATAGGACAAAAATATCGATTGGAGTATGACGAATTTCCCAGGCATTACGGAAAAGATGGACTCGTCGTCAGAAGGAAGGTTATAGCAATGAAATATAGACCAAACAATGAAATAGTGTCCAGCAAGACAAGGAAGGAAAAGAGGGCGGTAGGAAAAGTAAGGCATTGAATAGGAAAATGAGAAATCTCTAATAAAATTCATAAAGTCATCAATGATCCATATTGTTAAAGCATAAATAAAGCATATCTTAATTTCCCATATGTTGCGGATTTGGCACGAAATATATACCTATATTTCCATACATATACCTAAACTCCTTACACATATGAAGCCATTAGCATCTTTCATTTCTTCCAAATAAATTACAGATATTCACTAATGTGCCTGAAAGAAAGATGGGTACCAGACCTTCCAACCTTTGCAGAGCTAGCATTTCGCAGTTAATTCACAAATCACTATCATTTCATACAAATCAATCACTAGTAATAATTTTTATACAGTTGTACATCTCAAGAAGAAAAAAAAATATGGTTTTGGCGACCAACGAACTTCCTCGCTAAGACATATTACAGCCCAGACAAACCGGGCTATCTATAACTACAGAGAAAGGAACAAGCGCTTAATAGACGAGTGATTAATAGGAGTAGGAGCGATGAACCATTGTGAGCAATACTAAAGCAAACTCTAACTAATTTGCCGGCCCAAGTCAGCACCTCACTAATTGCCTTAATTGAGATCCCAGTATTAGCCCTCCCCACTAACTCATGCGAAATTTATTCAATTCCCAATTAGATAGCAAATATCCATCGCCGTGATCATGTTTTCCGCATCGTCTAGGACGTTTGTGTTTCACTTGGATCTGAATTCGCGGCAAATATTTACCACAGCACGATAAACAGTGACTGAGAACATCTCACGAATATTATTAGTTTTCTAATTAGTTTTCAAAGTTCACAACTACTGTAATAACACAAATAGCAATCGATGAGGAACTTAAGAAAGGAGTTGTACATATTGCTTATAAATCTGTTGGCTTTTTATTTTATTTTTAAAATTCAAATTTTTATAGCGTATATAATGTGTATAATATGTATATAATCATTTTTCAAGTAGTTTTCCTTAAAGTAGTTAGTTATTCGGAGATTAGGGCGTAAGTTCTGTTGGTCTTCAAGGTCATATATTTAAATAGCTTTTCTTAAGAATACTACAATGCTGAATCGAAGATACATTTAAAGGTTAACAATCGAATATTTCTTTTTCTTCTTAAGTCAATAAGCCTTTTTGATATTTTTGAGCCGAAGAAATAGGCCCACTTCTGTCTTCCAATATATTTCATAATCTAATCTTACTATTTGCCTTTAGTCGAAACTTGCCAAATAATGCCATGAAATTTGCCAATACCTCTACTCCCAATTAATAAACGTAATATAACCATGTTGAAGGTTTATGAGAGATGGCATTGCCAAGGAATTCCTGAAATTCGGTGATGATGAACTCCTTAATATTTTACCTCAACTTTATGAGAAAACTACAGATTAGCTTACTATCTGTAGTTAATAAAATATATACTACTATCCTTTAAAAAAGGTTGAGACGTATTGTTGAAAGCTAACTTGAAGAGGAACAGGCAGGCTTCTGCTCTGAAAAGCACACCCAGGACCACATTTTTTTTCTCAGAAATATTTTGGAAAAGGCATAGGACAGAGATAAGAGTATCTAAAAGGCTTTTCTAGACCTGAAATTTCCGCTTGACTCTGTGTCTAGATATAAAAAAATGGAATGCCTTCGCCGCATAGAATGTACCAACAGATTTACTACTGGCAATAAAATCGACGAATGGAAAAGCGAAAGGAATCGTAAGGATTAACAGTAAGGAATCCAAATCGTTCATTCTAGTTAGAGGAGTCACACAGGATAGAGAAGTCAGCCTTAGGAGACAAAGGCTAAAAGTTCACCATTTTAGTGGATGGGATCCATAAAATTTGCAAACGCAGAACACCGTGGACTGCAATAGGAAAACGGAAGATGCGCTTACTTTACAGTATTTGTAAAGTGTCTCCTACATGCGGACGTTATGGTTCTAATTGCAGATTCGAAGGAAAAGCTACAACAGGCGATGGTAGAATGACAGGAGGAACTGCTACGGAAAGGAATGTCTATCAACAACTCGGACAGCAAGGTTGGCCTAGTTCTCTCATGGAATGAAGAGGAAAATTTTGAAATGTTATGTAACGGGGAGGTCCTAGAGGAAGTAAACGAGTATAGCTACCTGGGAACTATAATAAATTGGTCCGATAGGATTGACCAAGAAATAGAATTTCAAAGGCGAACCAGGTGTACTACCAGATCAATAATAGCATTATAGCACACCTTGAATTAAGGAGAGATGTATCGCGCCTTTCTTAGAATAGAGGTAAAATTCAAAATTTGAAGTGGTTGGAAAATCATATTTGATTTTTTTTTTCTGAACTTACAATTATTTCTTATTAAAGCACACTTATACACATTCGTAGAGTATTTATTACTATCTACCATCAAGCGGATAAGAGAAAATTGTAATTTAAAATGCGAATAATAGATTAAATTTTGGATATAAAATATGTCCTTTTGAAAAAAAAATCTGCCATGTTTAATACAGTTGAACACAGACATGTTCTCTGTTGAACGGAATATGCTTAAGAATACTTTACGGAATATATTTGTTCCCTTTTGAAGCTAACCTCTAACTTGAGCCTAGCAAAAGAAAAGGATTTGTTCAGTTCAGTGAGAAATGGTTGGAGTGCTCCATGCAATTCATCCAAATGGATTTCAATAAAATATATATTTTTTTAATTGTATGGGTCCTTTTGAAAGTTAGCTTCTTAATTGTTCTTTATTAATTCTAAAAAAAAAATGTTAGGCCCATCACTTGGTTTCAAAAATTGACTTCTGCATCGTGTGTAATAGTTTAAGATTTCTAAATATGCGCGAACTCACTCATTTCGAAACTGATAAATAACAAGCAATGCCACCTTTCCTTCATTTCCGCTTTAATTTATTTTTATTTTTTTTAGATACTGTAGACTCCAGGTGCTTAAAGTTCTCTACATAATTAAACAAAATGATTGCCATTTCTTCTAATAATCTTATATTTTATTTTCTCCATATTTGTTTCGAGATCTAATTACATGGACCAAAGTTTTTAGAAAAAAAAAACTATTAATTCTGGGTTGCACTGTTTTTATATACGTTTTAACTAAAATCCCCAAAAAATATATGCAAAATCAATTATTAACAATGAGATATGTCATGTTAATAAACAACGGTAAGCTTTGAGATCCAGTTGCTAAAAGACAAAAGAGTTTGCGGTTTAGGGAAGACCTTTCCAGTTTAGCGCCCCATGAAACACGTTGCCGGCAGTTTCCAAGCAATAAAACTCCACGCAACATAGCCGATTTCGTTCCTGTTTTAAAGCAGGATTATTCCGGACTCTGCAGTATGCTTCTATATTTCATGATCAAAAACCGAATCTGCACCTTAAAATCTGTTAAACTAACTTTATTTTGCATTATACATGAAACGGCCTGTTTGTACTTAGGGAGCTGAATGTCGAAGTTCAAAAATACATTTTCGTAATCAAAACTAAACGTAATCGATCTCACTGAGAGCATTTTACCAAAATCATACTTCATACTGAATAAAAAGTAGGAATATGATAATTATAAAACATGCAAACACACAAAATAGTCCACGTAGTTAATAAATAAATAAATACAACATTTCGATACCGATAAATTTATTTACCTTTTGTAACTTTTGGTCAAAAGATTCTTTTGTCGTATCAATCAACTATTAGCTCATCATTCCATAGTTTAAATCAGTAAATGTTTTAACTGGTGGAGAATAAAATTGTAGAAACCTACAACTCCTCACATTTCCCATCCCACTGCTCTACTATAATGTTATTATTAATATTTTTAAATAATAGCGATTTAATTTAAAATAACCTCTTGACTTATTTAAAAAAATAATTAACCTGCAGGAAGCCAGAAGGGGCGAAGAGGAAGTTTAAATCAGTCATAGTCAAACAAAACAAAATGAACTACTAGCGGAAAATGGAGTGGATATTAGAAAATCAACCCCAATTCCAAAGGGAACAAAGTTGGTTGGTACACATGGAATTCGGAAAATCCAGTCATTTAATAATGGTGCGCTATTCAACAATTGGAACAAAATTGAACTTTTTTAACAAGAGAAAGCGTCTTTAATGGAATAACACTGGTATTTAAATTTTTGTTTTCCTCTTTTCTATGAAATGTATTAAATATTCACGTAGAAAAGGAGCCATGTAGTTTATGTACAGTTGGAAATGAAATTCGCTAAAAGTATAAAATTAAAAAAATTAAAATAATGTTACCAACGAATTCGGCCCGCCTAAAAAGTAGCTGACGAAATTAATTAACAAGTCATCTGGCTCCCATCCATCAATAAACAAGTTTCCAAAGTACTCCGAGCTAATCTAACTTCGCTGAAAAATCAATTCTCTAAAAAGTTTCTTATCTTCGTGGATTTAAAGTAAGTTTAATTAACACATCGTTAAAATGTAATTCTTTAAACTTTACTTGGAAAAAAAGCCGATCACTTGAAATTGACGGGAATTTCGTGGAAAATTGTTGTTACCGGCTCTAAACGAAAATATTGAAAATTAACTATTATTTTAAAAAGATGTAGTTATTTTTATGTTGAAAAAGAAATATAACAGATTACAAAAAATAATAATAATTAATTCTACTTTACTTATTAAATTATTCTATATAGCGAACTTCATAAATTTAATAAAATATATTATATAATTTTAGAAATTTTATATGAAGAATACTGTAGCAGCATATATCCAATTATGGATTTTTTATTACCGAAATACAATCGATAATAAAAAATCAATCATCACACGATGACCGCGGTAAAAAAAGTAAAATACACTGTTAATTTTCTTCGCTCAAAAAAAAAAAAAAAACAACTGTACTAATTTCTTTATAAAATATAAGTTTTCTATTACAAATTTTGATTCATATTTGGAGCCATTATTTTACACGCCGACGTGCCAAAATACCATGTAAGTATTCTGATAAGTAGAGAAAAAATATAATATAGAAGTATTAAAAAGAACACTATCATATGAATTCGTAATTACAAGAATAGGTAAGGATATAAAATTAAATTTGGCTTTTTCTCATTTTTAGCATTATTTAAAAGTTATAATGGAATGCTTTGTAATATAATGGATATTAAAGCATTAATACAATAATTTTATTATACCTATTATGTGCCTGTATAAGGTTTGATAATAATGACACTTATTTTTAATGTATTTTAGAATAAGAAAAGGATTTGAAAATGGACAAGAGTCTCAAATGTTGACCTATGGAAATTCTATATTTTATATAATTTTATAAGGGTTATATTATGATATGAATTTGAAAAAGAAGCATTGAATAGGCATAGATTTTTTTTTTTTTTTTTAAATGTATTCGATTTAAAATATACTATAGGCATGAACATTATTTTAAACGGATTTAAGATTTTTTGCATTTTTAATCAGACACCTAAAAATGACCTAGAAAAAATGACCCATTGCTCATTTCAATAAATTATATCCTGAAGTGGAATCGATAATACGCCCATCCTAAATTTTAGAAAAAGAAAAAAAAAATTATAGGTCTTCATAGTAGATTTTCTTATCGCTTGGTAAGATAACCTATTTGAATGCCTATGTATCTTATACTGGAAGATTTTTTCGTAAAAAAAATTAGTGATGCTGAATTTATACTCTTCTTTTTATCATAGTAACTTGAGAGAAAGAGGATGATGGGACACAAAGGAAGATTTTTTTTTTACCATTGCCTTTTTAGAAGCAAGGTTCCTTCAAGGAATAACCAATGATAACCAATGATAATAACCAGGTAAAGATTCGGACATTTAATAACGTATACGCTGCTAACGTATTCTGATGCCTTTTGAGACAAACCTAACTTCGCAGGCAGTGAAGCTATCAGGCAGTGAATAATCCCCAGAGACGGTTACTATTAAAATAATAACCACAAATCAATAGAAATCAATGGAGAAATGAGTGGATGAAGGTCTAATGTTAGAAATTTAAAGTTTTTCATATAATGACAAATAAAGTTTTTTTTTTATGTAATTGTGTAAAGACATGGTCGATAGATTGGATACAATTAACTGAGAAATCATACGATTAACCAAGAATCTTGGATTGTTAATGATACATGATAAGCTATATGCGATGATAAGCTCAAATAACATAACAATTTCGTCCACTCATGCCCTCAAATAACTTTTCAATGACCAAACCTATTTACAATTGATCGTACTTATTAAAATTAGTATAACAAAAAATGCCACGAAACCCTTACAAAATTCGGTTGAAGTACATAATGCGAGCCATGTAGAACAGGTAAAATTGATATGCATCGTGGTGTTAATCCCGTAAGCTTCCGAGAACCTCCAAGAATTCAAAGACGAGCTTAGGCAACTAACGTCAAGATAAGAGAAGTTACAGCAGCAGTTTCCTGACAGCTGAGAACAAGAGATTCACATGAAGTTTTGAAAGCACAAATGAGATAAATATTTTAATGTGGCATAAATAATAATAAAAATAATAAATTTCATTGGCCGATAGGAATGACAACGTCATATTTATTAAACTTTCACAAAATTATAAAATTAGTATTGCAATTTGAACTATTGATCTTAATTAACACATCAGAGTCAGCATAATGACATAGCACAACTGATGTCAGTGAAGACCTAAATGAGCAGTACATTACTGAGATGTAGAGCTCCTCGTTGTGAGGCCGTGAATTATAGATGGAGTGAGGTACAAGGTCTTAAGTTCGTCAACCAGCATGACCTTATAGCACTCCACATTGACACATTTATGCCATTACACATTTTAAAAATTATTTTTAAAAATTGTAAATTAAATGAAAATATCAATATAATGTACAATATAACATAACTAAAGTTAAATTCAAAAAGAGCTCTAAATAGTTTCAGTAAGTTGATAATAAAATAAAAAAAACACTTATTCAGGTATTTTAAAGTAATTAAAACAATTAGGTATTAATTGATGTAACATATTTGTTTCCATTTTATCAATATTCTTTGTATCAAAACGGGATATCAAAGGCAAAGTTGATTGACCAAATTTTACTCGAATTAGGAAAAAACTGCTTATTTCCTATGTTTGTCAGAGGAGAAATGAACATAAGTTCTATTATGAAAAGTTAAAAATAAAATTCTAAATAGGAATAGTAGATAATTGTGTAGAATTTACATTATGGACGATGCTTTCCGAATAAAACGTAAACGCAGAATTCTGCTTGTGCTAAACTGATTAAGTAACATTGTTTTAATGTAGATATTGAAGTGATTTAGGTTTCCTATACACTTCGTTATATTTCAGTTCAAATACTTAGCGTCGAAATGCAGAATAATCAATCTAAAACGAGTTTTTGAGATTTCACTTAATTTATCTTTTTCAGTTTTGGCTCCGTTGGTCCAAAAAAAATCGTTCGTTCATTACTTCTGAGGACATGCTCTCATAAACTGAAAGATTACTAACAGATTCAGTTTTTCGATGAACCTTTACTCCACATTGACACATTTATGCCATTACACATTTTAAAAATTATTTTTAGAAATTGTAAATTAAATGAAAATATCAATATAATGTACAATATAACATAACTAAAGTTAAATTCAAAAAGAGCTCTAAATAATTTTAGTAAGTTAATAATAAAATAAAAAAACACTTATTCAAGTATTTTAACGTAATTAAAACAATTAGGTATTAATTGATGTAACATATGTGTTTCCATTTTATCAATATTCTTTGTATCAAAACGGGATATCAAAGGCAAAGTTGATTGACCAAATTTTACTCGAATTAGGAAAAAACTGCTTATTTCCTATGTTTGTCAGAAGAGAAATGCACATAGTTCTATTATGAAAAGTTAAAAATAAAATTCTAAATAGGAATAGTAGATAATTGTATAGAATTTACATTATGGACGATGCTTTCCGAATAAAACGTAAACGCAGAATTCTGCTTGTGCTAAACTGATTAAGTAACATTGTTTTAATGTAGATATTGAAGTGATTTAGTTTTCCTATACACTTCGTTATATTTCAGTTCAAATACTTAGCGTGGAAATGCAGAATAATCAATCTAAAACGAGTTTTTGAGATTTCACTTAATTTATCTTTTTCAGTTTTGGCTCCGTTGGTCCAAAAAAAATCGTTCGTTCATTACTTCTGAGGACATGCTCTCATAAACTGAAAGATTACTAACAGATTCAGTTTTTCGATGAACCTTTATGGCTGTGAGGTGATTGATGTGGTTTTTAGAAACGCAAAGATTAGCGAGAAACAAAATCTTACATGGTCAAGTCCTAGTCAAATTACAATTCAGCCCGTGGTGGAAGAGTGTGTTAAGGCGTCAAACCTCAATAAAAAAAAATCTATATATGATAATAATTTAAGTAAATCAAATTCATAAATCTTTTTGGAGTTCTTCATATACTTGTTCATTTTTATTTTCTGTAAGTTTATGAAAAGAATAATTATTGATAATTTTGGAGATAAACTCAAAACACCTTTTTGAATCGATTCATACCATTTAAATTCATGTCACAAAAGTAATAATCATCAAAGTGATTTGTTTAATACACACCATTTCATCGCCACACTAAATGGAAGCTCTTTGCATCCTTCTTGAATCTAGTATCGAAGTATCCCCACACAGGTTTACGTTTATGTGGTATCCAATATTTATCCTGTTGTTCAAGTTTTTTTTTTTCCAAAACATGCTTCATTAGCTTGTTTAACAATGTCAGTCATATTTCTTTGTAATTTTTCTTGACAAAATTTCCAACATGTGTAGCAAAAGTGGACGGTATCTTAAGGACAAGGCTTATGGAAATTATTCATGTTTTTTCTTAAGTTATGTTGTGGCTTAGGTAGAAAAAATACAATTTTATTGAAACTTGCGAATGTCTTTCTTCCGACGTAATAAGAACATAAAAAAAGTAGATAAACAAGGTGGTTTAAGGATTATTATATCTGAATAAACACGACAAGAGACTAGATAACTGAAAACATTTCTTTTTTTTCGGTAGATCGCTTTATTGTGAGAACCTACTTTTTTTTTTTTTATTAAAAAGAATAAAATTCAAAACACGATATCTCAGCTAATACTGGTCCGATTTGGACAATCTTTTTTTTTTGGTTTTGTAGGAAATTCAATTAACTTTCAATAAAGTTGGTAGAGAATTTAGTTGCCTTTTAAATGATTATGTATATTATTTATCAAGAAATGTATACATTTTGAGCTATGCGCGAATGAAGATTTATTTTTCTCGATCCTATATAAAATAACATTAAATCGTAATTCGCATGCGCAAAGAAACATACGAAATATCCTTAAAACCCAAATTTCTAAAATTTTGGGCGAAATCGGACGAGCCTTTTTCGAAATGTAGATGTGTCAAGGAAAACACATTTTCGCATGCGTAAGCAAAAGTAGAGGATGGGATTTTATAAAATTGAAATTGGACTATATTGGCACAATCTCTGAAAATATCATCAAATCCGAGGTGTTATGTCCGTCACATGGATTTGACTACAGTCACGAGACCAAATTTTTTCCTTGAAGACGTAAAACGCGAGTGGAAATTTTCGAATCTGAGAACATACATTTTCTTCAATTCCTGCATGAACACAAGGCTTTTCTATCTTCGGTAGTGAGGAAGCAATAAAGTATTTTTTTTTTGTGTCCCAATGTAATATGTCCAATTTTCATTAAAAATCATCCCTTGACACCTAAAAAGAATATTTAGTTTCCTTCAAAACTTGAATTTTTCCTTGTTTACTCCTCAAATATGGATCTACCATAACGAATTTACGAATCATCAAAACTGAAATATTACAAATTCAGTTTAGATTAAACCATTTAACAATTACAAATTTTAGATTTAATTCTATTAGATATAATTATTTATCGATACCTAAATTAAAACCTAGTTGCGAAAATATTACTACCTATTCACTGAGATTTATAAGTATATCAAAAAATCATAGAAGAATGATGAAATAGAAGAATGATAAATAAGGCACAGCATACTGAAAAATATTTATTAATAATTAATTAAATATTTTAAACGAATAGAGCTATAAATAAAATGAGAATTCAAGAATTATGAAAATTTTCGAAATTCATTAGATCGAAATAAATTTTCTTCCTAATTTCTCATCATTAAAGAACAATTTATCGTTTCCATGAACGCAGAAGATCACCCCGGCATTAGAGAGACGGTAGCGGATCCGGGTGAGACAGAATCAAAAGGTACGAATGAATGGGCCGGTGGGCGTGGGAAGGCGAGCGGGGAGGGCCATTATGAGAGAGAGGGATTATAAATGTCTTTGGGTATCTTAAATTCTCAAAGAAGGCCTTTAAGAACTTCCTTCTTCGGTGGAAGGCTTTCCCTCCCAACGGTCTAATTCAAAAAGTTTCTAGCAGTTTCCACTTTTATCGAAAGGTGATCATCCGGCTAGCTGCCATTTACTTTTTATAGAATTCCTAAATGACACCTGGTCAGTTTATCGATGAATTGAACGTTATGCTTATGTTTTCCTAAAGTTTAATATTTTTACTTCCTTCTACGAAGTAAAGGAAGTATTCTAATCGCGAAAATTTTCGGTTTTCAGATTTCGACGAAAATATCCATTTTGACCATCCCTGAATCCATTTTGACTAGCTTCGTCATGGCGTCTGTTCGTACGTTCGTATCTCGCATAACTCAAAAATGATTAGCTATAGAAAGTTGTAATTTTGTATTTAGGATTGTCGTAAAATCTAGTTGTGAACTAGAAACTCCCTTTTTGGTTACTGCTTGATTACCGGAAGTGGTACTTTATTTGAAGGTCATAATTGATTTCCATCAAAAAATATATTAAAATACTATACAAAACTTCTCAAATTTGGTATGTAAATTTATATATTGATTTAAATAACATACTAGATTTGTGTCTAAATTGGAAAACCGGAAGGAGTACTTTACTGGAAGGTCATATTAGACTTTCATCAAAAATTATATTAAAATATAAGGTTAAAATTATCTAAAATTTGGTAAATAGGACTTTTATATTGATATGAATGTATTTACGATATTTTGGTTAAAATTGGTGGGCCGAAAAGGCTACTTTACTTGAAGGTCATAATACGCTGACATCAAAAATTATATTTAAATTAAATACATAAATCATATGTTTCGGTAATAAAGGTTACAAACGCAATTTGGTATCCAATCCACTTAAAGATTTTTATTACTAGTTTTAAGTCTTAAAATTGAGTGTAAAATACTGGTTTTCCTCCCCATTTGTGAGCACCAGCATGAGAATAAGATATTAAGTGGGTTTTTCCGCTTAAAATGTCGAAACTGTCGATTTCTAATGCTTTATCCAGTGATATTGACAGTTTTATAGTTGTCACGGAACATGAAGAAATATCTTGGAAACTAGTCACCTACTGAAGGAAAAAGTCATGTAATAACGGAATGAGACCTCCAGTAACAAGAGTGTGTGTTTTTGTGTGTGTCAATAGATGGATGTCGGGACGCCGAGTGTCGTTTTTACTGTAATCTTCGAAAACTAGCAACGAAATTCAGTATCACTTTTTGAGCCACGGATTTATAATTTATTTATTTATTATAGTTTTCTCGGTTATTTGTTGCCGCCCTCCAGTTACCTCCTCCAAGTACGGTTTTTGAATAAGACACTATCTTGCCATCGCAATCTGGGTCTTCCTACACGCCTAGTTCCAGAGATCTGTCCGGCCAGAGTCTTGGCGGGTATTTCCTCCAAACTCATTCTAACGACGTGACCCGCCCATCGTAGCCGGGAGAACTTGATGAATTTGCAGATGTCCACATCGCTATACAGACTTTGAATTTCTACATTGGATATTTTCTCCAGGTTCCTTCCGAACATATTCCGTGCCTAGATATCCAAAAGCTTGGACTATTTCAACTTCCTGTTCCCGTCAGATGATTGACTAGGAGTTTCGATACACATTTATTTGGATTTATATCCGTATATGAGAAGTCCCAATATCTTTGCAGATCTTTCTATCGTATCAAAAGCATATTGCACTGCTTTTAATCTACCAGCAGATCCAAGCCATCGCATATCCAAGGAGCTTTACACTTCTGTTCAGAATCGTGCCTTCTGTCTGGAATCCAGAATCTCTTACAGCTTTTTCTAGAGACATATTAAAAATAAGGCAGACCAGAATATCTCCTAGTCTTACATCTGTTGTCATGCCGAAACTTCTCGTCAACTCTCCATGCATTCCTTTAAAGCATTTATTGTCTTCCATCGTCATTTTTACCGGACGAACTAATTTTTTGTGTACGTTCGTCTCCGTCATAGCCTTATATTTTTCCTTTCTGTCAATTAAGTCATAGGCTTGTATGAAGTCTTAAGTCAGGTTAAATTAAATAAAGAGTGCTTGAAAATGGCTGGAATGATACCCTCCGATAATCTGAAAACCCGAAAATTTGGGAAATTTGAGATTTGTGAATCTACTTCAAATAGCGAAAATTGTGATAAAATATTTTACTTAAAGAATTACTGAAATTTACAAATAATACCAATACCTGATAAGTTAATAAATTGGGATATTATCGATACAATAGAAAAAATATTGTTGTCAAGTGCCAACATTCGAAACCGGTAAGTGAAAAGTTCGAATCTGAAAGAGCTGGTAAAACTAAAATATTTCTTAACATAGTTGAAAAATTATAAACTATTTAATATAGTTGGGATATCCGAAAATGCTTGGGATATTTTAGATTTATCCTCTCTTCCCCCAATTAACTGTTGTAACAATGTTTCACAAACAGAAATAGGTGTAGATGTTATGCAGTGCTACCGTATATCAACCAATTTACTATATTTTTTTATTTTTTTTTTACGGCTCTACAACCCGGTGACAGGTCTTGGCCTCCTCCATCCGTTTCCTCCAATCGTCACGGTCCCGTGCAGTCGCGATCCAGTTCCTCACTCCTAGCATGCTTCTAGCGTCTGTAGAGACACCATCCGACCACCTCAGCTTTGGCCTTCCTCTCCTCCTTGTTCCATGGATTGGCTGGGTCAGCAATAACCTTGGCATTTCCCCATCAGCCATTCTGGCAGTATGCCCTGCGTACCTCAGCCGTCTTAATTTCATTGTTTTAACAATTTCAGCCTCTCCAAGGGCTGTGTACAGTTCCCGATTTGTCCGGCGTCTCCATTCTTCTCCAACTTTTACGCCTCCGAAAATTCGCCGAAGAAATTTTCTCTCAAAAATCATTAGTTCTTTTTCAGCTACCTTGGATGCTGCCCAACATTCTGATCCATACAGGAGTACGGGGCGTACTAAGGTTTTATAGAGGTGGAGTTTAGTCTTTCTTGAGAGTATTCTCTTGTTGAGCTGCCTAGCTAGACCAAAGTAACATCTATTACCTGAGGCAATCCTCTTTCTGATCTCTACATCGGGGCTGTTGTCTTGTGTCACTATAGATCCCAGGTACTTAAACTCAGAGACCTTTTCAAACTTATTCTGTCCTATGGTCACCGTCTCACCTGGCTTCGGAACCTCTTCTGTAACCATGTACTTAGTTTTGGGCTCATTCACCTGTAGTCCAAGTTTACTGGCTGATCTCGCCAGAGCTATAAATGCCTCACTCACTGACTGGAAAGAGCGTCCCACAATGTCTACATCGTCGGATGTTTCCATCTTTGCGTAAACCCGCATCTCTTATTGCCTTCTCCAAAGCCAGATTAAACAATAAACAGGCCAATGCATCACCTTGCCGGAGTCCATTCTTTGCATGGAATTCTTTTGACCTTTCGCCGTTTATCACACATCTTACATGCCTCATAATAACTTTAATAATCCGTATAAGTTTCTCAGGTATATTAAGTTCCCTCAGGGCACTGTATAGCTTTTCACGTTCTATACTATCATACGCCGCTTTAAAATGTATGAATAGATGGTGTGTTTTTATTTGATACTCTCGACCCCTTTCTAAAATGGTTCGCAGGCAGAAGATTTGGTCCGATGTAGATTTTCCTTTCCTAAAGCCACACTGGTACGGACCAAGTTCCCTTTCAGCATATGGCAAGAGACGTTTAAATAATATTTGGGACAGTATTTTATATGCGCATGAAAGTAACGAGATTCCTCGATAATTACTACATGTATATCTGTCACCCTTTTTGTGAATAGGACATATTATTGACATGTTCCAGTCAGTGGGCATCTTCTCATTTGTCCATATCATGAGAGGAAGGTCTTGAAGTGTTTTGATGAGTTCACTTCCACCATTTTTTAAGAGTTCCGCTGGCAGTGGGCCCATCCTCATCAGGGGGCTCGAGATCTGATCCTTCCAGCAGGCTTATCCTGTTTTCTTCTTCGTCGTCCTGAGCATAGGTTCTCACTTCCTCACAAGCGGGTCCTCCATAGTTGAGAAGATTACGGAAATAGTTCCTCCACTCTGTATGGATTTTATACTTGTCAGTGACCAAGTTACCCTCTTTATCCCTGCATGATTTTAGCTTATTCGTGTAGGGTTTCCTTTGTTTGTTGAAAAGTCGGAAGAAATATCTGCTTTCCTGGTTACAGCGCAGCAATTCCATCTTCTCCATCTCCTCCCTCTCCTTTTGTCTCTTCTTCCTACGGTGTACCCGTTTCTCATCCTTTCTTCTCTGTCTATACTCTTCTACTGTTCTTCTAGTGCTTACTAGAAGCAGAAATTACTATAACTTGAATGAAATGTTCGACCACGAACATTGATAAATAACAATCTTTTCAATGTTTGCATCATACACTCGAAATACAAATGTACAACAGTACATCGACTTCTCAAATAGTAAAGTATATTTCAGGTAGAATTTATACTTTATACTTTCAAGCAAAAAATTCGTGCGGGTCAAGCACCCTATTTAAGATACTTTAGACACGTTTCAAGATTTACGTGAACACTACCATAATTTCCATACGCTGTTCGCTTTTAAATTTCATTCCTCTTGTGGGAATTTTTTTTGTCTTGAACGATAAATATTATATGAGAAATTAAACATCTGATAGCTCCAAATAATATTTTATTTTGATTAGCTTGTCGGATTACGAAATAGTTTATATGCATTGAAAGCAATATTTTAGAAAATTAAAAAAGCTTTGTATTTATTTGCTTAAAAACGTTAAATGGCAATGTAACAAGATACCATAAACTTACTAGTCACAGTTCAAAGATACGTAATAATAAGGGTATATATATATATATATATATATATATATATATATATATATATATATATATATATATATATATATATATATATATATATTGGTAGTCTATTTTGAACAAGATTAAAAAACATTGAATTTTTGTTATATTTGGGATCGAAAATGTAGATAAGATAAGAATAGAACTTAAAATAAATTGAAAATCGGCCTTTATTAATACCATTCTTGATAAAACTACATTTTTCAAATTTAATACCATCATAATGCACTGATTTTTTTTCTGCTTATGTCAACTAGGGTTGACATTTCGACACTCGATATATCGATATATCGGAGTTGAAAAACCGATATATTATATCGATATCTTAACATCCGATATATCGATATTTTACAAGGATATATCGATCACACCATATGCTAAACTATATTACAGTGGAATCCCGGCAATTCATATTCCAGTAATTCGTATAGATTTTCTGGCCTCTTGAAAGTCTTCCTTTATTTCGTATAAAAACACTGCAATCCGGTTCCCCTGATAATTCGTATTTATTTTCGTATTCCAAGTAATGTCAACGCCTTACCTATAATTCGAATTCCCAAATAAAAAATCTGGTCAACTCTTAATCTTTTCAAGAGGAGAAGTGAGTGAATGAGAGAGGAATCGTTTGTATGAATTTCGGTCGGTTTACCTTTTTTTTTTCTATTCAGTTCTCTTTAAATGAAATTGTAAAAAAAAAAACTGTAACCATACTGTTAGCCGACAACATAGATTTATCTGAAAAATCAAGTTCGCTCATGACTGTCAAATCCGCGAATGGAAGATGCTTTATAATCCAAAACTTTACCGAACGCCTAACGTGCAAACACAAAAGCATGTATAATAAGTGAAATTTTCAACGAATGGGTACAGATATGGAATAAAAAACAACTTGGAAAATTTTCAACTTTTTATTGATAATTGTACGGCCCACAATAGTACCACATCACTCAGCGATGTTTATCTTCTGTTTTTGCCTCCCAGCACAACCTCTAAGCTGTAATC
Source organism: Rhaphigaster nebulosa (assembly GCA_948150685.1). Taxonomy (NCBI): domain Eukaryota; kingdom Metazoa; phylum Arthropoda; class Insecta; order Hemiptera; family Pentatomidae; genus Rhaphigaster; species Rhaphigaster nebulosa. The sequence goes on from OX411306.1 coordinate 187,415,146, forward strand.
TCTAAACTTGGCCATAATTAGACGATTTTAGACCTTTAACGCAAGGAAGTAGTGATGCAACTATTAGAAAGCATCAAGGATGGAAATCCTACCTCAAAATTATCAACTCCCATGACTTTTCGAGATTTCGCCTATTTTGACGGACGTTAATCAGTAGCTTGGATCCTAACTTACGAGGAAATTTTGACTCCGTAAAAAAAAGAGATGAAGAAAAAATTGATGTACCGACGATTAATTATAAAATGGCGAAATAATGCATCTACAACGTGTGCCAGTTTTTAGCAAAATCGGATGTTTGTGCAAACGCATTTTCTGCTCTGAACATGCTTAACGAAGCCATCGATGAGACCCGTCTTCAAGGATTGCACCATAAGAAAATAACCGAATTTTTTTGTTGATCTAACTATATTATTTGTATTTCCATTCATATTAATACAATTTTGTATTAATTTTGTTATTTCCTATTTCCGATTATAGGAAATCTCGATAATTTGGATATCTCGATAATTCATATTTACCTTTCGAACCCTTGACCATACGAATTATCGAGAGTCTGCTGTATTTTATTTTAACAATTTCCTTTATTCGGTAAAATTCCAGAATCGTAACCGCAAAATGGTGGAGGTCTAGATTTTTAAGATCAGCCAGGTCCTAAAAATCTAGATGTCCTCCATGTTGGGGTTACCAATCTGGAGTTTTATCAGTAAAAATAACAATAAATAATATTTAATTACCAAACAATAATTAGTAGATAAGATTTACATACAAATAATGTTGATTAATCCTATATAAAGAAAAATTGATGATTTATATAAATGATGATGGTACTGAGATGTATATCAAATAAATTACATGCTGTTAGATGAATGTTTTGAGAATGCACAATATAGTCGGGAGAGTTATAAGACAAATAAAAATTTGAGAAGTTTGAAGGTTTTATTATTGAAAAACTTCTAGAAGACTATAATATATCAAATATGGCTAAAAGTCTTCAAATATTAAATTAAAACTAAAATATGTTATAACATTTTTTTTTATTCACTTCTTTTTTTTATTTACTTCTCTTCTTCTTTTATAATGATTCATTGCTAATAAAAATATTGTTTTATAAATAATAATCATTATATTATTTCATAAATTTCTTCAAAGTTTAACATTATACTCACTTGATGCACTTTCTTTGCTTTTTCATCCATTTCCTTTCGATGTATCGGTATATCGATATTTTTCTAGCGATTATCGGTGGATATCGATTTTTGGTTTTGCGATATATCAAAATATTGAATATCTATATTTTCCTTTAGATGTTCCAACCCTAATGTCAACACGGTTTTTGTATGTTATACTGTAGTAGAACTTGAAGCACATAATAATAACATGGCTCCAATGCGCTAAAGAAATTTTTTTAAAGATAGCATTAATATTTGAAATTGACACCCTCAATTATTTCACTTGTTCTTATTAATATAATGTTTATTTATTAATATTATGAAGCATAAAGATAACATGTATGGGTTAGACCAAAGGCTGTCGAAAGCATTGATGAAACTTAAACTCTGTATAATATTGAAACATCAAAAGCGAGGATAAAATAAAAAAAAAATTCAATCGGTCACCCGATAATCTAGCAACAAAAAAATATCGTCAAAAAAGAAATATTTCGTTTATAATGTTAACTAAAAAAAAAAAAGTAAAAATATTTAAATAGTTTCAGAATCGAAACTTGATAAATGGTCTACTTCAGCAAAAAAATATAAAATTTTAAAAATAAAATTTCTAAAACTGATAATAATCGTAAATTATTAAAACACTTACCGTAATAGTGATGTTCCTGTAGGTAACAACTAAGTGTAGAGGTCTCCTTTCTATTCTACAACTACGCAGAAGGGGTTGGAACCTTTGGGCGCTTTGGTCATCTAAAAAATAAAAAATAAAATAAAAGGCTAGTTCATTAATTTCTTGTATTTTTTCAATACAATTTATAATTTTTATTTTTTTAAATATCATAAACATTGTTTGTTTAAATATGCACGTTTTTTCTATTCGTCATTTTAAAAAACATTTTGATATAATAAATTAGATACTATGAACGTTATACAGATGTATTCCAGATATTATTAATGCTTACGCTGCAGATGCGTTAAAAGTATGGATTGGGATTATCCAGTGTAAGATATTAATTGTAATCTAAACTTACTAAAAAAAAGTTGTGAAAATAAATTATTTTAGAGTTTTTTAAACTTTTACTTTTCCCATTAAACAAAAAAAAACATAGTTTAGCAGAGCCAATAATTAAGTTAAATTAAATTAAGTTTTGCAGGATTATGAAAGAATGCAGGATGAGGAAAGAAACATTAATATCGGATGTTAGTTTTCGAAGATGGAAGTGGAGATTCCAACATCACGACAAAATATATTATATAGAAAAATAATTGTTTAAGCTTCTTTTGTTGCATACACCTAATAGATACGTATAAGCTCCAAAAAATAATAATAAGATATTTAAATTTTTCCAAGTTCAACGTCATTTAATTTTTTGACAACATATACATCTGATGCCGTGTACATCATCAAGCATAGGATGTATGCATACTAGTCGTTATGGATAACAATAACAGTACATAGCAATATTATATCTAACGCTAATGTTAACACAGCTATTCAATCATGGTACCCCAAGGGTTTAGGGCAAGCGAGCACCGAGTACAAGATTGAAACAATGACCTTAATTATCAAATTGTAATGTCTGGTTCAAGATATATTTAACAGTAAATTAACATAAGCATACAAGAGTATAGCCGAGTTAATTAAATTGTTGTAGCTTTTTCCAAAAAAACATGTTTGTTTTTATAATTTATTTGAATCAAACGCCTATGTACTCAAGTATCATAAAAAAAAAAAAAAAAAAAATCCATTTTTATTTACGGCACATGTAAATCTAAAGAATGAAAATGTGCAAACAATGTATAAAATTCTTGTTATTCAAAAATCTTAAATGATGTATTAAAAATATTAATGTATAGTTTAAAGAATCATCGAAATATTTAATAAGCACAGAGTCTTTCATTGTTTGAAATGTAATCTGTGATTGTTGGATGTCTAAGGAATTTATATTCATTCCAATCCTATTTTTTAAAATTCATCAATCCTAATTTTTAAAATTCTACCTTTCTAATTGAAGGTTTAGTATATATATGTTTTGTAGGAAGGAATGCACCTTTCCTAATAACTTCATCAAGATAAACAATAAATAATATAACATTTGTCATTATAACATTTCTAATCATGAAACGTACGGTAGAATCAAAACAATCAATCTCCACATTTTGACGAAATCGAGGTATCATAACAACTTTAATGAATTTTTCGCGCTGTTTCTGCTAAAAACTTCAATATCGTACCTAAAAAAAAAAAAAATAACGCGCATAATCATTAGGTTTTGGATCAAAACGAACGTCTCCTCTTGTTAGTAAGGTTAAGTTGAATAATAAAGACAGTTGAGTAGGCAGAGGGAGGATCCAGGGGGTCCGGACTCCCTCCTCTCCCTGAAATCACAAAATACTTTAAATTATTCTGAACTGTAAGCAAAACGGTATAAACCTATTGAATGTTGTATCTGGCATGGACTTCCCTCCTTCCCCCGAAACGAAATCCGGGCTACGCTACTGTTAATAAATCCATATGAAACAATTTAAAAATCAGGGAGGCAGACAATTTTTCAGGACTAAAGCAATCTGAAGTAAAAAAATAGATGAATCCACAAATTTAATTAATTTAATAAACTGATATTAGTTGTATAAGTAGTTCATTAAAATTAGGATTACTTAGTAGTACTATTCAATATTTCAGGTTTTCATTACAAGGTTTATGTATTTTTTTTTTCTCTTTTGTCAGAATATTCAAATAATTTTAAAACTTGCATAAAAAGCATTTTATTTACATTTTTCAATTTACTTAAATAGTTTTTAAATTGCCTAACTTTAGTAACAGGCCAACTTTTCATTCATTTTTTTTTCATTAATTATACAAATAACTTTGTTTAAATTAAACGATTTTTATTGTTTATTTTTTTTTAATCAAAAATTTTCAATGATAGAAAAAAATACTTATTTTTGCTGTGTTTTTTTTAAATGAATAATTCATGATTACATCATACAATCTCCATTTATTTAGGATTAAAATCAACATTATTTAAAATATGTAATTTTCATATTAATATCTTAAATTCATCAAATATTTTTCAAAATCAATTTGTGAAACTATGCTAGTCTGAAAGGTTATATTTTTTCTTGACTTTTAACCAAATAGAATGGCAAAAAAAAAGGTGGAGTGACAGTATTTTGCCGTCTACCAAGAAATTTGAAAACTGGAGATTATTTGTTTTGTTTCTGCATGTTTAATCAGGAGAATAATAAAGAATGTCTAATCAGGAGAATAATAAGAGGTTGTTTTCTAAATAGAGTTTGCATTTATGTAGCAATCAGTTTAGGTCTAATCAACTTTGTCATAATAATATAACAATAAATAAGATTAATAACCTATTGAAAAGTAATCAATGTAATAAATACACTAAAAAAGGTATAATAAAAGGCATAAAAACATAACTAACGGTTCAGCCTAAAGGCCCACCTAACTCGGAAATCAAATCATGAAGTTACCTTTTTCTCAATGGTTTTTAAAAGAAGATTAAGAAATTTAGTCCTTTTAAGATAAGTGCAAATTAAAATCTCGCATTCAATATAAAATCACAAAATTTATGAGCAATATTTTTTTTTTCAATTATTCAATTAAATTAACGTTAAGAAACTTTTAACTTAATGTGCGGAAGATAGGCACGCATACAAACAAAAATAAAAGGATTTCAAAATAATGTCGAGGTGAATATATACACCAGAAAAAATTACTTCCGAACAATATATTAAAAAAAAGTAATGCAAGAACTTGAAAACAGCTTGCGGCATCCTACTTTATTTACATTTTTCATTTCAAGTTGCTGTCCTTTGTTTTTCTTCCCCATCGTTCATACTGTCGCATCCATCCATACTTCTATGAAGTATTTAATAATCTTCAAGACGGGAAATCCAAAGAGGCCGCCAAAAAAGCGGAGAGAATACCGAAGAAAAACTCTACGCGACATCGCTAAAAATGAGTAAATAAGAAAGGAATAAGGAAATTGGAAGAAGCCGCAATAAAGAATATTGTTGGAGATACACGGCGATATTATGGTTCAGCGAAGGAACAAAGCCTGTTGACCTCGGCTCGGGGCTTTATTAGCTTTTCGCTACTGTCGCCGAACCTGGGATTACAGTCTGTATTTCGGAGAAGAACTTCCAATATTACTTTTTTGGCAACAACAAATTTGGAAATTACTGTACTTAAATAATGATAAAACCAATTGTAGATTTAAATATGAATTAAATAAAAAATTAATAGACAAATGCATTAATATGTTGAAAAATATACGAAAATAAGCGATAAAACAAAGATTCACACTTTATTCTAATAGTTTTATAAATAATATTTGATATAAAATCGTGTGCGCTTACAAGGAATGACTCAAATTGTATTAATCATTTCTGACTATATTTAAGCCGAAGGTAAGTAAAATATTTGAGAATTACATTTGTTCACTCTTTAGCCATTCGCTATTAGAGCGCCGAAGACTTTATAACCGAAATAAATTATAAAACTTGTAAACTAAAATATGAATCCCATTTTATCCTGAAACTTTAGTCTCTGGCTTCCTAATTTTGAATAAAAATGTATAGCTTAAAGTTTATTTAGTGTGTGTTATCAAGTTTATCATAAGTGCTTACACACACATATATATATATATATATATATATATATATATATATATATATATATATATATATATATATATATATATATATGTTTGTGTGTGGGGGGGGGGGGAGAGAAGGGGAGGAGGATTTATATACCAGAAAAAACAATGAAAGAACGAAAGAAAAAACGATCAAATTTTTACAATTTACAGAATTTAAAATAAATTAAGAATATTTTTGTGAATCACTATATATATTATCATATCACTTAGGTAATTTGTTTATTTAAAATAGTGAAATTGTTAATTTCTAGCATTGGCAATGTAAATGTCATATAGTTTAATGAACACCTCGACAGAAGAACAAAATTTTATTGTCTACATACGTTCAGGAGTTTCGAAATAATATGTTTGTATCACAGATGAAAGAAAAATAGATGTCTTTATTTGTCCATCTATCATAAAGGAGTAGTGAAATCAAAAGTCTGATTAAGATACACAAGCAATAATTGTTTTCAATTATTGTTACATACAACAACAAGACATTTATTATTTTTATATTAAAGTGTTTTTTGTTTTATTATTGTTATAATTAATATTGAGGATATTATTAAATCATAAATTTATTTTACTATAAAACGTCTGTAAAATACTGTAATGCATGAGGTGCTTCATATTCAGTCTTGTCACGAAATAATTGTAAATGAATAATATTATATAATTATTTGTGTACAAGTATTTACATACGGTTATAATGCGTATTGTTTTTTTTTTTCTATTCTTCATGTTTTTTCATAAGCATTTTTTTGGGAATCGAAATATTACTTCAATGCTTTTAAATGTCTACTGCCGTGCTTCACTACACTGAAAATTCGCTCAGATAATGTATCTATGAAAATTCGGCATTGGACAATCGAATTTCAATTTAAACACCTTTCCAGGAGACGATATTAAAAACAGTATGCATTCTGCTTTATTGCTTGTTTCCTCTACAATGTACGTCACTTTGATCACCTATAATTTCACATGGTTCAATGGACGGAAGGAGTCCATCCGTACCTCACGCCAACATGTCGCATTTGGGAGAGATCTTAATAAGTTTTGGGGCTCTTATTTTGTGGTATCTAATTTGAGGAAACAATATGTAATTCAGCCTTTAGTTTCCAATTAATTAATGTTATACGGAGTTTGAATGAATCAAAAACAATGCCCCAGGGAATATTCTGTTGCATATTCATGGCAACGTTTCAGGAAAAGTACACAAACAGTGAGTGTACCGAGATTATTAATAACTTGTTGGTCTAGAGCTTGTTTCGAAAAAACAAGTTAAAAAAATCCGTCATGATCAATTTCTATTAGTAATATGTATAGTCGTTATGGTATTTCTTCTATTTGTAGGAAAATATAAATAAAAAATCAGAGGTTGGCTGAGTTAGAGACACGACCGTTTGTTGACTTCAATATAATATTATTTTATTGGAGAACATGTCGTAGTTATTCTTGAATATTAAGAAGTACTTTGGATCTCTATATTTATTTGGTTGGAAACAATTTCTTATAGCCAGTACGGATCGGGAAAAAATAAAAACAATTTAACTTAGTAATTCTTAATAACTTAGTTATAATTTCATTAATATTAGGAGAGAAATAAGATATATACCCATGATAATATATACCATGATGCGATACGATGCTATGTGATTATAGGTCATATAGGATAAATCCATATTTCTAGTCCCAGTTACATCAATACAGATACAACCTAGCGTTTTTTGTGGGGTTTCGATATATGACAAATTAAACTCTCGGAGCATGAAGACGGGCAGCCGGCGATCTTCATAATCGGCGATCGTACACAATCAATGTATATACGCTCTGGCATTGAAGCAGAAGCGATTACATCATTCACTTGCACAGGCTTGGTCGCCTCTGAGGCAGATGTACTCCCACCATCGTTGACAATTTGCCTGGTCGGCATTGCACATATCGATCCTATGAGCTTTCATAGGCATTAATTCTTTTTAAGCTTCTCTTTCCAACTGTACACAATTTTTGTATTTTGTCTTGGTTTTTTAACGCGTTCCAACCTACAATAGCAGCGATGTTCAGCGATATAACATTCAAATAATTCAAATAATTATTGAAGCTAAAGGAGGGCCGAATTCACCACAAGACCTCTACAGGCTAGAAGCGTGCAAAGGCCGGGGGCGCAAGATAAAGAATTTTTTTTTAATTAATAAAGACAATTATTATGATGAGTTACGAAAGAAGTCCTAAGTCATCAGCAATGACATCTGATTATACAATAAATTTAAAATTGCCATCACAAAGATTATTTGATTGATGAAAAATACTGGACTGATCACCTTCACCTTTTCGATGACATAAAAAGGGGCGGCAGAAACTCTTACGCTTAGGAGAATCCCAACTATAAATCCGACCCTGATATCAAACCGGTAAACTGTAAAATTCAAGAGCCTTTTCTTTAATTTCTAACTAACTAACTAACCAAAATATATTTGGCCAGCTTCTGATAAAATGTACAATTTGGACTTAAGAATGACTTATATAAATAATTATGAATATTTTATCCCTATTTGATAATAAAAATCTGGTGCGGTGCGCGCATCACACTATTTCCTTAACATCCTATAGCAATATCTTTTTTTAAATTATTTTAAAGAGTTCACATAAACACTACTCGAAATAAAGTCAGCGGAATATACCTATTTAAGTCTCTCACAAAAGTTTAATATATTAGTTTTTTAAACAACTTTAGTACGACAATTCTGTGCACTTAATATTTTTGATTTGTCAAGATGAAAATACACTTTAAAACTTTCGGTTTAGTTTCCATAGAAATTCCATGTAGTTTCCATGGAATCACATTGTCCCCATTAATTAATAGAAAATCATTAAGTTAATTTCTGCTTTTATATTATTACATTACACAGTTACATAGCGTATTGTTAACAACTGGTTGGTGGCGTGATGGGAGGAGGTTCGGTCGCACCCGTTTTCTTCCGGACGCGCTCGGCTTTCCATCTAGGATCTTGTAGGATCCTGATGCACTGTATCTTTGCTTATACAGGCCCGATTTAAGTAACTTTTTTTTTTAGTGAATTTAATTACCTTTCATATTATTTCATACATAATTTATAGTAAAATGCTTACTTTTTGAGTTATGCGTAAATATAATTTTCTTTTCGCTATAACTATATTATATAATTTCCAATAATAAGGGAAGATTAATATTATAAAAATATTTTTTTAAATATAAAATTAAATGTCAATGTGAAGTTGTCTTTCACAAATAATTGAATCATTCGCTATAACTATTTCCCCAGCATTTTCTCGTTGACTTACTACGTACATGAAAAGTTAAAGGGCTTCATGGAAAAGACACTATGCATGTTTTATAAAAATCGTTGGAGCCGTTTAGGAGAAAATTGTAAAAAAGTGTAAAATCGATAATATAATTGCCACTTCCGGTGAGCCTGATGTGCTGAATCTTTTCTAATATTGGTCCAATTTTCACTTTTTTCTAGTGTTTATTTAGATAATTTAAAAACCGTTCATACATATCTTTCTAAGTTATGCGCATCTAAAATATTCTTTTCATCGTAACTTTTTTCCATGATTTCCTCGGTGTTGTACTAAATATATGAAAAGTTAAAGGGCTTTAAGGAGAAGGCTTTCAGAAAGCACTTCCGGTTAGTCGATTTTGAGGAAAAAGTTGCTGTAACATTCCATAAATATACCTCACTTAAATACGTAGGTTCAGTTTCATATTTTTTGTTTTTGCGCTAGACTGTTCACACACACACACACACATCAACTCTGGACGCAATCACCATGGTGGTAGAAACGGCTCGGAAGGCTATTGCGGGGAAGAGGTGGAGGAGAGGTGCGAAATGCTACTGCGCAGTTGTCACGCTTGATGTTAAAAACGCCTTTAACTCGGCTAGATGGAGCTGTATTCTGAATGCCCTGCAGGAAATGGGTGTCCCCACTTACCTGACGAGCATTATTCGAGATTATTTCAGGGACAGGTCCCTGATTTATTCAACAGAGGATGGACCAAAAAGGTTTAAGGTGACTGGTGGAGTACCCCAGGGCTCAGTGCATGAGCCACTACTGTGGAATGTCATGTACGATAGGGTCCTCAGGTTTAGCCTGCCAGAGGGTGCCAAGACGGTGGGCTTTGCCGACGACATCGCAGTGATGATCGAGACTAAATACAAAAATGAAGTGACCTTGAAGGCCAACCAGAGCATTTCATTGATCCGAGATTGGCTGGCATCAGTGGGGCTCCAACTGGCAGACAGGAAAACAGAGGCCCTTCTTATTAGTAGTCGCAAAAGGAAGGAAGAAATAACCTTGAGAGTGGATAGACAAGAAATTAGGTCCTAGTCCTAGTCTTCCCTGAGGTATCTTGGGGTTATAATCGATGAGAGGCTTCGGTTCAAGGAGCATATCCAACAAGCATGCGATAAACTCGCACAGCGTTGGCCCGACTGATGCCCAACATAGGCGGACCCAGAAGTAGTCGGAGACTATTGGTAGCAAGTATGGTCCCATCTACTCTGCTCTACGCAGCCGCGATATGGAGTGAGGCATTGGACATACTGGCCTACAGGAGACCAATGGTATCTGTCTACCGCCGGAGTGTTCTCAGAGTGATCAGCGCGTTCCGCACAGTTTCCTACGAAACTGCATGTGTGGTAGCCAGGATGCCGCCGATAGAGCTGGAGAAGAGAGGCAACGCTCATATAAGAGAGTTGAACGCATCTGCAGTACCGAGGAAAGGAAGCAGACGGCCGAGAGATGGCAACGTAGCTGGGATACGACATTGAAAGGGAGGTGGACCCATAGGCTGATACCTCAAATCCAACCATAGAAAACATGGGGAAGCAGATTACTACGTAACACAGATGCTCACAGGACATGGCTGCTTCAGAGCCTACCAAGTGCGGTTCAAGCTGGACAATACCGCTGTATGTCCAAGGTGCCCAACAATAGATGAGACTGTAGAGCATGTATTCTTTAGCTGTCCCCGCTTTCAAGAAGAGAGGGGAGAATTTCTAGGAATCTGTCACTCAGGACCCACAGTAGACAGCATCGTCAGCCTGATGCTGCTTTCACAGGATTGTTGAATGGCAGGCCAGCGCCTAGCGGTAGACGTCATCAAGAAGCTGAGAAAGGAGGAGAAGGAGAGGCGCGCCTAAATAGTGGCAGCCTAAAACAATGAGGCGGCACACAGCCAATCACCCTCCATGAAGTAATGCCTAACGGTGGCCCGTGGAGGGTGGGAAAGAGGTGTAGGGAGGTGGTTTTAGTGGGTAGAAATCCCACACGCGGACAGGTACGGGCCTATCCGTGCCTTTTGAAGATTTCCACCCACCCTCGTATAAAAAAAAAAAAAACAAAAAAAAGAAAAACACACACACACACAAACACATACCTTTTTGGTGAATAAGGGGACCTTAAAACGTGCATTTCCGTTGAAATACTTCCTCTGATTATATATTTTATGTATAGGTAAGGGAAAGTAAAAAAAATATAAAATACAATACTAATTTGTAATTGAACGAACAATATTTTTCATTTTATTTTGCGTATTCTCTTTTTCAAGCTTCAAAACTTCGTGTATATGAGAAATATTACTAGTACTCATGATCATAAATATTGAAATAAAATGAGTCCTAGCAACTTATTATATTCAACACTCTATCCTGGACTTCAAGAGTAAGGTCCTAATCGAAGATGAGTGTAAATCTGTTGAAATTGAAACTTGAAACAGTTTGAAGCCAGAGCGCTTGATAGATACGATAGCGGAGCTGGAACAGTTGGAGCTTACACGTTATTTAACCGTTCCGTAACATCTCTAGTTCATTTCGCGAAAGGTAGAGCGAACCGCGCAAAGTGAGAAAAAACATAGAACGAGTACGTGCTATGTACAGAGGGACTGATTGACAAAATTACTTGGAGTTTTTTTCTAGCTTTCTTGAAATTAGAGGTGATAAGGGAAACAACAACGATATCAACCTCGTTTCAATATTTTATAAACTTCTCAATAACTCATAAAAAAAAATGAATTATTAGACTAATTATTAAAAAAATCCGATGACTGGCTGTTTTTCAAGTAAACTCCAGATTTTTCTCGACGAGAAAATTTAAGCAGAATTTCCGATCTTCATGGAATTCATGATTGCTGGATACTCTGTATATATTCAGTTGTAGTAATTTTTAAGTTGAATTCTATATAATCTACTATAACCACTTCAAAATAATGATTACAAAAACAGTGCTGTCGAATAAAACTTAAATGAACGCCGCAGTTTTTTTGTCAAAAATAATACCATGCGGAAGTTACAAAAAAAAACTAATAAAATCAAACAAACATGGTTGACAGAGTTTGTTGAAGGATTCTAAGTATTCATGAAGCTGTTCTAATGCTCCAAAGTTGATTTTTATGTAATTATACAAGTTGCATGATCCACCCTAACCAGTTCCTTTTAACGATAGGACCTGTGTTATTATCTCATGATTACTAAAAGAAGAGTAAGATTAAAATAAGTAAAAGGAGGTGACAATATCACTTAGTTAGGGAGTCCCTTTATTAAAGCTTTCTCTTGTCATTTCTACAATCCTCATTCACTGCCTACCCACTTTTCATCTCGTTATAAAAATATAAGATAAACCGGCTTTCCCTTACAGCCTTTCTCATTTCTCTTCCCGTTGCTTGACTTAGTAGGCTTTGGCTGCCCTGAAATTGAATTTCATACATGACTGAAATACAGGAGCTACGTATATACATACATTTTCACTTAGGGCGTTTTTGTCCCTATTTCAAGTTGATTATATGGTGTTTGTGTTACAGATAAGTAAAAGGGCACTAGACTAAAATATTCAAGCACAATTTGGTCGATAACATAGCATTAAATTCGGCTCACTCTTTGAATGATTTGCAGTTTTAGAAACACATACAGCACACCAATATATATATTTATATATATATATATATATATATATATATATATATATATATATATATATATATATATCATATTGTTTTTTTAATTTTTACGGGTTTAGGATGAGCAATACGTTACCAACAATGTTTAGCAGTCACCTTGGGTGACTCTTCAACATTTTGTCTAAATTCTAAAAAATTTGTTAAAGTTTTTCATTACATAATTGCGTTTAATATAATTTTTGTACTGATATCATTTAGAAAAATATTGCTATAAAACTCTGATACAAGAACACAAAAGATTACTATAACAAAATCTTACTAAAAAATCTAGTTATCGGAAGTTATTCCACCTCAGATTAATACAGCGTAATAAGCAAATAAATTGTTCAATTTTTTCAGAACAAATTTGGAATTGATGAATAGGCTTTTGGTTACCACTGTAACTTAAATTATTAAAACATCAGCGGACCGATTTTTACCGATGTTAGACATCATTTATAGATATTTAACATAATTTTTGATACCTAATTTAATCTTTTAAATCTGCTTCCTACTCCATCAACTATCTCAAATAGAAAAGTTATTTAAAGTTGACACCCGCATGATGGTATAGAAGGATCAATCTAATTAGGAATTGATAAATTATTTGCCACTTCTATAAATTTGTTTTATTGAAAACTAGTTTCGAATGTTATACATTCATCCTCAGTTCTAAAAACACACAAAAAATTCAAAAATAAGCAATTCAAAATATAGTTTGGTATTATTATAATTCTAAAAACAAAATTTGGTAATATGCCTAATAATACCGAACTATATTTTTAATTGCTTATTTTTGAATTTTTTGTGTGTTTTTAGAACGGAGTATGAATGTATGTCATTCGAAACTAGTTTTCAATAAAACAAATTTATAGAAGTGGCAAATAATTTATCAATCCTTAATTAGTTATTTAAAGGATTTACATTTGTTTTTCGAGATCTTATTTAACTAAAAAAAAAAAATCCTACCGAAATGTCCCCTAGCTATAAACCCTTCCTCTCCCCCCTCTCCCCCTCAAATTGAATTAAAACATGGCATCGTGCATGGTATTGGTATTTACATTTTACCACCATATGCGCGGGCAGCAGTAATGCTGAGATAAACCGGCTACATGTAACCTGTCTCATATCAGTTCGTTGAGCGCATGACGTCGATAGGATTTCACAACTAGTGTAAAAAATCGTAAATTATACATTTTAATACCAGATAAAACTTTCCTACATAAAGCATCATAATAACAATAGAAATAATTCACATTTGGAGCAATCTCTTACATGTTTTTTGCATCCTACCTGAGCAGTCTGATTACCTCTCGGCCCAAAATTTCCCTCTGTTAGGATGTATTGCGGGCATTTCAAAAACTAGCTAGGGAGTGACCGAAAACTGCGAGACAGAGGCAAAGATGGAATGGTGATTATATTATATTTTTTACCAAAACTCGAAAAAATGGTGACATAAATACCAGGCATTTTTTATGTTTACTGAGAAAGAAACTATTGCCAGTGATTTGTAACGTCACAGCCTCAGTTTTTTGACAGAGTTTGGGAGAGACAAAACCAGCATTATATATTTTATAATTAAATATATATTAATTATGGAAACCTCAAAATGAGAAGGAAATTTTAGCCTCAAGGAGACAATAACAGAAAAAAATCATCTTCATTCAGATGGTTGATCATTTTGAAAATGCTCTGCGACTAAAATAGCACAAAAATTGGAGAATGACGCATTTGAAATTTATCTTATTTATTATATTATATATGCATATGACTAAATGACAGAAAAAAATAACGAGATATAAAGATATGAAGCTCTGTGCTAACATAAAGAGCTCTCGTGGCCTACAACCAATAGTTTTATATTTAAATTGTTATTTTGTTGTTAAAACAATAAATCGATTTTTTTCCGCTGTGTTTCTTTTATTAAATAATTAGACTTTTGTTTGTATATTTATTTAAAATGCTTAGAATAATACATTTTTTTTAATATGCATTTAATTATTTGTTCCTATAAGTCCAATGCGCTGTATCATTTCTTAAGACAGTTTATTTCGTAAGAGCTGAAAACATTGAATAGTTTAACACTTGAATCAAATATAACATAATCATAATGAGAAGATTCGATCAGATACTGACAAGGATTAGGGGATGGTCACATTTTTTTTCAGAAGAAAATATATTATTTTTTTTTTTCTTTTCTTACTTCTTGTAAACTTTGACGTCGTGACTTTATTGGAAAGAAAAGTTTTCAAGAGAAGGGTTCCCAGTTGATGGTTTCTGAAATGACCTGCTTTTTTAGAAAATATTTGTTCTTTGAAACTTAACCTACTATTAATTAAAATTATGATAGCAGGATATCAATTTTTTAAAATATATCGTCGTAACCAAGTTTACGCATCGAATGGTAAAAATGGCATTTTTTGAATTCCTTAATTTTATTTAATTACCTCAAGCATATTCGCAAAATAAAGTCTAATAAACAAAAATAAATAAAGGCTTAGAAAGTACAATCTTTTTCGGTCTCTTGAAAATTAGCTATATTCACATTCATTACCTAAACGTGCTAGCAACGATATATATTTTTTTTTTTAACTGTTGGAAATCAATCGTAATAATTTGCTAGTTTAGCAACTACAAAAAAAAAAATAAAAAAAATATGGATCAGTCTTAATTTAAAATCTTCCTATATTAATGATCAAGTATGCTGATTAAAATCATTTTAAAATAATTATTTATTAAATAAAGAAAAATAATCCGCTGCGAGAGCTTCTTACTACCCTTCTTATCATCCTATCCCATCGCCCAATCAATATCTTCCATTTCCTTCAGCTCAAATAAAAAATTCACTCCCTTAAAACACGCCTCCACCTCCTTTCACACCACGTTTTCGATCTCTGTTACAAAACTGACGCGTTCGACAAATCCTTCATTAAATTGGAATTCTATTTTATCCCTCATTCGCAATGCTCCCTCACTCTTTACATTTGAATCCCGCCTCTTTGTTCATTGACTATCTCTCTAAGAATCATAATTTCCTTTTGCCCTGAATCAATATAAATATTTGCAAACATTTATTTATTTAATTTATTATTTGAATTTAAATATTTACTTTAAATTATTATGGTCTAACTAGAGAAGGGCAAAAAGTAAGTACTCAAAGTACTCTTGAGTTACGAGTACCGAGTATTTTACTCGAATACTCTCACTAGCCAGGATTAGATCCGACTGGGGATGGATGGGGTAGATCAGTCTTCGATACCCCTTCCGTTCCTGGGCATGTCTAATCCAACTAATGAGAGTATTCGAGTAAAATACTCGGTACTCGTTACTCATATTACTTTTTGCCCTGCTCTATACTAGACCATTCCATAAATTTACTCTTTCCAACTCCAGGATAATTAATTATATTTTCAATTTATGCAATATCAAAGTCATTTGTGTTTTCAGTGAAATACGCGAATTTACTTATGATAAATTAATTCAAAATCACTTTATATATCTTAATTTTTACTAAAATTGAGCTAGCAATATTCCTTAATTTTTTTTCGTTTTATTGAATTTACGTAATGTTACAGTTAATGTAATTTAATAAAAATATATATCTGAAAGAAGGAGGGTTGAGATCAGACATAAGCGATCGTAAATGTAATATGGCTGGCAACGGTATGCGTACGACCGCAGTACGCCATTCTCACTACGAGCCAGTCATCCGGCTAATCAATCCTCAACGCTACATTTTCCCTTCGATAATGTTCGAATTAATTTTAATCTGACGAATGGAGCGTGATAATGAGATACTCTCTCTGATGGCTCATTAGTGTACCGACTCAGGCAGAAGGCCTCTGTTCGCTTTTGAGTACAATCAGTTAAGCACAACTCATCGTGTGGTTTGTGACCACAGGACATGGCTGATTGGGCCCTCTTTCGTGAAGAGGCCTACCTCCAAAGTACCTATTATCACAAATAGCTAGAAAAACAAATGTCTTCCATAATTCTACTTAATTATCATATCTATCTATTTCTTATTTAATCATCAACGTTCAAGTGTTTTTTTGAAAATAACAGTGCAAACAGCTGGTTACCCGATCTTCGGATAGGCATTAAAGCGCTGAGCAAGATTCATTGTGTATGCCGATGATACATCGCATGTAACATATGCTAGTCCAGACTGTTATATGCATTTTGTTATTTTTTATTTAATAAAATATTGATATTTTGCTGTTATTAACTATTAAATAATATATTATTTATTGTATCACTATATTAAGGATTAAAAAGTAGTAACCAATAGGTTTCTAAGTGTGGTTTTACCTGGAGGCCTCCTGATGAACTATGCTATCTGTCCGTCCCCCACAGGTATTGATAAACATATTGTTCGATCTTCTGACGCCAGAACAAGCCACGTATAACTATCCTCGCGTGAAGCATGTGGCAAAAAAAGAAGAAAAAATCCACAAAGTCTTGAAAAATATAATCTAGCTCATGTGTCATAATCTTTCTGACAGTGTTCAACCGTAATCAACTGACAGTGGTGACCAGTCAGGTGGCTACAACAGGTTTAAGAAGGTTTTGACTATTAAACGATAGATCTCCAATTAATCTAATATTCGATAAATAAAATATAAATCTATATAAAATATAAAAAACAAATCCAGTTCCCTGCTTTTTAATCTATGATTCAGGATAACAGTTTGACGTTTATGAAGACCTTTTCACGTATCTAAATGAAAACGATATGAAGTTTGTTCTAAATTGGTTTGGTTTGGTGAAAATCAGAAATAAAATATAACGGGCATATAACAATCTACACATCGATAGTATACCTTCAAATCCTCGTAAGTGCTTCACACATAATTTTTCACGAGACAAAAAAAAAACTTCAATCCATCAGAAGCCTTCTAAAATTACATATTATTACAACTGGTCATGGACTAGTGATAATGCTGATTACGTAAAAATGACGCTTTCTATTCTACTTTATTTTGTCATGCAGAATCTTTATTTCAACAAAAATAAGACTCACGAGGTTTTCTAATACTGTCGATATGTTGTTCAATTTATAAGATGTATTACTATACATGGAAGCGGAGAAGCTCTACGGTAAGGCACTATGCTTCCAATTCTCCTGGTCACGGATTAGAGCGTGTTCCTGGCCAAATCACCTCCTTGCACAACCGTTGGCCTCGAAACAATACGGTTCTTAGTACTGGTACTGGTATTGGTGGGAACTAGTATTGGGTGGGAACTGGTATTGGGGGGAACTAGTCCGGCAAGTGGGCCTTACGGTCCTTTTTGCCAACCCCTGACGGCTACTTTTACGTCACCGCCGCGTACTAACCAGAGTGGGAGTGTCAAGATTCATTCTGCGGGATCGCCTCGAAATAAATATTAAACAGGTGGGAATCGAACCCACAACGTTCCGAACCGGGCACTCTGGGACCCTCGCCCCAACATACTCGGCCGTCACGTCCTCACGGTTCTTAGTAAGTACTAAACCTAGGACCCTTGGTGGGTTGTATAGGTACAGTTTTTTTTTTTTTTTTTTTATTATGATAACATACGTACTGTAATATTGCCACATCAGTGTGAATCGTAGCATAAGCAGTGTGAAGCTTATTCGAACTATTGACGTTAGATATTCCTACAGTATCTGTCTAGTCTGTAATAGGTTTTTGCGATAAAATGTAATATCTCTGTTTAGTATAAATTCATGTAATCAATGCAGTGTACTCCTGAATTGGAGAAACGTAGTTAATTAGAAAGCTAGTTTTTTACTGCTATTTTTAATGCCTTCGTAGCAGAAATCTTTCAATATTGACTTAGTTATGACATGTTTTATCTTTTCTCTCTTTGCTCTCATTATAGAGTATGAAATTTTTTGTTTGAGATTTTGAATTTGAGTTGTATGTACTTTAACATGCATCAAAACATATCACAAATGAAATGAAAATTGATGTTTATCAAGACCTTTTCACGTATCAAGATAAACAGCAGAGTATGGAAATAAATAATGGAAAAAAATAATACATAATGCAGTATATCCCGGGGCTGACGGAATATTTCCACAAAACTATCAAAGAGTACGATTTTGAGGAAGTAAAAATAGGAATGTATATATTTTTTTTCTAGATTAATTAAAAATAAGCAAATTGAAGAAATAAGTATGTGGAGAATGAACAGCTGAAGGATTATACTTATTATAAACAATTGCAAAGGGAAATATATATTTACTAATAGCTCAGTTATGATAGAAAAGAGATGGATAAAAGAAGTAGCACTCTTATAAAAATGTATAGTGTACATTATAATTGTTTTTATCAATCTATTGACAATATTGTAAGCTAGAAATGTTTTCACAAACAGGAGTAATAGTTAATTGTGTTGTACTTTAATTTATATTAACTTTGTAATAGAGAAAACAATGTATAATATAGTTTATATAATATCAATCAATAATAAATCAAGATTTATTGCAGACAAATATGATGTTCTGAAGATAGAGATCAGACCCCGAAACGTTATAAATGAAATACATCTGTTAGTGAAAAATGAATGAAGTAAAGGAAGTCCAGTTCACTAATAAATAAATAAATTTCTGAATACTTCTCTTTAAATTAAAAATAAAAGATAATATTGCCACATTGCCTAGTAAATGATTGAGGATTATACCAACAGCTGTGTATATAATTATAAAATATAAATATCGTGAGAAAGAATATTTTCTGAGAAGCGATGTAACTAAAGCAGCAGTCGTGCAATAAGAAATCCAGAACTAGGTCAGTAAACCGTTACCGTCACAATATCCAATGCCCCACTATCAGACAACGATCTCCCACACTCCAGGTCCTCCGGGCTGGATAGAGTCGAGTATCTCCAGCGATCGCAATAAATCTCTCCAGCAGATTCTCCCCTTATCCAATAATGAGATAGGCGATAAGTGCCACATGTTGCGGAGTTGGCTCCTATCCAACCCATGAATTATATATCGGCCGAAACGTCGGCTCTTCCAGCCTTTGTCAACTCTTTCGCCCTATCTGCCTCAGTAATTCATTGGTCTTATCATGGGAATGCTGCGGGGACCAACGATGAGGCCGTTTGTGTTTCGAATGATATGCGTCTTATCTGCTGCTATTAATAACGTACTAATTAGGGATGCGGTGGAATGGATTGTAACGTATGGACACTGTGTTGCAATGAATTGCACGGAGATAAATTAATATTACCTTTAAGATTAAATTGCCAGAAATTATTCGAAATTTGCTATTACAAAAAGTTGTTCTGAGTAAAGTACAGGCGTCCTCAATGGCATATTAACACAATTTATTTCAATCTTATTTTGTTAAATCTATTTAAATATATACATTAATATTTTAAAAAACACACCAATGAATTTTAATAAAAATATCCAAGTCCTCTTATTTTTTAAAATTCAAAACATTTTATAATTTTTTTTTTGGTCAATATAGTAGATTCTCGCTAATCCGATCTAATTAATATCAGGGGAGTTCGGATTAGTTAATGAAAAAAAAGGTAACTTAAATTATAACAAGTCAATTAAAGATAAAAAATTATACATTTAAAATATTTTACAGTAGTTTATCATTGCTCAGAAATTTATCATGTAATTAATTTCTAGAAAAATATTCTGAAATTTTCCTTTTTTCGGAAGTTTTTCAAAGACTGACTGCTTGTGCTTCGTGGTGATGAGTAAACTGCTTAGTCAAACAACGGCTAAATTTTACAGTGTTTGTTTGACTTGGACTTTGTTCCATGGCAGCAACCATTTTTTTTTTTTAAATATCAGATATAGTGTGCTTAGCGACATTAAATTCCACTGCTAATTTCGTCTCGAGTTTCTCCAACAAAGTTAATTTGAGATGTTTCATTTTTAAAGCGCACATTAGAAATTAAGAAAACAGTTGAGCACAAATTACACATAGGATGTTAATAAAAAAAAATGTGTGATTGATCGGGCGGTAGGGGGGAAAGCTAGTTAAGGTAAGTAGGTTATTAATAAATGTGGGTAGTGGAGTGTGTTCGAAAACACTAATAAAACGATTAATGGAAAACAACCCTTTTTGTACTTTTTTTTAAAATTTATGACTCATAGTTAATTATATTTTTAAATAGCGTAAACTACTCACAATATCGGTAATGAAATTTTTAATTAAGATTAATTAATTGAAAGGTTAATTAACATCCAACTATAAAGAAATTGAGAAAATAAATACTGTTCCGAATTTTAATAGACTAATTTTTATTTAGAATAAACAGAGTTGGTACAGTTCATTCAATCGAAAAAGTTAAGAATAATAAATTAAAGAACATTGAATTTTGCGTCAAATGAGTAATACGGCAAAATGATTCGGGTAAGTGGTATAGCAGAAAACCACGGTAAAAAAACGGCGATTTTTTCAAACTTTGTCAATAACTGAGACAGAGTAACTATATGAGCCTGTAGCTTGGAAGTGACTACTCTAAGAAAAAGCCTCATTGAATAAAAATTGTAGAACATCAAATCCTGCGTCCATTGAGTATCAACTTTTTTGTGAGCCAAGTAAACCTCTCGAAATTCGCCTCTTACGATTAATATCGGATATTGCTAATAACTTAATAGTGTGCGTAATGACTTTTAGCAAAGTAACTTTTATTATTTAAAATATGACATACACAGTGTATCTCCATCTCGGTTTGAAAAAAAATGGCTTAAAAATGCAAGGCTTAATTTTTTTATTATAGAACCCATAAAAATGCCATAATGACATTTCATCCATACATTCGTATAACATGTAGGTAAATGTAACATATATTTTTTAAACAATAATGCAAAATTTCATTTAAAAAAAATATCCTTTAGCAAATTTGTAAATATTTTAAGATTGGTTTGGCAAAGTTTTTTTTTTTTTTGGGGGGGGGGGCTTTCTAGGACAAATATGTTTTGGAGCTAGCTTATTCCAAATATGACAACAAACAGTCGATTTTTTTTAAAAATTTATAACTTAAAAAACAAAAATGGGAAAAACTGAAATTTTGAAATATATATCCTAACTAATAGTAATATGTATGTACAAAAAATCATGGATTTTTGAGACATAAATTTCCAGATCATTTGTTGATTGGACCCTTAAGCAAAACGGAGCAATGTTGGTTGAATTTCATCCTAAAGAACGATATTGCCATATTTCAATAACTTCTACCCTGTTATTAATATATATATATATATATATATATATATATATATATATATATATATATATATATATATATATATATATATATATATAATTTACTGTAATATATTGTGTCGATTATAATGTGAAGGGAACTTTATCTAGATGGATAAGGTTTGAAAACGGAATTATATCTACTCATACATTTTCGGAAATTATATTTTTTTATACTATAAATCGAAATTGTTATAATATAATAAATTTTAAAATATAGTATTACAGAAAATAGGTATCCATACTACATAAAACCCATAAAGTCTTTTTTCTCAACTAAAGTAGTAATCAAATAATAAATTTAGCAGAGGAAGGAGAAAAAGCTATAATTTTTTTCTCAACCGGCCCCACTACCCTGTAAGACAGATGATAAGAGATGAAAAAAAAAATGAGAAAGTTTTTTGCAGGAAATGGAACCGATATTTTGGTCGAGGCCGGTGGAAGTTTAAGTGTGATTAACTTTTAGCAGATGATTAACTTGGCTCAGTTTATCTTGCCTCCTCTTAGTGGGGAAAAATTAACTCTCCACTAATTTAAGAATGCCTACGGACAGAGAGCGATTTGTCAATCAGCAATATTGCCAGGAGTAAGGCAATGGTGATGGCGGAAACAGTCATAACTTGAAACAGGATTTAAAAAAAAAATGCTGTTGCACTTATTACAAAAAGTTAAAAGATGTTTTTAATTTTTTATAACAAGCTCCAAAAAGTACTTTAAGTATTGTGATATCGGTATGGATATTTTACAATAACAAGCTTAAACGAAAAATAAATTAAAATATAAATTCATTGAAGCGAAATAACAGAGAGTGAAGATGTTCAAACCTCATCAGTAGTAGAGTAAAACTTATATTTAAATAAACTTATAACGTATTGGAACATTTTAATTATTTTTGTTTGAGTTGTTTGTATTCCAAAATCCGGGCACCAGTTTCAGGAATCTAATACGTTAAATTTAATAAGATCTAATACGTTCAAATTTATTAATTAGATTGGAATTGGTAAATTTGAAAATGCTAAAAAAATTGTAAATGGAGAATGTACAATTCCGTGAATTTTTAGCAACTTACGTTTCCAATTCGTTTCACCCCTAGGCTTTTTTCTCGATGCTGTCGTATTTATTTTAGGATATTTTTTCATGATTCAACAAAATTGATTAAACACACTAACATTGCATTGATTTTTCCAACGGTTCATTGTTTTTTTCATACGTGGTGCACCGAGCGGCTGCTTTGAGAAACATTTGAGAAGGGATTTATTCCCTTATTTAAGAGATTCCCTTAAACCAAACTTAGGGGTAGAATTAGATTGGATTTCTTACCTTTTGGGATATTAAAGATGTAACACCTTAAAATGGAAGGTTTATAGAGTGGAAAATATAAAAAATATCCACAATGACAAAAAATGGATTTATCCCCATTTGGATCTCTACCCATCAATTCATCAGTCAACTTTCTCCTACTTTAATTTACCTTAACTTAATGTTCATCCATGTGGAGCGGATGACTGCGGGTAGGACAACCAACCAACTTCTAGAAGGTAAGACAAGAGGAGGAAGATTAAAGTGGAGTTTCCGCTTAAAAGATTAAAAGATGATATGGAAAAATTGTTAAGATGATTGGGAGTCAGAAAATTGTGGAGGAGGTCCAGTCCCTTATAGGGAGAGCTGTCGCGCCAGAGAATAGGTATTATTTAATATAATAACTTAGATAATATTTAAATAATTGATCAACGACCAGTTTGTTCTACATTCCAAGATCATTGTACCATCCGAGAATAAGCCCTCTCCTGAAGTCACATACAGCCGAAACCCGCCTTCTGTTACCCTCTATCAGCTTTGGTGATCATATCGGGCCTTCCTAAAACACTCATAAACTTCTTGTTTCATGTCATCTCTTCCTTCAGCAATAAATATTTCCATGGCTCCGTCCTGCACTAGAATATTTCCAAGCAATCTCCACCTTTTGCCTTTGATCAACCGATTCGAATGATCGATCTATTCTATAGAATTTTATTCTATATTCTATAGAACCATCACATCTCGACCAAAACCTCTCTCCATCTTTCATCAGAAGAGCATACGATAAATCCTTCCTAATCGGCTCCTGTGAAATCTCCCCCTCAGTGTGGTCCATGCTATCTTTTTTAAGGCATTCAAATCCCATATTTTTTCTTTCCTAATCTCCTTTCGAGAAATTTTAATTAGTAGATAAGCCTTTTAATTTATTAGTTTGACAGAAGACACAGTGTTTTATGCATTGTCTTTATTTTTTATATTTTTTTTTTCTTCAGGGTACCGTAATTGGCTTTTGAGTATATAAAGGTGTAAACAAGCATTTTAGCTTATATTTCATACATAGTGTTTTATCTTTCTTATAGAATATTATTTTTCTGAGGGACTTTAGAACTAGAATAGAATTGCAAATAATCTGAAAATAGACAAATATTTTACACTGTATTTAAATTTAATCTTGAACTCATTAAAACTCTAACTTCTAAAATGTAAAAAGATAAAAAATAAAAACGCTGCAACTTATTAATTGTTAAATTTATTATTTTAATTTTTTAGGCTTAGTTATAATGATTCTAAAGTTACAATATTTTTCATCTATCTTCATAAATGACTGAAATACCGGTGAATGAAACCTCTAACCGGTCGTCATTTCGCTAAAAAATAGCGGATGGTAATATCGAGTTAAAAGAATCCTTCTGACCTGTGACTTCGGTGCCAAATCTGAAAAACAATCAGTTCAATAGTCTCGGAGAAAAGTCGCGGACGGCGGACGAACGGACTTTTTTTTAAATTTGATTTTGGGTTTCTACGTACCTATCTTGAAACATAAAACAAGGCCCGTTCTGGCTCCTTCGGGGGACCTCAGCTAGAGACAAAAGTGGGACCCTCTTACCAAGAGGGAAGTCCTTCGTGCCGAAAATTACATGCCTAAATACCATATGTTTCGCTAATTTGGTACTTGAAACATATTTGAGTAAAGGAAAAATCATTATCAAAAATTGGGTTAAACTCCTGTAGCATGACCCCAACATGGCTGAGGTCTAGATTTTTAAGACCTCAGTGTATTTCGAGCTGCGTATGTCCACAACAAATGCATAAACCAACGGATCCTTATCAGTTGAGGTTGGGGCCTTACCGTAATTTAAATTATTACTGCTTTAATCAGACAGCTGGCGACTTCTGCGCTGTAAGAGATAAACAAACCACACACTGGTTTGTAGACCTTTTCAGTCGAGGTCGGGGCCTTAAAATAATTTAAATGAGTTACTGCAACAAAAATTTTTCAATATCATCGCAAATTTATTGTTTAACGGTCTAATTTCAACACTCACGGTCGGATGATGTGTGTTGTTGTAGAATTTGTATTCTATAATTCAGTATCGTTATATTTATAGTGGGCAATCTTATTTTAATTCTGTCAGTATTTGTGAATGTACTTTATCTTATATGTATATTTATCTTATATCTTTATGTATATTATCTTTCATTTTTTAGTATTAAACTTCGATAATTTATTAATGAATGTAAAGAGACTAAAAGTAAATATTCCTCTTAACAACAAACTCACAAACCCACAGATCCTTACCATTTGAAGTCGGGGCCTTATCGTAATTCAAGTTATTACTGTTTTAATTAAATCAAAGCTGTCGACTTACTACTTTCAAAAAATACTGCATCCCACGAAACCAATTACTATTATTAGGTAGTAAATAATAATTTTTGACTAAAATGCCAAGAGAGAGGACCTCGTCCAATCGGTGCTTTAGTTAACTTTTTTGTAGTTATCTTTTGTTAACTACATTCAATCTGTAAGTTTGGATGTTTTCAATACATTTTCTGGCATGGTTTTTTATAATATCATAATTTACAACCTGCATGACCAGTTCTAGAAAATTACCCTTATTTTTTTGAAGTCCAGTGAATAAATCCTTTGCATTATCACCTCAGTTCGCAATCCATTGATTCCCAATAGGCAAATCTATATCAGTTATACGTTAAACGACCAATTTTCTTATGTGAAATTCTCTCTCTCGCTTTTTTGTTTTGTTACTAGTCAGAAGAGCTGAAATATCATGACCCTTTTTGCTTTGAAAAGCTACCATAATCGCTTTTTAGAGTTTATGATTTTCATGAACCGCAATGGATTTATAAATATACTTAAAAGAAACGTCATGCCCAGTAATAAATATAGAATGCCTATTATCTTTACATCAGGAGCCGAATCGAGTGTTTTTCTACGAATCTTTCACCATCAGCCATTAGTCATTTAGAATAGTTTTCTTTTCCACGTTTTCGGTTGGAAACGTAAAGCAGCTAATTTATTAATTAAATTGGTCGTATTTATTATTTTTAATTAATGACGTCACATATTCAGTTCGGTATTTTTGGCATTGGGATAAGGAAGAGAGATAGAAAACCACGTTAAAAAAACAAACCAAGAATAGAAGAATTTGCAGATACACTACTTTGCCATTGCACCGACAATATCCCATAATCTTTATTGTATCTGGTTTTAGATTTTAACAGCATAAATTAGAAATATCGACAGACGGACTTACGTCAGATATCTTCTATTTTCTAATGTTACTATTTAATGTTGTACATATCATGAATTTACATAATAATATAAAGGTTTATTTTATAATTGTAATATAAAAGTTAATATAACGAATGAGTTAATGGTACAAAGGATAACGACTGATTGTTTATCCCAATATATTATTCCAGTCCTGTTAAACAACAATATAGTTTATTAATATAACAGTTAAATAACGGCATGCAACCTTGGGCTACGTTAACAGTAGACAACGGAGAGCAACTGAAACAGCGGAAGAGGAAATAGTTGAGAAGGGACGGTAGTAAATCATTTTTATTGCCAAAGGTAGGAGATAGTTTGCTGGCGTTGCAGTTTGTGTCTACTACGTTCTGAACAGTTGGTTGCGACGGGGCAAACTATCACAGAAAAGGATGTCGTAACAATATTTCTGCGGGTTTTGCCACATTAAATTCTTTTGAAGATTACATTGAATATCATGAATGTATGGCATATGGTATAAAGCTGTAAGACCGAACCAGGTGGTGTACTAATCTGAAACAACCAAGGAAATTAAAATTTTAAAATTTACTTTTTTTTTAATTTAATACTATAATGCAATTATTTAATAAATTTATTATTTATAATAATAATAATAATAATAATAAAAATAAATAATTTTTTTATTATTATTTATAATTTGTTATTTAATGAATACAAAAATGGTTCCAAAAATCAACTATTACCTATTTTTACTCAACTGTAAGTTAATAAAAAACGGCCATTGCTATAAATTTATCACTTAGGGTGTCTAAGACCTTCAGACTAATTTAAATATCGAAAAATTTTTCTTGATCGAATAATATACTTCCCTTACCAATAAAAACAACGGTTTGCCAAAATCAATTAACTACAGTTCTTAAAAAAAAATCTAATAAAAAAAAAATGAAAAGTTGTTCTTTTTTATAACTAACAATGAATTATTCGTGTTTCTGCACTACATTATCACTTTCTTTAATCCATACCCTCGAACAGGAATTACTTTTATTCTGGAGCAAATTGTCCCGTAATAATATCATAGTTCCATAGAATATTATATTTATACATATATCATTATAGAATATCATAGTTATACATATATTTATATGGCCTTATTTACACATTTGCATACTTATCGTTAAATTATAAATAATAGTTGCAAGCATTGGTATTTATTAAGCCATAAATAAATATTGTTTATATTGTACTATCCCAAAAAGTTATAGTACGTATAAAGAAGGGTTTACTGATAAAAACTGGAGAAGGCGCGTGAGGTACTGGTGTCACCCTGGAGTTTTCAATGCAGCATACGTCATTATGTATTTGCATTGGGGAAGTAAATTTTCAATTAGCAGCCTCCCATAACCATAAGGTAGGTTATATATAACCATATAATATAAAATAGATAACTAAGATTTTAATTTACGCCTCACTTTATACTTATAAAGATTTGGAGTAAATAACGCAACAACGCACCTTATTAGCTTTCAATTTTTTTTTCTTTGAATTTGTGATATTACCTTTTTTCAGTTTTTTTTTTTTAAATTTAATGAAGAAAAACTTCTGTTGGTTTTAAAAATGTTCTTTTTTTTAACAATTTGAATAATTTATATAATTTCATATCATTGAATTAAATTCATATCAATGCATAAGCAGCTTTTATCATTCACGGTTAGGAGTAACCATGATTTTTCACATAAATTTTTAAATGCTCTTTTTTAAATTAAATTCAATAACTAGACATTTAACAATTAATTGTTTTATTTCAAACTATATTTGATTATCATTTAGTTCTTTATTTTATTTTTTTTTTATGTCGTACGCTAAAATTAGATGTAGTACAGATGCAAATTTCAGGCGGAAAAAACGTCAACGGTTTAACTAAGAGAATTAAAGGTTTCATTTCAAAGTGTATTTGATTATCATTTAGTTCTTCATTTCAATTTTAACATTAGATGTCTCCCTGAAATGGCTGAAATAGCATGAAGAAGAAAAGGAATTAGAGGATAAGTGGAAAATCAATTGTCAAGTGCTCTAATGCCAATTTTAAATTGATGAAAATATTCCACAGATTCCAAACAAGAGGATGCAATATTTTCGCTAGACACCCAATAATATATCACTAAAGGGGGAGGACTATTAACATCAATGACTGATCTACGCCCCAGGAGGTTTATTCAATCCCCAAGGTGACGGTTCGTTCTAGTGGCGAGTCACTGGAGGGCTGTAAGGAGGGAAACCGTCACGAAATACGATTGCACCGTGACTTGGCCGCTTTATCGGCTGTAAATATCGGAGCTTCTTCGAGGAATAGCTGATCGCAAGTGAAGAGGCTTCGTCGAAGAAATTGTTAGGAATAAGTGAAAAATTATGCATGCTTCTGTGAGTAAATTTATAACCCTAAAGTAGATTAACTCAGTAATTTTTTTTTTAAATATAGAAAACTTAATTTACTGGGAACATAAAAATGGAAAAAGAAGTTTTTTTTTCTTATTTGTATGCTTAGATTATATTTCTAAAACGTGGGCCAAAGAAGAAATAATGTTAATAATATCATTTGGAATTCTTGTACGTCATACTTAATACTACGGAGAGTACTATCCTTAGGACGGCTGTAATAACCTGAGAAAAATACAAAAGGTAATATTTGATTATTAATTTATTAATAATCCTCCCACAATAAAGTTGTCAACGGGTATTCTCCATATTCAATATGCTGATAGATTTTCTATTGATATAACTTCGAAATAGATACGGGTCAGGCTAAACAATTCCCGCAAAACTGAACTGTTGTGAAGGTTTAGCGGTCTTAACAAAGAACATGGTTAGATGCACTAAAGTGTTTTAATATATATAGATATTAATAAAGAAAAACCACGATGGTTACATTTTGAATTAAATATAAAAAAAGAATATTTTAGACAATAAACAGAAAGTCAATAAGAAGTATAAGCTTGTCTGAGCGGCAAACATCTTCTTAGGAGATTTTCATCAGTTTCATTTCAACACAGGCTCAAGTTATCAAAATATTTTAAAAAAATAGCTATTAATAGTTTTAAAAGAAAATTGGATCCAATTAATTTAAATAAATATCATTTTCGTTTATAATAATTTACAATTTGTTCAATATTTGTAAGCTAGGTTAAAAGTATTCTTCATCACACCACTATCGTTAAATGCGCTACCGACAAATTTCCAAGATTAGCAAATTTCAAAATCATGTTTATGCAAAAACAAGGCCGCAGAAGAGCTACCACCGTTTATTTTTGTTCATCGTGCCTGAAATGCCATTACTTGATTGTTGATTTTGACAATTAATCCACCAAATTTTAATACCAGTGACGAAGAATTGTTAATGTAGTCACCAATGAGATGAGAGAGCTAGGAGGTACCACAACGGCTCGATACACGATCCGAATTACCGATGCGAATCACTAACGATTAGTGAGTTAAGGTTATGAGTCTGCAAGATTGATTACTCAAACGGGGAAATTCTAACTGTTTGGAGAAAAATAATAACAGCGAGGGGATGAGCACTTAGACACCGTACAAAGGATCACAAGGGAGTACAAGGCACTGTATGAAAAATACAATAACTGCCGTGGGAACAAATTAACCTAGATACTCGAGGTTAGGGTATACGTAAAAGGAAGGGCTGATAAATGACTAAACTTGCGAAACAAAAATAGTAGGCAGAGATGTTATGATCTGTAAAATATACATAGATATATAACAATATGTAAAAATAAAAAGTTTATTTACAAAAACTGGTTTCGTTATATATATATATATATATATATATATATATATATATATATATATATATATATATATATATATATATATATATATAACGAATATATATGTATATATATATATATATATATATATATATATATATATATATATATATAACGAATATATATATAACGAATATATATATATATATATATATATATATAACGAATATATATGTATATATATATATATATATAACGAATATATATATATATATATATATATATATATATATATATATATATATATATATATATATATATATTGATTGGGTGGTTTAGTCGTGCGCTAAGTACGACCTTTAGGTGAGTGGTTTAGGCGACCATTGCACTGTACGCAAAGAACCTTCGGTTGCAGACCAATGAGTCTCGTCAATTAGTATATATGACCGCCATACTAAATTAGACAGGTATGGCTGTGTAATTGAAGTAAAAAATTAGTTTAGGTACGCTATATGCTATTCTGAAAGAAAAAAAATATGGTGCGGTGTGCGCATCACACAACTTTCCCTTACGTCCTATTATAATTATTTGTTAAATATAGTTTTAAAGAGTTCACATAAAAAATACTTTAAATAAATTCAGCAGCATTCACTTCTTCACATCTTCTCCCACATAAGTATCAATACAATACAACAGTTTTGTAAGCAATTTTAGTACAACAATTCTGTATATTTTAAGTTAAATAATATAAAAGTAGAAATTATTAAGTTAATTTCTACTTTTGTATTCTTACATTACATTATTATAGAACGTATTGTTGACAACAGATGGGTGGATTGGAGGAAGGAGGTTCGGTCGCATCCGTTTTTCGATGATTCCTTTTTGGATTTCATACACGATTTATCATAAAATACTTACTGTTTGATTCATGGGCGAATAAAATATCTTTTCGTTATAAATTTTTCCTCTGCATTTACTCGGCGATACACATGAAAAGTTAAAAGGCTTTAAGAAGACATTAGGCATGTTTCATCAAAATCGTTAGAGCCGTTTACAAGAAAATTGTAAAATCCATGATATAATTGCCACTTCCGGTTAGTCCGATGCTCTGTATCTTTGCCAATACTGGTCCGATATTGATGGTTAATCTTTTTTTTTTTTTTTTTTTTTTTTTTTAGCGAATTTAATTACTTTTCATACAATGTGATACCTAATTTACCATGAAATGCACCTTTTAAGTTATGCGTAAATAAAATATACTTTATTTAATTAATTAAAATTATCTAAAAAACAAAAAAAGAATAATCAAAATCGGATCAGTACTAGCAAAGATACAGCGCATCGGATTAACTGGAAGTGGCAATTATATCATGGATTTTACAATTTTCTCGTAAACGGCTAAAAAGATTTTGATAAAACGTGCCTAGTGTATTCTCCTTAAAGTCCTTAAACTTTTCAAGTGAGTAGTGAATCAACCATAACATGCAGGAAAAAAAGTTATATGCGTAAATAAAATATACTTTTCATCATAACTTTTTTTCCTGCATTTTCTGGTTGATTCACTACTCACTTGAAAAGTTTAAGGACTTTAAGGAGAATACACTAGGCACGTTTTATAAAAATCTTTTTAGCCGTTTACGAGAAAATTGTAAAATCCATGATATAATTGCCACTTCCAGTTAATCCGATGCTCTATATCTTTGCTAGTACTGATCCGATTTTGATAATTCTTTTTTTGTTTTTTAGATAATTTAATTACCTAACATACAATTCTATACCTGATTCATCATAAAATGCATACTCTTTAAGTTATGCGCAAATAAAATATTCTTTTCATCATAACTTTTTCCCAACATTTCCTCGGTGATACGAGTATACTAGATAATTGGGTCCAGGCACACAAGGAGCTCCCTCACCACGAATAGAAATCACGAATTATAGAGGAATAATAATTATTTATTTCCCACTGGAAAATTTATAACATCAAATTAACGTTAGTAGGGCAGTTCACTGGGATCTCCCTTTGTCTAGAGCATTGTCCTCTAGAGATATTGTGCAACTTATCCAATCATGTAACTTTCAAATCGATACCTCGCCATTATTATTGACGAGGCAATCAATTTTTATGAGGCATTGTCTTTGTTTCACGTGACCTCCGCCAAATGACCTCCTTGCACAACCGTGGACCTATAAACAGTAAGGCCCTTACCAAGTACTGAATCCAAGGCTATTCATGGTTGGTAGTGCTACAGGCTTATTGCCTTTGTTATTTGAACATTAAATAGGATAAAAAACATTCCATGAATGACCAAGATGGAAAACTATCGATGAAATGTTATATGCACACACACACACACACACACACACATACACACAGAAATATATATATATATATATATATATATATATATATATATATATATATATATATATATATATAATGACTGAGAATAAATAATATGCATTGACCGTGGAACGAATTCTAGGAGAAGTTACTTGGGAGATGGAGTCAGGAAAGAAACGCGCAGAGAGGTAGAGGCACAAACTATAGGTGTTTTCCTTTTCTGACCGCACCCTCTCCCGCTCCTCCAATCAACTTCTTTATACAAAATTTTAAATATTTTATTTTTTTGACGGAACATCTTTACCGATAAATTATAAATATAAAGAAGTTAGATATTATCTGACCTTTAATTATGTTTACTATTCATTAAATAAGTAGTATTACATTTATAAATCAATAAAAGAATAAAACAATTTTATAATATAAAGTATTTTTTAAAATTAATGCTATGAAAACATTGCAAAATTTTAATTAAATCTACTTTAATTATTTAAAAGCTATAAAAAAAAATATTCTAAAAAATATTAAACCAAAGGTAGTGTTAATCGCCATTATCACTCTTTGTTGATTAATTATCCTTTATTTAATTAATTAAAATTATCTAAAAAACAAAAAAAGAATAATCAAAATCGGATCAGTACTAGCAAAGATACAGCGCATCGGATTAACTGGAAGTGGCAATTATATCATGGATTTTACAATTTTCTCGTAAACGGCTAAAAAGATTTTGATAAAACGTGCCTAGTGTATTCTCCTTAAAGTCCTTAAACTTTTCAAGTGAGTAGTGAATCAACCATAACATGCAGGAAAAAAAGTTATATGCGTAAATAAAATATACTTTTCATCATAACTTTTTTTCCTGCATTTTCTGGTTGATTCACTACTCACTTGAAAAGTTTAAGGACTTTAAGGAGAATACACTAGGCACGTTTTATAAAAATCTTTTTAGCCGTTTACGAGAAAATTGTAAAATCCATGATATAATTGCCACTTCCAGTTAATCCGATGCTCTATATCTTTGCTAGTACTGATCCGATTTTGATAATTCTTTTTTTGTTTTTTAGATAATTTAATTACCTAACATACAATTCTATACCTGATTCATCATAAAATGCATACTCTTTAAGTTATGCGCAAATAAAATATTCTTTTCATCATAACTTTTTCCCAACATTTCCTCGGTGATACGAGTATACTAGATGTAAGAAAAGTTAAAGGCCTTTATGGAGAATAATTTAGGCAAGTTTCGTCAAAATCGTTAGAGCCGTTTTCGGGAAAATTGTAAAAAAATGTAAAATTGATTTTATGAAGTGGCACTTCCAGTGAGGCGATTTTGATGAAAATGTTGCTGTAACATCACTTACATATACCAACCTTAAATCCGTAATTTCAGTATCGTTCAACTTTTCGTTTTTGAGCTAGGCTGTTCACAGACATAGACAGACACACATACCATTTTGCGAGACATGGTCATATGGACTCAGGGGACCCTTAAAAGGTGTATTTTTGAAGAAAACGGGAATTTGAAAAGTTTCACTATCGCAATACTTCCCCAGACTATATATTTCATGTATATGTAAGGGAAAATAAAACTAACACATTTCTAAACTCTACATAAAGTTTTACTAAAGTGAATACATTTTTATTCATTGTATTTCGATTGTTAATCGATAGGATATTTAATTTCACTATGCCTGTATTGATCAAGAACAATTCCCACGGATATTCTGAAGTCCCTGAAAAGCCCCTAGAGAACGAAAGTACCATGGCCCAGAGGACACCCCGTCCCCTCCCTCCGAAAACTAACGATCTAAAGAGGATACGATTCCTTACTGATTAAATTTCTGCCGATTTCCTTGGAAGCTCTTTAATGAAATAATTCCCCAGGTTGTCCCCTCCCTCCCCTTTTCACTTTCAACCGATTCAAGAGAGCGTTATGGAGTTCGAGAGTTGATGCCGAAATTGTTAAACCTTCCTATTTTCATACGGTTCAATATTTCCTCCTGGAAAATTTATTAATTATCGAGGAATTGGAAAAGGCATTTTCGTCCTTCATTAACAAGACACTAATTAGTTCATTGTTTACTGATTTCGTAAACTTTTATCGTCAGTGATTTGGAAAATCGGTAAAGCTATTCTAATATCATCCATTAACTTCAATCGCCATATCCTACGAATATAGTTCTTAGGCAGTTATAACCAGGAGCTTTTTTTTAGACCAATGATTTATAATGCAAACTGAGATGAAGTAAAACGGGGGAGGGGGTATGTTTTTTAGATGTCAGTAACCGGTTTAAATATAGAAGAAATTTGATTCGCAAAGAGTTCAGATAATTCCCCATCCAAAATGACCCAGAAACCATCTTCTATCAGAAGGGGTGTTGAAACCCTAGATTTTCTAGCAGCTTCATAGTATCCTTTTAAAAGCTTTCATCGTCAGTCAAAAGACTATTTATGTATGCAGCATAGTTCGTCGTACCGAATTTGTCTTTTTGGTCATTAATCATTGTTTTGCTGTTTAAATATCTGTCTGATGGACGTCTGACAGTCTGACATACCTTACGCGCTCATCTCTTTGCTCTGACGATGTTTCTTATGTACAAGAGATTTTTCAAAAAACAAAGAAATTAAAGGTCCGGAGTTGGACATCTTGATGGTGGTAAGTATGTCGTTGTGCTAGAATTTATCGTGTCTAACGAAAGCTTATGGTAAGCAGCCCTCAAATTATTTAGTAATCTGCTTGTTATGCTTAATAGGGACCTCTTAAGATTGGTGCTTCACGTTAAAGTTAAGTTTTGTTATAAAAAGTGATCTAACCGTTAAAAAAATATGCAAAGCATCGAAGATATACGGATGTATCTTGGAGGAAAATAAACCGATGCCATTGTCATTGAGTGGTATTTCTTGTATATTGTAATGTCTGTGGATTGGTTGTCAGATGCAGCAGGTAAATGTAAATGGGCTACGTTCTGTTTGTTACGCCAGAAATACAAAATTCAATAAGGTGTGTTTCCGTTATCAGTGAACGTCTGTACATTTTTCGTGAAGATATAGCTCCCGTTGTTCAGTCAAGATTTTGTCAGTCCGTTAGCTTTCGACAGAAAGATGAACAAAGAGCCCAAATAGTAACACAAACTTCTAAAATAAATTAAACAAATCTGGTGCGGTCCGCATCATACTACTTTCCCTTACCACTCTATAATAATAATCTTTGAGATTATTTTAAAGAGTTCACATAAACATTACTCGAAATAAACTCAGCAGAATGTACTTCTTCAGGTCTTTTATCGCACAAGTATAATAAATTAGTTTTTTTAATCACTTTAGTATTACAATTCTGTAGAGGAATATTTTTGGTTTGTCAAGCTGAAAATATATTTTAAAAGTTTCGGTTTAGTTTCCATGGGAATTCCATTTAGTTTCCAAAGAATCATTTTGTTTACATTAAATAATATAAAAGTAGAAATCATTAAGTTAATTTCTACTTTTATGTTATTACACTACACAGTTACAAAGCGTTTTGTTAGCAATAGGTTGGCGGCTTGCTGGGAGGATGTTCGGTCGTATCCGTCTCTTTCCGGACACGCTCGGCTTTCTATCTAGGGTTTAGTAGTCTTTATGAGATATGCTGTATCTTTACTAATACAGGCCCGATTTAGATAATTGTTTTTTAGGGAATTTAATTACCTTTCTTATGATTTGATACATAATTTACTATAAAATGTTCACTTTTTGAGTTTTGCGCAAATAAAATTTTCTTTTCGCTATAGCTTTTTCCCCTCCATTTTCTCGTTGATATACTAAATATTTGAAAAGTTACAGAGCTTTAAGAAGAAGACATTAGGCAAGTTTCATCAAAATTGTTAAAACCGTTTATGAGAAAATTGTAAAAAAGTGTAAAATCGGTGAAACAATTGCCACTTCCGGTTAGTCTGAAGCGCTGTATCATTGCCAATTCTGATCCGATATTGATGATTAATCTTTTTTTTTTGGTATATAGCTAATTTAATTACCTTTCATACAATGCCATACATAATTTATCATGAAATGTATGCTTTTTAAATTATGCGTAAATAAAATATTATTTTCATCATAACATTTTTTTCCTGCACTTCCTCTGTCATGTACTACATAAATGATAAGTAAAAACATTTAAGGAGAAGACTTTCAGCAAGTTTTATCAACATCGTTAGAGCTATTTTGGAGAGCATTTCAAAAAATTGTATAATTAATTATACAGAGTGGCAATTCCGGTCAGTCGATTTTGACGAAAAAGCTGCTTTAACATCCCATGAATATACCTACATTAAATAAGTAGTTTCAGTTTCGTGCGACTTTTCGTTTTTGAGCCAGGTTGTTCACAAACACAGACGTACATACCATTTTGCGAGACTCAGTTATTTGGACTCAGAGGACCTTGAAACGTGTATTTCCGTTGAAAACTCGAATTCGAAAATATTTACGTTCGCAATACTTCCTCTTACTATATATATCATATATAGGTAAGGAAATGTAAAATAGCAACAAATTATAGGACATCATCACGACCAATTATAGGTACATATAATATGTTCATGCAGAATCAAAGTTATACTTTTTGTTATTTATTTAAATTTTAAAAAATATTGTGTACTAATACTACTGGATACTGTTATACTCTGGATACTGTTAACTTTTGATGTTCGAAGTATATTTAAATACTTCGATACTAAAAATTGTTCGAACAAATTATATTGGATTTCCTTAAAATTTCATCTCATGCGTTCGGTTCCAAGAATCGCTGTCCTTGAAAAAGGAAGAGCCATTAGTCAAGCACATACTGACTCATAATCGGCTAATGGAGCCTCCAGAGGACGCTGTAGAGCAAATAGCGCTGGAAGGGTTCCTCCACGGTATTTGTACAACGCCTGCTCCAGGACACTCTACTGGAATGGCACCACTCGAGTCAGTGGGTGCTGGACAGTTCGGGGCCTAACCTAACATCAGCGTCTACTGGCAGCTAGAGATGAATTTAGTAAGTCACTATTTAGTTTGGTGTTGTAAATTTAGAAACGATTATGATCCCCATCGCATCAGCTATCGTTATTTTTAGTGATTTGTAAGTCATCGATATAGTAGTATTATACAAAAATTATCATAAGCAAATTGTTGTAAAGAGGATGACTTAAATGTGCGCTAGATTAAAACAACATATAATAATCCAAACAAGATCAAAATTTAACAAGTAAAATTTTCAAAATATTTCCTGAATGAATATGGTTTCAGGTGCACTCAATTTCTTGTCACATGCACGGAAAACTTAGGTAATTTAAAAAATAGGTACAACAGTTTCGTTTCAGTAACTGCAGTGATCGTTAGTAACCGTTAATATTAGATTCAGTGATAGTATGTTTATACATAAATATAAACGTAATTCAGAAAAATGAAGTTGCTCGAGCTATATGAAAAATTAGAAGATGAAAGAAGTGCCCGTTACACGAAGAAGTATGCTCTAGTGAAATACTTCATTAATAATATAATATGTTCCCTTATCATGCATTTTTAAATCTCATTAATATATGAAAAATCTTATGCTGTGTGAGGGAACTTCTAATATATCCATTTTTTAAAAATTACTTTGGCGCACATTTTGAGATGAAATCGACGAATGGAGCCGTTCAAAAATGTTTCTTTTTGTATAAATACCTTGATGCTGACTTTTTTTTTATTATTTCAGAATAGCACCCCTTAAGTATTTGTTATAATCAATTCTTCTTGTTTTATAATTTTAAATAAAATAAATGTTCCAATAACTAATACATATAGGTTATTGATCATATGAGTTGTAGTAACGTTCATTGTAATTACTGAAAAGTAACTGGTGTACCTATTCTATAAAAAAAACTTGAAAAGAAAGAAAAAAAAAGGGAAACAATATTTTGCAATAAGAAGTTTTTATTAAGTAGTTTAATCTGTTCTTAAATATATTATTGCTTACTAGTTCTTATATAAATGTATATTTATATATATAATTAATTAACATTAATGTTAATATTAATCGTTGATAAACAAGCAATGATGAACAATGAAGATTACAAAAGAACGTTTATATTTAAAAAATCACTATTAACACGTATTCTTAATACTTTCTAAGGAACATTTGGAGCTGAAATACCAATATGTATCACCCGATTTTGTTATCAATGTGTTTGTAGATTACTTACACAACGCTAACAATTTCATAGTCATATTAGCGTCAAAATGTAGTGGGTAGTAAAAATTCATCAATATAAATTTGCTGAAATGGAACCATTATTTCCATTGCTATACAATTTTAGAATTATAACCTTCATAAGAAATGAAGAACAAATTTTATCTAAACTATTTCATTGTGCTTTTTTAAGATATTATAAGGTATTAAGATATTAATTATTTATATAAGGAAGTATTGATCTAAAAATACATAACGATTATGGCCAACTAAGTTAAAAGCAGGAGTTATAATTTTTTGTTTGTTTTTGTTTTACAAGCAATTTAAAAAAAAATATTAGTTCCTCCTATAAAGGTTCCCTCACACAGCATAAGAGTTTTCATGTATTAATGAGATTTAAAAATGCATGATAAGGAAACATATTAGATTATTAATGAAGTATTTTATTAGTCAGACAATCAAAGTAATAAAAATAAATTTTTTAAATAAATGATGTTTCCATTATTTTTTCTACAGACATACGATTGTTTTTTCTCTTTTTTTTTGTTTTGTTTTTTTATATATCACGATAGCTCTAATCATATAGAGGAAAGCTGTCCCTACTAACATCACAGCTGCTCAGAGAACGATATTAACTGAAGAGGAATAGCGGATAATCCCGGCTTAAAACAACTGCCCTAACTGTCCCTTGTATACTCTACTGTTGAGGGGATTCTGTGCTAATACCCTGCGGTGGCATTGGAAGGGGGAAACAAAAGGAAAAAAAAACAACCTAGCGGTCTTTTGTATTAGCCATGTTTTGTCCAGTTCCAAAATTAATAGTAAACCAACCATAAATTTTATTGAATGCATACTGTGGTTCATTGATATCTGTCGCATGATTTGTAGTGTTTTCAATTGAAATGCTTTTAATTTGTATTTAATTGGCTATAATGGTCGAGAACTGAGGCAGCTTGTAAGAGCACGAGTTGAGGTCCGAACTTCTTGTTGGAAAACGCAGTACCCTAATTACCACAGTAGCCATCTTCGTTATCGCACTCATACGTTGCCCGAGCAGTGTGAGGCCTCGCATTATCGTGGAGTAACATAAAATCATCCCCAATATATGGTGGAAATGATACCATATATTCTTGAAGGAATATACTAGACGGCATTTCAAATGCCTTTATCAGTAATGTGTAACTCTGTACGGGCCTCAGCACAAAATCCACTCCACACCATCACTGAGCCTCCATAGTAACCCACACTAGAAAAACATTGCAAGGTGGTTATCATTCATCTAGTCTTTTCCACTCTGTACCTTCCATCAGATAAATTAAAGCGATTCTTGACTTATCTTTGAACTATACATGAAACCAGCCTTCATTTGCCCAATCAGTGTTTTCTCGAGCAACACAAAGACCACATAAAGTTTAAAGGCTACAGTTAAAACTTCATGTGCTCTAGCAAGAACCCGTTGCCGTTCTTCTGGCATACACGACAACTTCATATAACCTTCTTGTAACTGTCGTTCGAGAAATTTGGTTATCTCGGATTCCTTCAATTAAATTTCTTATTTCATTGGCATTAGAAAACCGGTGAAAGAATAAATACCACTTTTTACAAAAAATTACACGATTAATTGAACTAGAAATGAATCACTCAGTGAAAAACGTGAAAGTTACTGAGTGAATTATTCTTTGTTGAAATTAAAATAAAAATGTACTAACTCTTGTTACTTTTGGTAACCAGTCCATCATAAACAACTTATCTGAAAATTAATAAAAGTTCTGCATTGGATTGTGACTTATCTTAGTGATAAAACATAAGTGGTGCGATACTTTTGTATAGGAGTTTGGTTCGGGTTTTAAAAGTCGGTTAGGTTAGGAAAGTAATTGAAAAACTTCTTTAGTGTTGCTCCTTCCACCAAACGGACTTCACCATCCAATCCAGCACGAAAAAGTGCATAGAGTAAGACCACCATTGAAATTAATACAGGGGTATACCCGGAGGAAAAAGCCATGTCCAGTGAATCGAGCGTTTCGCCCCACTGTGTGCCGGACAGAACATTGCAGCAAGAGTATATTGTATAGTTTAATGTACATACTTCATTAGTTACTTGTGACATCATATAGATTGTATATTAATTTTTCGTATGTATACATACATAAATTGTTTTATTTAAGTCCGACTCCCACACAATTATATCCTCCGTATTTACCTTCTTAAATTGTCTAAACAAAATAAATGAGAACCCATTCTCACGTTATTTGCACTTGTTTTGGTCTTGAGAGAGATTTTGTTCCACAGCAAAAGATATTTTTTCAAAAAAAGTTTTTTACTTTTCCATAAAACCAACTTCGCAACATTAAACCGTTTGGTTCGACGTCCAAATGTTTGCCAACAGTCATCAGGCGCAGATTCAGCTGACTGCAGAGAATGGAACAAGCAGAAATCCATTTACCGCCCGGTGAAGATACATGGCATTAATAAAGAGGCCCGGGAGCGCTGAGGAATTTCATTTGGTTAAATGCTAAAATAACGACTGGGCTATGAATGAAATACGCGTTAGTACAAATTCTGCTCCCGGGTCGCTTTCGAAACTGGGTCGGGAGGAGGGTCGTTATGAAAAATTGGATTTAATATTTTTGGAAA
This sequence comes from Rhaphigaster nebulosa, assembly GCA_948150685.1. Classification (NCBI taxonomy): domain Eukaryota; kingdom Metazoa; phylum Arthropoda; class Insecta; order Hemiptera; family Pentatomidae; genus Rhaphigaster; species Rhaphigaster nebulosa. Next base: position 187,456,666 of record OX411306.1, read on the forward strand.
GTGATTAAGCTCTCTGCGTGGAATAATTACTCAGTCTGGAAACAATCATTATTTTTATAGAAGAAAATAAAAAAGTTTTATGGTATGCATTATAAAAAAAAAGTAATAACTGCGTTAATGCTAAAAAAAAATTACTTTACCAAATTTAAGAACAAAACAAAACAAATGTATACGTATTTATTAGATCCATTTACTTTTCAGCAGTAGCCTAGCCATTTGTTAAGTGATAATTTTATAAAATCAAAACATAATTATTTCATGAAGAGCTATAAATCACGTTGGAATAAATATGTCGTGAACATCCCAATTCACAAATATGAAAAATTCTAACAATACACCGAAATAATAAAAAACTCTAATATTTGATGAGCACGTTACAAGTTGTTTTTAGATAAAATTCAAAATAGTTATACCAAAAAAACAATTAACTGATATCAGTTGAATGTTCAATCTCAGAATTTTGAAATATTTCCATCAACGAAAATAAGTAATTATCTACTTGCATTAGTATTGTTTCATAACATAATGGATACAGTAGAAATCATATTATTCTCTTGAAGTGAAATAAAAAACTCAACACATGCACAAGCAAAACTTACTAGGTGCGCCACTATGTTTTCGTCATTTTCACTGAATAACTAATAATATAAGTAGGGGTAGATGAACGAATTGAGAGAGAGAGAATGACAATGAAACTTCGACCACCGGATGGATATAATGAAAAATACCCATGTGACTCACTTTACCATATACTGCAGCGCGCCTGCTGGAAAGGCTTTAAATACATAGATCAGAAATGGAATACCCTCATTCTTTTATTAATTATTTGAAATAATAACAATAAATTATGAAAAAAAAAGCTGATAGGAATCGAATCCGAACATTTTAGTCTTAGCCCCCATAATATGGTGGAAACGTGTGATGATGTTTTATTTATATTAACAATATTACACTGGGCAATACGAATAATGTTATGTCAATAGGTAGTTTTGTTGAATTCCGCCAAAATCCCTGTCACACTCGCGATTATCCAGCGGGCCCATAGCTAATACCCCCATTAGGCGGCGCGTGCCGGGGCAGGTGCGAAGACGTGGATTAGAGGGCTAATTGGTGGTGCAGAGTTGATAGCTAATCTAGTCCCTGACTCGGCCCCTATGAATAGCTTATTCTCTGCTCTATGTTTCCCATAGCTTCAATATGTCACACCAGATTGCTCCTATATCCCTAGGAATCTCCTTATAATAACTGCTTTCTTGGAAACCATAGTTCATTAAAGAGGGGTTTACTTCTAATTTCTAAGATATGATATTTAATGGAGATGGAATTATTATTAAAAATTAACATTATTTAATAATAATGTTATTTGTACTTATTTGTACAATAAGTTAAATTCCGGATAAAATAGTTTTTAAAGTTAGAATGATTATATTTAATTTAATTTTTGTTTCATATTAAGAGCTGAGGAGAATTAGGATATTTTTATTATTTCAAAGTCCAATGGGATGTGGAGTTGACATTCAGAAAATGGTCGGGAACTCTACTGCATTGGATGCATAAGGAGAATTAGAAATAATATCAAACAGATTTTATAAATAATAAGGTGATAATCATTTAATGAACGGGGAAATACTACTAGAAGTTAATTTTGTTAAAGTAAAATAAGATAATTGTTTTTTGAGATTTTAAGTAATTTAATTTATTTTTTGAACTTGATAAAATTAATAATTATTAATTATAATCTAAGATTATAAAGAAAATATAAGATTATAATCTTATATACATATATGAAGGCTGAAAAAATTTCACCACTTGTTATTTTATTTGGATGCTAGGTTTCGGACTCTCAAACCATACTCAGTCATATTAAAAAAAAACCCAAATTTAGTTTATTTAAAACATATCAAACTATATTAATATATAAATTATATATTAAAACATATATTACTTTAAATAAATATTTTAAAATGCATAACTCGACTCCTATTGAAGTAATAAAAAGTGAGTTAGGGAATCTTGATTATGTCAACAACATTATAAATGTTATCTCACGTTTCAAAAGACCATTAGAAAAAAACAGAAGAACGAAGTAAAAAGAAACTAATTCCTCAATGCGTCCGATGGCCAGCAGTACGGCCACACTAAAACGTATTTGTAATCACGCTCCGAAATGCGTAAGATGTGTTCTCAAAGTTCTGGTAGATGAACAACGTTTTTAGTATAAAAATATTAATGGGATTTTTAAAATATGTTTAACTTACTTTTGGCAATGAAATAAAGTAGTTTATGTTTAAAGGCAGTATCAGTCACATCCGAAGTTTATCGTTTATTACGCAGTATGTTGGATAACTTCAGCAATATGGCCGCCGTATTGAACTGGTTAACTTATAAAACAAAGGAAATTTAATGGAAAGTAGACTTTTAAATATGCAATGTGTATGTACTTTAAATGAATATCTGTGAGTTAATTATGAAACTATGAACCGGTTTTGAATAGGAACAATGCCACTAGGCCAATTCGTCTAGCAAGGAAAAAATATTGGACCATTACCTATACAATACTGTGGCTCTCGTCATGATTTTCAACTTTACAGATTCAATACATGTCCATCAGTAGGTTCATTTCACAGAGATCCGATCCGAGCAAACCTAGTTTAGCTTTAAATGAGAGCGTAACGCGTAACTCATTCTACGTGAGAGCCTTATAGACCGCAAATGCAGTGGGCTTGAAAAAGTACGAATATTTCATAATTTCTTTTACATCAAATGTTTTGAGAAAAACAATTGATGCATGAAATTTTGAAGAGAGTGACACGGAATGCCACGACTGGAATAAAGAATTACCATGAATAGAAGCTTTAGCAAGCTGTAACCACTCAAGAGGTATCTGATGAGCTTGTGTCTGATGTGGATGTGTATGGCTAGTGTAGGCGTTTTTAAAGGAATGATAGTATTGGGCTACCTGTATCCCTTGGACTCATGTAGTATATAAACACAAAATGAGATTTGTACTACTACCGAAAATAGAATTTTTAGAAAACATTTGCGATGGATGTGGCATTTCGTAACCACTTGAGGTAAATTTCAATTCGCGATGGAAATTTTCACTAAAATACCTTCAATTAGCAATATACCGTACACAGTACTTTAGCTTTTCCAATATTTATTTAGAAAAAAGTTAACAAGATAAATAACATCAGTAAATTTGGCAGTCAGAATGAAAAACAGAATACCACTTGCTCAAAGCTATATGATACAGTAAACCAATCATATAATCCAAATATAGAAATTTTACTATATTAAGAGAAAAAAGCATTTCAGTTCATACTTTCAGGCTTTAATTCAGTCATAAATTATTTATATTGGAGTAACACAGTAAAATAATAGCAGTGATTATCATCATTGGCTATAATAAGTCATAGGCATTAGTTCTATTTTATTGAAAATTGGTATATACAATGTTATGTTTATTATTTTCAGCACAGATGAATTATTTTATGAATAAAGTTCAATTGTCAATAAATTGTGTTTTAAAGAGGTTAAATATATTTAAATGTATGTGTATTCGCAAAACGCATTAGCTTTTTTTTTAATCAGCATTTTGTATTAAGGGTATTTTTTTTCCAGTAAATAAGTGGGGCATTAAATTTTGAAAAAACAAACAAAAAAAACAACAACATTTTGACTAAATCTGATGTAAAATCCATTAAGCCTTATCAAAAATAAAAAAGTATAAAAAAACAGAGTGAATACAGAGTTTTTAATGAAACAGTGTTTTTAATGAAATGGATGGTGGAGATTCCCCTCTGGTGCCATCCGATTCAATTCCACCAGGACTGATATCATCTTCTGTTTATAAAGCAATTAAACAATTGCAAAGATCGGTAAAATGGTTGCAATTAGCTTTATGTCTGTTGAAGTGAAAATTAATTTTTATTCTGGTACATATTTTCTTGTTCTGAGAAGAACACAAATAAACAAAAAATGTACATATAGTCTAGCTAACAAAGTAATTTTAAAAAAAGCAGTAACAGTAATATAGAGGAAATTCGAAATATAACGAAGATTAGATTAGAAGCTATGAAATGGAAACGAGTGAGGAATTCCAAAACCAGGTCGGAAGAAAAATAATATATTTGAAAAATAAAATATTTGAAAAATAAATCATTTCTACATGAGGTGCGTGTCGGTTGATTGGGGTTTTTCTTTCAAGAGTTTGGATTTTCAAGTAGCGAAAGGAACGGAAAGCGGAAAGATCCAGAAATGCTTGACAAGAATATAGTCTTGGTTTATTGGGATTGGTAAGAAAAGGAACTTAAGAAATATTGGCGTTGATGCGCTGGCTACCCAGATTCGGGATCGTTATCGAAGCAATGCTGTGATTGAAATAAAAGAGGGCTTAGGAACAGAAATAATAAACCTTATAGTGCAGTTTATATTGCTTTATAATCGCTCAAAAAATTCATTTTACAGTCTTAGTAAAACAGGAAGAAAATATGGAAGGATTTGAAAACCATAATTTGATCTAATCATGAAAATATGATTATGCTGGAATAAAGAGTGAAAACGAGGATTTTATCCAAATTATTGAACTGAATGATATAAAATGAGTGTTAAGGATTTTATTATTTCATTAAATGGAGCAAAGGAATTTGATAGCTTACCAATAAACATTTTTTTTTTTTTTTTTTTTTTTTTTTTTTTTTTTTTTTTTTTTACTGTTTGCACATACAAAATGTTAGAAGACTATTAATAAAGTATGCCGTATTTTTAATTAATGTACATTTAATAGTCAGCTTATGGAATGCCTTCACTTCATCTGCATAACTACTAAATTTGGAAGCCATAAGAATAAATATGGGATTGGGAATGAATGATAAAATCAAATATATAAAGTAAATAGGAAAACAAAGATTTTATTAAAAGGAAAATAATGAAGAGTTTCATGAAATCTTTTTTATATTCAAAGATTCATTCATTCCCAATCCCATATTTATTCTTATTGTCTCCAAATTTCCTAATTATGAAGCATCTCTTAAGCTGACTGACTATCGGATATATACTAATTAAGAATGCTACACATTTTATTAATAGCATACTAACATTTAGTCTGTGCAATAATATAAAAGAAAAAAAAAAGAGGGGTTTTGTTTATCGGTATACAAGCTTCAAAATTCCTTTTCTCCATTAAATTAAATAAATAAATTCAGTAACATTATATAACTCCCAATACGCCATTTATCTTCGCTAGCCATAATCTTCTTAGTAATATTTGTATTCAAGCACTGATTATTAAATATTTGATAGCAAACAAACTAAGCCAAATAAGACACATAGCATAATTACACATATACGGAAATACATATTTACGGGATCAAGACTTTGAAAATATCAACTTTAAAATACCTGTTCATTGATATCACTTTTAACGTTGTTTTTTTTTTTTTGTTTAGTCTAATTTTCAGATTTTCCCTTATGATTCATAATAAATGTAGCTCATCACAAATACAACAAATATACAAAGCCTGATGTACATTTGATTTTGTGCAACGCATATCCAGAGCACATCCTTGTACCTCATTGCGGGTATCATGAACCTCAAAGGTCTAATAACATTCCGGCCTATCGTGTAATAAACCGTAGCAACTTGTGTGAGACTAGATCGTCGAAAAGGCAAAGCTTGAAAGAGCTAAAGGACAACCGGTTTCCTTTCCCTTTGTCCAGCTCTTTGTTAAAGCTCTAATTAAAACAGTCATTGCAACTGTACAAACATTCTCCAGCTTTGCGTTACTCTACCTACCCACTTCTCTAGATTAAGTTTGTATACACAACAAACTGAAGACCACTTGACAAATATACTGGCGAATATACTTGACATATTCTGATTTCAGCTATACGAAAAGGTTTCAACTGGGCAAAAGTCAAAACTTTACCCAATTTATACTAAAAGCAATTGAATTCGGGAAATCTATACACTTTGCAACGATACAATATCATATTTTATACAATAATAACGATATAAATATTTATATCGTTTCACAAAAAACGTTTCACAAAGCATTAGTGAGATTTTTGTAGTGAAATATTTTTCGCCATCTCACCAATATCAAAATCAATTCCGGTTATTGTAAATTTCCATTAGACATACATGAAACTTTAAATTTATTTTGAATAAAATTGTACATATATGTAAATATATATGCATACAAATAAATTTTTTTTATTCACTTTATATTTTTTTTCTAAAACGACGGATTTCTAAATTGATTATTTGATTAATTAACTTTTGATAGAAAACTCAATTTCAAATTAAATGCACTAAGATTTCTTATAAACATTAAACAAGAATCAACTGATTAAAAGTAAAAGAAAAACTTAAATAAAATTGTATGGACTCACGGTGTGTGGGTGTCACACGACCGCACGCAGGCATAGACAAACATTTTTACAAGAAGCTGTAACACAAATGAATGAACTCAAGGAAATAGCAGAGAAATCTGGACTCCAGATCTCCTTCCAGAAAACAGAAATAATGACGACCAAGAAAAATTATTCGAAGAAAACAGTGAAACCAAATATGGGCAGATTAAAGTCACAAAACAGTTCAAATACCTTGGAGAGCTTATCAGCAATAATCGATCCGATATAGCTACAATAGAAAATAAAAGACTGAAACTGGAGAAACTAAATTTCATCACTAAAAATATATATATATATATATATATATATATATATATATATATATATATATATATATATATATATATATATAATGTGCGTGTGTGTATAGGATAAACTAAATCTACAAAAATGAAAATACGTTCTGTTAAAACAAAAAATTGAAAATAGATATGGACATTTAAAAGAAATGAAGAAAACAAAAAATATCAGTGCACTATTTTATATCATCATATAATCGGCAAATTATTTTGTTTGGCGGAGGTAAGAAAAGGAGACAAGAGAAAAATCGTCTTTGATCGTGAGCCGACCTAGGGTGCAGATCTCTCTAAATGTCTTAAAGTGAGTCAAGTCTATCCATAAAGTGAAGTTGAGTCAGTGTATGAATTTAATAAGTAGAACTTGAATACAAGTCAGTGAGTAAAGACATAATTAAACATCTAGCAACGAAACACCTTTAATTGTATGAAGAAAGGAACATTTTTGAAGAAAGAAGAGAATTACCAAAAAGGAGCTAAGAAAACTTCAAATTAAGAATTAAAAATATTTCTTATTTTTTTCATAAAATTTTAATTTAATATATTGTTTATATAGTTAAAAAATGTCTGAAATTGTTTTTATTATTTTTTCAATACTCCACATCATTAAACTGATCTACTCTTCTTTGCAAAAATAGCAAAACTAATAATTTTAATTGTTTTTTATATATAAGGAATCTTCTGATTATTCGATTTAATATTCTTTTATTAATAAATTTCTTCTTTTTTTTTGTATTCTATTTTTTGTCTCTTAATTCATAACCAACAAAATTATTTTATTTTAAATTTTTTGTTTTTACTTTCATTAGTCACTAATTATTAATAAAAAAGAATTATAAAATATGAAGTAAATATAATTATATTAATATAACTTAAATAAAGTGTATAGATATTTATAATAATGTAGTAAATAATTTATATTTAACTGGTATGAGTACCAAAGAACGTATTGAAACATTACGTATTGCTCTGAAATCACGCTAAATTTTGAGGAATAAAAAAATTAAGTGCGATGGCCGGGAATCGAACCCGGATCAACTGCTTGGAAGGCAACTATGCTCACCATTACACCACCATCGCAGGTGTTCATCTAGGAATGAATTTTAATACTTAATTTTATAAATTGCTAAAAAATGAGATTAGTTATTATTTATACTTTTATTAACGGTGATAAGTTAAAACTTAAATTGAGTGGCATAATGAAAACTATCGATCGATTCTTTACATTGCTTATACTCCCCCGAGCTTAAATAGTTATTTAATCGTTTATTAAATTTTTTGTCTTTATTTACCTCAATATAAAAAATTGCCATATGTTTTAATAACACGAAAAAAAAAATTAACTTATTTTTAATTGATATAATAGCATAGTGTGAAACTCATTTTTTTTTTAAAAGAAAAATTATGTAAATTGCTTAAAATCATCGTGTTATCACATTCAACTAATAATCAAAACATTTATAAAATAAGCCCAAACTTAATTTTTTCGTGCGTGTATGTTTTAAATAAAAGTGTTCTAGAGCGATTAATACCTGCCGACTACCACATATGCACACCCTCAAAAGAAGTTCCTATTAACAAAGTTTCAGATCTCTTGTGTCCCATGATTAGCCAAAGTATCTTGAAACGCTTTTTTTCAAGCTTATTTTTATAAGAGCTATACCGTCAGACAAATTTCTCTTTTTTACTTTAAACCATGGACCTCATGAACGAGCTATCAGCAGAAATTTATCGGGCCATACTTATATTTAGAACATTGAATTCTGTTGCTTTTTACGGGTAAAACTCATAAAATTTTATGAAAATTTGTAGAAAAACGACTGTAACTCTAAAGGCTCTTGAAGCCAGACATACCAAAGCCATAGGGTATCACCGATTTCAATGAAACTTTTTTTGGTGATTCTAGATCAAAAATAATTGAAACATTACCAATGGTTCTTGCCAATGCGCCCTAGGAGCCGAGAAAAAATTTAATATAACTTCAACAATTGTTTATATTAGAGTTTTCTGCTTTTTCTCTGGGATGGATTTCAAGGTTATTATAATATATATCGATAAACTTGTTTTATTCTATAAAATAAGAAAAAAAAAACGACGATTACATTAAATGAGTTTAAATGTACACCAAATAGCAAAAACCAAAAAACTCTTCCAGTAATGTAGGCCAAAAAAAATTATTTTAGAAAAAGTAAGTTCCTTTTTAGCGTCCTTTGAAACCCGAATATTCATAGTAAAATAAAAATAAAATATTGTTGTTCAAAATTTTCGCCTTTGAAAATCACAAAAAACACGATATCTTCAACATGATTCCATCGATGTACACAAAACTTGGCAGTGGTTTAGGGCTCTATAAACTACAACTTTTTTTTTTTTTTGTAGTTTTAAACTACTTATTAAGAGTTTACTTTTCCTCCCATATAAAGACATAAACACTAAAAGTTATTGCAATGGGCTATAGATCGGAAATTAGTTTTTTTCTCCGAATTTTGAGAAAACATGGAACGCAATAACTGATTAGATAGTATACTAATATGTATATATCACACAAAACGCAGGAACACGTATCGTTGTACATTTGTATATATGTTTAATTAATTTTATCCAAACAAATATACAAGTATGTTTGCGTTCACTGGGAGGGTACAACTGAATATAATTTTTTTGTTGTAGTCTAAGAATATAATACATCTGCAAATTTTCGTTTTGGTGCCGGATTTTGGCGATACGTTATGGTGTCCAAAGAAACTCGCGAAATTTTAATTTGGTAACAACAATAATGCTGCAATTATTAGCATATTTTCAAGTTCATGCTTTGCTAAAAGTTTTGTAAGAAAACTTGATTAATTGTATGTATATTTTTTTGACGTGGTTTGAGACCTGACCAGTATTTCTTGATTGCATTGACCGCTTATACCAGGGAACACTTGAAACCGACCCTATAATAATTACCATTCACGGTCAACAAGAGAGCATCAATTGATGATCCCCAACCCTCGTATAATTTTAGATTTCTGGTTCAAACGTAAAACCCTGTTTTTGACGACAAACGAGCCATTCTTCTCAATAAGGCCCTCAATTAAGGGTCGATTGTGTAATTCGTCAGCTTTAATTGGGTCCAGGCACACAAGGAGCTCCCTCACCACGAATAGAAATCACGAATTATAGAGGAATAATAATTATTTATTTCCCACTGGAAAATTTATAACATCAAATTAACGTTAGTAGGGCAGTTCACTGGGATCTCCCTTTGTCTAGAGCATTGTCCTCTAGAGATATTGTGCAACTTATCCAATCATGTAACTTTCAAATCGATACCTCGCCATTATTATTGACGAGGCAATCAATTTTTATGAGGCATTGTCTTTGTTTCACGTGACCTCCGCCAAATGACCTCCTTGCACAACCGTGGACCTATAAACAGTAAGGCCCTTACCAAGTACTGAATCCAAGGCTATTCATGGTTGGTAGTGCTACAGGCTTATTGCCTTTGTTATTTGAACATTAAATAGGATAAAAAACATTCCATGAATGACCAAGATGGAAAACTATCGATGAAATGTTATATGCACACACACACACACACACACACACATACACACAGAAATATATATATATATATATATATATATATATATATATATATATATATAATGACTGAGAATAAATAATATGCATTGACCGTGGAACGAATTCTAGGAGAAGTTACTTGGGAGATGGAGTCAGGAAAGAAACGCGCAGAGAGGTAGAGGCACAAACTATAGGTGTTTTCCTTTTCTGACCGCACCCTCTCCCGCTCCTCCAATCAACTTCTTTATACAAAATTTTAAATATTTTATTTTTTTGACGGAACATCTTTACCGATAAATTATAAATATAAAGAAGTTAGATATTATCTGACCTTTAATTATGTTTACTATTCATTAAATAAGTAGTATTACATTTATAAATCAATAAAAGAATAAAACAATTTTATAATATAAAGTATTTTTTAAAATTAATGCTATGAAAACATTGCAAAATTTTAATTAAATCTACTTTAATTATTTAAAAGCTATAAAAAAAAATATTCTAAAAAATATTAAACCAAAGGTAGTGTTAATCGCCATTATCACTCTTTGTTGATTAATTATCCTTTATTTAATTAATTAAAATTATCTAAAAAACAAAAAAAGAATAATCAAAATCGGATCAGTACTAGCAAAGATACAGCGCATCGGATTAACTGGAAGTGGCAATTATATCATGGATTTTACAATTTTCTCGTAAACGGCTAAAAAGATTTTGATAAAACGTGCCTAGTGTATTCTCCTTAAAGTCCTTAAACTTTTCAAGTGAGTAGTGAATCAACCATAACATGCAGGAAAAAAAGTTATATGCGTAAATAAAATATACTTTTCATCATAACTTTTTTTCCTGCATTTTCTGGTTGATTCACTACTCACTTGAAAAGTTTAAGGACTTTAAGGAGAATACACTAGGCACGTTTTATAAAAATCTTTTTAGCCGTTTACGAGAAAATTGTAAAATCCATGATATAATTGCCACTTCCAGTTAATCCGATGCTCTATATCTTTGCTAGTACTGATCCGATTTTGATAATTCTTTTTTTGTTTTTTAGATAATTTAATTACCTAACATACAATTCTATACCTGATTCATCATAAAATGCATACTCTTTAAGTTATGCGCAAATAAAATATTCTTTTCATCATAACTTTTTCCCAACATTTCCTCGGTGATACGAGTATACTAGATGTAAGAAAAGTTAAAGGCCTTTATGGAGAATAATTTAGGCAAGTTTCGTCAAAATCGTTAGAGCCGTTTTCGGGAAAATTGTAAAAAAATGTAAAATTGATTTTATGAAGTGGCACTTCCAGTGAGGCGATTTTGATGAAAATGTTGCTGTAACATCACTTACATATACCAACCTTAAATCCGTAATTTCAGTATCGTTCAACTTTTCGTTTTTGAGCTAGGCTGTTCACAGACATAGACAGACACACATACCATTTTGCGAGACATGGTCATATGGACTCAGGGGACCCTTAAAAGGTGTATTTTTGAAGAAAACGGGAATTTGAAAAGTTTCACTATCGCAATACTTCCCCAGACTATATATTTCATGTATATGTAAGGGAAAATAAAACTAACACATTTCTAAACTCTACATAAAGTTTTACTAAAGTGAATACATTTTTATTCATTGTATTTCGATTGTTAATCGATAGGATATTTAATTTCACTATGCCTGTATTGATCAAGAACAATTCCCACGGATATTCTGAAGTCCCTGAAAAGCCCCTAGAGAACGAAAGTACCATGGCCCAGAGGACACCCCGTCCCCTCCCTCCGAAAACTAACGATCTAAAGAGGATACGATTCCTTACTGATTAAATTTCTGCCGATTTCCTTGGAAGCTCTTTAATGAAATAATTCCCCAGGTTGTCCCCTCCCTCCCCTTTTCACTTTCAACCGATTCAAGAGAGCGTTATGGAGTTCGAGAGTTGATGCCGAAATTGTTAAACCTTCCTATTTTCATACGGTTCAATATTTCCTCCTGGAAAATTTATTAATTATCGAGGAATTGGAAAAGGCATTTTCGTCCTTCATTAACAAGACACTAATTAGTTCATTGTTTACTGATTTCGTAAACTTTTATCGTCAGTGATTTGGAAAATCGGTAAAGCTATTCTAATATCATCCATTAACTTCAATCGCCATATCCTACGAATATAGTTCTTAGGCAGTTATAACCAGGAGCTTTTTTTTAGACCAATGATTTATAATGCAAACTGAGATGAAGTAAAACGGGGGAGGGGGTATGTTTTTTAGATGTCAGTAACCGGTTTAAATATAGAAGAAATTTGATTCGCAAAGAGTTCAGATAATTCCCCATCCAAAATGACCCAGAAACCATCTTCTATCAGAAGGGGTGTTGAAACCCTAGATTTTCTAGCAGCTTCATAGTATCCTTTTAAAAGCTTTCATCGTCAGTCAAAAGACTATTTATGTATGCAGCATAGTTCGTCGTACCGAATTTGTCTTTTTGGTCATTAATCATTGTTTTGCTGTTTAAATATCTGTCTGATGGACGTCTGACAGTCTGACATACCTTACGCGCTCATCTCTTTGCTCTGACGATGTTTCTTATGTACAAGAGATTTTTCAAAAAACAAAGAAATTAAAGGTCCGGAGTTGGACATCTTGATGGTGGTAAGTATGTCGTTGTGCTAGAATTTATCGTGTCTAACGAAAGCTTATGGTAAGCAGCCCTCAAATTATTTAGTAATCTGCTTGTTATGCTTAATAGGGACCTCTTAAGATTGGTGCTTCACGTTAAAGTTAAGTTTTGTTATAAAAAGTGATCTAACCGTTAAAAAAATATGCAAAGCATCGAAGATATACGGATGTATCTTGGAGGAAAATAAACCGATGCCATTGTCATTGAGTGGTATTTCTTGTATATTGTAATGTCTGTGGATTGGTTGTCAGATGCAGCAGGTAAATGTAAATGGGCTACGTTCTGTTTGTTACGCCAGAAATACAAAATTCAATAAGGTGTGTTTCCGTTATCAGTGAACGTCTGTACATTTTTCGTGAAGATATAGCTCCCGTTGTTCAGTCAAGATTTTGTCAGTCCGTTAGCTTTCGACAGAAAGATGAACAAAGAGCCCAAATAGTAACACAAACTTCTAAAATAAATTAAACAAATCTGGTGCGGTCCGCATCATACTACTTTCCCTTACCACTCTATAATAATAATCTTTGAGATTATTTTAAAGAGTTCACATAAACATTACTCGAAATAAACTCAGCAGAATGTACTTCTTCAGGTCTTTTATCGCACAAGTATAATAAATTAGTTTTTTTAATCACTTTAGTATTACAATTCTGTAGAGGAATATTTTTGGTTTGTCAAGCTGAAAATATATTTTAAAAGTTTCGGTTTAGTTTCCATGGGAATTCCATTTAGTTTCCAAAGAATCATTTTGTTTACATTAAATAATATAAAAGTAGAAATCATTAAGTTAATTTCTACTTTTATGTTATTACACTACACAGTTACAAAGCGTTTTGTTAGCAATAGGTTGGCGGCTTGCTGGGAGGATGTTCGGTCGTATCCGTCTCTTTCCGGACACGCTCGGCTTTCTATCTAGGGTTTAGTAGTCTTTATGAGATATGCTGTATCTTTACTAATACAGGCCCGATTTAGATAATTGTTTTTTAGGGAATTTAATTACCTTTCTTATGATTTGATACATAATTTACTATAAAATGTTCACTTTTTGAGTTTTGCGCAAATAAAATTTTCTTTTCGCTATAGCTTTTTCCCCTCCATTTTCTCGTTGATATACTAAATATTTGAAAAGTTACAGAGCTTTAAGAAGAAGACATTAGGCAAGTTTCATCAAAATTGTTAAAACCGTTTATGAGAAAATTGTAAAAAAGTGTAAAATCGGTGAAACAATTGCCACTTCCGGTTAGTCTGAAGCGCTGTATCATTGCCAATTCTGATCCGATATTGATGATTAATCTTTTTTTTTTGGTATATAGCTAATTTAATTACCTTTCATACAATGCCATACATAATTTATCATGAAATGTATGCTTTTTAAATTATGCGTAAATAAAATATTATTTTCATCATAACATTTTTTTCCTGCACTTCCTCTGTCATGTACTACATAAATGATAAGTAAAAACATTTAAGGAGAAGACTTTCAGCAAGTTTTATCAACATCGTTAGAGCTATTTTGGAGAGCATTTCAAAAAATTGTATAATTAATTATACAGAGTGGCAATTCCGGTCAGTCGATTTTGACGAAAAAGCTGCTTTAACATCCCATGAATATACCTACATTAAATAAGTAGTTTCAGTTTCGTGCGACTTTTCGTTTTTGAGCCAGGTTGTTCACAAACACAGACGTACATACCATTTTGCGAGACTCAGTTATTTGGACTCAGAGGACCTTGAAACGTGTATTTCCGTTGAAAACTCGAATTCGAAAATATTTACGTTCGCAATACTTCCTCTTACTATATATATCATATATAGGTAAGGAAATGTAAAATAGCAACAAATTATAGGACATCATCACGACCAATTATAGGTACATATAATATGTTCATGCAGAATCAAAGTTATACTTTTTGTTATTTATTTAAATTTTAAAAAATATTGTGTACTAATACTACTGGATACTGTTATACTCTGGATACTGTTAACTTTTGATGTTCGAAGTATATTTAAATACTTCGATACTAAAAATTGTTCGAACAAATTATATTGGATTTCCTTAAAATTTCATCTCATGCGTTCGGTTCCAAGAATCGCTGTCCTTGAAAAAGGAAGAGCCATTAGTCAAGCACATACTGACTCATAATCGGCTAATGGAGCCTCCAGAGGACGCTGTAGAGCAAATAGCGCTGGAAGGGTTCCTCCACGGTATTTGTACAACGCCTGCTCCAGGACACTCTACTGGAATGGCACCACTCGAGTCAGTGGGTGCTGGACAGTTCGGGGCCTAACCTAACATCAGCGTCTACTGGCAGCTAGAGATGAATTTAGTAAGTCACTATTTAGTTTGGTGTTGTAAATTTAGAAACGATTATGATCCCCATCGCATCAGCTATCGTTATTTTTAGTGATTTGTAAGTCATCGATATAGTAGTATTATACAAAAATTATCATAAGCAAATTGTTGTAAAGAGGATGACTTAAATGTGCGCTAGATTAAAACAACATATAATAATCCAAACAAGATCAAAATTTAACAAGTAAAATTTTCAAAATATTTCCTGAATGAATATGGTTTCAGGTGCACTCAATTTCTTGTCACATGCACGGAAAACTTAGGTAATTTAAAAAATAGGTACAACAGTTTCGTTTCAGTAACTGCAGTGATCGTTAGTAACCGTTAATATTAGATTCAGTGATAGTATGTTTATACATAAATATAAACGTAATTCAGAAAAATGAAGTTGCTCGAGCTATATGAAAAATTAGAAGATGAAAGAAGTGCCCGTTACACGAAGAAGTATGCTCTAGTGAAATACTTCATTAATAATATAATATGTTCCCTTATCATGCATTTTTAAATCTCATTAATATATGAAAAATCTTATGCTGTGTGAGGGAACTTCTAATATATCCATTTTTTAAAAATTACTTTGGCGCACATTTTGAGATGAAATCGACGAATGGAGCCGTTCAAAAATGTTTCTTTTTGTATAAATACCTTGATGCTGACTTTTTTTTTATTATTTCAGAATAGCACCCCTTAAGTATTTGTTATAATCAATTCTTCTTGTTTTATAATTTTAAATAAAATAAATGTTCCAATAACTAATACATATAGGTTATTGATCATATGAGTTGTAGTAACGTTCATTGTAATTACTGAAAAGTAACTGGTGTACCTATTCTATAAAAAAAACTTGAAAAGAAAGAAAAAAAAAGGGAAACAATATTTTGCAATAAGAAGTTTTTATTAAGTAGTTTAATCTGTTCTTAAATATATTATTGCTTACTAGTTCTTATATAAATATATATTTATATATATAATTAATTAACATTAATGTTAATATTAATCGTTGATAAACAAGCAATGATGAACAATGAAGATTACAAAAGAACGTTTATATTTAAAAAATCACTATTAACACGTATTCTTAATACTTTCTAAGGAACATTTGGAGCTGAAATACCAATATGTATCACCCGATTTTGTTATCAATGTGTTTGTAGATTACTTACACAACGCTAACAATTTCATAGTCATATTAGCGTCAAAATGTAGTGGGTAGTAAAAATTCATCAATATAAATTTGCTGAAATGGAACCATTATTTCCATTGCTATACAATTTTAGAATTATAACCTTCATAAGAAATGAAGAACAAATTTTATCTAAACTATTTCATTGTGCTTTTTTAAGATATTATAAGGTATTAAGATATTAATTATTTATATAAGGAAGTATTGATCTAAAAATACATAACGATTATGGCCAACTAAGTTAAAAGCAGGAGTTATAATTTTTTGTTTGTTTTTGTTTTACAAGCAATTTAAAAAAAAATATTAGTTCCTCCTATAAAGGTTCCCTCACACAGCATAAGAGTTTTCATGTATTAATGAGATTTAAAAATGCATGATAAGGAAACATATTAGATTATTAATGAAGTATTTTATTAGTCAGACAATCAAAGTAATAAAAATAAATTTTTTAAATAAATGATGTTTCCATTATTTTTTCTACAGACATACGATTGTTTTTTCTCTTTTTTTTTGTTTTGTTTTTTTATATATCACGATAGCTCTAATCATATAGAGGAAAGCTGTCCCTACTAACATCACAGCTGCTCAGAGAACGATATTAACTGAAGAGGAATAGCGGATAATCCCGGCTTAAAACAACTGCCCTAACTGTCCCTTGTATACTCTACTGTTGAGGGGATTCTGTGCTAATACCCTGCGGTGGCATTGGAAGGGGGAAACAAAAGGAAAAAAAAACAACCTAGCGGTCTTTTGTATTAGCCATGTTTTGTCCAGTTCCAAAATTAATAGTAAACCAACCATAAATTTTATTGAATGCATACTGTGGTTCATTGATATCTGTCGCATGATTTGTAGTGTTTTCAATTGAAATGCTTTTAATTTGTATTTAATTGGCTATAATGGTCGAGAACTGAGGCAGCTTGTAAGAGCACGAGTTGAGGTCCGAACTTCTTGTTGGAAAACGCAGTACCCTAATTACCACAGTAGCCATCTTCGTTATCGCACTCATACGTTGCCCGAGCAGTGTGAGGCCTCGCATTATCGTGGAGTAACATAAAATCATCCCCAATATATGGTGGAAATGATACCATATATTCTTGAAGGAATATACTAGACGGCATTTCAAATGCCTTTATCAGTAATGTGTAACTCTGTACGGGCCTCAGCACAAAATCCACTCCACACCATCACTGAGCCTCCATAGTAACCCACACTAGAAAAACATTGCAAGGTGGTTATCATTCATCTAGTCTTTTCCACTCTGTACCTTCCATCAGATAAATTAAAGCGATTCTTGACTTATCTTTGAACTATACATGAAACCAGCCTTCATTTGCCCAATCAGTGTTTTCTCGAGCAACACAAAGACCACATAAAGTTTAAAGGCTACAGTTAAAACTTCATGTGCTCTAGCAAGAACCCGTTGCCGTTCTTCTGGCATACACGACAACTTCATATAACCTTCTTGTAACTGTCGTTCGAGAAATTTGGTTATCTCGGATTCCTTCAATTAAATTTCTTATTTCATTGGCATTAGAAAACCGGTGAAAGAATAAATACCACTTTTTACAAAAAATTACACGATTAATTGAACTAGAAATGAATCACTCAGTGAAAAACGTGAAAGTTACTGAGTGAATTATTCTTTGTTGAAATTAAAATAAAAATGTACTAACTCTTGTTACTTTTGGTAACCAGTCCATCATAAACAACTTATCTGAAAATTAATAAAAGTTCTGCATTGGATTGTGACTTATCTTAGTGATAAAACATAAGTGGTGCGATACTTTTGTATAGGAGTTTGGTTCGGGTTTTAAAAGTCGGTTAGGTTAGGAAAGTAATTGAAAAACTTCTTTAGTGTTGCTCCTTCCACCAAACGGACTTCACCATCCAATCCAGCACGAAAAAGTGCATAGAGTAAGACCACCATTGAAATTAATACAGGGGTATACCCGGAGGAAAAAGCCATGTCCAGTGAATCGAGCGTTTCGCCCCACTGTGTGCCGGACAGAACATTGCAGCAAGAGTATATTGTATAGTTTAATGTACATACTTCATTAGTTACTTGTGACATCATATAGATTGTATATTAATTTTTCGTATGTATACATACATAAATTGTTTTATTTAAGTCCGACTCCCACACAATTATATCCTCCGTATTTACCTTCTTAAATTGTCTAAACAAAATAAATGAGAACCCATTCTCACGTTATTTGCACTTGTTTTGGTCTTGAGAGAGATTTTGTTCCACAGCAAAAGATATTTTTTCAAAAAAAGTTTTTTACTTTTCCATAAAACCAACTTCGCAACATTAAACCGTTTGGTTCGACGTCCAAATGTTTGCCAACAGTCATCAGGCGCAGATTCAGCTGACTGCAGAGAATGGAACAAGCAGAAATCCATTTACCGCCCGGTGAAGATACATGGCATTAATAAAGAGGCCCGGGAGCGCTGAGGAATTTCATTTGGTTAAATGCTAAAATAACGACTGGGCTATGAATGAAATACGCGTTAGTACAAATTCTGCTCCCGGGTCGCTTTCGAAACTGGGTCGGGAGGAGGGTCGTTATGAAAAATTGGATTTAATATTTTTGGAAAGTGATTAAGCTCTCTGCGTGGAATAATTACTCAGTCTGGAAACAATCATTATTTTTATAGAAGAAAATAAAAAAGTTTTATGGTATGCATTATAAAAAAAAAGTAATAACTGCGTTAATGCTAAAAAAAAATTACTTTACCAAATTTAAGAACAAAACAAAACAAATGTATACGTATTTATTAGATCCATTTACTTTTCAGCAGTAGCCTAGCCATTTGTTAAGTGATAATTTTATAAAATCAAAACATAATTATTTCATGAAGAGCTATAAATCACGTTGGAATAAATATGTCGTGAACATCCCAATTCACAAATATGAAAAATTCTAACAATACACCGAAATAATAAAAAACTCTAATATTTGATGAGCACGTTACAAGTTGTTTTTAGATAAAATTCAAAATAGTTATACCAAAAAAACAATTAACTGATATCAGTTGAATGTTCAATCTCAGAATTTTGAAATATTTCCATCAACGAAAATAAGTAATTATCTACTTGCATTAGTATTGTTTCATAACATAATGGATACAGTAGAAATCATATTATTCTCTTGAAGTGAAATAAAAAACTCAACACATGCACAAGCAAAACTTACTAGGTGCGCCACTATGTTTTCGTCATTTTCACTGAATAACTAATAATATAAGTAGGGGTAGATGAACGAATTGAGAGAGAGAGAATGACAATGAAACTTCGACCACCGGATGGATATAATGAAAAATACCCATGTGACTCACTTTACCATATACTGCAGCGCGCCTGCTGGAAAGGCTTTAAATACATAGATCAGAAATGGAATACCCTCATTCTTTTATTAATTATTTGAAATAATAACAATAAATTATGAAAAAAAAAGCTGATAGGAATCGAATCCGAACATTTTAGTCTTAGCCCCCATAATATGGTGGAAACGTGTGATGATGTTTTATTTATATTAACAATATTACACTGGGCAATACGAATAATGTTATGTCAATAGGTAGTTTTGTTGAATTCCGCCAAAATCCCTGTCACACTCGCGATTATCCAGCGGGCCCATAGCTAATACCCCCATTAGGCGGCGCGTGCCGGGGCAGGTGCGAAGACGTGGATTAGAGGGCTAATTGGTGGTGCAGAGTTGATAGCTAATCTAGTCCCTGACTCGGCCCCTATGAATAGCTTATTCTCTGCTCTATGTTTCCCATAGCTTCAATATGTCACACCAGATTGCTCCTATATCCCTAGGAATCTCCTTATAATAACTGCTTTCTTGGAAACCATAGTTCATTAAAGAGGGGTTTACTTCTAATTTCTAAGATATGATATTTAATGGAGATGGAATTATTATTAAAAATTAACATTATTTAATAATAATGTTATTTGTACTTATTTGTACAATAAGTTAAATTCCGGATAAAATAGTTTTTAAAGTTAGAATGATTATATTTAATTTAATTTTTGTTTCATATTAAGAGCTGAGGAGAATTAGGATATTTTTATTATTTCAAAGTCCAATGGGATGTGGAGTTGACATTCAGAAAATGGTCGGGAACTCTACTGCATTGGATGCATAAGGAGAATTAGAAATAATATCAAACAGATTTTATAAATAATAAGGTGATAATCATTTAATGAACGGGGAAATACTACTAGAAGTTAATTTTGTTAAAGTAAAATAAGATAATTGTTTTTTGAGATTTTAAGTAATTTAATTTATTTTTTGAACTTGATAAAATTAATAATTATTAATTATAATCTAAGATTATAAAGAAAATATAAGATTATAATCTTATATACATATATGAAGGCTGAAAAAATTTCACCACTTGTTATTTTATTTGGATGCTAGGTTTCGGACTCTCAAACCATACTCAGTCATATTAAAAAAAAACCCAAATTTAGTTTATTTAAAACATATCAAACTATATTAATATATAAATTATATATTAAAACATATATTACTTTAAATAAATATTTTAAAATGCATAACTCGACTCCTATTGAAGTAATAAAAAGTGAGTTAGGGAATCTTGATTATGTCAACAACATTATAAATGTTATCTCACGTTTCAAAAGACCATTAGAAAAAAACAGAAGAACGAAGTAAAAAGAAACTAATTCCTCAATGCGTCCGATGGCCAGCAGTACGGCCACACTAAAACGTATTTGTAATCACGCTCCGAAATGCGTAAGATGTGTTCTCAAAGTTCTGGTAGATGAACAACGTTTTTAGTATAAAAATATTAATGGGATTTTTAAAATATGTTTAACTTACTTTTGGCAATGAAATAAAGTAGTTTATGTTTAAAGGCAGTATCAGTCACATCCGAAGTTTATCGTTTATTACGCAGTATGTTGGATAACTTCAGCAATATGGCCGCCGTATTGAACTGGTTAACTTATAAAACAAAGGAAATTTAATGGAAAGTAGACTTTTAAATATGCAATGTGTATGTACTTTAAATGAATATCTGTGAGTTAATTATGAAACTATGAACCGGTTTTGAATAGGAACAATGCCACTAGGCCAATTCGTCTAGCAAGGAAAAAATATTGGACCATTACCTATACAATACTGTGGCTCTCGTCATGATTTTCAACTTTACAGATTCAATACATGTCCATCAGTAGGTTCATTTCACAGAGATCCGATCCGAGCAAACCTAGTTTAGCTTTAAATGAGAGCGTAACGCGTAACTCATTCTACGTGAGAGCCTTATAGACCGCAAATGCAGTGGGCTTGAAAAAGTACGAATATTTCATAATTTCTTTTACATCAAATGTTTTGAGAAAAACAATTGATGCATGAAATTTTGAAGAGAGTGACACGGAATGCCACGACTGGAATAAAGAATTACCATGAATAGAAGCTTTAGCAAGCTGTAACCACTCAAGAGGTATCTGATGAGCTTGTGTCTGATGTGGATGTGTATGGCTAGTGTAGGCGTTTTTAAAGGAATGATAGTATTGGGCTACCTGTATCCCTTGGACTCATGTAGTATATAAACACAAAATGAGATTTGTACTACTACCGAAAATAGAATTTTTAGAAAACATTTGCGATGGATGTGGCATTTCGTAACCACTTGAGGTAAATTTCAATTCGCGATGGAAATTTTCACTAAAATACCTTCAATTAGCAATATACCGTACACAGTACTTTAGCTTTTCCAATATTTATTTAGAAAAAAGTTAACAAGATAAATAACATCAGTAAATTTGGCAGTCAGAATGAAAAACAGAATACCACTTGCTCAAAGCTATATGATACAGTAAACCAATCATATAATCCAAATATAGAAATTTTACTATATTAAGAGAAAAAAGCATTTCAGTTCATACTTTCAGGCTTTAATTCAGTCATAAATTATTTATATTGGAGTAACACAGTAAAATAATAGCAGTGATTATCATCATTGGCTATAATAAGTCATAGGCATTAGTTCTATTTTATTGAAAATTGGTATATACAATGTTATGTTTATTATTTTCAGCACAGATGAATTATTTTATGAATAAAGTTCAATTGTCAATAAATTGTGTTTTAAAGAGGTTAAATATATTTAAATGTATGTGTATTCGCAAAACGCATTAGCTTTTTTTTTAATCAGCATTTTGTATTAAGGGTATTTTTTTTCCAGTAAATAAGTGGGGCATTAAATTTTGAAAAAACAAACAAAAAAAACAACAACATTTTGACTAAATCTGATGTAAAATCCATTAAGCCTTATCAAAAATAAAAAAGTATAAAAAAACAGAGTGAATACAGAGTTTTTAATGAAACAGTGTTTTTAATGAAATGGATGGTGGAGATTCCCCTCTGGTGCCATCCGATTCAATTCCACCAGGACTGATATCATCTTCTGTTTATAAAGCAATTAAACAATTGCAAAGATCGGTAAAATGGTTGCAATTAGCTTTATGTCTGTTGAAGTGAAAATTAATTTTTATTCTGGTACATATTTTCTTGTTCTGAGAAGAACACAAATAAACAAAAAATGTACATATAGTCTAGCTAACAAAGTAATTTTAAAAAAAGCAGTAACAGTAATATAGAGGAAATTCGAAATATAACGAAGATTAGATTAGAAGCTATGAAATGGAAACGAGTGAGGAATTCCAAAACCAGGTCGGAAGAAAAATAATATATTTGAAAAATAAAATATTTGAAAAATAAATCATTTCTACATGAGGTGCGTGTCGGTTGATTGGGGTTTTTCTTTCAAGAGTTTGGATTTTCAAGTAGCGAAAGGAACGGAAAGCGGAAAGATCCAGAAATGCTTGACAAGAATATAGTCTTGGTTTATTGGGATTGGTAAGAAAAGGAACTTAAGAAATATTGGCGTTGATGCGCTGGCTACCCAGATTCGGGATCGTTATCGAAGCAATGCTGTGATTGAAATAAAAGAGGGCTTAGGAACAGAAATAATAAACCTTATAGTGCAGTTTATATTGCTTTATAATCGCTCAAAAAATTCATTTTACAGTCTTAGTAAAACAGGAAGAAAATATGGAAGGATTTGAAAACCATAATTTGATCTAATCATGAAAATATGATTATGCTGGAATAAAGAGTGAAAACGAGGATTTTATCCAAATTATTGAACTGAATGATATAAAATGAGTGTTAAGGATTTTATTATTTCATTAAATGGAGCAAAGGAATTTGATAGCTTACCAATAAACATTTTTTTTTTTTTTTTTTTTTTTTTTTTTTTTTTTTTTTTTTTTACTGTTTGCACATACAAAATGTTAGAAGACTATTAATAAAGTATGCCGTATTTTTAATTAATGTACATTTAATAGTCAGCTTATGGAATGCCTTCACTTCATCTGCATAACTACTAAATTTGGAAGCCATAAGAATAAATATGGGATTGGGAATGAATGATAAAATCAAATATATAAAGTAAATAGGAAAACAAAGATTTTATTAAAAGGAAAATAATGAAGAGTTTCATGAAATCTTTTTTATATTCAAAGATTCATTCATTCCCAATCCCATATTTATTCTTATTGTCTCCAAATTTCCTAATTATGAAGCATCTCTTAAGCTGACTGACTATCGGATATATACTAATTAAGAATGCTACACATTTTATTAATAGCATACTAACATTTAGTCTGTGCAATAATATAAAAGAAAAAAAAAAGAGGGGTTTTGTTTATCGGTATACAAGCTTCAAAATTCCTTTTCTCCATTAAATTAAATAAATAAATTCAGTAACATTATATAACTCCCAATACGCCATTTATCTTCGCTAGCCATAATCTTCTTAGTAATATTTGTATTCAAGCACTGATTATTAAATATTTGATAGCAAACAAACTAAGCCAAATAAGACACATAGCATAATTACACATATACGGAAATACATATTTACGGGATCAAGACTTTGAAAATATCAACTTTAAAATACCTGTTCATTGATATCACTTTTAACGTTGTTTTTTTTTTTTTGTTTAGTCTAATTTTCAGATTTTCCCTTATGATTCATAATAAATGTAGCTCATCACAAATACAACAAATATACAAAGCCTGATGTACATTTGATTTTGTGCAACGCATATCCAGAGCACATCCTTGTACCTCATTGCGGGTATCATGAACCTCAAAGGTCTAATAACATTCCGGCCTATCGTGTAATAAACCGTAGCAACTTGTGTGAGACTAGATCGTCGAAAAGGCAAAGCTTGAAAGAGCTAAAGGACAACCGGTTTCCTTTCCCTTTGTCCAGCTCTTTGTTAAAGCTCTAATTAAAACAGTCATTGCAACTGTACAAACATTCTCCAGCTTTGCGTTACTCTACCTACCCACTTCTCTAGATTAAGTTTGTATACACAACAAACTGAAGACCACTTGACAAATATACTGGCGAATATACTTGACATATTCTGATTTCAGCTATACGAAAAGGTTTCAACTGGGCAAAAGTCAAAACTTTACCCAATTTATACTAAAAGCAATTGAATTCGGGAAATCTATACACTTTGCAACGATACAATATCATATTTTATACAATAATAACGATATAAATATTTATATCGTTTCACAAAAAACGTTTCACAAAGCATTAGTGAGATTTTTGTAGTGAAATATTTTTCGCCATCTCACCAATATCAAAATCAATTCCGGTTATTGTAAATTTCCATTAGACATACATGAAACTTTAAATTTATTTTGAATAAAATTGTACATATATGTAAATATATATGCATACAAATAAATTTTTTTTATTCACTTTATATTTTTTTTCTAAAACGACGGATTTCTAAATTGATTATTTGATTAATTAACTTTTGATAGAAAACTCAATTTCAAATTAAATGCACTAAGATTTCTTATAAACATTAAACAAGAATCAACTGATTAAAAGTAAAAGAAAAACTTAAATAAAATTGTATGGACTCACGGTGTGTGGGTGTCACACGACCGCACGCAGGCATAGACAAACATTTTTACAAGAAGCTGTAACACAAATGAATGAACTCAAGGAAATAGCAGAGAAATCTGGACTCCAGATCTCCTTCCAGAAAACAGAAATAATGACGACCAAGAAAAATTATTCGAAGAAAACAGTGAAACCAAATATGGGCAGATTAAAGTCACAAAACAGTTCAAATACCTTGGAGAGCTTATCAGCAATAATCGATCCGATATAGCTACAATAGAAAATAAAAGACTGAAACTGGAGAAACTAAATTTCATCACTAAAAATATATATATATATATATATATATATATATATATATATATATATATATATATATATATATATATATATAATGTGCGTGTGTGTATAGGATAAACTAAATCTACAAAAATGAAAATACGTTCTGTTAAAACAAAAAATTGAAAATAGATATGGACATTTAAAAGAAATGAAGAAAACAAAAAATATCAGTGCACTATTTTATATCATCATATAATCGGCAAATTATTTTGTTTGGCGGAGGTAAGAAAAGGAGACAAGAGAAAAATCGTCTTTGATCGTGAGCCGACCTAGGGTGCAGATCTCTCTAAATGTCTTAAAGTGAGTCAAGTCTATCCATAAAGTGAAGTTGAGTCAGTGTATGAATTTAATAAGTAGAACTTGAATACAAGTCAGTGAGTAAAGACATAATTAAACATCTAGCAACGAAACACCTTTAATTGTATGAAGAAAGGAACATTTTTGAAGAAAGAAGAGAATTACCAAAAAGGAGCTAAGAAAACTTCAAATTAAGAATTAAAAATATTTCTTATTTTTTTCATAAAATTTTAATTTAATATATTGTTTATATAGTTAAAAAATGTCTGAAATTGTTTTTATTATTTTTTCAATACTCCACATCATTAAACTGATCTACTCTTCTTTGCAAAAATAGCAAAACTAATAATTTTAATTGTTTTTTATATATAAGGAATCTTCTGATTATTCGATTTAATATTCTTTTATTAATAAATTTCTTCTTTTTTTTTGTATTCTATTTTTTGTCTCTTAATTCATAACCAACAAAATTATTTTATTTTAAATTTTTTGTTTTTACTTTCATTAGTCACTAATTATTAATAAAAAAGAATTATAAAATATGAAGTAAATATAATTATATTAATATAACTTAAATAAAGTGTATAGATATTTATAATAATGTAGTAAATAATTTATATTTAACTGGTATGAGTACCAAAGAACGTATTGAAACATTACGTATTGCTCTGAAATCACGCTAAATTTTGAGGAATAAAAAAATTAAGTGCGATGGCCGGGAATCGAACCCGGATCAACTGCTTGGAAGGCAACTATGCTCACCATTACACCACCATCGCAGGTGTTCATCTAGGAATGAATTTTAATACTTAATTTTATAAATTGCTAAAAAATGAGATTAGTTATTATTTATACTTTTATTAACGGTGATAAGTTAAAACTTAAATTGAGTGGCATAATGAAAACTATCGATCGATTCTTTACATTGCTTATACTCCCCCGAGCTTAAATAGTTATTTAATCGTTTATTAAATTTTTTGTCTTTATTTACCTCAATATAAAAAATTGCCATATGTTTTAATAACACGAAAAAAAAAATTAACTTATTTTTAATTGATATAATAGCATAGTGTGAAACTCATTTTTTTTTTAAAAGAAAAATTATGTAAATTGCTTAAAATCATCGTGTTATCACATTCAACTAATAATCAAAACATTTATAAAATAAGCCCAAACTTAATTTTTTCGTGCGTGTATGTTTTAAATAAAAGTGTTCTAGAGCGATTAATACCTGCCGACTACCACATATGCACACCCTCAAAAGAAGTTCCTATTAACAAAGTTTCAGATCTCTTGTGTCCCATGATTAGCCAAAGTATCTTGAAACGCTTTTTTTCAAGCTTATTTTTATAAGAGCTATACGTCAGACAAATTTCTCTTTTTTACTTTAAACCATGGACCTCATGAACGAGCTATCAGCAGAAATTTATCGGGCCATACTTATATTTAGAACATTGAATTCTGTTGCTTTTTACGGGTAAAACTCATAAAATTTTATGAAAATTTGTAGAAAAACGACTGTAACTCTAAAGGCTCTTGAAGCCAGACATACCAAAGCCATAGGGTATCACCGATTTCAATGAAACTTTTTTTGGTGATTCTAGATCAAAAAATAATTGAAACATTACCAATGGTTCTTGCCAATGCGCCCTAGGAGCCGAGAAAAAAATTTAATATAACTTCAACAATTGTTTATATTAGAGTTTTCTGCTTTTTCTCTGGGATGGATTTCAAGGTTATTATAATATATATCGATAAACTTGTTTTATTCTATAAAATAAGAAAAAAAAAACGACGATTACATTAAATGAGTTTAAATGTACACCAAATAGCAAAAACCAAAAAACTCTTCCAGTAATGTAGGCCAAAAAAAAATTATTTTAGAAAAAGTAAGTTCCTTTTTAGCGTCCTTTGAAACCCGAATATTCATAGTAAAATAAAAATAAAATATTGTTGTTCAAAATTTTCGCCTTTGAAAATCACAAAAAACACGATATCTTCAACATGATTCCATCGATGTACACAAAACTTGGCAGTGGTTTAGGGCTCTATAAACTACAACTTTTTTTTTTTTTTGTAGTTTTAAACTACTTATTAAGAGTTTACTTTTCCTCCCATATAAAGACATAAACACTAAAAGTTATTGCAATGGGCTATAGATCGGAAATTAGTTTTTTTCTCCGAATTTTGAGAAAACATGGAACGCAATAACTGATTAGATAGTATACTAATATGTATATATCACACAAAACGCAGGAACACGTATCGTTGTACATTTGTATATATGTTTAATTAATTTTATCCAAACAAATATACAAGTATGTTTGCGTTCACTGGGAGTACAACTGAATATAATTTTTTTGTTGTAGTCTAAGAATATAATACATCTGCAAATTTTCGTTTTGGTGCCGGATTTTGGCGATACGTTATGGTGTCCAAAGAAACTCGCGAAATTTTAATTTGGTAACAACAATAATGCTGCAATTATTAGCATATTTTCAAGTTCATGCTTTGCTAAAAGTTTTGTAAGAAAACTTGATTAATTGTATGTATATTTTTTTGACGTGGTTTGAGACCTGACCAGTATTTCTTGATTGCATTGACCGCTTATACCAGGGAACACTTGAAACCGACCCTATAATAATTACCATTCACGGTCAACAAGAGAGCATCAATTGATGATCCCCAACCCTCGTATAATTTTAGATTTCTGGTTCAAACGTAAAACCCTGTTTTTGACGACAAACGAGCCATTCTTCTCAATAAGGCCCTCAATTAAGGGTCGATTGTGTAATTCGTCAGCTTTAATTGGGTCCAGGCACACAAGGAGCTCCCTCACCACGAATAGAAATCACGAATTATAGAGGAATAATAATTATTTATTTCCCACTGGAAAATTTATAACATCAAATTAACGTTAGTAGGGCAGTTCACTGGGATCTCCCTTTGTCTAGAGCATTGTCCTCTAGAGATATTGTGCAACTTATCCAATCATGTAACTTTCAAATCGATACCTCGCCATTATTATTGACGAGGCAATCAATTTTTATGAGGCATTGTCTTTGTTTCACGTGACCTCCGCCAAATGACCTCCTTGCACAACCGTGGACCTATAAACAGTAAGGCCCTTACCAAGTACTGAATCCAAGGCTATTCATGGTTGGTAGTGCTACAGGCTTATTGCCTTTGTTATTTGAACATTAAATAGGATAAAAAACATTCCATGAATGACCAAGATGGAAAACTATCGATGAAATGTTATATGCACACACACACACACACACACACACATACACACAGAAATATATATATATATATATATATATATATATATATATATATATATATATAATGACTGAGAATAAATAATATGCATTGACCGTGGAACGAATTCTAGGAGAAGTTACTTGGGAGATGGAGTCAGGAAAGAAACGCGCAGAGAGGTAGAGGCACAAACTATAGGTGTTTTCCTTTTCTGACCGCACCCTCTCCCGCTCCTCCAATCAACTTCTTTATACAAAATTTTAAATATTTTATTTTTTTGACGGAACATCTTTACCGATAAATTATAAATATAAAGAAGTTAGATATTATCTGACCTTTAATTATGTTTACTATTCATTAAATAAGTAGTATTACATTTATAAATCAATAAAAGAATAAAACAATTTTATAATATAAAGTATTTTTTAAAATTAATGCTATGAAAACATTGCAAAATTTTAATTAAATCTACTTTAATTATTTAAAAGCTATAAAAAAAAATATTCTAAAAAATATTAAACCAAAGGTAGTGTTAATCGCCATTATCACTCTTTGTTGATTAATTATTTAAGAATACTCGATTATTTTAACATAGGCTATCCATTACAATTATAAATCTAGAATCTTAATTTTAAGAACTATTTTAATCTAAGCTGAATTAATTTAAAAAAGATTATAAATAAAAAAAATAAGAAAATTGTAATAAACGATCAATGGCAATGGCAATTAGCTTTTATTCATTAAGTTAATAGGCATATATATATATATATATATATGTATATATATATATATATATGTGTGTGTGTATGTGTGTGTGTGTGTGTGTGTGTGTGTGTGTGTGTGTGTGTGTGTGTGTGTGTGTTTGTACGTGTGTATGAACACTATACGTAAGGTTATCAATTGTTACTACGAACTCGGTTATAGCTAAATTTCGAATTAACGGAACTAATATCTTAACTCCATCAAAAAACAATACATTTCCTGGAACATTTTTGAAGAAATCCTCGGTTAACATGAATTATTCGGCTAGAACGAATCTCGAATAATTTTAGGCAATCTTAGAATGAAATTTCTCCTCCCTTGCGTCGTACTTTGAAATTCCTTCCTTCCTAAAAATTCAGTTTCAACTGTTCAACTGTAAAAATTCCGTTAAAATGTTTAAAAGTTTTGACTTTAAAAAATTGTAATAATAAATGGAAACTTAAAATAAAAAGGAATGGTATAATTGGGAGTTTCGCGCTAGAGGAACTATGCCTTTAAAACAAAAAAGGAAAAAAAAATAAATTACTCAGAGATCGATTGATCCAAAAGAGGTAATTCCATTTAATGATATTTTGTCTTGAGTAACAACATTTACGTTTTATTGTTTTCATACCGATGACTCAGGAAGAGAAGATATTTTATATACACTCAACATACACAGAGATTTTCGAAGAACTCTGGCGATGTAGATTTGAATGTTTCCATCTTTTCAACGAGATAAGGAAATAATGCCTGAACCGCCACGCTGTGAATAGTCGTCAGACAATTATAATTGATTTTGTGAAACCATTAGTGATTGAAAACTTAGTGCTTATTTTTTTAATTTTTTTTTTGTGTGTCCCTTTGTTATCTATACATGGTACACATGGTTCTCCATACTACATGTAATTACATTTTGTTTTTAAGATTTATGTTCCTTAAATTATAAATTTTATTGCTTAATCTTAGTTTTTTTAGGAGTAATTTAATAGTGAAAAAAATCTTCCTTGTTAAGTTTTATTTCAAGCTTATATTAACATTGTTTCAACGTACAGAGGTTCTACCATCGTAAGGACTATATTGCAATCTATGCAGTGGTCATTAAAAAACAAATTTTAAGATAACAAAATACATTTTATATATATATATATATATATATCGGAACCAAAAAAAGTTATATAAGAAAATATACTATAAAGTACAAAGTTTTTTTTTTATTTTACTTTCCGCTTTTATGTGCAATACAAATTTAAGAAAAAATGTATATATAAATTGTGAGATCAATTGTTTGGTAATATAACTAGATGATAACAAATATGAATAGAAAAACAATCTGATAAAACGAACATGTTGGTCGCCCAATGAGTTCGTGTTAACAAAGGACTATTGTAGTTGGCATTCCAGGTGATCTTAAAATATTATACCCTAGATATGAAAAGACACAAAATAAATTCCTTTCTGCAATAATGAGAAAGTACTCTTTATTTTTATTGTTTTGTTCAATTTTTTTCCTTTAAAAAAAATATTTTTCGAAAAATATGCCCGTAGAATGTTGCAATTAATTACCTCGATGATAATTTGTTGAATGAGAAGTTTTTTTTTTTTTTTAATTTCAAAAGACTACGATAAATCAGGACTCATTTATAAAGTTGGCTGGAAAGTAAAGAATTATGCGATTCCAAGGCTTTTGTTCGTTGAACTTGCTTCTTCGGAGGTCCGGAGGGAGGACTTGGAGGATTTTCTTTTATTTATCTTTTGTTTGGCTAACTTTTACTCCAGGACCACACTCTCAGGCTGAATTATGCGTCTCGTCTTTTAAAGGCCTGTATTCTGTTTGTTTTCTTAAGGATTCTTTCAGAAGGCCTATTAAAAAAAAATATATACAAAAAAAAAAGAAGATAATTCTTTGTAGTACAGACATTCTCAGTTCTTAGCAAAAAGCCTAAATTCGGGCGATTAAAAAAAAAGATTTAGTGTTAAATAAATGCTAATGGATATTAAACAATCTGGAGAGCTATATGATAGCTCTTTGTCTAGATAAAGAAATATCCTTCCAAACGTTCCATGAGCTGAGAACAAACTATCAAGTTATCTTAACGATAACTGTTACTGTATGAATACGGTTTTGCATGGTAAATTTTCGATTTTTGTTATTAACCTAATTAACCTATCATTGAGAGTACTGCGATCTTTTTTTTAGTGCCAAACCGGGCTCGCTCCCTTCAAGTTCAATTAAAATCAGATATGCTATCGTCATCATTTTTAAAAAACATTTTTCCATCAGTATATAATCACATTTTTTCAGGAAAAACATAAATATTGGCTTCCAGAGGGGCCATGTTAATAAACTTTGTTTTATGATTTTTTTTTAAGAAGCATCTTTTCAGGTACCTTTTTCTTTTGAATAAAAAACCTGATTTACATGCTCGTTGTTTTATTTTATTTCAATTATGTTGCTCTGAAATCGTAGTGAAATAATTAAATACCTCTATCTTTTCATAAACAATGACAGAGTTTGAAATTCACTGTAAATAATCAGTACATCATTATGCCAATTTATGTTTGTTCATGACGATAAATGTAAAAAATGCGATTCAAAAGTTTTAATACCTTCCTGAAATACTTTAGTTCAAAAAATTATAGATAAAAAACTGATTTTTTTTTTACAATGAAACAGTCGCAGTATCAAATAAAAACAAATATGATATTTTATAGCCTAAACTGATAGCCAAAACCACTGCACGTGGTCTGTGAATGCCACACAGACATTTCACATCTCTTCTGAAACTCGCACATTTTCTACCCTCTCCCCCTCTCTTAAGATCGGCCGACAGACAACTAAGTAGTAGGAGACAGACAGAACTGAAGCTACTTGTTATTCTGGCGCAGCGAGGCAACTGTGAATGGTGAGCAAATTACCCCTCGATGACTAAAGTGGCCCTTATATTGTAGCCCTTGCAGGCCTAACTTCGCCTTTTGCGACGTTCACATACCTCTTCCGCACATCTCCGGTATGTTTAAGCACATTTATAAACGACGGTATGGTTCTATTTAGCAGTAGAAACGGTATATGCTGTATGGACTATGGCCGATTAAAATGATATTTCTGGATTTTAAATAAGAATAAAGCAAATTGTCTTTTTCTGAAAGCCCCATTTCATTGACAACAATATATAACAGAAACATAAAAGACAATAAAGAAATCTTTCATCTACAAGAGTATCGCCAATGAACTTAGAAACAAAATATCATCTACAACTGTTCAAGCCACCTCGAAAATGACTAGATCCTTTGAATGAGGCTTCAAAAGAAAAAAAAAACCCTCAGATATAGACGTTTCTTTAGTATACCTTGATAACTCAATACATGAAATGAAGATAAAGATCATTTGGTAACATCAGAACAAAAAGAAGTTGTATAAAAATAAAATAACAGGGCTTAAAAATAAAACTAAAACTAACAAATGTATATATACAAAAAGCTGCGATTACTACAGAATGGTTTATCATTACCAATCCGGAAAAAAAAAATTAAATTTGAATTTTTATTGTAGCCTTTTTTACAATAGTTCCAAAAAACTATGTTTCCTTCTATCTTCATAAATGGCAGATATGTGGACTTATGAAAATTCTAATCGGTCGCCATTGCGGGACAAAACGGATGATGGTATAGTCGAGTTCTTGAAACGTAAAACAAATTTTGAGGAAAGGTGTCAACATTTTTTTTTATTTTTCTTGGTCGATTTTAAAAGATTATTATTGAAAATGATAAACTATAATAGATGATTTCTGAATGTTTCTTAGTTAATTGCAAGGGATAATATAATTATAATAAAAGGTTGTGACGACTCCGAACGGAGGTACTATGCGAGGTTTTTGATCCTAAAATATTGCAGGCTATTGCTCCGAGGTTTTAGAGGGCACAGAAACTTTTGAAAATGGTCCAAAAGTTGATGGAGGAGCCATGTCTAAACTTATTCCATTGATGGAAAAATTTAACAAATATAAGAAGGGCGCACTGGTATAAGAATTAAATCTGATTGTGCGAAACGAAACGTGAAATGATTTTGCACGTACACAAAATAAAAACTAATCTAAAATGTTAGAGGTAACATGTTTTACTAGTGTTCACATAATAGACACCAACAGCGTACAACGTGTCGCATCTTACATACACAATAAATTAAACCCATTTATAAATTACCATCAAAATCGCTTTGCCGCTTTAACACAATACCATTCATTCTCATAGTTACCTAATAAACCAGAATGGGGCTTAAAAAGCTGATGATGCAGTGAATCACTGAGCTATTTATAGTCATAAATCAAGGTTTTTCATTAATGAAAAACAATGCCAACTTCAAGCGTTGAAAATATAATAAATAAATAAAACAGTAACTAAATATAATAAATAAATAAAGCAATAACTACTCATTCAAAAAAAAAAATTACACTCAAAAAGCCTTAATACTTAGAAATAACAGTTATTTATTATTATTATTATATCTGCGTGCCGGAACTAGGATTTTTGCCGAAGAGGAAAGGGGGAGGAGGAGGAGGAGGAGGAGAGAGGAAGCTTAATTTTACCACCCTTTCGCTAATTCCCCCAATAAAAGTAAACAATTTTATAACAGTATTTTAGGTAGTGAAATTCGGAATAAATTTCATCATGTCATAACACTAATTCATTTTATTGATTGAATTAAAGTTTAAACAATCAAAAGACAGGAAAAAATATGTTTTGATTAACCCATAAATAAATCTTCGCTCGAAATTTGCCACCATCTAAATTCTGCCGTCCAGGGCAAGTAGCCAATAAGTAGATATCAATAGTTAATTATAGCGCACACCAACAAGTACAGCTGAAAGATATAATACTAAAATTGATTCTGACATGTGACATTTTTGAAGTTTCTCTTTCAGTTATATTCTACTAAGAGCATCATTCCGGGATACTTAGTATTCCAATACACATAAACTCCTATTTAATTTTCTATATGGTATATCTACAATGATACTGCTCTGACTATCATAAACTTAGATCTATCGGAAAATCCTTAAAAAAAGTACGTAAAAGACGATACATAAACATCTTTCTTAGGAGAGAGTTATAAAATGAATCCGTAAATGATGTACTTATTTGTCTTAAATAAGTTGTATAAATATGTATTAACTGTTAGAAGAAAGATTTAAAACATTTTTTTTTTTAATATCGACAAAATAACCACGTATTTTCTTTGAATGAAAAAAAAACAAAACAAACAGAAATATTCAAATTTACAAATTATTCTAGTTGAGAAAAATGAATGGCATTAACAATTTAGGGTAATATGATGTTGAGATAATGAGCATTGATTTCCATGAGATTGGACACCATTGAAGACCCGCCCGACAACAAAAGGCCCCTGCCGCTTAATGATGAGATCATTAATGACCACATATATCACGAATAAACAGCCACTAATTATCATCCCGTCTCTAGTTCATTATGTTCCTTACGAACAAGCCTTTTATAACAGTTTTTTCCATTTATTTTTGATATATTTTAAAAAATAGTTGCAAGTAAGACGACAGCATTCGTATTATCAAACCAAAAGTGATAAAGCGTAAAATACATGGGTAATATATAAAATAGAGCATTCACCTAAAGCAGAAAAACAGTATTTGATTATTTTCAATAACCTTATCAACCCCCAACCATAGGATCAATTCGCAACCTTCCTAAAATTTCTTCAGATTTTTACTTACTTTTTACGCAGTAAAGGAAGTATCGTAATCGCGAAAATTTTCATTTTTCAGATTTCAACGGAAATATCCTTTTTGACCATCCCTGAATCCATTTTGACAAATTTCGTCGTGACGTCTGTGGGTACGGTCGGCGCCTACTGTCTTTTTTGAGATACTACTATCTTCGGAAACTATTAACCTAATTCATGATTATTTCTTGAGCCACCGATTTATAGTTCAATAGGCGCACAAGGCGGTTTCCACATCTCATATTTGTGGTTAAGATAAACTCCAACTAATTCCAGAGAATTGGCAATGTAAACATATAATCTATGTAATAAAAAGGAAGATATATAACAATGATATACTTATCAGTTTCGTCAGTTACATATCAGTTCGTGATATACTTATCACAGGTATGACATTTTTTTATATGTAAACAATTTATTCTTCCTTCATGTTCTGTGCTCCATTAATCTTTCAAATTAATAAATATGGTAAGTTGTAGCAAAGAAGAATTATAGCTTGAACCAGGAGTTCGCAGCCGGTGCTGTGCAAGTAATTTCAGATGGGACGCGAACAAAAAATTTGGATTTTTGAACTGTATAATGAAATGTTCCGAGTGTTAAATAAACTTTTGTAAATCAATTTGAACTTTTTTATGAAGACGAATTTTTAATCTCAATATCATAAGTTCAGGTCTTTGTATGCCCATGTTTTTAATTGTCAAAATAACAATCATATGTGACTGCATACTTA
The DNA here is from genome assembly GCA_948150685.1 of Rhaphigaster nebulosa. Classification (NCBI taxonomy): domain Eukaryota; kingdom Metazoa; phylum Arthropoda; class Insecta; order Hemiptera; family Pentatomidae; genus Rhaphigaster; species Rhaphigaster nebulosa. Next base: position 187,493,261 of record OX411306.1, read on the forward strand.
TTGCTTGTAATCGAATTAGTATATGTCTATTAAAAGGTACAATATCTAATAACATCATCAAAGTTTAACGATTGGTTATTTATTGGCAAAGAAGTGAACAACAAATCTAGTGTCGAAATCACAGAGAGCAGGGGCTGTTTGATTGAAGATGCTGGGAATGTGGTCCGACATTCCTGTCCTTTGTACATGATCAACCGTCCGACAAATCACTATCGCTTTTTTTTCCTCTTCTTCATTTTGTCCCTCCCTTTGAGATCGGAGTATGTCTGTAAGTTTAGTGAAAATCCCGATCTACCAGCATTGTATCTATTGGTTGAAATATATTAAAATAATACTTAAAAAGAAAACTATGTATATCATTGAATCAACCAATCAAGCGCCCAAAGTATTGATTTATAGCTCCTATAAAGATCGAAACGGTTGTCCGTTCACTTAAGTATATTTAAATTGAAGCAGAAAATTCCATATCAACTTAATAACAAAATTTTACACAGAGGTTATTCTTGCACGAGCAGTTAAAATGAGCCATAATTTACTTTAAATTCTTGGTGATAAAAATAGCAAAATTAGTCTTTTTACTAAAGTGACAATAAGGAAGATAGTAATAAAATAGCATGATATTTTATAATTAGTTTTTTAAATAAAAAAAGTAGTCATCGGTTTTTTGTATAATTATTTTATAATCATGCAAATTGGAAGACAGTACCCTTGTACTTTATAAAGAATTTACTGGAATTGAAAAAGCATGAAAAGGTTGCTGATACAAAAGAAGTGATGATATATTTTAATTATGTAAGATAAAATTTACATACATTTCTGGATTGGCTGTTTGCATACCATAGGATATATGATTGGCTTGTAGGATATATCAATGTGTTGAGGTTAAATGCCATATTATTACTTTCTTTTTTAATTTTTTTTATAATTTTTCATGAAAAATACGAGCATCCCTTTACAACATGCTTCTAGTTGTTTCTAAGGTTAGATTACGAATTGAAATCATACGCTGTCGGATGATATCACTCAAATATTGCAAACATTCTTAAAAATATAAATATTTTGTTTCCTGAAGATTCGATCTTTATTTAATAGGGATTTAAACCTATTTAGGATTGGTTTATTTTCAGATTAGTGTATTAGGCTAGGACTGGTTCAATAGAGGTGAGTGGCCAGTTCGTCAAAAACAGTTGCCCATGACTACAAAGGACAAGATAACGTGACGTGACTGGTGACGTGACAAACACTGATCCATTTTGTTCCCTCTACCTGGTTCTCCAAGATAAGGTAGATATAAAAGGACAAAATATATCACAAGTTTCATTTTAAACAGACTTCAATCAATATTCCTCAAGAAGTAAATATTTAAAGAAGTTAGCTAAAAGTTTAAAATGAATGTTCATAAAAATAGCAGACGGGCTAATTGGTATTTTCCTTATCAAGAGAGAATAAATGCACAGCCCATATGAAACATAAATTCATATTAAAAAACAGTAAATCTAGTCATTATAATTGTATATTTATAATGAGCATATAATATAGAAATAGAAAAAAAACTATATTCTCGGACAAAGTTCCCTGAGAATAACAAAGATGAACAATAATGATGATTATATCTGGCGATATGGCATATCAGATAGTAAATTAAAAAAACCTAAATATATATATATATATATATATATATATATATATATATATATATATATATATATATATATATATGAACCACCAGACCGACTGAACCACCAGAGGAATAATAGCATTAATTACCGACTTGATTGTGATTTCGTTCGATCCAAATTCAATTCGCCATACGCATCTGCAAAGGAGATTAACTGCATGGGATAGTAGGGTGCATATTAATCATAACCAACCGACGATGAACAATTTAGTGAGCCTCCTTCACACTGATCAGGATTGTACTAATTGCATGTAATATCGACATCTTTGTAAATTATTACAAAGATTAAGTTTAATTTAAAATTAGTACATAAACTTAAGTAAACCTTGATCTAATTAAATGCGATGAGTTTGTCAAATCACTGTGCAGAATAGGTATATCAGTATTTTTGAGAAAAAAAAACAGCGGTTATCGGTTATTCCGGTTATTTTACCTTCAATTAGAACTGATCGGTTTAACCGATGCAATTAACCGGTTTATGAAAAAATTGGGGAAAATACCGCTTATTTTACATAAAATAAAAAAACCTTTTTTTTTTTTTTTTTTTTTTTGACTTCACAAATAACAGTTACTTGAATTGTTACAAATAACTGGTAATCGCCAAGACCTTTAATTCAAGTAAATTACACATTGATCTTCAAGAAATAACATGAAAACCCATTATACAAGTAAGTAAATAATTAAAACTCTGGAAATAACTGATTATTAGAAAAATCTTTGATAGTACTTGTCAGTTGACATCCGAATGATGGTATAGAAGGATCAATCTGATTGGGGATTGTTATATTGTTTGCCACTTCTATAAATTTGTTTTATTGAAAACTAGTTTCGAATGTTATAGATTCATCTTCAGTTCTAAAAACACTAAAAAAATTCAAAAATTAGCAATTCCAAATATAGTTTGGTATTATTATACATATTAAATTAGATGTAATATAAATCAGTATTATAAAATATTTATGAATTATGAATTTAATTAAGACAAGTATAAATCAAATACATGTTGGTACTCATCAAGGTTTAAATGGATTATATCAAACAGAAAAGTTTGTACTGGTTTCTTCTCGCATTGAACCAACTTTTATTCTTAGCCTGGACAAAAAGCCGATGTTAATCATAGTAGTATAAGTCACGTTTTGTAATTTTAAGAAAAGTATTTAGTTTAGATAAAACGAGCATACCTCTATTAATCCTATTTAAGGTAATCCACATATTTCAGTAATGTGTATTTTTTAATTTTCCAAACTATGTTAAATCTTCATGAATGTATGAAGTCGTTCATAAATGGATGAATGAAATCAGAAGTATATGAAACCATTAATGGAATCAGAGAAGGGCAAAACCATTAAAATTTATTAGTAAATAAAACTAATATATTTGTAAGTTTGAATAACAGTTAATGAAAGTCTGTGTTTTAATACAAAATAATAAAATAATACAAAATATTATTCACTTTAAAGATTTTAAGTTTTGTCTAATATGCTTATTGAGGAAATAAATTTCTGATGAAAAATTAAAGCGGGCTAATCTTTAATACCGGTGAAACACAATGCATCAGTTTCAAGTCCATTTCTAAGGATAATAAGTAGGGAGTTAGACCAAAACAAAAGTTGAATGTAATAAAATATTTTACTTATGTAATAATATCATTATAAAATATTTTATTATGGATCATAAATACCTAGCTTATACTACTTCAACCTGTGCGATGGTGGTGTAATGGTGAGCATAGTTGCCTTCCAAGCAGTTGATCCGGGTTCGATTCCCGGCCATCGCACTTCATTTTTTCTTTCTTAATTTGAACATTCTTTTTTTTTTTTTTAACATAGTAAGTCTTTAATTTTTTTAAAACTTGTTCATAGGTTTACAAATAATGAAACAAATTTTGAAATATACTGAACCTATCTTCAACACCAAATGATACAACATATTATTATATTAAACATTATTTGAGAAGGACTTTATGGTTCATGTAATTATGTAAAAAATTACATAGAGACCATTTCGTTTTTTCTCAGAATAAATAAAATTTTAATTTGCTTCTTAAAATAAGGTAGGTAATTATACGTTACATATTATCTATAAAATTATTATGATAGGTAAATAAAATGAATTATTCTAAATCCTTTAAGTCTTCAGATTCGCAATAAAATACGTATTACATCAAATATAAATCTATGTATTTATTGACACATTGATTGGATTTAGGAATTTAAAAAAGTTTCTATTATGATATCCTTGCAGTAACTCACATTTAAATATACTGCCCGAAAAAGGCAACGTTTTCTAATTTTGTAAATTCGTATTGCAAAAGTATCAATAATGTATAATGAATAAACCAATTTTTCATCTCATTGATCACAGCTTATATTTAAGATGCGCTATAAAGAAGAACAAATTAAAAAAAAAAATATTAAATTACTGGATTTGGGGAATGATTCATTACACTAAATCGATGGCCAGAAAAATTAATGTTTTGAGATTACCTTGTTTTTCAGGAAATCAGATTTTTCAGGAAAAATTTACTTTTAAGCCAAAGATACAGCCGTCATTATTTTTATTATTCAACTAAAAAATCGCATACTTCATTTATTGTATATTGCGCGTTATTTTAAATATTTATGAGCACCTCAATGTTTTTACATGGCGTAATAATCGAATCTGTGACTAAGAATTTGATGATGAATATAAATCAATTTGTCTATTTCTCTATCAATTGATCTAGTTCTCTAGTATATATATATATATATATATATATATATATATATATATATATATATATATATATATATATATATATATATATATATATATATATATATATATGTGTGTGTGTATATATAAGTTAAGGCCCGGAGTGCAGCAGTATTAGCCTTAATACCATATACGGCTGTAAACAACAGCCAGATTGTATATAAGGAGAATTAAAACCTCAATAAAGGCAGTCTTATTTGGGATATTGTGCGTGTCATTACTTAACCTTTTCCCTTTTTTTTTTTATGTTTGGAGTTGCTGACGCTTAACTGGTGCCGAAACCCGGGACGAAGTGTTCGTATAAGATTTTTTTTTGATTTTTAAAAGACGTCACGGAAAAAGAATTAAGTAATGACTAGCGAAGGAGTACTGAAACCAGCGGTCCTCAACGTACAGAACCTTCCGCCATTGCCCCAAGACACGCTAGCAGCAGCGCATGCGAATGCGTTGGAATGGATGAAAATTAGAGTGGCTACGTCGCGGGACCTGAGAAATGCCGTATCAGATCTGGAGCGCTTCTCGGGGGACGTAGGTGAGCTAAACCATTTTATAAAAGGAGGTGACCGCCTAATTGCGCGAATAGAAGCCAAACTAGCGGAAGATCTAGTGAACCCCGGAGACGCGGAAGCATTGAAAGCGGCCCTGGTGTGTAGAGTCAAGCGCAGTATCCTGATCCAGTTACAAGCAGACGAGGAGACACCGTGGCCAGTGGTGAAGGAGGGGTTGAAGAAGGCCTATGGCGGCGGCAGATGGACCCCAGAAGAAGATATCTTCCAGCTATTCAGGAAAGTAAAATCGCCACAGCTGTCGAAGGGGCAGTACGCCGGAGCCCTGTTGGCTAAATTTAATCAAATCACCGAAAAGATGAGAGAAACGGTGAGTGCGGCCGAGACAGCAGGAAGGATGGCATTTGTGTCCACGATTCTAAAGGTCCAATTAGCCAAGGAAACTGGAACTAAAGGAGGCCTTCCAGGTGAGCGCTCATTCATGGAATGAGCGCAAGAAATGGTGGACAGCAGCGCAAGAGAGGAGGAGACCCGAATGGAAATAGAAGAGGCTGGGTGGAGCAAAGTAACCTACGGGCCCCCTGGAAACACGCCGTCGACCTGGAGGAAAAAGGGTCAGATCTACGGTAACCAAGAGAGAGTAGCGGTGTCAGGAAAAAGGACAGGTCAAGCCAGGCCCCAGGCCAGGACGAGAGGAGGAGATCATAGGAAATGTCACGGATGTGGGAAGAACGGACACTTGGTAGCGCAGTGCCCACGCACCAGGTGCTTCGAGTGCGGGACGGAGGGACACATCGCAAGACATTGTCCATACCTTTACCAAAGAAAGGAACCACCGAGAGCGGAACCTATGGAAGTGAACGCTCAGAGAGTAAGGAAGAGAGAAGACTCGCCAAGAAGGAGCGGGTCATCACGAGAAGCTTCTGAGGTATCGTGCTCATCCGAATCAGAAGAAGAATGTGGCGGACCAGTAGTCCGAAGAAGCGAAGGAAACAGAGGCGGCTGGAAGAGCGGAGGAAGCAGACGTTGGAGAGCAGAGGAGGCGATCTGAGGGGAGTGTCAGCAGAGAGGTGACCGTACTTTAGTGAGCCATAACATCGCAAAGGAGGCTTGCTGGTTGCCTATCATACGAGTAGTCGGAGGAGTGAGGTGCCTGGTGGACACAGGAAGCTCCAACACCATCATGACCTGGAGAGCGCTGGAGAAGCTGTGTGGCGGAGAGAGGGCACCCCAGATTCAGGTATGTACTTGCAAACTAATCACTCTGGGTGGCCCATGTAGAGTAGAGGGGGAAGCGGAGATAGCATTGAATAGGTGGAGAGTCGAGAGCGGCACATTAGCGGTGCATATAGTAGGGATCATGCCTAGGGAATACCAGGGAATTATCGGATGCGACCTGTTGGGAAGAGTAGGCGCGCGCGCTAGGATCCGCAAGGGAAGGTGGTATCTAAGAATAGGGACGAGAAGGTACGAGTGCCAGAAGCTTATAGAAGACGGCAGGGCGCAGATAGGTGCACTTAGTCACGCGGAGGACTGGAGGCAGGCGATCAGGAGGGAGTTCAGGGACATCTTCTTTAGGGAGGGAGATACACTCGGAATAACGGGAAGAACGATACACGAGATCCCGCTGAAAAAGGAGATGGTGACCTATATAAAAGTAAGACGGTACCCACAAGCGCTACGGCAACATATTCGGGAAGAATTAGCTAGTCTAAAGAGACAGGGAATAATTGTGGACAGTACGTCACCGTATAATAGCCCCCTATGGGCAGTGAAGAAAAAGAGTGCACCGGGAGCAGAGGAGGAAAAATACAGGGTGGTGATAGACTACCGTAAATTAAACGAAAATACGGTGGATGAAAAATACCCGATCCCCAGGTTTGAGGACATTTTGGACAGACTGAGTGGGGCGACAGTATTTAGTACTCTGGACTTAAAGGCAGGATACCACCAAATCCGAATGCACCCCAAGGACCAACATAAAACGGCGTTCACTTTTGAGAGGGGGCACTACGAATTTACGCGGATGCCCTTCGGATTGAAAAACGCCCCAATAACGTTTCAACGCCTTATGGATGAATTTCTGAGGGGAATCGATGAAACAATTTGTCAGGTGTACATGGACGACCTTTTAGTGTTTAGTAAAACTGAAGCCGAGCACGCGAGGCACCTGCGTAGCGTATTCGAACGAATCCGCCAGTTCGGTCTAAAGTTATCGAGCGAGAAATCACTCTTAGGGCAGGACCAAATCAAATTTTTAGGCCATACCATCACGAAAGAAGGAGTCAAACCCGACAACGACAAGGTAGAGGCCATTCGGAAGATGGCAGTTCCGCGAGACGTGAAGGGAATTCGTAGGCTATTGGGGACTCTTAATTATTACAGAAGGTTTGTGCCAGAAATGGCAGAGTACCTTGTCCCTCTTAATAGAGTACTAAAAAAGGGAGCGAAAATCATAGTGACGCCGCTCATGGAGAGTAATATCCGTAAATGTATGCAGCGGCTACAAGAGGAGCCGGTATTGGCATATCCGGACTTTTACAAAATCTTCAATGTCACCACAGATGCTAGCGAATATGCGTTAGGGGCGGTGTTATCCCAGGAAGAAGACGGCGGCGAACGTCCGGTAGCATACGCCAGCAGACGCCTTACGGACGCAGAGACGAGATACAGCGCCCTGGAACGGGAGTTGTTAGGAATTGTGTGGGCCGTTGACCACTTTAGACCCTATGTATTCGGGCGGCGATTCCGTGTACACACAGATCACAGACCGCTGCAATGGGTGGGGACGCTGAAGGAATCCTCAGCGAGGGTTATGCGTTGGAAAGAGCTTCTGGCCCAGTACAATATGGAAATAGTGTATAAGCCCGGTAAGGAAAATGTGGTCGCTGACTGGTTGTCTAGGGCCATCATGGTAAATGCCATAGAGGAGGAGATCGGGGGACCATCGAGAGACGTACGTCAATTTCTGACAGAATGGACACCCGAAAGAGAAGGAGAACAAGGCTCGAGAGAACCAAACGAAGAAGAAGAGTCCCTAGGAGAGACGAGCTCAACCGAGGAAAGACCGGCGGAGATGGAAGAAATAGAAGAGGTGATAAATGACAAAAGGCGGCAAATAATCTGGAAGACCAGGACTTCGGGCCTCATGAAGGTGGAATACTCCCGTTATGGACGCAGCAGGATTAATTCCATATGGTCGCAACCAGGAGCGAGAGAGGACCAAATTTGCAGAGCGCTGAAGGACGCGTCGAAACCAGGAGTGACATACCATCTCTACGTGGGAAACGCCACGATCTGGGATAAGATCAAGAAACTACGGCGGTCAGAGCAAATCGGTATGGACCGGACCTTCATCCGCTGTAAACTAATGGTAGAGACAGTGAGAGACGAGGAACGTCAGAAAGAGCTGACCCTTGCATACCACCAAGTGAAGACTAACCACCGCGGGGTGACCGAAACTCTGCAGGCACTGCGGCGAAAGTATTTTTGGTGGGGGATGAAGAAATCCATCACAGAGACCATCGGTGCATGTTCTGTATGCCTAACCACCAAGTACGACAGACATCCCCCAAGAGGAAGGCAGGAGGAGACGCCGACAGCGGATGCGCCGTTAGAGGAATTACAGGTGGATACGTTCACCTGGAGAGGATACAAGTGGGTGACAATCATCGATCTCTTCAGTAAAGTAGCGATGGCGCAAGAGATCCAAGAACGATCAGCGGAAGCGGTACTGAGAGCTCTCCAGACGTGGTTCCAATTTTACGGGGTGCCAGAGCGAATATCGTCGGATGGGGGGAGAGAGTTCGACAATGCTCAGCTCAAGGAAGAAATGAAAAAACTCGACGTAGTGTGGCATCTTAATACACCAGGACACCCTAAAAGTAGAGGGAACATCGAAAGGCTACACAGCACTCTGAGCGACCACTTGAGGGTGTACCAGGTAGAACAAGGGTTGGAACCGGATACGGCGATGAGGAAAGCGATAGTGGCATACAACCACTCCATCCACACGGTAACAGGATTCTCGCCATTCGAGATAATTTTCGGGTTAAGGGAACGGCGTAGGGATTACGGAGGTACGACGGGTAACGAGGAAATTGCGGGAGATCTGGTGAATAACAGAATTGAACTAGGGAAACGTTGGGAGAAAGTCCGAGCGAAAATTGAGAAGGAGAAGCGCAGTAGGGTAGCGCGGGAAAATCTTCGGGTAAAGGACGTGATGGGGGCCATAAGAATCGGGTCCATCGTTTATCGGAAGATAATTTCCAATAGGGGAAAGGAGCCGCTGCGATACGAGGGGCCATTCAGGGTGATTATAATTAGGGAACATAACACTGTCACCATTGAGAGTGTCAGCGAACCGAAAAAGAGGAGAACGGTTCATATCGAGCAGCTAAAGCTGCCAATAGTAGAGCCAGAGCAACCTTAACGAGCTGGAGTGCCCCCGTCTCAGCGCACAGAACTATTGTACACAAGAAGATGTACATTGGCGAATTGGGAGTTAAGAAGAGATATATTTTAGTTTTGTCTTTTGTTTTCAGATGTATAGTTTCTATTTTGTAAAATGTATTTTTTTTTAGTTGTTGTTTTTTTTTCTTTTTCATTTATGTACATAGTTTCAAGGTATGAGTGCAGTGATTATTGGAAACAGTAAAGTGTAATTATAGTCAGAGTTTAGTAAGTAAGTTTGGAATGTGAGGTATTAACGGCTGAATTCTGTGCACTTCGAGCTTATGCTTTTGTAAAGTTTACGAAATGTTCGTAAACTGGTAGGGGGGAGTTAAGGCCCGGAGTGCAGCAGTATTAGCCTAAATACCATATACGGCTGTAAACAACAGCCAGATTGTATATAAGGAGAATTAAAACCTCAATAAAGGCAGTCTTATTTGGGATATTGTGCGTGTCATTACTTAACCTTTTCCCTTTTTTTTTTGATGTTTGGAGTTGCTGACGCTTAACTTATAAATCCCATTTTTGCATATTCGATAGTTGGGCATATCATAGATTTGATTCTTTTTATGTCACAATACACAATCACAATTTCTTTATATTTTAATATTTTATAAATATTTTAAGAATTATATATTGAGGTAGACATGGATATGGAATGGACTATTCCAGACTGTCCTCCATTTAGCAAAACCAGATGGACTCCGTTTGCAGGCATGAAGGTGAAAGGCAGTGTTCACAGGGACATCCTCAGGGGCGAGATAAGAGGTGGCTTATGTCGAAGGAAAGGTGAGCGAGCGATCTTATAGTCTTTATAAATTAGCAAATTTAGGTAATTTATTGTAGTATACACATTTTTGCTAATTGTTATTTACGAAGTAAATAACTAATATAGGTATTGTAGATTGTGAATTGAGCGTTAGTAATTCAAGACTTTGCTATTATGCCTGCTTCAACAGAACATTTCAGAGACGAATATGAAAATCCCATGTTTGCATATTCGATAGGCAGGAACGATGAAAGTAAATAAAATGTTGGAAATATTACGCGATTAGAATCGGTAATCAATACTTCATACACTAACATTAAGATACATTCCAATTCATTTGTTTATTTATCATGGGACTTCAGAGTAAGAAAATTATCCTGGATTTCATTTTTTTTTATTTTTTTTTTATAACATTTTATACTTTTCGAAGATGTTCCATCAGGTTAAAAATAAAAAAGTTAAAACTAGTGTAACTGGGAACGTTTAAAGAATCTTGAAAACCTTCCTACTGTAAGTATGGTCGAAGAAAAATCGAAGTTAGAACAGAAAGTTTTAAAGCCACCTGGTGCTTGTTCCAAGTTGGCCATCACTCTCTCAGTTCTATCTTCTTACCTAATTAATTTTGTCTTCAATCTTCTGTTTTAAAGTTGGTATTGCAAAAAGAAAAAAAACAAAAATAATTAACTTGGTTTCAGAACATTTAACATGAATAAAAAGCATTTCAGAACATTTTAAAATCAAACCTACTTCTAAGAAGTTATTAAAAAAAAAGCGCTTTTAGATCTTTGAGTAACATCTGCTATAAAACTTACAAGTATTGATTTTGAATTAAGCTTTTTAATCTAAGAAAGCACATTTGTTAAAAAAATTCGCAGTTTCCGCAATGTAAATCGAATACATTCTTTGTAAGTGCACACAGCTATAAAATTATCACCTAAATGTAAAAAAATAAATACGATCTAGACTTATTTTATAATAAGTAATAATTGTTGTATAAGTCATATGTTAATAATTAATAAATCATAAGTAAGTAGACTTATTTTTTAATTATTGTTAATTTTTTGAAAATTTAAGAGAAAATTAATTAGTTGAGAAATTTATAACCAAATTTATTTAGCATTTTTTTTTTTTATTGTTTCCTGTATATCCACTAAATATACAAATAAACACACGTAACTGTTCATTGATAACAGGAACTGCTGTGAATATCAACGCCATCGTGCTGTTATACACCATAAAAGACAAATTTGTTTGTCATTACAAACGCCTTAAATTGTCAGGAATAGATAAAGAAGAAAGATGATTTTCTTGGTGAACTCGGGTTGATTAGATATGAATTTTATAATAAAAGATTTTCATATTTAGGGCAAGCCTGGAAAACCAGAAGGAATACTAAGATAGGATAGGATCAATTTGGTAGTTTCCTTGAACTTGGTAGCTCAGAACCGTAAGTGCTAGTATACCTAAGCCACCAAGATTTTTTTTTGTTGGTAAAAATATTAAAGTCAATATCAAGAATTGTTTAGTGCAAATTTTAAAACAATTGCCTGATAAGCGATCTTTTGTCATTTCATTCCTCTGAATGGATTCTGTAGTTCGCTTATGAAGATGAAATCCTATCAGATTAAGAAAGCCTAAAAATCATAACTGTTCTCCGGCCAAAATTCGTACATTCTATCAGTTTTAGTGTTTATACCTTCTAGCATTCCATGATATTAATAACAAACTACATTTGTGCCGTAAAGAGTCTCTCTCAAGCTGCAGAAAGTAAATTTGTTCGTTTTAATCACAGCAACAAACACTTTCCATAACGATGAAAGGTTAAGGACATACTGTCCCTAAATAAAATGATTTTAAGAATTAATTTTCATTTTTAAAATTGCCTAAAAATTTCCGAAATAAAATTTAAAAGTACTTTTGTTTTAAATAATTAACGTTAAGAAAATAGAAAAAAAAAATTAAGTGCGATAGCCGGGAATCGAACCCGGATCAACTGCTTGGAAGGCAACTATGCTCACCATTACACCACTATCGCTCAGGTTTAATAAGGAATCTAAGTTGCTTATTCTAAAAATTAATTTGATGTAAAAAAAACTAGTAATTTATTAAATAAAATAATTTAATTAAGTGTTAGACATTTTCCTTTAATTTTCTTCCGAAAGTAAAATTTGTAACATGAGTTAAGGTGGAGTCTCTTAGATTTTTATTCAGCATTAAATATTGCAACAATTAGTAAGTACTGAAGGCGGCAAGGTTGTATTAATGTAAGTGGTGAAACATATTGTTTTATTTTTTGGAAGCAAAAATAATTCAGTTATTCTTTTACTTTCACTTACCTGTATATGATATAAATAAGGGAAAGCATTGTGATCATGAAAATTTTTCAAATTCAGGTGTTCGACGGAAGGTATAATATCATTAAAAAGTATACACGTTTTAAGGTCCCCTGAGTCTAAATAATCAAGTCTTGCAATAGCTGTGTGTTCGTAAACAGAGTAAATCAAAAACGAAAAATTGTACAAAATTGAAATTACGTATTTAAGAGAAAAACTTAGGAGAGGAATTCGGGCAAGAACTGGATAAAAATTATAAAGAAAATATAAGGAAATTCTGGCACATCACAAGAGCACTAAGCAACAAAAAAGCAAAGCCTGTGAGAAGTGTAAAAGATGAGCATGGCATACTGGTGACAGAAGACAAGGACATACTGGAGGTTTGGAGGAAATACTTTCAAGAAAAATTCAGAATGGAAGAAAGGCGGCGAAATTTTCGTGATTGCCGTAGAAGAAGTAGAATAACTGAACCAGAAGTCCCCAACATGGATGACACCATGAAAGAGGAGGAAGTCGAAGCAGCCATTGCTAAAGTAAAAATAGGAAAAGCGGCTGGGACAGATGGGATTGCACCCGAATTTATAAAATATGGGGGAAATGAATTAGTCAAGAGTCTCCAAACACTATTCCAAAAGGTATGGGATCTCAAAAGAATACCAATAGAATGGGAAAATAACATCATTATCCCAATAATACATAATACGTAATTACCCAAGAATTACGGAAAACAAAATTTTGTCTCAAAAACTCAAAAAGCATGCATAAAAAAAAAAAAAAAATCATCGAAATCGGACCAGTATTAGCAGAGATATAGCGTATTGGACTTAACAGAAGTGCCACTTAATATCATCGATTTACACGAAACTGAAATAATGTATTTAAGGTAGGTGTATGCTTGGGTTATTAAAGCAACTTTTTCGCTGAAATTAACTTACCGAAAGTGGGACTAAAACATCTCTGAAGATTTTGATGAAACTTTTTATACCAATGTACAATAAATAGTCTTTAATGTCAGCTAAGTCTTATCCTCATTAAAATATTCTAAATACCGTTGGAGAGCTAAAGATTTCAGAAAAATTAATATCTAGCATATAATGTTGTAGAAAGTAGTGGGGAAAGACGAAAAACGCATAAACTTCAGTGATTGTTGTAAATAATAATTTATACTTTTATATCATTTTATGGGAGCTAAATGTTTCCATAGATACTAAATTAAATATCCTAGGAAACTAAAGGAAAACTTTATTAATAAAATTAAAAAAAAAATATTTATTTCAAACAAGGAGGTAAATGAAATTTGTGTGATGCGCACACCATTTTTTTTCTATGATAATTTTAATTAAACACAACATTGGATTAATTGGTAAAGCCCGCAGTAATGGAACATCAAAGAATTTCTACATCTAATGAAATTTCTACTGAAACTAATATTGCTAGTAGATATGGTTCGCAATAAACTTTGATTAGAGAAGCTAAACGATGCTAATTCGAAATTTTATAAATATCAATTCTTTATCCCTCAAAGCATTTTAGGAAGTCTAATATTTATTAACAATTAGCAATAGAGACATTCCATACATTTTTATTCTTCTTATATTATACATGCATTTTACTTATCCACAACGATATCCACGTTTCGGGGTTGTTTCCCCATTTTCAGGATTGCTTCTTAAAAAATTAACAATATAACAAAATAAAAACGAAATTGCATTAACATATCAACATTATTATCACATTTTTTTTATGTACTTTTTATGTATTTTTTTGTATGTATTTTTTTATTTAACAACATATATCCCTATCTAAATATATTTTTACCCATACATACTCCACATTCCATTAATAATTATTTTACCAGGAAGACATAGAACTAGGTCAACCACAACACGTATCTTCGAAGACTAGTGGTTCCAGAGTGGAGAGTTATCGCCGATCTAGAAGAAATATCACCAGTACTTCCCCGTCCTACAGAATACTAATCCGTCCCATTATCTGCCACTGGCTGCGCCTAACCTATTCCTGATTAGGACCTCAAACAAACAAGAGAACCTTGGAGTTATCACTGACCAGGGAATCATGGTTGGAAGTTGTTTCATAAAGTGGAAATTTCAATAAAATAAAAGGATATGGCTGATCTTCAATCAGTTTCATTGTTACCACACCCGTGAGTGCCTCTTTGACAACTGAAGGTATAAGTGGATGAAGGAGGTACACCCAGCAACTGTGTTTTGAGAAATTTAAAGTCTTTAAATTGTCATTGTGGTAGGTACTGAGTTAATGTTTAGTTACATAGGTTAATATTCTTTTAAAGCTTTTACTAAAATATACTATTCCTATAAGTGGTAAGAATTTTATTCAGTATGAATTTTCGTCTAAAAACTAAAAATAAAATATATATTGTACATACCACATTCTTCCGCTCACAAATTTTGTATTTTGGTTTATTATTATCAATAATGAAATTTTTTAATCAACTGAAAAAAACAAAAACTCTTCTCTCCCAAATTTTGAGACTTTGCAATTCAAGATATATTGAATCCATAAATCTAATAAGAAAAAAATCGTCCATCTGCTGTCCGCGGCTATTCTTCGAGACTAATTGGCCATTTTTTTCGAGATTTGGCACCAAAGTCACAGACAGGAGGATCCTCGGAACTCGACATTACCATCCGCCATAGTGTTTCAAAATCAAGGGATTTCATCCGCCCATAACTCGGCCATTCATTAACATAGAGAAAAATATAGAGTGTTTGGTAATCATTATACCTAAGCCCTAAAAAAAATAACTTTCTATTTTCTACTATGTGAGGGCAGTATTGTAAGGGATCAAAATTTTGATGTGCAATTTTCAACAACGGAGGAAGTATGTTACATTATTGATTTATTTAACTGGTGCAACAGTTCTCCAATATTACATACAACCAAATACAGCATACCTTATTTTTCTACCCTGATGAAAAAATGGGATATGTGATATTTAAATTACATACCTTGTTTATCCAATAGAGAAAAAAAAATAAATGACAAGAGGAAGCTGGGAGGTATGTAGTAATTAATTTTGCATACATCCTTCTTCCATTAGAAATATACTTTCTTGTAGTCATAAATCTCCTTCATTACACTAGTATCTATCTTAATAAGACTCCCAGAGAGTTGCTGTAGGTACTGAGAAACAGGTCAACATATACCTCCTTTATTTCTGACAATAACTCAATTTCAACAAAAATGTTACATGCCTTCTTCATCCACTCCTCATCCCTTCAATTAATAACAATCAGGTAACTTATAATTAGTTATATTAATAAATTAATAAGTAGATTTAAGATCAAAGCCTCGAGTATCTCAAATAGCATTAAATAACTAATAAGTCAACGTGAAACTATCAATATGCGTCATCAGGACTGAAAAATCATAAGATAAATAATGCAATAAATGCAAACCAGAAATAGCACATCTCGCTTCGACAGCCTTATAAAGACTAACAGAATAGCACAGCGTTTGCTTAGTCTTTTTAGGATTTTTGTAGGCTGATGTGAGATGTGCTGTCCCTGATATATTTTTTTGTCATCTTTTTTTTTACAGTCCTGATGCTTGAATTGGTAAAACGGTAACTGGCTAGTTTTTTTTTAATACTATTTGAGTGATTCGATGCGTTGTTTAAAAATCTTTTAATAGTAATCTAACTCTTTTTGGTTTTCAAACTCTTCGAAGAATTTTTTTGGAAGTAAGTTCAGTAGGAATTCCTTAATTGGGTTGCCTTTTGATCCAAAATTTTTCATAATTATGATTATCTCTCAGATCGGGATAAATTTTGTTTTGATGAACATATTCTGTTGTAACATCTAATAATAGGGTAAAGAAAAAATTATAGTATTATAACTTTAAAAAATCCTCTAAAATGGATACCGAAAACGTAACTGCGCAGTGATCCAACTTGGTTACCTTTCACAACCACTTTTACCATTTTGGTAACTTTAACTATAAACATTAAACATATAGTAAAAAATAACAAATGTTTATTGCAGAATTAGAGGTTTATATATCTATGTTACCATTACAGTTAATTAAGAGAAGCCCTTAAGATAATTTATTATGCTCTGTAATATTTTGAAAACTTTTTATTTATTTTCTTTTTTTTTTTGAGGGGGAGGGTTCGCATGAGCATTATATTATTATTTTGTAAACAATTAAAGAAAAACCTGTATATTCCAGCAATTTATTTGTCTAAAAAAATGTTCAAGAATTATTTCTGATGGGCTTAAGAAATTTTCGAATCCACATAGTTGATTTATATTGTTAATACCATTTATATTTTTCCACAGTTTTAGTTAGAGCAATATGAACTTCATATAAGGGAATTCTGGAGATATACACTGTAAATTTTAATGTATGAATCTCAATGTGCGTATTCAATTAAATTTTTTTTTTCCTAACTTCAGTTTTTGATGCACAATTATAAATAACAAATAATGATAGCCAATAAAAAAAAGTTTTCTTGAGCTTACCATTTAGAAAGCACAAGATTTGTTTCTAAAATAACTAATTGTAAGTTACAAAATATTGATTATTGATGTTAGATGGTCAACTGTGATGTTTATCATGTAATATTTAGTCGGGATGCAGTCAACATTGATACTTTTTATTGTAAAAAAACAGACGGTCCAAACATGTGACCTATCATCAGTTGATTATAAGAGAGAGAAATAGGTGACTCCTAAAATCACTCCTTCCATTGATGGTGGCTCAAAGGTTGACACGTCGGCTATTACAAAAAAATATACCATATTGACTGACTGCATCCTCAAAATTTTGGTATAAAAAAATGATCAATATTGAATAGCTTTGATTTGTGAAGAAACCACTTTTTTCACGCCTATGAAAGTTCTATATAAGTAAATTCAGAGGCCTTCTTCTTTTCGTGAGGCCTCCTATCGCTATCGGGAATAAATTGAGAAGCAATGTTAGAGACTAGTGGGTTTGAATAGATATACAATTTGTAATAAAGGATACATGTATCTGTTTCGCGCCGAATATGCAACATAGAGCCATTAACCTCATTATGGATAATTTTAACGATTGCAGGAATAAGTACTATAAATCAATAAAACATGTTAATGGGTCCAAATGGGTTCTGGAATAACTGAGGTGTCCTTTTCATAGTAGGCTGTCCAATAACTAATCCTGAGCTAGGAAGCTTTAGTGATTAATTCAGTCGTAGAGATTGGGAATATCTTGCGAGGAAGAGAAGGTAGTTATCCAGTAGGCTCCCATTATACTCAGTTACTAATTGCTAGCCTGATCAAAGGGGGCCTGTATCTGAGGCGGCATATTACAGCCAGGAAGTTTCCCCCGTCGCACAAAGCCCTTACTAATAGATTTAATTTCCTCTATAGTCATTTTCCTATAAATTACTTAACCTTCTACATCTTGTAAGTGTCGCCTGATTACGCTGATGTTAATGGCAAAACAGTGCCTTTAACTTTGATCAACTTTTGATGCCGCCGTCTTTCTTAAGATTATAATTAAGATTCGAAAAAAATCTTTCCTATATAATCTAACGAAATTTTCGAACGAGATGACAAATCACATAGGGTTTTTATAGGTTAATAAACTATTGGTCAACAACTTGAATATAAGAAATATACTTGATTTTAAGTATTAAAAATGGATATCAATAACGTTACCTTAGAATATATTGCACTTGATATCGTGTAAGAATTTTTCTATTTAGAATGAGACAGACCAACGGACAAAAAACCTTCGAGATCATGCTTAAGTAACTAAGGCTATTAAAGACCTGACGTGGTTTTGAATTATACCAATAAATTCTACAGCAAAAAGTGATGAAATGATATCCCGGATTAAAGTCTGGAAGACCGACGCTCTAATTCAATCCAGGTAAGGAATTGTTTCGGTCCTCTTGAAAAGTTTTGTTTTTATCGATTTTTGGATCTTGTAAAAACCCGACAATATATCAGGAAGAAAAAAAAGTAGACCAAGTTTAAACAATAATGAACTTTCAAAGGAAAGACTCTAGAAGGAATGAGAATCGGAATGTGGACAGAGATAAATGAGTCGTGGATAACAAGCAGATTACATTAGAGGATTTTTGCTTTCTTTACCGTAAACATTTTAAAAACTGGTACAAATTTCATGAGGCAAAATCTAGCCTAGAAATGTCATTGTAATTCTACAGGCTGTTGAAAGAAAAATATCAGATGTGGACAACACATGACTTCCTTGTACGCCTATTAAACTATAAATCGGTGGCTCAAAAAGTGATCCTGAATTTGGCTAATAGTTTCCGAAGATTGCAGTATCTCAAAACGACACTCGGCGTCGCGACATCCATCTATTGACACACACACAGATGGGGAGCAAAACCAGTATTTTACACTCAATTTTAACACTTAAAACAAGTAATGAGAATCTTTAATTGGATTGGAAACCAAATTGCGTTTGTAATCTTTATTACCGAAACATATGATTTATATATTTAATTTAAATATAATTTTTGGTGTAAGCTTATAATGACCTTCAAGTAAAGTACCCTTTTCGGCTCACCAATTTTAACCAAAATATAGTAAATACATTCATATCGATATAAAAGATGTTTTACATTATATTTTAATAAAATTTTTGATGGAAATCAATTATGACCTTTAAGTAAAGTACCAATTCCGATGATCAAGCAGTGACCAAAAAGGGAGATTCACAACTAGATTTTACAACAATCCTAAATACAAAATTTCAACTTTCTACGACTAACCTTTTTTGAGTTATGCGAGATACGAACGAACGTACGTACGTACAAAATTACGTACGAAACTAGTCAAAATGGATTCAGGGATGGTCAAAATGGATATTTCCATTGAAATCTGAAAACCGAAAATTTTCGCGATTACAACACTTACTTTACTTCATACAAGGAAGTAAAAAGCGCGATCTCGGACTGGCCAAAGGAATGAGAATTGGGTGGTTTACGGTCAATTAAAATAGTGATGCTTAGCGATTTCGAGATTTAAAAATTAAAAAATTAGTAGCCCATGACATACGTTTATTAAGCAATAAAAACTGATCAGGCCAAAAAATGTTGATTTGTGCCACATAAGGGACGTTGGACACAAAATGTCCAATTGCCTGAGAATCATCCATATACTAGCCAAAACGTCCCGGTTTCATCCATAGTAAAATGTTCTTATCATAAATATCATTTCTAAACTACATTTTTCGGTCGTTATAATTTTTAGGAAAATAAATATAATTTCAATAAATTTTTTAATCAACAAAATGATCAAATTTATGTTTTAAATGAATATTGGTGATAATTGTACAGTTAAGAATATTTAGAAATAAATGTTGGTTGAAAGCGACATGCTTCTAATGTCACTTTAATGATTTGATGCAAACTATATTAAGACAAATATATCTGATTCATATTATATAAACATATTTATTTAAAGACGAATCTTTAAATACATAATAATGTAATAAATGTAGATTAATGATATAATCTTAATTCTGTGCTGATCACAACGCTGCATCATGAATATGTTCTGTTAGGACATCAGGCACAGAAAAAAATCTGTGAGCAGCAGAGCTCCGTCACTAAAGTCGTATTTTCACTAAAATACAAAATATTAAAAAAAACGGGGAAGTGAGAAAAAAGTTGAGACCCCCAAAGGCAGTTCCCTAATATGCCGAAATTTACCCATAATTTTATTATATTGTTCTGTCTCTTCGCTGACCTTTGATAGAGTAAATCCGAGGGGTCGTGACACACTTTACTGACACCAACTTAATTCAAATATAAATTTTCAATCCTATAAATTAATTTAATAGAGCTGTATGGATGCGCAAAACTTTAAAAACGCCGAAATTTCAGATACCGAAATATTGACTGGAATTCATTCAAAGCAAACCCTACATACCGAATTTCAGCCCATTTGACCCAAAAGGGGCCGTACACAAATGTAGCGGGAAAAAAAAATACATAATATATATATATATATATATATATATATATATATATATATATATATATATATCAGACATCTCCAAAACTTCCATAATCGTGCTACGAGGGTTCTGAAACAGATAGAAAACGCAGTCCCGCCCCTCACCGCCGACCTACGACCCAGAGCAAAAATCTATTTTATTCGGGGAAAATAGGACTAAAAAGGTTAATTGACACCCAAAATATAATTGTCCGTGAGAAAAACATGGGTTTTCTAGATCCAATCCGCATGTTGTCATTGTTTATCCTTTTGTCTTATTTATGATGATCGCAACTAAACTTATAGGAAAATGCTAAACGCTAAACGCTAAAAAATGCTAAAACGCTAAAGTTATTGGAAAATGTAAAATTTAAAATGCTCACTAATAAACGCACATAACTTGACTATAGCACTACCTATCGGATCCAGGACAGCTATAGTGTGATCCATCGGGTCAAATACACAAACATATTGGGTGAAACGGTCAAGTCTATCAGAAGTTACAAGATCAGAAACAGATTCATACCAACGATTATATATACATATATATATATTTCTGTGTGTATGTGTGTGTGTGTGTGTGTGTGTGTGTGTGTGTGCATATAACATTTCATCGATAGTTTTCCATCTTGGTCATTCATGGAATGTTTTTTATCCTATTTAATGTTCAAATAACAAAGGCAATAAGCCTGTAGCACTACCAACCATGAATAGCCTTGGATTCAGTACTTACTGTTTATAGGTCCACGGTTGTGCAAGGAGGTCATTTGGCGGAGGTCACGTGAAACAAAGACAATGCCTCATAAAAATTGATTGCCTCGTCAATAATAATGGCGAGGTATCGATTTGAAAGTTACATGATTGGATAAGTTGCACAATATCTCTAGAGGACAATGCTCCAGACAAAGGGAGATCCCAGTGAACTGCCCTGCTCCGGCATCTCCCAGTATCCACAAGGCACCTGACTCCTCGCTCCACCAGGATAATAAGCAAACCGCCGCGTCCTCCTTTCACACTGCAGTTCACTATTGTGCTGTCGCCTCTCTGCCGACACTCCCCTCAGTCCTCCGCCAGCTGCTTCCTCCCAGTCTTCACCCATAGTCATCCACTCCTGCGACTACTCCTGTCTCCTTCGCCTTCGCTGGTCGCCGGTCCTTCTTCGTCTGTTTCTGACGTCTCTGTCGACACCGGGGTCGCCCTATGTCTTCGCAAAAATCTCTGGGCGTTCACCTCCATGGGTTCCACCCTCTGCTTCTCCCTGCGAGAGTACATATAAGGACAATGCCTGGCAATATGTCCTTCTGTGTCGCACTCAAAGCACTCCGTGTGAGGGCACTGAGCAACCAGGTGGCCCGGCTTCCCGCAACCAGGGCATCGTCGTTCCTCCCTTCTGCTCTGCTCACCTCGTTTTCTCATGCCTGGCCTCTGCCTGTCACTTCCTGTCTTATCCCTTCTATGGACTTCCGTCTCCTTCTTCCTCCAGACTGCCGGTCCGCGAGCGGGCCTTGGTCTTCGATACGAGACTCGATTCCATCCCATCTCTTCTGGCTCTGGCCGTGCTTCCTCATCCCTTGCACTAGCATCCATCATTTCCTGGGCGCATTCGATAAAATTCTTCGCCCGGGGTAGCCCTTCCTTCTTTCCTATTTCTCTCGCCAACTGTATTTTTAGTAAGGTGGATACAAAGGACATTTTGAATTCTACTTCTGCGGCGCTCGCCGTCTCGCGCATTTTCTCGATGATCCTATTAAACTTCACCAGCAATTCACCTGCGTATTTTCCATTGCTCTGCCGAGGGTGTTTGCCTTCTCGGAACAGCTGAACGAGGTCCTCTTCCGGTGCCCATCTGCCTCCTCCATAGGCCTTCTTCAATCTCTCCTTGATGATGTGCCAGGGAGTTTCTTCATCCGCCTGAATAAAGTATAATACATGCCGCTTCACGCAACACACTAGCTCGGCCCTCAAAAAATCCGCGTCTCTGGGGTCTAATACGTTCTCTGCTTCTGTAACCTCTATTCTATTCATTATACGATCTCTTCCTTTAAGGAAATGGTTCAATTCTCCAATTTCTCCATTGAACCTTTCAAGGTTTGAGATCGCCTTCCGTAGGCCCTGTGCCGTCACCGCCCTTACTTTCATCCATGCTAAAGTATTTGCATGAGCTTCCGCCAAGGTGTCTTTAGGCAACGCGGGAATTTCTGCTGGAACCTGCAACACTGCCGGCTTCAATAATCCATCAGTTGCCATGTCTCAACACGACCTTGGAAGAAAGAGCGGGAAAAAAAAAGAGAAAAAACAAGGCACTTCTCACGCTACAAAAAAAAATCGGCTTACCACTCACCGGTTTCCCGCACGCTCGTTTTCCCGGGTTTCGGTACCACTTAGAGTTTGCCGAGAGAAAAAGTAAAAAAAAAAAGGAAAGGTTTTAATAATGAACGCAATGAACTCAGAATTATAACTGTCTTTATTGCTCTCGTAATCCTGCATATATATCTTTGGCTTGTTTACATAAAAGTTGTTTAGGATTAACGTAAATATTGTTGGTCCCCAGGACTTAACTTATTGCTATATATATATATATAAATATATATATAAATATATTTAGATATATGTGTGTGTATTATATTTCTAAATATATAAATATATATATATATATATAAATATATATATATATATATATATATATATATATATATATATATATATATATATATATGTATATATATATATTTAGAATTATAATAGTACTCTTGGTTCGATATTTGATAAGGAAGCAATATTAGGTTTTCTCTCTTGCCAATGAAGAGTCAGGTACCAACTTTATGGAACCTGGATGTGCCCCAGGAGGCTCTCCCGACCACAGAGGTGATCCACAACTGAATGAACAGAAAATAAATTTCCTACCAACGACCTGGACCCAGAGTTACGAGTCCAGTTCCTTAAAACCACAGGGATACCCCACTCAGATAATTACATTTATATTCAAAATGTAATGAAAAAGTAAGATGCAAATAAAATAAATAATCATACAGAAGTATGATAACAGACACGATATTTGACAGTAAAATATGAGGAAGTTTTTCCGTTCGACTTTCTCGAGAAGTTATCCACATATTTTTCAGCAACTAAAAAACGTTATAAATTTCAATTATGAATTGAATTC
Source organism: Rhaphigaster nebulosa (assembly GCA_948150685.1). Taxonomy (NCBI): domain Eukaryota; kingdom Metazoa; phylum Arthropoda; class Insecta; order Hemiptera; family Pentatomidae; genus Rhaphigaster; species Rhaphigaster nebulosa. The sequence continues at coordinate 187,516,913 of OX411306.1, forward strand.
GACAGCCGAATGACTTTCATCATTTGGACATTTAAAATATTAAAAAGATAAAATTGTAATAAGTATTACAAATATTAATGTTTCCTTTTTTAAGTGGAATTATTCAATAGCACTCCAACACAGCAATATGATAATTTTATTAACAATTGATAATACATAGTATTTAGAACTGCGTAAAAACTATGGCTCACAAGAATATAATAGCAAGTAAAAACTCTGTAACAAAAATGAATAAAATCGGGCAAACCTTCCATACAAACCTAAAAATAACGATTCTAAAAAATAACAATAAAATCGGATAAAATAGACAAACAAGAAATACAGGAATACAAAGAACGTAAGAAGACTTCTGAAAGGAATTTCTTACAAATCCATTTTTTATTGGCCTTATGCCTTTTATGTAAAGAAGAAAGTATAAGAGGTTTATTTGAAAGGAAATAAAATATCTTGGCTAATTGTGATGCAAAAATGAAGGACGCATTTTATTCCTGAGGATTGCACATATATCTCTGTACTTGCTCATTGCGATAGCAATCTAGCAATCTTTAAATCTAAAATTTAAAGAAAGATACTTTAAAATATTCTACAAAAATATAATAAAAATAAATATTAATAATATCGAAATAACCTAGGCAATTATATATTTACAAGTAGAAGTCTTTGAGTTATGTATTTGGAAAGACTGAAATTGAAGATGACTATTTCTCGGTGGATCCGGAAGTATATAATTTGTTAAATCAAGTTTGTTTGATATTATTTTAAAAAATTGATATTGTTTAAAGAAAGTTTGAGAACAAAATGCAATACCTTTCTTCGTGATAGCAGAGTGGTAAACTCTGTATATAAGTAGCTGATATATCTGTCGGGAAATCATTATCATACATAAAAAATTTCTGGTGAACAAGCCAAGGCTTGGGGCAAAGCACACAATTCTATTCACCACCTCATAAAAAAAATAAGGGTATTATAGGGTTTGGTTTTTATTTAGTTCCACATGTTCTATTATATTATATAACATATTTTATAATTTTATAATATTATTATGGCATGAAATGTACAGAAATGGTCTGAACAGACATCCTGGAAGTACAGCAGCTTTTATCAGTGCTGGTAGAGAAAAATGCAATTTTTTTTATCATCAGCCAATAAAAATCTATATGTAGGTATTCAATGAGAGTCATCGAATCGCAATAAACGCTGACATTTTATTTTCCAGTACAAGATTGTTATTAATGGAACTAAATTAATGAAGACCCCTGCTTATCTGAATCCAAAATATCCGAAACACGGTTTATTCGGAACGTTTTTTTTATGAAAATTAATTTCTTGCCAGTAAAATAAGGTTTCATTGCAGGTTGCTTGGAACATTATACCATAGAACAGTGTGCAGAACCCAACGCTGCTGATATATTGTTGATAAAACGATGGCTAAGCACTACCGTAAGGATAAGAGCGGAAAACAAATGCCAAACAAAATTATATTATTAAATATTTCAAATACATTAAATGTTAAAAATATTTTAGTTTACATAAATACGTTTACATCGACTCACATGAATATTAAATACTTATATAAATATTTATTTTTTTGTTACTATAATTTCAATAAATGTCATTCATATCAATAATTTTCTATTTATTGAATTATTAGAACAACCATGACCACGTTATACCGTAAAAACGGAGTACTATTGTAATTTAAAAAAAAATAATGCAATGATAAAAATTAAAAAAATTGTTATCGTATTTTTTATGGGTCAATAACAAAAAAAAATGTTTCTCTGCCTAATACATCCATTAGAAACATTGAAATTCTATAATCGATATAAACACTCTAAATTATCAACATTCTAGATACACAAAAGGGCTGGAAAAGCCTAACACCCCATGGTAACAAAAAGTTAAATTAAAATTAAATTAAATTTTCAAACGTATACCTTGGTTAATTCAATTATCGCGAAAAGAAAACAAGGGCTGTCGTCCGAATGGTCCCTTTTGTTTGCCCTCTTTCTTTCTTTTTTTTTTTTGTTCCAAATGACACAAGCGGCCCGTTATGAAACAGAAAATTTATCTTCAAACAAAGGTTACTCTTAGGCGAGAAAAAATTCGCAATGTGTAAATTTATTAGAAAGTTGCGTTGTTTTTTTTTTCGGAGGCAAGACAAGTAATTAATCTACCGTAGACACGCTTACCATAACCGCAAGACACGCCTAACAGATAAACTTAGTTACATGACGTAAGAGAAATTTATCATTAAGCCAGCGGTTAATTAAGCAACTATTAGTTGGGAGGACAGCGTGTAACAATGGTGTTCTCAAACTATGCCGTACTTTAGCAGTTTTAGTATTTCCAACGTTAATGCCACCCACATACCGCATCAAAACTTGAGAGCTTATAAATAACACTAGATATTCCCGTCAAGTTTCTGCAGTGTTTTAACCTACTTTAATTGATTTCAAGATTTGTTCAAATATATACCACAAATTAAATTGTAAAACATCCTATATCTAATATATATCTAATACATATGTATTATATATATATATATATATATATATATATATATATATATATATATATATATATATATATATATAATATATATATAAAAAATATATATATATATATATATGTATATATATAATATAAACATTTCGGATTTTAGACTCAACTCTATATATATATATATATATATATATATATATATATATATATATATATATATATATATAAAGAATTGTTAATTACAGCAAAACAAATAGTTGTTTGTAATGTTCTAGCTATTTCTTCTTGTACTTCTGTTAGGAGACCAGACAAAAATTGAAAAATCAGCACGTATAAGGTCTCTATGGCATACATTTTTTATAATCACACGAACTTGATCCTTATAATTTGTTTGAAGATGTGTCAAGGGCACAACTTAGCCAACCTGATGATTCTTAATATTTCATATCAATTGTATATACCTTTTTAGAGTTGAGTCTATAAGCTGAAATTTAAAATGGAGTTTGATGACATTGAGATCATTTACGTGTAGAATTTTCAAATTTTTATCTGGTCCTCAATAGAGATATCGCAGCTAGAAAATTAGAAAAAATAAATAAATAAATAATTTTTTGCTATACTTATTATTATTTTTTTTTATTGTTTAAGGATAATCGTTATTTCAAATTTGAAATTCTCAAGCGGGCTCATTGTTATTTTGTTTGGTTTCAGAGTCTAGTTCGTCCTACAAATAGAATAATGGACCTACAAAGCATGATTTTTTTCTGAAGTGGTCAAACAACGATTTATTTATTTTTTTTGTAAAGGCCGCTTGGGATGGACTGATCCCAGATGAAGAATTGACCGTTATGAATTACCACATGACATAAACACGAAATCTTGAGTGCCAGACTATTGAGAAATCTAATGTATTCGGATCAGTGAACTATTATTATTTTTACAATAAAAATTATATTTTACTGATTCGAATAAGCAAAAGTAAGTAAGTAAATGTTTTAGCAATAAGTAAAAAAGATAGTGAAAAGGAAAGTCTTCCACATTTTAATTTTTATTGGCACTCACAACAACAAACTGATGATACAGCTGAACTCCAAAACGTTGACAATTTGTTGTGAGTGACAATAAAAATTAAAATTGGGAAGATTTTCCTTTTCGCAATCTTTTCAACTGGTTAAAAATCAAAGTCTTCCAGTTAGAAATATTGATCATAAAAAAAAAAAACTTTTACCACGTGTACCAATACGCACCATTTTATGTTAGACATTAAATAATTATTCTCCCTGTATTAAATTTTTTTAAATTTTCTTTTGTCCATATATACATTTCATTCCGACCCCTTGTTTGTATAATTTGCGAAGAGCACAAAAAATTACATAAAAATCAAAATAATATATACCGATACAGCCAACTAACTATGTCAGTATCTTAATTTTTTTTTCTTTTATATTGTAACATGTTAGGGTGGAAATAATTAAAGTACTTACTCTTCAACTAATGAAAATAGAATTTTCCAATTTTCAATTTAATTACTTAAGCAATTACAATAGAAATAATAATAATAATAGAAGTAATTACATTCGATTAGTTACTATTGTAGATTATGAATTATAAAATTAACAATCTATTCCTAGGTGAATACATGCGATGGTGGTGTAATGGTGAGCATAGTTGCCTTCCAAGCAGTTGATCCGGGTTCGATTCCCGGCCATCGCACTTAATTTTTTAAATGTTAAATATCCAATAAATAAAAAAATTGTTTTCACTTAAAATTTTATGAAATTCATGTTAAACTCTATAAATGTTTTAAAAAATATAGATAATTGGTAAAGACAAATATGAATCATTAATAATATAAACAATCTGAAAAATGGATTTTTATATTTTGACCCAAAATAAATTTAAATTAGTTTAATGGACTTTCATTGGTTTCGCCCATAATTAACTCACATAATTTAGTCTATATAATAATGGCTTACTTAAATAATGTTAAAAAAACCTTTAAAATGCTTAGATATTATTTGATATTACGTGGTTATATAAAAAAATAATATTTATTTTTCTCTTTTTGCACAGCTGATATACTTAATATATGTTGGGCTAATATAGTTGGCTGTTAGAAATAATTTCGTAAAACGAAGTATATCGTGATTAATTGTTAATATATGGATTAAATTGTCGCTTTTATGGGTTTAAAATTATAATTATGTAAAATAAAGGATAAATATTGTAAAAAAAAAAGTTGTCTGTATTTTTTTTAAATTGACCAGAAATATTAATTATGACGTAATCACTTTTTGATTGATCGAACAAAACAGATAATCAATGTCAAACTGATCTCTGCTTTTGACTATTTTTTTTTTTTTTTTTTTGGTATAAATAGAGAAAAAGCTATAAAATTTAATTAATCGCATTTCAGTTGAAACTAAAATATGTAGGTCAATTCAGTCATGCAGAGCGAAGTGCCTTTTTGTAAACTCAAGACTTGAATGAACTATCGATTTTCTCTTGTTCCGATTTCTCCCTATGAAGCATACTTTCGCACTTTTTCTTAGTTAATCGAAAACTTTTGGAAACTATTCTAGTTATCCTTCGCCATTAAATCCTTCCTATGCAAATGGTTTATATAAATTGGTATATATCTGCTATGTGGCCAAGCAAGTGTAGATGATTCTCATTTATGAATTCTTTCAATACAACTCCATAAAATGAATGGATTGTGGATACAATGGCCTCTTTTTCTATTTTCTTTCTAGTTTTATAAGAAATATCATTTCCGAAATAGATCTTTGATTTCTATGTTCCCTTATTACCCACGCTGTAATTAGAAGTCCGTCTATATTCGAACGAATTTGGATTTGCAAGGCTTTTTCGTGTCCATTGAGATTTGCCATTCATTCAGAAAGTTTCTATTTATGGTATGAAACATTAAAGCAGGTAAGTCACTCTGTCTTTAGTCTCTAATTCCAACACCTGTTCGAAATGCAGTCATCCGCTGGCTAAAATGGTCCTAAGTACTTCGGATTTAGTTTAAGAATTAGTTTTTGGATGATACCGACTGATTGTATGAATGTTGACAAGGATTATGATTTTTTTATTCCGTCATATACCATTATATTTATATTATAATTTTTATTTTAGTTATTTCCAATAGATATTTATTAAAATTTATTTTCTTCATCGATTGTATTGTATTAATTGATTACATTGATATGAAATGTACTAAAATATTTTTTTGGCTAGATTTAAACCTTCTATTGCATTATATTGTTATTCATAGCGAGCTTTGTGTCCCTGAATAAAGTTGTTTTTCTATTCTATTCCGTGTCAATGATTCTAATCTCGTTTAAGATGCTGCTGAGTATTTAAATTTATAACTTAATGCTTTCCATTATTTTTACTTTGATTTTTATCACTCGCGATATCCTTTAAACGTGAGTAAAATTTATCGGCGTGGAAAAAATAAAATATAAAAAGATGCCAACACTATCAACAATCAATTAAATTAAAAAAATTAATGGTTAATTAAGAAATTTAAATGGTTTAATTGATCCAAGGGTTTATCCTTTTTTACTAGAAAGCTAGGATCCAAAGCATAAAGATTTTATTTATTCAGGATAACCAGTCAAAGTAACTTTAAAAACAGAATAATATAGTTACGTTTTTATCACAAGCCAATGTATTGGTCCAAACATGTGGGACATAAGCCGGGCAAAAATAGATCGGAGATATAAGATGTAGATCAGAAAGGTGCTTAAAAAATGAAAGAAATGAAGAAAAAATACAGAACATAAAGTAAAAAAGAAGACAGAACATGAATTTAAAATACAAATATACTACGAAATTCAAAATTGTGAATTTAATTAAAACGTAAAATTTTAATTTTCGTTTTCAATTAAAATTATAAAGTAAAAATAATGAAAACAAATAATAACAAGAACGTTATACTGAGATAATGCAAATATAAATACAAATAGAGAAGATTAAATAATTACATTAACCACAATGAGGATGCTATTACAAACCATATCTATATCAAAATAAATAAAACAAGTCTTTACTATTATGATTTTCATCCTTATATGCTGTATAAGTAAAGATAATATAAAGAAAGATAAAATAAAATAATAAAAATAATGAAACAGACATTTATATAAATAAATATTCTTTGTTTATTTTTTTTTCATTTCCTGTATTTTCTGTTATATTTATGCAATTTTTATATCGTTCTGACTTTGGTTTATATAATTTTTCAGTTTACTTTCTGTATATATTTACTTTATTATTTATTTTCAAAATATTTCTCGTAATTTTGATTATTGTTTTTTTTTAATTCATACTCTGTCTACATTTTTAATTTTAATTTTTATTTTATTTATTTTATTTCATTTTTTACATCTTTCAAGTCTTATATCTTTGATCTAATTTATTCCTGAAGATGGTCCACATGTGACAGCTTGTAATAAAAACTTAACTTTGTCACTGAACAAGGAGTAAAGCAGGGAGATTGCCTAAATCCATTTCATGGACGAAATACATAAAATCTGCAAAAGGAGAACGGCCAGAAGCATAGTGGGTTTATGGTGTTTATGGCATGTTCAAGCCTAAGTTCTATTGTAAGCGGATGACATAGTCCTAGCGGCTGACTCACAGCAGAAACTACAGCAAGCTGTGCTTGAATGGCAACAGGAATTAGGAAGAAAAGGCCTTTCCATTAATACAAATAAAAGTAAAGTCATACATTTGGAAAGGGAGCCTCAGCAATCAAAGCAAGACAATTACATAATATGTAATGGCCAGTCACTTGAACAAACTGATGACTACATATACTTGGATGTTATATTAGGCAGGAATGGGAAAGTCGATGATGAGATCAGCAACAGGATTAGAAAAGTTAGCAATATTTACTTCCAAATATGCAATTCCATCTTCCGTAAGAGGGAAGTTGGAAGAGACGTTAAATTAAGGATATATAAAGCAGTGTACCTTCCAACTTTGCTCTACGGTAGTGAAAGCTGGGTAGCACTAGACAGACATAAAAATAGAATAACCACTGCTGAAATGAGGTATCTCCGAAGAGTGGCAGGAAAAACAAGACGAGACTGCATACGAAATGACAGAATTAGAGAAGAATTAGTCGAGCCACTGGGACAAACACTCGAGAAAAGACAGCTTAAGTGGTATGGTCATGTCTGCAGAATGGGAGAATATAGAGAACCCAGAAGCTTCTATGAAGCCCGACCAACAGGTAAAAGGCCTAAGGGTAGACCTCGACTGTCTTACGAAGACCACATATCCAGGCTAGGACGATCGCGAGGGAAGTCGATAGGAGAGATGAAGGCGCTCGCGAGAGACCGAGAGGCCTTGTTGCGATGGCTGGATACACCTCCACGCTGAGGGGCATAAGGAGGAAGGAAAAGAAGAAGATTTATTTTCAAAATATTTCTCGTGATTTTGATTATTGTTTATTTAATTCATGCTGTCTACTTTTTTAATTTATATTTTTATTTTATTTAGTTCCTTTCATTTTTTACATCTTTCATGTCTTATATCTTTGATCTATTTTATTTCTGAAGATGATCCACTCGAGTCAGCTTCTAATAAAAACTTAACTGAATTGTTCAGTTTTTAAAGTTACTTTGACTGGTTATCTTAAACATCTTTAATCCTGATATACTCCACACAGTCAACTATCAATCATATCTAATATAAGCATTAAATTGGGTAAAATGAAACATACCCAAAACTTGGGTACATCAAATTGCGTACAACAATTAACATATAACTTGGGTAAAATGAATAAAAACGCCTTAAAACGTTACATTCTCTTTATAAATTGACAACACAATAGCTCCGTAGTGTTCATGTACTGAATTAAAACCATCTTAAATGAAATAAAAGTAAAGAAAACTTACCTGGATCGTGCTGGCAGAGGGGGCCTACCCAACTACCGGAGACGCATTTGATCTTGCAGAGCCTCCGCTCTGGCGGGAAGGGCTGAGGTGCCGGCAATTCGGCGATGAACCTCACCTCGCCCAGCTGGGAGTAGTTAGGGCTAGCTGCCGGCCTGGCTACTACCCGCACCCCGTTGAGGCTCAGCTGGGGTGAGGGGCAGTCCTTGTCTCCGCCTGCAATAGGAATAGGAAACACATACAGTACAGGAGAGCTGGATCAAAAGGGTACAATATGCACACCACAAAAAAGCGATTTAGTACAAGAGAAGTATATATGGAAAAATTAGAAAGCATTTTCAAATGTTTATAGTTTTAAATTTAACCGTCTGGAGTAGTATTTCGCTTTAGAAAATAGTTCCGATCTGTTAGGTGCTGAAACACTCGTAGACTGTACCATATACGCGGCATTTGGTCTCTATGTACGTTTGTTAAGCGGTGATGACCAAACGCGTTCGATTTTCTTCAAATTTTGTGAAATATTTCTTGAAATCAGGAAAAAAGATGTATGTGTAGGAACTTCTATTTTTCAAATCCGATCCAGGATGGCCGTCATCTTTAATCATGAAAACTCTGTTTCTTTCGTGGTCACGGCCAAATAAGTATGTTCGATTTTCATCAAATTTGATCGGAATATTCCTAGAAGGAATTTAAAAGGACATGCCTAAGAATTCATATTTCTTGATACCCTTTTTTTTTTCATCAATGATGAATGAGGTATAGGGAAAACAAAATCAGACAATTACAGTGATTGTGAGAAGATTTAATTATTTTATAACAAAATTATCAATTGTATAACGAATTATGGAGTTATTTTTGAATTTTTTTTTATTATCTCTAGCTCGAATCTTGTCGAATCCTAGCGATATGCAATTATATAAATATTGTTGTCTATATTTCAAGGGAACAATGTGAACTGAGGCGATAGATGTTTATGCAGAGTCTCATTCGTATTCAGCTTTGTGATTGGAATAAATAGATAGAATAAAAACAAATAAAACCCTTGATTGGTTCGTAAGGTCTACTGTTCACAGAAAAACTAGTAAATTATTCTGTAAGCAATCCTTTTTTTTATTTTGTATTCTAGTTATAAGTTGTCTACAATATTTAGTGCACTTGATAAACGATTATACTTTTTAATTATTCCTCGAAATATATTCAGCAATTTTTTATTAAAATGTAAGAAAATAACTACATAATACCCTCTTATATTATATATGTATTTAATTAATAAAATTAATAACATAACAAAATATTTAATTAACAATATAATTTTTTTTAAAGTATTATTATATATACATCTTAAATCGTGGGTTAAGTAGTTTTGCAAATCTGAAACTTAGACCGAAATTAAATGCATACAGTTCCATACATATACACTTACGGACATATTCCGCACAGGCATACAGTAAAGCCAAAAAGAAACACTTACTTACATCGAAAATTTACGATTGATGCAAAATTAATTTATTTTATTAGTAGACTTTTTAATATACTATCTGCTCTAAAGAAAATAAAATAAAAACTGAACAACATAAAACGGAATGTAATGAATAGCAAACTTTGGGAACAGATGAAATTGTGAACAAAAAATCCATCAATCAATAAAGCTTACAGCCAGGTCACCCATTATAGATACTTGTAATTATTTTATTATTGGAGAAGTGGGAGAAATACCAGAATAATCATTGAAGATGCAGGTGAAAAGTGTTAGTAAAATTATCTTTCAGAGAGAAATGATAAATTAACCTATGCAAAGTTCAAACTTTCATAATTCGTCACCATAACTAGAATGTAAAAAGGAACAGTTAATGTCAATGCTCTAATTATAGATAAAGAAGAAAAAAATTGACTAGATTAAACATAAAATCCTTCTTATCTTTCTAAATTGAAGTCGATTTCTTTTTTTTTCTACTTCAAATCATCTCACGTAATTTCGTTTTTATTTATTGAGGTTAGCTCCTTAAGTAGGCCAAGCAATTCCAACTTGAATTGGCGAATTTTCACATAATCATCAATGATTTCGAATCCATGTGCAAATATTAATATGATTTTTATATATATACATATATATATATATATATATATATTATATATGATTTATCTTTTTTTTCGGTATATTAAATCAATTTATACTATTCTATGTTGATAACCTCCACTTGTCTTAATTTACAATAAAATCTCTATCATGACGTTAGAATCACGAAAATTTAACAAAATATTAATTCACTCGAGAATTTTCTTTTCTGTTTATATTTTTATTATGTATTTATAATTTTATTTATTAAAATAAATAACAAATAATTCATCATTGATTTTTAAATATTTATATAAAAACCTTAGTAGTTAATATTTCACCGGACAGAAATGTGTCCTAGACAATTCTGATTTTATGTAAATATAAAGTTTTTAATTTAAAAGAAAAAAATTAGTGCGATGGCCGGGAATCGAACCCGGATCAACTGCTTGGAAGGCAACTATGCTCACCATTACACCACCATCGCTTACATTCACTAACAATTCATTCTTAGTATTTAATATTTATTGAAGCATTTTCCTCAGAGATTATTTCACAAAATTTTTTGAAAATCCCTACAATTAAGTAAGCAATTGTAATTCTTTGTAGAGTATATAAATAAAAATCACATGATACAAGAGAAAATAAATTGAGTAAAAGAGTTGTTGAAAATAATCAAAGGGATAAGAAAAAAAAATTAATCATCCATTATCCAGTTAACTAACTCCGTATGAGCAGTTCTAAAAACAGAAAAATTTGACGTATTAGCAAATGTTTTAGGATAAAATTATGAATTTACTCGAGATAAAGTTTGTCTCGATAACATGGCATTACATTGCAGTTAATTGAGGAACTTGTTTTTATTGATCAACACAGAGTAATAAAAATTAATAAATAAACAGTATTTGCAACATCCTATGATATTAGTAGTGGTGAAAGGCAAGTCTTCAGAACATGGTTCAAGAGCAAGAGAACGTCTTCAGTGAAAGTATGCTACAGGAAACTATTCAGCAGGTCACGACAAGGGGAAAAAATACGAAGTAATTATATAACCTTCAATTATTTTGTTACATCTAAAGCTGGTACACTTTAGAAAAAATAATAATAATTAACTAGCTGTTTATAACTAAAAAACGAGGGTGAGAAGTATTTTTAGACTTAGGACATAATCTGCAACCATTGTAACCAATTCCAGAAAATTATCATGATTTTCTATAGAGTCCAGTGAAACAACAACCTTTTTGCTTTATCGCCTCAGTACCCAATACCTTGCTTCCCAATAACAAATATATATCAATTAAACGCTGAATAATCAATTTTCTTGAATTTCTCCATCTCGTTTTTTGATTTTGTTACTAGTCAGACAAGTTGCAATATCAAGACCTTTTCGGCTTAAAAAAGCTCCCTATGAATCCCTATCTTATATGAATCTCAATAGATTTATAAATATGCCTAGGAGAGACGTTCTGTCCGGTAATAAATGTAGAATCTCTATTATCTTTACCTCCAAAGACATCAGGAGCAATATACTTTGTACAAAAGTGCCATTAACTTCACAGAGCTTCATTTTAATTCCTAGTAGATTTCTTCAACCACTGATTTAACGTAGAACTCGAAAAAAAGAGCTCGGTGGCTCAAAAACCGAGTACGGGAGGTGCTTATGTATCCTGAATTTAGTGTATCATTCTGAATCAAATTCGCGACTGAGATGTGGAACTAGTTGTACAAGTGTGTTTAAACGTTTATCAAATCTAAAAGATTTTCTTATCTTTTCACAAAGCATATGCAGAGTGACTTTTACTGCTGTGCTAAGAGTAAAAATTAACAGCCGTTTTAACAACAGCTTAAAATTGATTTTACATATGTAAGCTTCCTTGGAAAAGGTGAATTGCCTGTTATGCAATTAATTATAAAGTATTGTAGTTAAAAAAATACCTGATTAATAAAAAATATAAATCAAATTATTTTTGAGGCCCTTTATACTGGGGACCCTCGGCAATCGCCGTCTAGCCGACCTAGTCAGATCTAACACAGTATCCTCCCCCCCCCACTCCAAAGGAGATTTAACCGCCTGTTTAGAACCGATTACCATTGTAGTGATTCGTTCGTTATCCGTTCCTGTAATCGGACGCCATGAAGCAATTCGGTGTTGTGTAGTCGCCTCAATTCTCGAGCTAACTCATCCTTCTTTATGTCGAATGTGTTTTCTTTCAAGATATTGAAAAAATAGTACAAATCATTGCAACATCAACGCTAAAGTAAATGAACAAAAGATTATTTATCAACATCTGAATTCGAAAGTTATAATATTTCATAGTTATACTTACAATAATAATATAAAATTATTTATATTTACCACGTTAAAATAAATTCAAACCATTTGCAAAGCTTTGACTTTCAAGAATGTGTTCAAGTAAAAAAAAAATGTTCAATCTCGAGGTTTATGTAAGAACCACAATATTGACAATGCTAAGAATAAAAATTAAAACAGAAAAGAATCGAAAATTCTAATGTACTCAAAGCATATTTTTGAAATAAAATTCTTTTCGATTATCTATACCAATTATTGCTATTAATCTGTTTATAGTGATCTAATCTCATAATATTACTCTTAACTCTACCATGACAATTATTGAATACTGGGAATAACGATTTTTGTCAGCCTAGTCAAATATTTGACTAGGCCGACAAAATAATATAAATATTTTTGTTCATCGAGTCTTGCCACAAGGACCTGCATAAGCGTAAGAAATACAATCATGTACATTTTCTTTTTCTTTTTCTTCCTTATTTCCACATGTCAGTTACCTTGCAATACTAGCGAGTTATATAGAGGTCGACCTGAGATACAGACCTGGCCGCTCCAGCCGTGATGCGTGTTAGACTCCCTCTTTTGCCGTAAATCGACAGTCCTACTGCTCTTTAATAATGCTATCAATGAGTTACCTATAAATATTTTGACTGACTCTAATTGCTATTACCTAAGTTTAATGAGAAATTTTATTGCAATAAGAGTCCCTTTTCATGAAATAAAAAAAATAAATAATACTAAGGACTTACTTTGTTGAACACAATTATTAATAGATGCTGAAGGTCAATAAATTAAATTAAAAACAAATTATAACAAATTCAATATTTTTGGTTATTTATATATAAGTATAATTTATACTTATTTTTAACTTATACTCAATTCTTCCTCATAGAATATAGTATACTGTATAAATCTTATGAGGAAAAATTGAATATTTAGAAAACAATACATAATTTAATAATAATTTTAGTGAAAATGGATACCTCAAAATTTAAAAAAAATACTTCTCAAATTTATTTTTTGCTTTTTCTTTTTGTGAGATGGTGTGCAACGTCATTTCTTATTAACTTAGATTAACTGTTAAGTAATATTAACATTTACACATATATATCACTAAACAATTACTATAATGCAAAATAATTAATTTAAGCCTATTACAAAGTTAACAGTGAAAAAACAAACAAAAAAAAACGATATAATTATAACGGTTGGCATACTGAAATTTAAAAAATCAAAAACATAATAATGAAAAAGTTACTTTTGTCAATCTGATTCACAAATGCCGTATTTGTCTTTCAGGTTCTTCCTTAAAGAAGAAGGTTTTGAATGGATTATTCTATCCGTGTAGATAGTATATAGGTGTATAGTATAAAGTATATTGTATATTGATATATAGTATAGTATAGGTAACCAACATATTCCAGCGAATCTTACTGTTTCTTTTCCTAATAAATTTAATTGCTTGTAAAAGGGCAATCAATATTGATTATTAGTGCAACAAGGTTCTACCATAAGTTTTCCAAAATACAACAGTACAAATAATAAAATAGATCCCCAGGTTTAATAACTCCAGTGTAAGCAGAAGCTCAGGAAATTGCTACAAAGAAATAAAAAATGGTATTTCAATGGCTTTTAAATATATTTTTATATTTCATAAATATGCGCACAGCCAGCGGGATGTGTTTTGCGATCACAAGTGTTAGAGCAATTTCGGTAGGGAATAAGTTGGAAAACTCAGTTGGTGGCTGGTTTCATTTCTTGGCGAGAATCGACAGGAGAGACCGTCCATGAGGCCAAATTACATCGGCAATGAGTTATAGCTGCCCCCCGGCGATACGGGATGGTCTCATCGGTTCGCTTCCGAAGCTTCTCCTATTTTTGGAACACGAAAATCTACCTGTGGCTCAGATTCGAGATTTAATATTTCTCAGCATCTCCAAATATTGTAAGATGTCAGCAAAAAGTTTAAAAATCAATGTGAATAAACAAATTTTTTTTTTCTTTTACCATACCACCTTAACCCAATCTCAATTGATTATCAAATTATTATATTTTGTATTATTATATTGTTATATTTTGCTATGGCGTCTATTTGTTAAACAATGCATAAATATTCAATATTGAAAAAATCACAAAATTTAGAAACAAAATAAAAACAACACAGGGCTAACCCTCAAAATCGTGATCAAAAAAAGAAGAAAAAATAAGCAGCAGAGCTGAGCCACTAAGTACTTTCAACAATATACAAAATTGAAAATATCAAAATAGCGAGAGTGCGAAAAAAAATTTGAGAACCCAAAAGGCATTTCTCTGATATCAACTCAATATGAAGAGGCTGCAGAGGTGGGCAATACTTTGAAAACAACCATACATACCAAATTTCAGCTCATTTGAACCAAAGGAGAACTCCGGAAACTACGTTTTAGAGATTATGAAACGGTACATTCGCAGAATACTTTAAAAATAAAATCGTTTAAAAATGGCTAAAAAGCGCCGCATTCTTAACAATATTGGTCCGAATCAGACGATTTTTTGTGCTTTGCAGAAAATTAAATTGCCTTTCAAATATAAAAATTGTCAACCTTCTTAATTTGTAGTGGCACCAGAGATGCGAAAAACCTTAAAAGCCGCAAATTTTAGATAAAAATATATTAATTTGGATTATTACTTGGATGGATGACCGCCTACCGGGGAAATGCCTACTCGCGACTATTCCCCCCGTGTATGCGAGGCCCGTTAACCTACTGGAGGCAACTCACACAGACCGGGCGTAGGAGTGATAATCCTACCGCGTTTACCTAAATTGTGAATCGCGTTGTGGTCTTCCAGGATGTCAAACAGCCGCCTGGAAGTTTGGTCCATGGACGGTCTGCGTCGGAAAAAGAAATATAGATCCTCGTGAGCCTGCTGACTCCGAGCAGCCATAATCCGTGGTTATAGACAGATTTGTCACTGTCCTTGAACCCGAGAGAGACGGTGGGAAGGACACTGCCAAATTGGTTCCAAAGGGACTGGTTATGGAGCAATGGGCAGCCTGCCGCTACTCCATGGAAACCATGGTTCGCTGCAACGTGAATCTCCAGGCTATCTGGACTCCCGCAAGCGATAAAATGTCTGCACGAACACCACATCGAGCGGCCAAAGATTTGCATGGTAAATAGGAAAAAAATACGGATATAATGGAGCGGATATAAATTGTATAATAGAAGAAAGATGAAAAGAATGGAAGCTGACTAGCTCTCAAATTCTACGAAGTTTTATATATATCTTTATTTATTTATATATATATATATATATATATATATATATATATATATAAACTTATATTCAAACTATAGCTAAAAAATTTACCTTAGTAATCAGCGTCAAAATAATTTTCATAATGAAGTTATAAAAATATAATAAGATTACATATTTAGTAAAAATTATTTAAAATTTTAAATTCTCCGACAAAACCCTTTTGACTACAATTGACTAATTATCACAACGAAAATTGAACATCTCTGTCAAGCAAACCATTTGTTGGACAAATTAAAGCAAAACGCTTTCTTGATTCTTGATATTATGAAGCGCTACTAAGCGTTAGTAACTATGAACTTGATATTAATTATATAGTCAATTGTGAGAGGTATTATTTTATAGATTGAATTGTATGTAAACATATTATAAAATAATAATGATAATGTTTTCAGGTTCGAGGATTAAAAAAAAAAATTAGCTTCATTCCTTTGTTTGAATATTGTTCAGATTTTTTCCCTCCCAAGTCTTTCTTCAAAGCCCAAGTATTTACCTATATGAAGGTATTTTTTATATTTGAATTGCATTTTCCTAAGTAGACTTTAGAGGACTACATGGCGTCAAGGTAACAAAGAGGAAAGAACAATAAACAAATTCCATTTAGAAATAATATAGGTCATAATATAAGTAATAATATATAGGTTCAATATATTAATTGAACAGAGTTCTCCAGAACATGGAGAATTGTGAGTATTCCATCTTCAGCGTAAATAGATTGAATAAGTCCCGTTAAGGTGACAGAAAAAAACAGCAAACAAAGGTCTATAATTTCATTTAGGAACAATGCAGAATAAATTGAACAGAATTTCCTTACTTCCAAGCTTCCAGTTCGTTAGCCAGCAATGTAGTAACTGCGGAGGAGAAAATTAAAGGGTAAAGATGTAAAAAAAAAAAAAATTTTGTCTGAAAATCAGCACATGTTAAGCAAATATATACTTTGTAATCTGGAAAAGAGAGAGAGAGATAAAAAGATGAATTTCCTCGTTAAAGCTTGATGATATAGCAGTAATACTAAGTAATCACGTATAACAAACAATGTCTATATTAGAGTTGTAATTTATGCATTTAATAACTCTCTGATTGTGTTTATTTTAACTAGATTTTATGCATTATAGTGAAACTAATTTTAACTGTTTTCATGCATTTATTAATAAAATACTGAATGTGCTGGAACACTGAAGAGTTCTGGAATGAAACCTAAATAATTTCCAACAATATTCATACATTAAGAGTTATGTGTCAGTGAGTTATATCATTTAATTACCCAACAATTATTACTTTCACTTACCCATATATGAATGAGGCTATGAGTGCAAAAGTGTTATAATACACAAAATCATAAAAACTCCAATTTTTAGTTTTTAATTCGTACGGTGCACTCTATAGTTTTATATAGGTGTTTGATACCTTTGCAAACCTATTTTTCAAATAGACCGGTTTAACCAAATATAAGGATTGAACTATCCAAATAATTCTGTTTTTAGTCGAATGATATGAACAATTTGCCGAACGTAAATATGCCTGTAAATGGCCACTTTTGCTCTCATAGCCTAATTAACTCTCATATCACATAATATGTACATATATATACATTATATATATATATATATATATATATATATATATATATATATATATATATATATAAAGGGTAAGTATTGCGATCGTGAAAAATTTCGATTTCAAATTTTAAATGGAAATATAATAAGATCCTCTTAGTCCAATTAACCAAGTCCCACAGAATAGTCTATGTATTTTTGTCCATTGACGTGTGTGGAAAATCTTCCTCAAAAAGAAAAAGTTGTACGAAACTGAGATTACAGATTAAAAGAAGGTCTATACTTGGGATTTTAAAGCAAAATTTTCGCCATACTCAGCTTACTAGAAATGCCACTTTATATCATCGATTTTACAATTTTTAATTTTTATAATTTTCGGCATATCAATGAACAAATTAAATGCTCTTTAAAATCAGTTAGGTCATACCTTCATTGAAATAATTTGGCTGAGCTTAAATGCCGAATTTTCAAAACTTTTTCCTCTAAAGCATCTTTAATTTTGTCAATTTGAAATATTTAACCGTATCTTATTGTTAGTAGTAATAATATACGTCTCATAATATACGTCAGATATATCATATACCGTTGGAAGGCTAAAGAGTTTAGAAAAGTTAACATCCAACATATAAAGCTGAAGAAGGTAATTGAGAGTGAGGAAAAACGTATACATTTAAGGGATTGTTGTAGATTATTATTTCTAATGCTATATTTAAAATGGAAATTACATATTTCTATGGAATCTAAATGTAATATTTTAATAATCATTTCAAGAGAGGAGGCATATGACGGTAATTTGATGGAAGCTCCAGGATTTTTATTTTTATTATTAAGTAATATTAATTGAGAATTCAGTTATCTGAATAACCTGCGTTGTAGCTCTGATAGTAAGTTAATTGGTTTATTCTCTTTAATTTGTATGTGTAGAATTTTATTATAATTAAAGCCAATGGTAATTTAGAAAAGGGACGTAAGAAAAATTAAATACAATTTTATGATAAAAAAAAATATGTTTTTTTTTAACATTACTTTTATGTTGTACAAGTATTAGCTAATGGTAATTTTAACATGTTGATGATTTTAGTTTTAAATATATTTATACACCAATGTTATCTATGAATTGTAACGTGAATAATGGATTGACCAAAACGTTGACTAGCAACCTAATATTTTTAGACAGCATCACTTAAAAAATAAAATGTTTTAATCATCAACTCCTATCAATATATAAATTCTGAAGGTTTAAAAAAAGTTATGAAACAAAAAATAATATAATTAAATAATTTAAAAAAAAATATGCCCAACTATTAGAAAATGTTAGAGGAAATGTTAGAATCATGAGAAAAGGCAGAGTGGTTTTAAAAAAAGTCAACACATGTTATTACAATATTAGCATTGGCCGGTTTGTAATAAGACATGAAAGCCTACTATATACTCTATACCCTATGCTCTCGAGAGAAAAACTCGTAGTTGTAAAGGCATCCAATAGTTGTAATGCAACCCCACAGCAGGTGTAAACGTTCTCTCAGAAAGTGAAATATGTCTCGAGAAACCATTTGTGATAATCCTCTGTCACATTGTACTTTTTATTGTACCTGCAAAATATTTTGAAAGTAATATAAAACGGTTTCCGTTCAGAAATCCTATAAATAGTTTCTCAAATTAACATTTAGAAATTGGAAGAGATGAAAGGTACGATGCACTAAATAACCAATGGGAAATACCAATGAGAAATGTATTGTTCACAACATGAACAAGAACCAAGATAACAATAAACGGACGTTAACTATTTCATGGTGAAATGACAGCACATGTATCCCCAATTAACCGCAATCCCATAAATTAATAAATCCCAATGCCGTTGGCTAAAATCCCAGAGATGATATAATAGGATGGGCAATATGGGCTAGTACGGGGAGAGATGACTAACTCCCATATAGTTTATCATCGGATAGAGCCCTGATCTACCCCTTAAATCAGAGTTAGCTAATACTCTCATCTGGACCCCCGGCAATACGGTAATGGGATCGCTCCCCTCGCACGGCAAACAAACTGGGCAAGCGGTGGAGCATGGAGCGCTTGTTAGGCTCATCAAACAACTGCTATTGGTTACCTCTAGGGGTAGTTCTTTCGCTTCGCTGATATCGCTCTTGCAAATGACATGGGGGTATAGATTGGCAATCGTGATGGTTTTTCGAATCCGGCTACTGACTTCATTTTTTGAAATATTATAAAACCAAAGCTTTTATGTTTGCGGGACAAGCTTAAACCATAATTTAAAAAAAACATGCAAATAAGGGAAGTGAAAAGGTACATCTACCAAAAATCATGAGCTAGTCGTCGTTTCAAGGATTTGGTAGTTCAGCTCTAAAAAGTTATAAATTTAGACACTGAATTGAATGTCTAAAACAAAAACCTATTAATATTATTATCATAATGCCATTTATAGTAGATACTTAATTCCTTTATCGGACCCTACAAAACTTTGTAAAATGTAATCATAATATAAATAACTCTTACAGTAACTAGCCCAAGAATGTGTTTCGGTCGTTCGTTTGCATATAAACGTTGCATTTTGTATATTTTTTATTTTTAATGTAAACTATTGTTTATTTGCTAAAGTTATTGCTTATAGCATGAATTTTAAAAATAGAAATAGTAATCTTTGAAATTATTTGAAAACGATTTACACATTTATTTATTACTGCTGATGATAGAAAGAAAGAAAAAGAATGGAATACTAAAAAGGAAGGGATTAAGTTACTGTACTTATTTAAAAAAAATGCATAATCAACATATAGATTCAGATAAACACTAATTATAAGCATAGGAATTAAATAATTCACTTTTTAATATATATATATATATATATATATATATATATATATATATATATATATATATATATATATATATATATATATATATATATATATAAGCCTTCTTTAAAAAAAAACGACGTCGATGTGTTTACATATCTTCACTATAAATTTATGAAATTAATAGATTTATTTAAATAAACAGATCTCTGTTTATTCCATTATTCTAATAATTTTCATGGATTTGGGTATGTAGATTGAGCTTTGATATTTTCCATTTCAAATGCTTATTTCATTTAATTATTGGAACTGTATAAATAGTTATATCGACTGTAGAGTCAAAAATGTAAAATATCTTCTTTGGTTAAATGGTGGTTTTAGTTTACAGTGAACATAATGCATAAGTCGAAGACCTTAATGTTTTATTGGGAACAAATTTATGAAGCGTGGGAGAGGGGAGCCAGAAAAAATGTGTTTCATTATTCACCCACGGGCTCCTAAATGCCTAGTAACATAAATAAATACAAAATAAAGGCAAAATTAAAAAAAAAAATTCTAATATTAATAATATAAAATAATAATATAAAAGGTTATTCTGAAAACAGTACTTTTATAACAGTACATTAATATTTTGTAAATGCATATAGGTTTGTGAATATGAGGAATAAGTGGTTTAACAGTAAATAATCCTCCAGATAATCCACATTCTAACATTTATAACAAATGGTGGAATTTAATCTCCCGCTGATTGTTAATATTGGCGATTGTATCGCAGAATACTAAGGTTCATTAGAAGCAACCCAACCCTCATTCTCACTCCGGTCTATTGTCTCGCTATAGAAGAGTCTTATCTACAATATTGCCAGAAGATTTAATAGGATAAATCTAACAGTTATATATCTATCTAAAATATTACCAATTTGAGATTTTTAGTATTTACTGGGAATAGTATGAGGTCAATCATCATAAACGAATAAATTCCATCAATTATAATTTATTAAAACCATATCGATATATGCCTGTATTTAAAATATATATATATATATATATATATATATATATATATATATATATATATATATATATATATTTAAACTAATGAACTATTTAAACTATTAAACTGAATTGTCCTATTAGGACTTTATCATTTTAATTAATTACTATTGTTATTAGTCTTATTTTTCTATTTAATCACCTCTATGCATTTTGTATATTGGAATAAATTATTTGCTTCCAATTTTCAGCCAATATTATTAAATTGCTCATTGTTATTTATTATTGCTTTAAATTATAATAAATTTATATTTATATAATTTATAATGTTGCCATACTGCGTATCTAGATTTTTTGTAATATAAGTAGCCTCTAATATTCTTTTATTACTTATAGTATTTCTAGTTTAATATTAATATTTTCGAATATATGCTGTAAATTGAGGTCATGGTACGCCAAAGTAGTAAAATTTAAGTTAGTGCAATTAGAAATGAGTTGCGAAATTCTTGTTTTTAATTTTTTTTAAGTTTCACCTATGTTTATTTTATTATAATTTTCACATTATATTTTAAATATAATAAATTAAATTAATTTATAAATTAATTATTAAATAAATTAATATAAATTAAATACTATGTTTATCCATATTTTCTGTACCGTATATATAGTTTTCAAATTTATTATTCTTAAAAATTTCAAATTTTTGTTTAGGTGATCACATGTTAGAAAAAGAGATTTAATATTGTTTGCTAATTCAGGGATATAGTTCATTAAATATTTTTTTAACGGTAATGTTCTATGTTAGCTTTATTAATATTTTGATTATTTTTTCTGTATATCTAGCTGCTAATTACCAGTCAATATTATAAAATTACTTATCATTGTTATCAATTTATTTTTTGATTATTTATAATGTCGACCCAGAGTGTACCAAGATTTTTTGTGTATATTATTTAATTCAAGGCTTTCTTATTATTTTTTGTGATATAGATAACCTCTAATATTCTTTTATCATTTTATATAAAAATATTAATTTACAACCAATATAATGGAATAGCTTTATAATAAGTATTATAAATAGACCTAATGGAGCACTATCAAAATTTTAAGGGTCATTTTTGAAACCTATACAGTATTGCAGTCCAAAGTTTTCACATTATTTTTTAATTTATCCACATCGCTTTGGAAATGATATTAAATTTTAGAGAAAAAAAAGTAATTATAACAAATTGGCACTAAATAGTTAAATTCTAACATTCAACCTAAAGAGTAAAAAATATATACATTTTTATAAGATATGTTTTTTTCTGTCCTTAACCAAGCAATAACATCTTTAATCACTTCTGTATAAATAAACAAATGTATTTAAGGATTAATATTGTAATAATATTCTATTAGAAGAACTAGTAAAATGGTTGTAAAATTTCAGTAGCAAAATGATCTCAGATACTTGATTTTACTTTAGTATGCATGTTTTATTGGACCCTTTCCATTAGCTGAATCCCACAGTCTTTTCATAAAAGACTCAAACATTTTTTTTATTTTCGTGCGTGAAAAATCACTTTAAATCGGAGAAATAAATTAGAATATAGGAAATAATTTAATGGTGTCAGAATGTGTTCTTAATGATTGAAGATTGCATTTCTTTTGAAAATTATCCTTATATCACTAACTGACTAGTCCAAGACTAATTAGTGCCATGAAAACGTTATACTTCTAGCATTGAATTGATTTGTTACCAAATATTTGGTCACAAAAAAAAATTAAAATAGGGGAATGAGTACAATAATAAGGTAATTTAACTAATTTTAGAATATGTAAAAATGAAGGAATTTATTCAATAGAGCAATATAAAAATTTAATTACAAAACACTTTCTGAAGGTGGGGTTTTCTGGATAAAACAACCACATTGATGAAATATATTATAATTGATGATATTTCTTCATTGTTGTTTTCTGTCAGAAAAAAAAACATATTCAAAAGGTCCGAAAAGATAAATAAACTGTCTCAGTAATTTCCCACAGGAGTTGGCTGTTGAACCGGGAAATAAGACGGCTCACTGGCATCGTTGAGAAAACAAGGCAAAGAAAAATCTTAATACGACCCGACAGCTAAGGAAATTCGACCCGGGGCTGGGGCTCCTCCTTCGATAATGGCTTTAGACAAATAGCATCCCATATTTGACGGGGTATTAAGCATATAATTTTTATATTTCAAGTTTATTTGCTTGTAAATAAAGCCTTCATATACAGCATTTGGTAATTTATAAAATTTCGGAAATAGGTTTATATCCATTTGTTAATCGCTTAAATTCACATTTTACCAAGATATGTTGGAAGAATATATATATATATATATATATATATATATATATATATATATATATATATATATATATATATATATATATATAGATATACGTAAAAATTATAAATCAGTACGAATGGCCGTTCGATTTGATCATTGGCACATTTTTTTTTTAGTGTTTGCAATATTAATTCATGCTGAAGAACATATAAAAACTAAAGTATCAAGACAAGAATAACTAATAATGAGTACAAAACATAATCTGATGAACGATAGCATGGGGTATTGAA
This sequence comes from Rhaphigaster nebulosa, assembly GCA_948150685.1. Classification (NCBI taxonomy): domain Eukaryota; kingdom Metazoa; phylum Arthropoda; class Insecta; order Hemiptera; family Pentatomidae; genus Rhaphigaster; species Rhaphigaster nebulosa. The sequence goes on from OX411306.1 coordinate 187,540,957, forward strand.
CTTCCTTAATGATAACATTTTCGTTCCATTGCAGTATTATATATATATATATATCAATACTTAGAATAAACTCCATATTAAATTACTGAACTTTTGGTATTTTGTTGTTGTTCAACGTGCAACGTTCAGCATGCTTTCTAGTGATAAATATTAACTTCTTTCCGTACTTGTCAAGTACTTAACAGTCATAATTCGGCTTGATCATAGCCCATAGGATTGTGTAAATTTCACACAAGATGTAAGGTGATTCAGAAAGAAGATAGGAAGCAGGATTCATTCAATCAACTGCGAGTAGAGAGAGAGAAATTTGGAGGAGGAGGAGGAAGGAGAGGAGGCAGATTTATAGAAATTGCGTACCTGTGAGGTATTTCATTACAAACATCGGAATAAGATCGCAATTGTTTCAATATTACTTCGTAAATAGCTATCGAAAAGCAGTTATTTAAAAAAAAAAAAAAGAAAGAAAGAAAGACAAACGAAGAATTCATCCTTAAAGACAAATTTCCAAATGAAAAGGAACTACCACCATGTAACCCGTGAATAGTTTTTAAATTGCATCGATTCAGCAAGGAGTCAATAGATGCGGAAAATCTCTCAATCGACTCGTGCGACCAATTTTTTCAGCGCCCCAAGACGAATAAAAATGCTCATATGCGATTTTAGCATAGAAAGAATTTCACTACTTGTCAGAAGCAGGTCTTACTCAGAAGTGACAAACTGTGTCATAACTTAACAGCTCACGGACACAGTGAAACTGTTTCATCTCAAACTCACGGTCGTCTCTTCAAGTTGCGTCCGGCTTAAGTGAGTCCGTTGCTGTTCCATCAAGAGTTTTCAGAAGTTGTCTGATTGATGACATGATTTCATTATAAATATCTTTATATTACAACAGAGCTAGCGAGTTCCCACAGCGAGTAAGACCATGACTTCATATCCTGAGTACCCAATCAAATAAATTGTAATTGACACAAGGAATTTGTTTTGTATATTTTTATTGCTATCTTAGTGTCTTCTAAAATTTAATAAATGGAAACATCATTAATTCCAATAGTGAAACTGTTTTGAATACCAAGTCGCCAATCCATACCGTTTGTGATAAAACTAATTTATAGCTGATAGGACATAAATTATTCCCAATATAATTTCAGCTCACCCTTACAGACACTGGCACTTATTTAATTGTAACTTTTTCAGATAAATGTTACAAAGGGTAATAAATAATAAAGTTGTGCCACAAATGGTCTGAGGAAGCCTCCAAGTGAGGTTAGTATTTGATATATATCCAGCCAATATTGCCAAGAGGGAATTCATTGAATTTCTTCCGATTCAGATCACATTTCGTAGAGGCCTTGTCAAGGTAAGCCAATATCGAGTATCTTTTTATTATACAATTTTTCCTTTCATTGCGATTGGCCATGTATGCCCTAGATTCATAAGAAATCGTATTCTGATTTATAATAAATGGATTAAATATATAATTTACAAATTCTAATTAGCGAAAACTAAAAAAAAAACTGTTAAAAGTATGTTAAGAAAGAAAAATTGTTGGAAAAAAATGGAATTTTTTCGGTTGTTAATTGTTAAAACTGATATGAAGTTCTCATCTAATCATGAAAAATGTTAGCAGAATACCATGCTACTAGTTACGTTTCTAATTTTGAAAAGGACAGAAAACAGCATATCAAAATCATTATTAGATGATAAACCATTGGGGGTCCTTCCATACTCCCCAATCTGGTGGGAGGGTCCGAGGGTATTCATTACTCTCCTGGAAAATCACAAAAGAAATTTTTGAATAATTTTTGTGTTCAAATTAAACTAAAAATTTAACACTCTTGGGCTACCAAATATATAAGACTGATTTATAAGTAGGTGTCTCTCCACCTTTAGCATCCCTCGTGCGCACGCCTATAATCTAAATAATTTTCGAATGAAGCTGTAAACGTGTAGAATAAACGAGATATCTGAAAAATTTATGAGACCGATTACTACTAAACTTTCTTTATTCATGGCAGTGAAGGAAGCAATATTAATATTTTTTTTATTTTTATATAAAATGTTCTTAGCCTCTACTTTTATGTTATTAATTATTTTTTTAATATTAACATATTTTTTAATGTTCACTTTTTTATAGAAAAATATTACACTCTGCCACTTTTGGGAATTGTGGCCTTTCTGATTTAAAAAAACAAAACACCCAGAAACGAATAAATACAAAATTTTTAAAAAAGAATAAAACTAAAACAAAAAATGTAGAAACTTTAAAAATAAAAATAGAAACTATAAAAACTATATAAAGTTATACAATCTCAAAACAGAAACTAAAAGCAAAATTATACATTAGGTGAAAGTTTTAAAGACAATTCTGGTTGATTTAGTGCATTGTATTTATAGTAAAATCTTGACACTAATTTTAAGTAAACTTCAACAAATTAATTAATTTGGATTTAAATAAATTTTATTGAGTTCACGTCTTTCAGCAGTTGAATTTGGTTATGATGCCCCTCAAATTAAACAAAATTATCATAAATATGTACAACCAGTAAGATTTCTGGTTAGTTTCTTTTAATATAATCGAAATGTAACTCCGTCCTATTTCTTATGAATCCTTTAACACTGAAAAAATAAAATAAAGGTAAAATAAAAATGTTAGGGGTTGTCCAAATTATGTAATATAACTTTTAGTTTTTGTACTTCCATTCCTTTGGATTAGCTGTCTATTTTAAATTAAGTTTAAATTTATTTCAGTTTGGCGAAAGTTATAAACTGTTTTTCTTCTTGTAAATTTTACGAAACAGGGGATTATCATATAATATGTGCCATTACGTGTAATTATTAAAAAAAAGTTAAGAAGTATAGTTCCAGAAATTAATATAGGAGAGATAGAATTCCTTATTTATTGTGCATAACACAAGGAATGCATTTTAGGATGCTATCTGAATGGAATCATGTAAAAAGAAAGTTATGTGGAAGCTCAATTAACAATTAACGGCTTACGAAACGAAAATTGGGTGCCTATGGCAAATGAGATAGAACTGCAGTTTGTATATTGACTTTTGGCGGTGCTAATTTTGTTATAAAATATGGCGCATGCAGTGTATCTCCGTTTCAATTTTACAAAAACTTTTAATAACAGTACAAGGCTTTTCATTAGATATAGGTTATTATTCTATTCTTATGACATGTATAATATATTTTTTTTCAATAAAATTAAAAATTTCTTTTTTTTTTTTAAAAATTGAAATTTTTAAAGTATTTTACGATTATTTTAGTAATGTCTAGATAAATATTAAATTAAAATAATAAACCTGAAAATAATGACACTATTTTGAGCTTTCTAGAGAAAATAGATTCGGAGCTATAGGCTTTTAAATGATTCAAAAAAACCTTAGATTATTCTGTAGTTATTTTTTTAAATTTATAACTCAAATACTAAAAACGAAATAAATCTTAAACTATTTTGGACTAAATTTTTACATAGAAGCTGTAAGCTGCTATTCTCTTGAGCATAATTTTAATAAGTATGTTCAAACCAACTGAAGAAACCCTTACCCTTCCACAAGATAACTGAGATTAGCTGATGCGTATTGTTTACTTACTGTCCCTGATCGGACCCTAACAGGATCAGGAAGAGGAAGTGTGCTGGAGAATCCAACATCGAAAAGCACTTTCCCAGGAGAGTTCAAAGAATCTTTCAGCCTAGAGGAGGGGCCCATATACGTCGGATATAGGGACCTGTCCCAGTTCTGGCTATAGTTTGCGACTCCTCTCAGGGGATGAGTCCTGGAGTATCTGAGCGCCTGCTTGTGTCAGTTCTTTCATTTCCTGATGTAGGAATAATCGAAGAAAGTTTATTCATAGCCATTCTAAAATAAAATAACGATTCAAACACCAAATGATGTATCATGTTTAAGAAGATGGTTGATACATCAAGGCAGTCTTACATTATACCTATAGTGAAGATATGACTGTCAGTTTAAGAAAATTTTAGCAGTGTGTTTGTAATATTTTAAAAATATAAAAATTGTTGTAGATACTAAAAAATCACTAATACAAAAAAATAATAAAATACCTGACGATGGCAATGGGTCACCGCTTTCAACAGATTTGTTTGTGTTGGTTCAAAAATACATTCAAAAATACTAGACATGTGTGTCAGCGTTCGGAGCCGACATAAAAAAATAAAAATAAAAGCATACTGAAACTGCTTTATTTTTTATCTCGAGTTTGGAAAATGATCAACGTAGTTTTTCCCCAAAACATTTATTTTTCAGTATACATCAAAGGAAAAAATACGAACTTAAAAAATTATTGCTTTTTGGTCAAATAAATTGAAAAAAAAAGGGAAAGATTATCGGGTAAATTAGCCTTACAGATTTTTCAACACCAAAAGTATCGAAGATTTCGATTCAACGCACCAAAAATCCTTTATGTTCAAAATAACATCTAAAATAAAAAATATATATTTCTTTTTAATCCCAAAAAGGTTCAAAATTTGTAAAACACGAAATTACGTTTCGATTTGAAACTCTGTATCTAGTCTTCAATTCATCCGATTTCGATTTTATTGGACTCGTTGAAAATAGGATAGTTTCTTCTTTTCAGAAATATAATCAGATATTGCATTATTTAGAAGGTTTGTGTAAAAAAAATCGTAGAGGAATAGTTTTTTTATTACATACAATTCAGTAGAATTAGTAAATTATCAGTAAATTTTCGCAATCAAATTTTATTGCTTCATTTAAAAAATTGGATAACTAAAAATTCCTATTTCTGGATATCAAATAATGTTTTTTTAGTACTTATAACAGTTTAAACCCGAACTTAAATTTTAATTCACTATGACATTCTGATTAAGGCCGTGTACACATCAGAAAAATAGACCCGTTTCAAAAAATGAAAAAATTGGATAACTCTAGTATTTATAATTATAATATAAAATCAGTACCTATTTGTAATTCAGTAAAAGATCCATTTATTTATTTATTTTTTTTGAAATAATTAAATTATTGAACAACCAAAAATCCATCAGAACGGGTATATTCCTTAACTGTAAACGGTCTTACTTAGGATTAGATAGGAAATTAAAATCAAATTCGAAAATTAAAGTGCGGGTTTAAAGTTTTCTATGCAATTATAATATTATTTGTATATTTGTGATTCCGAAATAGTAAATTTTATAGTTATTCTATTTTTTAATGAAATAATAAAATTTTATGGCGATTTTAATGTTCTATTGAATTATTTGTAATAAAAACACTATGCCTTTACTGAGTGACGTATATTAACAGAATTTTTTTATTCATACCTGGCCTCAGATTTGATTTTAGGGATCTAAAAAAACCTCTATTAAAATTTTTGGGCGAATCTAAAAATAAATTTTGTTTTTACTAAAAATTTTACCCTTCTAATTTTTTTAAATATTTAAAAAATTGCTCATAAATAAGGAATCCTTTGAACGATTTAAACGAAATTTGGGTTGTCGAAAAAGGTTCTTGCTGCGCTGAATCAAAATCTGCCATAGTTTTTGCTGTAAAAAAATCAAGAAGGCTAGTTTACCTAATAATCTAAACATTTGTTTAAATTTATTTTACCATAAAGCAATGTTTTTTTTAATTTATATTTTTCCTTTAATATGCAATGAAAAACAAATATATTGGCTGGCATTTAATCTAAAATTAGTTAGTCACCACCTATATTTTAAAATAACGATTTCCGTGAAGCATTTCTAAAAATAAATTTTTTTGAATATTTTTTAATTTATACATATCGTTCAATAGTTTAAGGCTGGTTGCTGAGTCAAGGGTAGATGTAGTCTTGGGTTTAGCCTGAACTATTCTACTCTAGGGTTTAACTATAGGATAGAAAAAATATTATAGCCGGTTTCAGCTCATATATTCTTGGAGTAATTTAGTTCTGTGCTAGTACATATTACACACCAGCAAAACATATGTAGAGATCATTTTATGACAAAACTGATGGATAGATAGGATAATGTATGCATAGTCTAGAATTAAATTTAACGTTTCAATACTCGTTGTTGCGACCTTATGAATCTCAAATACAATCAAATGGTGTTTCCAGGCAATATAGCCTAAGCAAATTGCAGCGAAATTTTTGGAATGTTGAGTTCTCTGATGGATTGCTAACTTGGCATCAATTGGTAACTGCTAACATACTTCATTCAACGGTCTAGATTTTTAATTTAATTTCTTTTAAATAATGATTATAAGAAGAATGCAATTTACACTATGATTAATTACACTCAGAGCAACTATAAACAACAACAACAATAAAAAACACACTTTCTTTAGCTTACCTTTTTCACTTCAAAATTCATCCATTTCAAAAATAATATTCATAAACTTCGTATATGACTAGATTGCTAAATTAATTTCAATGAATTTAATTAGGACGCTGATAAATAGAGACTTTTTTACGAACATCATTTCTCCTTTGAAGCAGTCCAGATAAAAGAGGGAAATGAAGATCCATACGAAGATATTATAGAGGAAGATGAAGTGGAGCGAGAAGAGACAATATAGCTCGTGAATTCCTGAAATATGGTGGCATGGAAATGATGAAAGCTCTACAGAACCTCTTCCAAAAGGTATATGAAGAGAAGAGAATACCACAAGACTGGAAATATAATATTATTATATCAGTATTTTAGAAAGGGTATCAAAAACATTGTGCAAATCATAGGCGCATTTTTTTATTATCAATGATATTCAAGATATACCCCGTATGACCGAAAGGTCAGGCAGGGAGAATAAAAAAAAAAAAAGATATTCAAGATATAAGAAGCTCTGAAAAGGAAAAATGTGCCACAGAGTTTAGTAGATACCATAAAGTCTATCTATCATAAACCAAAAGGAGAATAAATAAACTAGAGTCAAAGGAATTTAAAATCCAGAAAGGGGTCTATACAGACCCCGAGGATTTAGGCTATACAGAGAGATAGCCTAAATCCTCTGCTGTTCCGACTCCACATAGATGAAGTTGCAAACGTCCAATGACGAGAACTTATTAGGAAAATGGAATCTTCTCCCAGTCGTTATTCAATGTTTGCTGTATGCTGATGACGTGCTCATTTCGGATTCCCCATTAACGCTACAGCTATCTGTTTCAGAATGGAATGAAGACCTCATGAGAAAAGGTATGGCTATTAACGTAACAAAAAGCATAATCCTCCAGATGAGCATAAACCAAGAAGAGGTACATATATTATGTAATGGCAAGGAACTGGAAGTCGTCTCAGATTACACCAATCTTGGAATCGTCATCAAGAGAACTGGAAAAGTAGACAACGAAATTTCTCATAGGATAGGTAAAGCAAATCTGTCTACAACCAAATGTGCAATACAGTTATAGGGAAAAATGTGATTGGGCAAGTTGTTTAAGACGATATACCTCCTGGTACTCCTGTACGTTGCGGAAAGATAGCCTCCTAATTCGGATCACAGCCATTTCAGAAATGAACTTCCTTCGTAGTATTGTTGGGAATATAAAAAGAGATCCAGTGATGAATCGAAGGTGTGCTCAATCAAGAAAAATATTGAGAAGAGACAGATTGCTCGGGCATGCTGGTTAGCAGAATGGTGACCCACAGAGACCCTATAAAAACTGTAGAATATCGCCCAACCTGAAGCTGGCCTCGAAGACGTCCAAGAATACGGTTCATCAACCAGTTGGAAAAGTCATCTAGAGTCCGGGGTAAAACATTAAACGAAATCAAAAATTGATACCTGTAGCAGTCTTGGGTTGATGCTATCACAAAATTTATCTCAGAGTTTTATTTTTTTTTTCTTTATGTAAAAATCCATTCTTATTTTTAATTACAAGAACACTTTAAAAGTAGATAAAAAAAAAAATAAATAAAAAGGAGCTATCATTGATATTTGAAAAAGCACATAGGCACGTACCAAGGCTCGGTCAAACAACGATAAGTTAAATATTTCTAAAAAGTGGGTATTGGGAAATCTTCTTAGAATATTAAAAAGTACTTTTTATCAAAGGAAAAAACTAAGAATTTGGAAATCAGTACAAATATAATTTTTATACGATTTTACTGAGTTAATTCCAAACCGCCTTAACAAACCTTTCAAGAAAAAATCAACATAATCCACGGAATTGATGGACGCAAGGAAAAGATGGATTCTATGATGTGGAAGGAAGAACAATATTATTATTTAAAAACCAAAAAGAAAGAAAAGTATTATAATTAGAGAGTTCTCCAAACGATTTTCAAGTACAACAGTGGCGACAAAGCAGTACAATCCCATGACAGTATGCAAGAAAGCGAAGAACAGGGAAACAATCGAATCGGCACAGCATACTTTGCCTTTATCCCATATTCCCTGAGAAAGGTTCCTAAACATGGATAACCTTAACATACAGATAAATACGAGTTGAGCAAAATATATAAAAGTGACGAAACACTTATGCCATCTGTCACCCATAGAAAGTGGCCTCTAGCCATCCACTCCAGTTGGAATCCTATTTAATTAAAGTGTCCTCTGATATCAAAGTCTCTGGGACAAAAGGCCATCTGAATAATTGAATCTTCCGTTGACAAAAATGTGAGCTGAGTGCTTTTGAAAGGTTTCTTTTTTTTTTTTTTTTTTTTTTTTAAGGATCGTTTCTATTTATCTGAGTATTTGGTTGCTATGGGAGCAGAAATAATTCATACAAAGCCGGATCTGGGAACCTACCCCGAGCGGCAGAATTTAGAGGGCAACAAATTTCGAACAAAATATTATTTTGAGGTTAAAATAAAAATACATGCTTACAATGAATACACTTAAATACGTGAAGTCAATAAAAATAGTTAATAATATGAGATGGTGATATATATTTTGAAATACACTATCAAAAATACGGCAAAATTATGCTTGTCTCCCCGAAAAATCCTAGTTCCGACATTGGCTTCAAAGGAACCTTAACCATTGAAAAAAGTTAGAGATGAAATAAATGAATAAATAAATAGTTACAATTAAAATCATGTAGCTAAACAGTATTTTAGTGTATATTTATTCTCGTAGCATCTTTAGTCTTCTTTATTAGTTATGAATGTAAATAAATCATGCAGATGCCTGACACCATCGGCGGCTGTCATAAAATTTCTCAAATTATCTGTGTACCTCATACATTTTCTAGAAAAATTTAATATTTATTTATCGTTGTGAATGTTTCTCTAAAAATGATTAGTATTCTGCCTCTTGTCGAAAAATGATTAAAACAAGAAATAAACAAAATATAAGCTAGTCGGTAGCTGACTTTTAGATTCGGCACTACTTAAAAATGGTTAACACCGCGAAACGTTATTCGTTCAAAATAAAAACTTCAATAAAAAAAAAATAAAAAAAACCGCGAGTAGCAGAACTCCGTGACTATGGTCGTATTTTCACTCACATGAAAACATATTAAAATGACGAAGGAGAGAGAGGATAAAGTTCAGACCCTAAAGATATATACATATAGAACTTCCATAATCGTGTTCTAAGTCTTATGAAACGGATTGAAAATGCACTCTTACCCTTCTCCGGTGACCTTCGACCCAGTTTCGAGAAAATACGACTAAAAATCGGAAACGCAGCTGTAAATTTAATAATTCTAACAAACAGATAATATTTAATGAGAAATTCCGTACCTAAGCATCAATCAATATACCTTTAATAAATTAAAACGAGCTGTTTGAACTTTTATTAGTATCACTTTGAATGGGCCTCGAACATTGCAAAATACATTATAAAAATTTGTATTTTATTAATGAACTAAAGCAAACTAGAGAATGTGCGTGCTATTTTGCACTGTGTTAAGTAACTAGTCCTAAAAATACCTGTTCCTGTGGTACACATTATCTTACCTATCTTAATACATGAAAAAGACTGGGACATTTATAAGGAATCAATTACCCAAAACACGTTTCTGCTGAACAAGTTTTATTTAATAATGGGAACAGGTCAGCTATAAATTTATTCCAAGATGGAACTTTTTAACTTACACCAGATTGGAGAGGACATTAAGAAGAAGATTTCGGGTTGAAACGCTAATTTTCTGCCAACAAAGAAAAAATAAATAGGTAAGTGTGAAAAAAAGTTGGGATTTTGCCAGAAAAGAAGATTAAAACGTATAAGTTAAATACTTATTTCCTTTGTTTTAATCAAACTCTTTGGCACCGGTCCAGTTTGTACATGACTTGCTCAACACCATTCAAATCCAAGTCACGAGACTTTAATAATAAGTAGATATATTTAAGATATATGCTAGCAATTGAATGTATTCATTCGGAACCTATGATACCAAAACCATGGTAAGCAGGTACATAATTTATTCTTAAGTTTCATAACATTATTCTTCACGGCCTTCCCTGTATTTGATATTTTTTATCAGGAGGAAATTTTTTATTAGAAGGAAAAATAAATTAACCATTTGAAACTTAATCGGTAAAAGCTAAAAATATGATTTATATTATATCAAATATTAATCTACATAAAAATTATGATCTAAAATAATGAAATCATTTTTTTACGCCTAAAATAAATTCAATGGTTTAAAATGTCCATAACGCATGATGTATGTATGAATTTTAAGCCTAAATATGCACAATAATATATTATTGCTAAACCTAAATATGCAAAGTATGTAATAAAAAAATTTACCAAAAGATTTAGAACGACTTGTTTTCTAAAGATATCGATGTTTTTGAAAAAAAAAAAAAAATTATTTACTAAAAATATGAACTTACGAAGAAATCGGGCCTTAAAAATCATAAAATGCTAAAAATATCATTTAAATGAATTTTATTAATAAGCTTTATTTACTAAACAATATATTACCATGTTCAAGAACTCCAATAAATCTCCCTGATGAATTTAATTAAGTAGCATTCATAGTAAATAAAAAATCGACTAAATTTTGATGAATTTAATATTCCACTTACATAAAAAAAAATGCTATCACTTTTTTATTTATATACCTTGTATCAGAAAAGAAACGAATAAAAGAGCACAAAAATAATAAATTTTATTTATTTATTAAAAAATAGAAAAAGTGTTAAAACGATGTCAGTTTTTTTGGTTTTTTTTTTTTTTCTGGCAGATGATTAGATTCTCACAGATAGCTATAAAAAGCGCGATAGAGGATGAATCAGGTTTAATTAAAGCTCTGGAATTTTTAATTTAAAATGGATTATTGCTGAAGGGTGAAAGGTTTTACGGAGTAACTTCACTACGGAATAGAACACATTTTCGAAAAATCTGCTGCTACAATTATAGGTACTGTAAACAAATTTACAGCTTTATTGTCTGCACTATAACTGTGAGCATTACGGTTTTATTTCGAGAATGTTTTTCAGTTATAAGTGTTATAAGACAGAAATATTAAATTTTCATCCGTTATATAGTTTTAAAGCAGGTAGATTCTTCAGGCGCTATAACCGATAATAGGCCGCTCTATAAATAATAGTTACTCTTACGGGAGAGAGCGTGTGTTGATCTATGGCTAGAGATAACAAATGCGGGAAATACAGGCTAAAAAAGATAAACGAGTGCACTCTTCTATAACATATGTGAGGCAAAACGAAGTTATTTATTGAGTGTTTGAAAGTGAGGAAAATGAAGGATATGTGTTTTCAGGTAAGAAGAGACTTTCCAATATAACACACACTTCTTTCATAAAGATGAACAGACAACGAACATATTTTATATATAAATATATATATTTTACTGAAATATTTACGCAATTGTTGGAATATATTTCATAATAATATCTAACGGAGGATACTATAGTTAAGTGGTTCTTAACTTTATTTTGATTATTAATTGGTGTTATTATTAAATAATCATTATTGTGCATTATTAACATATCTGGATTATTCAAACATAAAAAAATTTCAAATACTTCTTCCACCAATATATCTGTAGCTTCAGGCTGCCCGTAATACAGTGCATATCCATGTCTATTTGTTGCAGCTTTATTAACCAACATTCTTCTTTATATTTCTGCATATCAGGGCCTGGACTAGGATTTTTCCAGAGGATAAGCTTGAGCCTTCATTCACCCTTCTATCTCAATAAAATTCAAGAACAGTATTTTAGATAATATTTTCCTAAATAAATATCATCATCTCATTTTATTACCTCATTTTGTTGACTGAATTAAGGCCAAAGCAATAAAAAAATTGAAGCAAATATTTTTAATGTAAAATATGGAAAGTGCCATCGTAAAGTAGAGTAATAATAAGGTCCCTGGCATGGATGGATTTGAAGCCGAGCTCTTGAAGTACGACAGTAAAGTATTAAAAAGGGAACTGTATAACATAATCCTTCGTATGGGAGGAGGAGCAGAATGGAAATGGAGTCAATAAATAATTTGCCCTCTATATAAAAAAGAAGAGCTAACGAAATGTGAAAATTATTGAGGTATATCCCGTCTTTCTTGTGCATATGATATGCTCTCCAATGTGCTTTTTGAGAAAGTTAGCCCAATTTGCAGAAAGAGAGCTGGGTAATAATCAGACGAGATTTAGATGAGGATGGTCAACTAACTAAGCCAGGTTTCGGAGACTGCAATGATACGGTAAAAGTTATGGGTAAAATACTGCAGGAATTCATCATAATGAGCTGGTATTATACCTTGTCGACCGGGCCTATCTCTAGTTTTATGGTGGTCTTACTTTCGCTTATCCTTATGACTTCTTTAGCGGTTTATTGGCGATCCCGACCTGGGTCCTCGAGTATAGACCAAGGATCCCTAATCCGCTTTTCTTTGTTTGAAAATTCAATTTATTTATGTTAATATTGATTGAACCAGGAGGCATCATTATTTAATTTATCCATTATCTAATTACTATTATTCAATGCCAGTATTCTCAATGCATAGAATATAATTTTACTAATTATGAATTACTGAGTATTTTACTGAAGCATAAATGCTATTTTATTATAAATATATGAATATATTTCTTGAATGGTACAATAAATAAAATTTATATTGATACAATTAAAATAATAAAAAGTTAAAACAAAAATGTTAACTATAAATCAACAAAGATTTATGGCAAATAATGTCTTTCCCTGACAATTAAAATGAATTACATCATTAAATTGGATTTGTTAACTATTTATTAAAAATAACTATTTTACATAAAAGTATTGACAAAATTGATATGTTGTCGAGTGATACATTAGTTTATCGATATCTATCTATTTTATGTTTAATTTTGTTGTATTCATTAAATAAATAATGTGTATTGATATTTATAAATTTAAATTATTAATACATCGAACATTGCGTGAGAGTGCAACCCTGAAAAAACCTATAAACAATTTTTTTCTTGTTCAAATTAGAAATTCAACAAGTTATTTAATCTTGTATTGATAAAAATATCACGTTATGTATAACATAAATATTTCTTCTCCTTTTCCTAACACTGTAATTGTTATATTTATTGAAATAAATTAATCTACACTTGCACAGAATCATTAATATTTCAACTATTAGTACACGAATTATAGTCAAAATTGTGAGATTCCTTCTTACTCGAGTTGCTGTTTGAGAGTTAGTGAACCGGAACGAAGGTTGATAGCACCGGGGTGCTGTCGAATTCCTCTAGAACAGAAGTTTATAGAGACCTTCAAATGTTTGAGTCCACTGAGTCGAGTAATTCATTGAAGTACTATGATATTCGCTTGAAGGAGTTGTAAAGTTGTTGAGGATAATTTAAGTTTCTGACTGTAGTTCGGTAACGAATTATGCTCGGTGAAGTTAGTTGTTTAAAACTGATTTAATTTTATTAGAATATAACCACTGTCAAATATTAAAAAATAAACTAATCAAAAATAAAATAGAATTAATATGGTAATGTAGGGTAAGTGCACATTAGATTTTACCAAGTTTGAATTTACATGAATATAAAATCATCATTTTTGAAGCTAGACTTAACCTATTTTTTTTTTTAAATGTTCCTTAGAGGATTATGTTTAAATATTACATTCAAGCCCACGTTTCAACCACGTCCATTTTATGATTGATAATTCAATTTATTAGTACTTATTTCGCACTTGTCCCTGTCTTTAGGGGTAAGTACGCCCAAGGTATCTGGAAGACTCATTATTTAATTCAAGCGGTAGGGGCTGCAAAGGAATTGCAAAATAGTTCGTTTTCTGAGGATTATTATACTAATGTAATAATCGAAAAAAAGTTAAAACTTGACTGAAAATCAAATTTTGCAATCGAAACGGATTGTTTCGAAGGTGCTATCAACCTTCGTTCCGGTTCACTAACTCTCAAACAGCAACTCGGGTAAGAAGGAATCTCACAATTTTGACTATAATTAGTGTACTAATAGTTGAAATATTAATGATTCTGTGCAAGTGTAGATTAATTTATTTCAATAAACATAACAATTACAGTGTTAGGAAAAGGAGAAGAAATATTTATGTTATACATAACGTGATATTTTTATCAATACAAGATTAAATAACTTGTTGAATTTCTAATTTGAGCAAGAACAAAATTGTTTATAGGTTTTTTCAGGGTTGCACTCTCACGCAATGTTCGATGTATTAATAATTTAAATTTATAAATATCAATACACATTATTTATTTAATGAATACAACAAAATTAAACATAAAATAGATAGATATCGATAAACTAATGTATCACTCGACAACATATCAATTTTGTCAATATTTTTATGTAAAATAGTTATTTTTAACAAATAGTTAACAAAACCAATTTAATGAGGTAATTTATTTTAATTGTCAGGGAAAGACATTATTTGCCATAAATCTTTGTTGATTTATAGTTAACATTTTTGTTTTAACTTTTTATTATTTTAATTGTATCAATATAAATTTCATTTATTGTACCATTCAAGAAATATATTCATATATTTATAATAAAATAGCATTTATGCTTCAGTAAAATACTCAGTAATTCATAATTAGTAAAATTATATGCTATGCATTGAGAATACTGGCATTGAATAATAGTAATTAGATAATGGATAAATTAAATAATGATGCCTCCTGGTTCAATCAATATTAACATAAATAAATTGAATTTTCAAACAAAGAAAAGCGGATTAGGGATCCTTGGTCTATACTCGAGGACCCAGGTCGGGATCGCCAATAAACCGCTAAAGAAGTCCCGGTCGACAAGGTATAATACCAGCTCATTATGATGAATTCTTGCAGTATTTTACCCATAACTTTTACCATACCATTGCAGTCTCCGAAACCTTGCTAAAGCCCCACATTCCTTCCTCTTCTGTTCTCCTACATAATTATTCCTTTATCCGTCATGACCGGATGGGCCGGACTGGTGGAGATGTCGCTAAAGAGCGACATGAGTTCATAACAGCCTGAAATTCCGAATAATAGATACCTCATTCCCATCCGATCATCCTCATATTGAATTCCTTGTCGTTGAAATTTCCACCAATACACATCCTCTCCTACACGCTGTGGTGTATCGCCCTCCTCTGGTTCCTTTCAACTCATCCTTTGAATCAACTCTGTACAATTATGTTCCTCTCTACAACAATATAATAATTTCCGATGATTTTAATACCAATCTCCTGTCTGATTCCAACCACAGACTTTACCTTGAAAATCTCTTTTTCTCCCTCCATCTCTTCATCGTCCCATTTTCTCCTACTCATCACACTTGCCGGTCCGACACCTAGTTAGATCTCCATGTCATCGATTCAGCACGTACCTCTACTTTCCGTCGGCCGCCTGCTCCTTGGATGTATCAACAAATTAAAGATATGCAAAGAAGGCGTGAGGCGGCCCGTAGAAGTTTTAGATGCACAAGGCTAGCAGATGACTACCAAGCGTTTAGGGTACTCCACAATTTGACACAGAAAACTGTTAGGAGAGCAAAATCTAACCACTATCATGAAGCCCTCTCCTCTGCTCCAGATGCTAAATAAAAATGGCAACTCTTTCGAAAACTCTCCCTTTGTAAATCCTCTCCCTCACCAATTTTCCCAGTTACACCCGATGAATTAAATTCATACTTTTTATCAGCCTCCACTAACACTTCTCCAGCTCCTCCTACCCGCTTTTTTTTAGTTCCATCATTCAACTCCGATAATTATTATTTTTCCTACATCTCCCCTACCGATCTTATTTCATCCATAATGAAATCTCACACCAATTCCACTGAGCCTGATGGAATACCTGTTAAATTGTTAAAATTATGTCTCCCCGAAATCCTTCCAGTTCTTCTCTTCATTTATAATGTTTCTCTCCAAATCTCAGTATTTCCTACCTCGTGGAAAAAAGCCTTAGTCCATCCTATTAACAAAATCTTCAATCCTATATCGCCTAAAGACTATCGTCCAATTTCCATCCTCTCTAACCTTTCCGAACTCCTAGAAAGAATAGTCCAATCACAAATATCAAACTTCCTTGAAAAGTCCAAACTATTTGATCCCCTGGCTTCCGTCCCAGTTTCTCAACACAATCCGCGCTAGTTAAAATCACCACTGACTTACATACCGCTATGGACCGAAAAAAATTAACTGTATTAATACTCCTTGACTTTTCTAAAGCTTTTGATTCTCTGGACCATTCTATCCTTTTCCAACAGCTCTATCCAGTGGTTTAAATCTTTCCTTTCCGATCGGACTCAAGCCGTTACCATTCCTAATCAACCCCTATTTTCCTTCCTTACCTTGTCCTCAGGAGTAGCCCAAGGTTCGTGTATTTTCTCACTGCTTTTCAGTACCTATAATCAACAATCTTCCTAATTCAATCCACCACTGTTCCCACCACTTATACGCCGACAACTTCCAAATCTATGTATCCTTGCCTCCTTCTGAGCTATTAGTAGCGTTTGCCAGTATCCAGGAAGACCTAGATAGAATCAGTGCCTGGGAAAACCTGAATAGATTAAGATTAAACGCTATGAAAAACCAGGCCATTGTCCTATGACCTATGTTCCAATTCCCTCCTTAGATCCAATGACACATTTCCTACTTTAATCCTAAATGATCACCCCATCATGTTCAGCTCCTCAATTAAAAACTTGGGTATTACTATCGACCAAACCCTTTCCTGGAAATCCCACATCGCCCAAATTTCCCAACGGTCAATAATTATCCTTAAATTATTCCATCGTTCTCGACATCTTCTTCCACAACCTACCCGCAAACTCCTTGTGTCCTCTATTATCTTTCCCCACTTTAACTACTGTGTGTGGTATAAGGGGGCCTCTCGAATGTGCTCCGGGATATATTAAAGCGGATTATGAACTGCTTTTTAAGATTTGTCTTCGGCACGGGCCCATGTGTCCGACCTATACGGCGAGTTAAAGTGGCTCTTCCCCTGCAACCGTAGACAATATTTCCTTGGATTTTTCCTATACCAAACTATCACCACCCACCACCCTTCCTACATCTACAGCCTCCTGCAATTCAAATCTTCGGTCCACGCACTGGAAACAAGATCTCGCGTTTCTGATCTCCATAACCCCTCCCACAGAACCAAAACATTCGAAAGCTCCTTTCTCGCCCGCTCCCCAACCCTTTGGAATTCCTTTCCTTCTAATATCCGCCTTGCTTATCCTCGATTTTTCGATAAATAAAAGCTTATTTATTTTACTGAAAATATTGTAAAAATTAACTGATCTGTTTTTGTAGTCTTATTGCCAGATAATGTTTCTGTTTTATTTGTTCATTCATGTTATTCTTAAGGGACCTAGTCCCAGAATAAAGTTCTTTTATCTATCTATCTATAATAAACATGCGACCCAGGATACTACGAACAATAAAGGAAAAAACGTTTAAACATTTCAAAAATTCTTATAGCGTCAACCAATCAGAAGGGCCAAAAGGAGAGTGGGAACAAAATTTAGCTTTCAAGAAGGAGAGTGGGAAAAGAGGAGAACACGCAGAGGAAACAGAAGTAAGGAAGTTCTATGGAGAAGGTAGAAGAGTGAGGTTCGAGAGAGAAGGCAGAAGAGTGAGATGACGAAAAGTAAAATACGGAGTCCGGGAGTCTGCCGACAGATATAGAAGACCGCTGAGGAGAGACTAGATCGTCGAACAGCGGAGCGACCGGCGTCCGATCCAGCGAAGGTAAAGCGAAGATAAGTGATAGTCCTTCCTTTCCAATGTGTACATCAATGTCTAATTTTATGTGGCGCCCGAGTAACATTTTAAATAAGCAAGTTCTCCCAGTATTCTCAAATACATTTGCTAAAGTCAATAGGGTGTTATAATGAGAGTAATTAAGATTGTAAATTAGTAAACCAATAGTTTAATTAATAACGTAACTTAAATAAAGTAAGATCTTTTATCGAAATCTACTATTCTATTTAACTAGCATGCCATCATATAGTTTAATTAAGTGAAATGGTAAACGCGACACTCTTGGAAAGGATCTCCAATGGTATTTATAATATCCCAACCTAGTGACCATAGCAGGAGAGTCTGTGGTCTCTAGTCTTTTATGTTAAAATATAGTTTGATTGATCGCCTCCCTTCTGGAACCGATGTAAATAGAGAATAAATTAGATCAGTAAATTAAGTAAATGTGGTTTCTGGAATCCCACCTGTCTTAGAAAAGCAGTTTGCCAGAAACATAGCATATACTTACAAAAATTAATTTAATATGGTTATAAAACAATGAAAATATTTGTTTATAAATTGTATGTAATAGGAGCATTATGATGTTAAGTCTATTGATTTTTCATACTTCCACATTTTAATCAATTTTATTGTTAAAATTATACTTTCTTTCTGATTACTCTGAATTGAATTGCTGATTTATGTTATTGGTATTAATTACAATGAATGGATCATTGTTATTAATACCATTAATAAATGGTTTTAAGGCAGTAAACTACAATTTTATTCACATCCATAGCATTTATACAAGAGAAGTAATTATAAAATATAATTGCAGACAATTTTCATACGATAATAAAGAAATAAAAAAGAATATTATAAGAAAGTAAAAACATATCAATACTTTTTCACAATAACTACACTCTACAGATTGAATGCAACTCCCAAACCAACTGGAATCACCTGTCACTTGTCAGCCAATTGACAATCACACAAGAATCCTGGTCCCTCAGAAACAATATTAACGAAAAAATACGAGCTCGCTTTGGAATATGTTACAAATAATCAGAAAGCCTTAAATTAAAAGAAAATAATAGGTTAAAAATATCATTTACTAATCCAAATTAATGGCCAGTACTCACATTATCACAATAAATTTTAACTAGACTATAAGAGCCATTGCTAGACCAAATATTGTTTTTTGGTTACCATTACAAAATTGATAGAGTGAACTGTTACATATTCCTCTCTCATTGGTTGTCGCAAATCAAATATTTACTATTTTGATAAATTTCCCCTAATATTTACATTGCCCAAATTTCCCGAGGTCAATAAGTACCCTTAAATTATTCCATCGTTCTCGACATCTTCTCCCACAAGCTACCCGCAAACTCCTTGTGTCCTCTATTATCTTTCCCCACTTTGACTACGGATGTGTGGTATACTGGGGCCTCTCGAATGTGCTCGAGGACAGATTGAAGCGGATCATGGACTGCTTTTTAAGATTTGTCTTCGGCACCTCGAGACGGGCCCATGTGTCCCACCTTTACGGCGAGTTAGAGTGGCTCTTCCCCTGCAACTGTAGACAATATTTCCTCGGATATTTTCTATAACAAACTATCACCACCCACCATCCTTCCTACATCTACAGCCTCCTACAATTCAAATCCTCGGTCCACGCACTGGAAACAAGATCTCGCCTTTCCGACCTCTATACTCCCCTCTCACAGAACCAAAACATTCGAACGCTCCTTTCTCGCCCTTTGGAATTCCTTTCCTTCTAATGTCCGGCATGCTTCTTCTCTATCCTCATTCAAATCTCTCCTTTTCCAACACCTTCTTTCTCTCCAAAATGATGCTCTCTAATTGCGAAATTTCAGTTTAGGTTTAACATCTGGATCAGAAGTGAATAATAGTTTTTTAATGTACAAACTTTGCTAATCAATCATTATTTTTGTATTTTTCATTTTCTCTGTTTGTTTTTTTTTACTTTTTTCTTGTTTTTTTTCTCGTTGTTTTTTGATTTGCTCAAATTAATTATATTTTTTCGATAAAAAAAACTTATTTATTTGCTTACTTATTTTACTGAAGATATTGTAAAAATTAATTGGTCTGTATTCTATAGTCTTATGGCCAAATAATGTTACTGTTTTATTTGTTCCTTCATGTTATTCTTAAGGGATCTAGTCCCAGAATAAAGTTATTTTATCTATCTATCTATATATTTAATCTTTTAATTTTTGTTTGTTTTGAATCGCAATAAAATTCTTTAAAACATTTTAAACTAAAGGTACACTTTTATTGCGGTTGTGATTACAACGCAAACTTGAAGTTGTCTATAAGATTTTGTTCCACGTTAAAAAGTTGGAACCTTTTTGAATTCAAAAGGTTCCAACTTTTAACATGGAACTGAATGATGTTCTACTTAATGCATTTTGCTTTATGCGAGAAAATTAAAATTTAGTTAATTTAACCTAATACGCACAACGGAAGCAACACACTGAGTATGGAATTCCAAAGAAGACCCAGAGGATGTTTCTTACTTTATCAAAGAAAGTATTCGGAAGTGTTCTAGAAAAGTTATCAAAATTACGATGCTAAACATTATTTTCTGTGAATACCTAACTGTATATATTTGATCTTTTAATATTTGTTTGTTTTTAATCGTAATTAAATTCTTTGAATAATTTTAAACTAAAGGTACACTTTTATTGCGGTTGTGATTACAACAAAAACTTGAATTTGTCTATAAGCTTTTGTCTTTAATAAGATTACGAGTTTTATTTTTCTCTAATGTTCATATATCTTATAATTGTTACGTTCAATAATAATTTTTAAAAAACAAACCATTTATCCTGCCTTGCACGTGTATCAGAAACTAGTTTAATTATTTATTTTGTATTTTAATTGGCAGAAACATTATTTGAACAAAATGTTGGCCAAATATGCAACATTCCATCAAATATGCAAAAGGATGCACAATAACTTTTAATATATCTATGCAAAATGCATTAACGTGTAAAGATATTCAATCATTTTGGTTGAAAAACGTATCAGAAAAAATATGCATTTGCATATAAATCCTTTTAGGTCTTTATTTATTGCCGTAAAACACTAGTGTGGCTAAATTCTGGATTTCTAATCTACTTTCATTATCATTTTTCATTTTATTTTAAAAAGTTTGCCTTATAATTTATTACATTCACTGATACATAAAATTAATTTTAGCTATCATAACATGTTTCACAGATCATAAACAAATATTTATGTAGGTAAATCTGTAATCGTATACTTCAAAGATATAAAAGGAGAAAAATTAGGTTAATATTTAGCACACTCATATAGGCAAGTATTTTGTAATAATAATTGATTGTTCTTTTCCTGAATGTTTTATTTTATTTTATCCTTTAATAAAAATAATTAAAATAATAATGAAAAATAGAAATTATAATAAAACAACATTTTAAATATGATACCATAGTATTGTAAAATTAGGTTAACAAATAAACGACATAATAAACAATTACCATTTATTTCAAGAAATTAAAGTCTGATTAATGTCACACGTTCAAGCTACCTAAAGTTGGCTTGTTAGTTTGATAGAAGGCGAGTGAGTTTGGAATCAGCGCTGAAATATATAATGCAATAAAGGACCTTTATAATGGAGTGGATTTTAGAATTAACATACATAATCAGCTCAGGGTGAGTATAATCCACCAGAGGACTCGTTTCGGGGTAGTTTTTTGTACCCTGCCTTTTAATTTATTTTATCATATATGTAGTCACTTGTTTTCTTATTAGGATTGGTCATAATCGATAATAAATGACTTCAGAAGAAAAAAATTTGTTTCTTTAACTGATGATATTGAAATAAAATAAATCATGTATCGTCCAATTATGGAAGGAAAAACAGGACTCTTGCAACTTCTCTTTCAACCAGACCACTCGTAATGAAAGCCATGGGAGGCTGACCGAGGGTGCTCTAGTCGCAGACGATTAAGACTTCAGCGGAGAATCTGGCCATTGCCAGAACTCCAGTACGCGTAATTATTGAATGGAAAAAAGAAAAAAAAAAATTTTTATTCCAGATTATTATTTTAGATTCATTTCTGGGCAGAACAGTTCGAACCCATGCTTTTCTGAACACTAGAGTGATTCAAATTCGAAATTGGTACCATGCACATTCCACAGTCTATAGAATATGGTTAGGGGTTTATTTTCTGACCACTCCATCAAAATCCCAACGCTTTTTACACTGATTATTAAGGTTTTTTTTAAATTTAAATTTTAATATTTTATCTCATAATATTCTGTAAACGTTCATTTTAGTTTTTGCCCTTTTCTTAAAAGCTGTGTTATTTTATCATTAGGAACCTATTTCTTCAAATCAACTTTACCTGTCAGCGTGGAATTTAGTTCTCATGTAGTTGGCACATGCAAAAACACTCCATCAGTGACTCTCTCAAATGTCTCGGGTCGAGTTACGCTTCAATCTTAGAAGAGGATTATAGGGATGGGTGGAGCTAGTTAAGGACTGTTCTAAAAGAGATGAGGCATAATTCTGAAGAAATTTGAGGAATTTGGATAAGATGAGGTCTAAAGCAAACGGGACATTAAGGTCATGAGAAAGGGTATTGTTTGTTTCATAAAATGGAGCATACATGGTTTAGTTTATAAAAAAGTCATCCCACTCCAAATCAACCAATTAAAAATAATTTTTAGACTCAAGGTTTTTCAAAATCAGCGAAACTTAGTGTTTATGTTCTATTCATAGATATAATCGAAAATTAAAAATTTCAGATTTTTCCCATTTTTAATTTTTGAGTTATAGACTTTTAAATAACCAAAAATTGCTTTTTTGCACGTTTTGAACCATTGAAACCCTTATAACTCCAAAACTATTTGATCTATAAATCTCATAACAATGGCATTCTGTTCAGAATTACACGAACTTTAATTTGAAATGCATCCTGTCACAACCAGGCCAATTAATTGCTCACGAATAATGTCAGGCATAGTAAAAACATAAAAACCCATTCTGTTTGATGCCTTTCAGCAAAGTAATTTTTTTTTTAATATGACAAACACAGATTATCTCCATTTGAATCAAAGTTCAGGTAAATATGAAAATGATGACACTATTTTGAGATTTTCAGGTCCAATAGTTTTGGAGTTACAAGCTTTCCTATTATTCAAAACGTGTCAAAAACAGTCGATTTTTTTTTTTTTTATTTATTTATAACTCAAGTACTAAAAATGGGATAAATCTGAAATTTTGCATTTTTTTAATTTTAACTAATAATATTATAAATGCACAAAAAATCATTAAATTCTGATGCATCAAGTTCCAGACCACAATTTGAATTGATGTGGAATGATCCAAAAGTAAATGAAAAAAATTATGATATATGGATTTAAAAGGAAGTTGAGAAATCACTACTGGGATTTAGGAACTTCGCAACAATTTATTGTGAATACATTCTGTTAGGATTGCTAAAAATATTTTTGTAAAGAATAGCCATAGTTAAATAATTTTAATATCTATAATAATTTATGGCATCAATACATCTGAATATTTTGACTCAAGACTTAAAATAAAAGATGATTAGTCAATCATAGGGTGTTTCCAAGAAATACAGGAACCCTTCCTGTTTTATTAAGCGGTCTCTAAACAGAGAAGACAAGCGGTCCCCATTGAGAGGGTAAGGCCTGTGGTCAGCCCATCGCTAATTAACGGCCACAGCCACATCTCTCTCAGCGGCAGTCGGCCTCAGATGAGGGGTCTCCCAAGTCTATCTAATTTAGGTCCTTGTGTTGTTGTTGTTTTTTTTTTCTCACTATAACTGCCAACGGTCAGGAGTTTGTTTCTACTCGTTGCCTTGCCCTGACAGACACAAACTTCATTAGCCTCAAGTGCCTTTGTACCCCCTACCGTGCTAATTAGATAGCGGCTTCTTATGGCGGTATCAGTTTCACAGGAGGCCGTTGGGGGAATTAAAAGCTACATGGCTCTCACAGGAAATTACCCTCTCTAACCGCTAATGAGAAGAGAGTCTGTAATAACCAAAGTTTAATTGTATATAAATATAAATATTTTAAATGCAAGCAGTATTTTTTCTTGGGCTTTACCGTAGTGAACTTACCCCTTACCTGAATATATCAAAACAAAAGTTATATTTTATTACTTTTACTTTATTTTTTAACTACTGAACTGAATTTGATCAAATGAATAAATGATACGAAAAATTTCTTTGCTTTTACTAAAAAAAACAAAAAAAAACAGAGTTATCAGACATTTGCGCAATTAGTTATCAATTATTTATTCAAGCAAAAATGTATAAATAATTAATAAAAACATTTAGTCAAAATATTTGTCACAAAAAATCTCTTCCTCACTCCCCACTCCAAAAAAAAAAAAATAATAATAATAAAAAGAAATATCTATATATACAGCATTGATATTCCGTAGCTTATTGGTTCTTAAACTTGTCGTCCGTGGACTCATGGCGGCTTGCGAAACAATTTTGACATTAACATTACACCCCCCAACTTTTCGCATTTATTAAAATAGCTTATTTAATAAAAATCCAACATCTTCAAGACTTTTTGTTTTTTGTTGTTACTTAACTAGTTGTTAACATAACTAGACAGTAATCAATAAGTTTAATTATTTTTATTCAATTACAAATAGGGAAATATAAAATTAAAAAAACAGTGCAATTTTTTGCGTTGTTGTGATTATTGCGCAATGCGGGAAGGTCGCTCACTTCATTGATATTTTTGATGATATCAATGATCTGAGGTCGAACCTGCATGATGCAGCTGCAAATGTATTTAAAGTTGAAGATAAAACAGAAGCGATAAATAAACAAATCGTTCGAACAAACAAACAAAAAATGTTCGAAACGAATTCACTATTTTCTGTATGAGTCTATTCCAAAGCTGTTATAGAAACTTCCAATAAAACACGGCAAATTTTAACTGAACTTTAACGGCTCTAAAACAACAGATTTAGGAATTATTTTTCCAGTCCTGATTCTTGCAACATGGAGATCCATTAAAACTTAGACATCCATTCAACATGAAAATTCCTAATGCTAAACATTTATATACACTTGAACAAGATATTCTCCTGGAATTATCATACATGTCTTTGAAACTAGAATTCAACAAAACTGAGCTCACAAACATTTGGTTTACTTATCAGATCTGGTCATCCTGCATTTGCAAATAAAGCATTCCATCATTTGATTCCGTTCTGCTAAACATATTTATATGAATAGGATTTTTCGGTCCTGTTATATATGAAATCAAAGAATATAAACGAACTGTGGAAATAAACCAATTATGGTTCTTGATCAAGAAAATAAAAGGACCCAACTTAGTAAAATTATTTATAGAAAATACTATAAAAAGATTTTGACCAATATTAGTCGAATGCGCATTGGGGCAACAATTCTTGTACCCGTGTTAATTATTTAATCTTTAAATATTAACTGATATTTATTTTATTTATTTATTAAAAAAATTTGGGGCTCTTTGAACATTCAGGTCATTTTCTACCTGTTCGAAATTTACAAAATATTTAAAAATTATATGAGATAAATTTAATTAGAAAATCATGTTTTTAACAGCGGTAATTCAAGAAATAAATATGCGAAATTACTACTGAATAAAGATAAATAGCATTGCACTGTTTACAAGATATGATATCAGCTAAACAATGTTTAAAAAAAAATGTTTGAGTCCTACCTAATTAATGATCTACAATCGTTAATTAATATCTACAATCGCTAGATTGATCGCCCGTCATCAGGATGTCATGAACAACAGTAGACAAAGTTTGATTCGTGTACTCGGTTCGTTTAAACCTTTAGCTCTTCCGAGTGTAAACATCAGATATTTATCCACTGAAAGGTAGTCAATAGAAGTTTGACTGACATGCGTCAGGGGTTGTCAAGTGCATAGTAGACCCAGGCTTGAGCCGCGAGGAGAGTCTATGCTGAACATTTTATAATGTCATACATGGTATAATGTTAACTCGAACATTGTCGCAAGGAATAATTATAGTATAATATAGTAGTATATATATTATAGTATAATAATAATAAGAGTATGATCTATAGTTAAACTGGTAATTGGCAGCTCTGACCATAGGTGCCAGTTCTATGTTATTCATAAAAACATAAAATCCTACCTATTGTACTATTGCATGTCTTTGAGGAAAGAGATTAGCATCATCTTCAAAGATTTTACTATGAAGGAAATAAGTAGTAGGCGCAAAATCCTGCTGAGCCGCTTCTAATCCTTGCAACAAACACTATGTGCAAATTAGCTACGGCCGATCTGCATCTGTAAAGATTTATAATTTCCTTCTTTAATATATGATTTAAAGGATCCGAAGATAAATACTATTCCATTCCACATCCCATTTTAATTTGAGTTTTCATTCGGCCACTCGAATCCAGTAGATCGGATCCAGTAGAATTTTAATTATATCCTGTATTGCAAGGTTGAGAGTTTTTTTTTTTTTTTTTTTTTTTTTGTGGAGAGGGGCGACTCCTTCTGAATTTTCGTAGCTGATCACACCTATTTATAAAGAACCATAAAAAAAAAAAAAAAAATCTTTTATACTTCCTTAGTGACTACCGTATAGTCCAAAATTAACTGAAAAGTTTCTGGGCTTGGGGTTCTCTATAGGGATTAGGTAGCTTTCATTGATCCCGTGACTATAGAAATCTGCGGATAATTGGGATATGCTACAAGTAGGAGGCTCTGTTTGTTTGCTATTGCCTCGTCAATGAAGATGGAGAGTGTATTCAACTCACATTGCGTCCGCTAATTTACTGTGATCATCAAGCGTCTCCCTTCATTATTTACATTGGAGGTATACCTCATTGCATCCCTCAACTTCAAAGCCTAAATCCATAAGGTGAGAACTAACGTAGGATCGTGTTTCGTGTGTGTGGTGACGCTTCGGACAACCACTCGCATATTTATTCATTGTTCAGCGATTACTTTTTACTTTCTCTTACCTATATACGAAGTATATAGTAAGGGGAAGTATTGCGATTGTGAAAATTTTGGAATTCGAGTTTTCATCGGAAATACACGTTTTAAAGTCTCCTGCGTCCAAATAACCAAGTCTCGCAAAATGGTCTGTGTGTCTGTCATTCTGTGTGTATGTGAACAGCCTAGCTCAAAAACGAAAAGTTGTACGATACTCAGCTTAAGCATTTAAGCTAGTCACATGTACATGATGTTACAGGAACTTTTTCGTCAAAATCGACTAACCGGAAGTGTCACTGTATATAATCGATTTTACAATTTTCTCGAAAACGGCTCTAACGATTTTGATGAAACTGGCCAAAATTATTCTTCATAAAGACCTTTAACTTTTCATTTATTTAGTACATCACTGAGAAAATTCAGGGAAAAATTGATGATGGAAAGAATATTTTATTTGCGCATAACTTAAAAAGTATGCATTTTCTAGAGAATTATGTATAGAATTGTATGAAAGGTAATTAAATCGTCTAAAAAACAATAAAAGAATTATCAAAATCGGACAAGTAATAGCAAAGATATGAGGAGTACGAGACCCTAGATGGATAACCGAGCGCATCCGAAAGGAGAAAGATGCGACCGAACCTCCTCCCATCAATCCACCAATCTGGTGTCAAAAAAAATCTGTAATAATATAATACAAGAATACAAAAGCAGGAAAAAAATAATTTATACTTTTATATTATTAAATAGAAACAAAATGTTTACTATTCAATCATTTGCAAATTTGCAAGGATGCATACTTTGGTAATTCAAAATATCCAATTATCTGAAAGAACTTTCTGGATCACCAATCATAATTATAACAAGCTGACGGTCCCATAATAATAATATGAAGAAGAAGCTTGTATCAGCTAATATCAATACGATAATGTGTGACTTTAATAAATAAATATCCACCAATGCAAGAAAAGATGTCTTGCTTTTGTCTCAATATTCCCTAAAGGAACATGAAAAGTATCTATGAATACAGAGAACCATTTCCAGCTTTATTGGAAATTCTCTGAGAGCAGAACTTTATTTATTTATAGGGGCTGTGGTTGCAAATTTTGATTGATTGTGTATTAAAGTAAATTATAACACAAAATCGTTTTTAAGAAGGGTACAGAAATTGTTGGACCCGATTAGATTCCTTGTGGCGTTATATTTATTTTCTATATGCATTGCCTAATTTTTAATACAAAAATGATCAATGAAAACTAGCTGAGTGTTATTTTTTGAACAATAAGATCCGGTCAACTTGAAACACTCCAACCTGTTTGTGATACGTGCTAAATTCGTCTCGGTTCGATGAACGAATGTTATAATTACAGTAAAAATTCATTTTTTTTTCTAAATTCATTCATCAACCCGAGACGAAATTAGAACAAATAATGCAGTTTGCGTTTATTCGACAATATTTTGTTATTCAATTGTTTTTGAAGTCAAATCTTTCCAATGGTATCTAAAAACGGCTATATTTTTTTTAAGTCGATCTTGCGCTGTTAACTTGAATATACGATCAATCAAAATTTATTTTTTCATTGTTGCATAATTTCAGTAGCTTCCATTTTAGCAGAAAATTTTTACTCACTGATGAATAAGCACTTAATGAGAGAAAATACAAGTATTTGTAATTTTTGTTTTGATTTGTATTGAATTGTTAGAGTAAACACTCGAGGCTAATCTCTCGGGTCCAATGTCACTGACTAGTCTAGTTTGGATAAGAACAATTTCCATTTCAATATTAAATATTCAAAATTTGAATTTTTTCATACTAAGGTAACTTTTTGACCCACTGTGCCCCGGTTTTAATCCGGTCTGGGGGATTGACTTTAATTTCATAGCTGACCGGCGGAATAAATCCTGACCTCAACACAACCTGGCTAGAACAGGTTACCGTTACACCAAATAAACAATCAATATGGACTATGAACGGTGAAATACAGGTCTTACAACAGGAACATTGCGAGAACCTGTAATCATAATTATAAAACAATTTAAAATAATGTAAATCAGAAAAAAATTCCTCTGGTCTAGGCTGTAATACTTAGTAACTAAAACGTAATTAAAAAGAATAAACAAGTTAAGCAGTAATCCTCAATATAGAAAAGAGGACCGATCTATCTGTCTTGTCAAAAATCTTGTCAAAACAACACAAGAGTATATAACAGTAGAGACTTAAATAAGTTCGACGGAGACATTTAATTAAGTTAATAATTATATTTTATTGGTAGATGATAATTAAAACAAAAAAAAATGCAATTACATTACAAAAAATTACTTATCGTATTATCGTAAATCAAATCGAAAAACGATATCAAATTAACAATACTCATACAAAGATAAAAAAAACATTCAATGGGAACAGCGGACATTGTTGTGAGCGTAAATATTTCGTTTTTCACAAAGTTATTTGCTATAATGTTGGACGTGAATAAATAAATACAATTTTATTGTATTCGTATATTTATATTATTCTGTAAAACTCAACTGTTTTTATTTCAATTACAGAATAGTACAGTAAAAGACTAAAAAAAATAAAATGAAATGTTCGCCAAACAAAAGAATTGAAAGAGAAAATATCGAGCACACCCGTAAAAAATGTATCCTAGATTTAAGAATCGGCAGCAAGTAATTAGAAGATTGAAGTTATATTCATACTGAATCACTTTTTTGTACTTGTGTGCTTCAGAACAATGAGGTTAACCAGTTTTTACTATAATTCTATATCAGTCCTACCTTTAAAAAATATAAATTTCCTTGTAATTATTGTTTCAAGTATTGCAGCTATACTACTAATTATGATCAATATTTCTTAAGACAAAGATGGTGGTAGTGAATTTTATGAAATTCCAAAGTTACACTATGGGCTTTGCAGAATTATTGGGACGCGTATTTTATATACGCAGGCAAGGATCATTATACCTATAAAATGAATATGAAGGTCTATTTTTGGAAGCGAAGATACCTTCAATAGAGTTTCACTCAATGCAGAGAATATTCAAGAAAAATGCATCAACAATATTAGCATTTATTGCAGAAAATAGTGCGTATTTTATGCACGATAATACACAGAGCGTGAAATACTTACCTTTCTAAACACATATCTTTTTAGCCTACAAGACTGTGATTCTAGGTCTCCTATAATAGTTTGACACAAGAATATAACTGAAAGAGTGATTTGTCCTCATGCCAATGGGGTGTAGATATACCAAGGAATAGTAGAGAGGACCAGCTGACACGGTAATACTTCGCTATTGCTGGATTTGAGTATTCAGATATATTAAATGAATTGAGTTGAAGCTTGAAATAAAATTAGTTCACCCGTTTAATAGATAACCGAGAAACACACTGGTCCAATGGCCAAAAATACGTTGTTGTTATTTTTACTCAGAGGGCTCTGCAACGCGTAGAACCGTTGAAAATGAATGATTTTGTCAGTTGGAACCTAGTCATCCCAAAGGGTCAAACTGTCGCTTAAGCAATGATATCATCTAATTCCGCAAAAATCAATAATGCGACCTTTACACCATTTTCAAAGAAAAAACATTATGTATCCGGCAAGTGATGGTACAATTTTAACAGAAAATACAATTTTATAACGCTTTTTTTCCTCTAGCAAAATTGACTTTTTGAGTTTCGATTTGTCACATATTCTATTGATATATGTTAAACTTTTTAGGAAGCATGCACTTGAATTGTGGTAGGATTCAATCACCTTCATACTCTAAACAATTGTTTTAATAATTCAACATAAGTTTCTTTGACGTTTCGGACCGTCCGTCAAGAAATTTTTATTATTTTCCGTCAGGTTTCTATGATTGTTTATTTGTCACTGATTTAAGAAACAAATATTTGATCGTCTTTTTGTTATATCATAAACTTGCTATTTTTTCCTTATTAGATGTGAACTGTTTCCTCACATTATAAGGGAAAATAATGTTTAATGAATTAAGAAGTTGTCTGAAGTTTCAATGTGACAATATTTCCTTAAAGGTTTATCATATATATATATATATATATATATATATATATATATATATATATATATATATATATATATATATAAATAATAATCATTATTCAGACCACGCAGCAACTAAAAACAGCAACTTTCCATTTCAATACGAGAGAGATGCACTTCAGAGAGAAGCTCAGTGATCTCCTGGAGTAGTGCTTTTCCCTCAATAACATGGGGAACAATTTTGTTTAACAGTTTCCAAGGCTGAGTAGTAATTTAGTAAATATTATACTTCAAAATATGCTAAAGTAGAGCTTTGACTAATATGTTGTATATAAACATTAATTTTAATATTTTCTATCTATTTATTTCACAATTATTTAATTTTTTTGTTTGTAAGCCATAGAGATGAATTATCCTATCGCCAAATATAACTTTTTTGTATTTCATCACTAACATATCAGAGTACTGCGAATTTCATGCAGAAGCCGCCGATCTCAATCTGTAATACTTAATCGTAAACCTTGAAATGTGTCACATAGGACAAATTTCTTTTATTCACGTAGTCTCATATAAAGTTCAATGATTCAAATTTTCTGACAATATTGTGGATATATTTATATATTTTTTAATAATATTTCGGAAAAGATATTAAATTTAATATTTTTTTGGAAAGAATATACATCTATTTTTTTCTTTTAAATCCACAAAAAATAATCTGCCAAGTTTAGAGCTTGGCTAGAAAGACAAAAATCTGGTTGATACATTTATATCATGTAATGATAAGACAACTTGTAAAAAATCCCTCTGATGTAAAATTTAATGTTTGGAATTTAGCTATTTCTGCTCCGATGCGGCGATGTATAGTATGAATACCTTTAGTATTTTAATATTTACAGATTTTAATAATTACAGATTTTCTGTATAGTACAGATTTTAATATTTGACTTGAAAACAGGTAAATTTTGCAGTTTTGTTTTTTCACTTAATATTTTCAATTTTCCTTCATATTAACAAAAAAATAAACTAATATATAAAATTGCAGCTAAAAACCTAAATATTTCATACAGAAGTATATCAATGAATTTTCCATAGTGCACTCCACTACTTTCAATATTATATAAGAATTTTAAAAATATTAATATTTAATTTAATAAGAATATTAAATAACTGATTATTTCTGATAAAAAGATTTTGTATAAAAAACTGGATAAGAGTAAAGTCAATATGTTGGAGGGAAAGTTCTGTATGAGGAACTACAAAAGATTTGCCTTTGCAAGAGGCCTTAACGAAGAGACACGATCTAACAAGGGTATATCATATAGGCGCCATAATTTATGCTGATTAAGTAAACAGAGAATCAAGTCGGTCTGTCGGCAGTTCCCTGGGGTGCCGCGTACACGTGTACTGAATATTTTAAGATAGAATAATATAATTTAACATTAGATCAAATGGTAACTAAACCAAAAATGATAAAATTTGTATATATACTTGACAAGTGACAAGTTGATAACATATTTAAATTATTTGCCACTTCTATAAATTTATTTTTATTGAAAACTAGTTTCAAATATTATACATTCATCTTTAGTTCTAAAACCTGAACCTGTTCCAATACAACCCATTAAGGTCTTGGGTTCAGTACTTGGTAAGGATCGTACTGTTTCTAAGCCAACGGTTGTGTAAGGAGGTGATTTGGTCGAGATCACGCTCAAACGCCAACTAAGGGTATTAATGAAGGGTACACACTTTATAGAGGCTCGGTGAGCCCAAGGAGGGTCTCCCGATCCCACAGTCTCGATCCACGGCTGATAACAGAATAAATAATTATCTACCTCAGCCGGACTCGAACCCGGGACCGGGAGCATGGTAACACAGTGCATTACAAATGAGCTACTCCACTCCCATTCTAGTGTTCTAAAAACTAAAAAATTAAAAAATCAGCAATTTAAAATACCATTTGGCATTGTTATACATATTAAATTAAACGAAATATAAATTAGTTTTATAAAACATTTATGAATAATATATATATATATATATATATATATATATATATATATATATATATATATATATATATTTAATTAAGACTTGAGATTAAGTACAGGTTGGTACTTATCAAGGTTTAAGTAGATCATATCATCATAGTTTACATTGGTAGATCATAGGTTACATTGGTTTGTTCTCGCACTGAACTAGCAATGGAAATGATTGTAATGGAAGAAAGGTCAGGTGTTTGAACTTAAATGGTACGGTTTACCTTCAAGCACCTGACCTTTCTTCCATTACAGTCGTTTCCATTACTAGCTCAATGCGATAACAAACCGATGTACCTTATTCTGTTTGATATAATCTACCTACTAGCTTGGTCAGTACCAACCTTACCTACCTAAAATTTTATGTAAAGAAATACTGGAGAAAGTAGGTTGCTATTTTTTCTTATGATTTATCATTAAAGCACAATTGTAGCAGTAAGTACATTTTTGAGCTGAATGGGGTGTTGCGTGCTAAAGGTAACATTTATTCCATAAATTTTCATTGATTTCATATAAGACTTGATAGCCTGGTGCTAGAGTATGTTCGGTTTGCCTCAAGTCTTAAATAATTTTTTATTTAATTCAATAATTTAATGTGACCATGGAAGGGGTAGGAAGGTGTCACCATGAAGATGACGGAAAAAACTATATCAGTTTGTCACTATTGCAATCAAACTTCCAAATTTTATCATTTTTTTTCTCAACTCTGAGGCTGGTACGGGTATCAGTTGTCGCCATCAGAAATCAGATGTAACAGGTTTCAATACAAACGAATCTTTAGATAAGTGACTGTATGCACATCAGGTTTTTATTACTTTTATGAACAATACAAATAAGTCCACAGAACATTTACCCTTTCATTGCTTAAATTGAGTAGGGATAATGGAAGCGATAAAGTGAATATTACCTATAATGCCATATTGCTTATTGAGCTAAATGACTGACCCTTATTATTACCCCCACGGTTGAGGACGACACACC
Organism: Rhaphigaster nebulosa; assembly: GCA_948150685.1. Taxonomy (NCBI): domain Eukaryota; kingdom Metazoa; phylum Arthropoda; class Insecta; order Hemiptera; family Pentatomidae; genus Rhaphigaster; species Rhaphigaster nebulosa. The sequence continues at coordinate 187,575,072 of OX411306.1, forward strand.
TTGGGGTAATAATGGGGTCTTTATTGGCTGACGTACGTTATAGGAAAGGGAAGGGGTCATCACAAGGTTCCTTTATAGGCAATAGTCTGAGGGGGTTTGTAAAGTTTATGTCACCCAATATAATTAATTTCCTATAACTAGAAGGAAATGAGGAATTTTTATGTGCGATACATGTTAGTAGTATTTCACGTTTTTGCAAACAAATAAAAGATAAAATATTAAATTGCCATAGTTTATTTCTGAAATATGTTCAACATTACTTACAATTAGATATTTTCGAAAGGAATAAACTTTGAACAATTGTAAAATGAATTTAGGAATGGAAATTAAATTGAAAATTTGCTCTAAAAGCGATTTTTGATGAATAAGAGTTATAAACTAATCAATCTGTCAATATGACAAAAACAAAATATTTATTTTGAAAACATTTAGGGGTGGTTGAGTGGCAATGCTGTCCAAATCATCTCTCAGTATCATCGTTGGCCATAAAACAGTAGTTCCATTTCGAGTACTGGTGTCTTCAATTGTATTGGTTTATATATATATTCATTTATTGAATAAATGAACTCAATCATCTTCAAGATGTTGAAATCCAAGAATCATATAAAGAATGTATGTTCATTATTAGAGCCTGGATTTCGTGTAGTAAAAAATTATAAAACGTGCAAAAATGTGCTACCAAAAATAAAATTCTGACATTTAGGTCGTTTATGCTTAAAAAAAACCTACATATTTGGTTTTCTTTCATAAATTACTATTTTTTCTTAATAAATTAGGTTGGTTGGAGCATTTATATGTAAACTGTGAAAACCTCACGAGCTCTTATTAGGGTAGTTTTTGCTACTTTTCGCACATTGCAACTTTACTTATGGCAGCACATTTTCTGTCTAAGTGTTTTTAATTGCCAAATGATAATTTTTTTAAATAACGTATCGTATGGTCAAGTGAGATAATCTGAAATTTCTGTCGGTAGAACTTAAATCTTTGGATTTACGATCCATTTTGATGGATTGTCTTTCAATTCTGATAATTTTTCCCATTTTGGATTTATATTTGAATACGATATAATTAATTAGATGAAAACCATGAGTAGATAACAAACTAGTTAATATTTCCAATGTTTGCTTTTAATTAGGTTGTGTGGATTTTTAATTCCCTTCACTCGTAAAAATTTATGCAGGATGTTGTATTATATCATATCCACTGATTAATTTATTTTCAATAATTTATTGAACATATTTTTGTCCGAAAAACTGTGTGTATGCATAATTATTTTGCTAACTATAGACTAAGTGTAGGTAAGGATTAACTGGCTTTCCACGAATCTAAAAAGAGCAAAACAAACTTCAGTTTTCAGTTTCAGTTCCAGAATTTTCCATAAAATTGAATTATATATAATGTGTTATAAACAGTAATGTATTACTTCGTGGATCTATCCTATGTAATTTTGGTTCAGTATTAATATTTTCAAACAACTTACAAATATTTTTTTAAATTACAACGGATAAATGTGCAATTTAATGCAGTAAAAAAATAAAACGCGCAATTTACCCAAAATTGTTTAAAGTTTGCAATTTCGTGCAAAATAAAACTTACATATGCTAAACCGGATGCCTTAATTCATGTAAATAACTTTTCCTCGATCTATTTCAAGCAACCAAAAAATAATTGCATGAGAATCCGGGCTCTAGTCATTATACAAAACTATTTAACAGTGCTTTGACAGTTATAGCAACTGTTTAATTGTAATGTTAAATATTATAAACTAACTTAGGATTCTTAAATAAAACGTACCTAATCTGTACCATGACATCAATATATTCAAAATAATAATTCTTAGTATGATATTAACTATTAATAACAATTAATAGCAGTTTTATTATTCAACGTAATGTGATATTAGGTACAGGAATCAAGACTATTGTAGTTGCACAGTTTTTTTTTATTAGTTTTTTTTTCTAAGATACTTTCTTATTTGGAGTTTCCACGTCATCGAGGAACAAATGAAGTGTGTACGTGTATTCTTTCCGATAGACCATTGATGGGAAAACGATTGGAGTTGGCTAATGTCTCAGCATCTGAAAGAAACTCCCGAGCCATCAGCATAGGAGGAGGTGCTCTTTATAACTCTCTTTAGAGTCGGAACATTAGACGAAGAAGCGCGTTAGGATCCCTTACTAAGGTACGGACTTTCTTCTTCAGGGTCTTTTCAGCAAAGCTCTGTTTTTATTTTGGTTTCAGAACAAATTGGACTATATAATTCTGTAGCTCAAGATCTTGGGATTTAAATGAATCTTTAAAAAAAAAAAAAAATCAGTAGATGTATATTTATAGATGTATATCAATTAACCATAAAATATATACGGGCTTAATGCAATTAAAATATGGTCAAATAACAAGATTTTAATATTTTACTAAAATATGAAAGTAATGTTGATGATGATACATCAACATGATATGTCATTAAATGTTTGTATTTTTTTAATTTCTGAACTTCATCTCTGCTTACAAAAATAAAATATGAAATTCATTTGATTTTAAAATAGAGAGAGTAGGAGGAACGTTTCCAACTAGCATCTCAATCCTAACCTCACAATTTCACTACTGTTATTGCTTGATATATTTCAAGTGGCCATGGGGAGGGAAATCTTTCGTCCAGCTTTATTTAACAGTAGTTAACTTCATTCCAAATATCAATAAGTTTAATCCCGAATGTTCAATTATTCAAAGAAACAGTTAATTCAAAGTAACTTACCCGCTCAGTGAACAACCTTGTAGCTTTGTAGCTAAGGAGGCCCTCACATGTAAGTACATGAGGGCACTAAACTGTTTTTAATAAGTTATCTATCAGGTTGAGCTGCTAATGCTGACATGTAACTGGCAGTCTATAGAGGGGTGTTAACTTTAACGAACGTTATTCAGCATCCATCATATTCTCTACCACTTTTCATCCTCTTCGAAGATTAAAATTTACTATAGACTTTTTGTAAAACCTTTGAAGTCCTGAAAGTAATTGATTACATTTATCGCGACCTGTGTTTGTCTTTCTTATCCCAGACATGAGAAAGAAGCTTGGCTAGGAAGTCTGTAGGCCAAAGATAAATAATCATGATAGAGGTGAGTTCCAATTTTTGGTTCTCCGTTATTTTAAATGTTTATTTTTCTTTCTTATTTCCTTTTGTTATTTTATATTGTATATAAGGATTGAAATAAACTTAGTTAGCACAATTATTAATTACATTGAAGTAGAAAATCGATATATTTTTCAATACGAATTACATTTTAAAATAAAAATAAAATAAGTAAACCTTTCATAACAGGCTGGATGGTTTTTAACTTTTATTTACGAATCGCATTAAAGTTTAGTATTACATATTGAAGATCTTACTGCCTTTCAGTTTAACCTTCAATTTCAATTTTTGTTACAGAAATTTCAATTTTCATTCCATTTTCATCATAATAATCATATATATATATATATATATATATATATATATATATATATATATATATATATATATATATATATATATATATATGATTATTATGATGAAAATGGAATGAAAATTGAAATTTCTATATATATAATTTCTATATATATATATATATATATATATATATATATATATATATATATATATATATATATATATATATATATCGAAAAAGGCAGAAAAACAAACATTTCTTTCAATAACCGCAATTTTAAGTTTTTAATTATTATTAAAAACTAGCTATGTCTATTATAAGTGTTAATCGAAATTAACAAAGATGTGTGAAGTCCTAACTCATTAATCGGTATCAGTTTAAAAATATATTATTTTTTACCGCTAAGCAGACGGAATATTCATTTATTTAACTAGAATAAATAACGTCAAATAGTATAAGACGTTAAAGTGATTATATTTTAATATTCTCTGATAGAAATATTAACTAAAAAAATTAACAAGTGATATTTACTTCACTTTTAATTGTTGTAGGAAGACGGCAGGTAGCATAGCCTAGGGCGTTTAACCCTTAGGTACCGGTAGCAAACTGGGAGATGTAATTTTCATCGAAGAAAATTTATTATTCACAATGGGACTTGTAGAAGTTGGAAATACTCCAGAATTCAAAGAGAGGTCACCTCTCAATGAAGTTATGGCATAGAAGGAAACCCAATTTCCACCAATAGAGTCCAAGAGCACTTTACGTGACTGCTTCGCGCCGTTTTAAACGTGACTATAGAAATTCAGTTAGCACTGAACATTCTTGCAAAAAAATAAAATTCAGAAACGGGAATATTCATCGATACCAACCTTACGAGAAAATGCATTGACACTCCAAAATAACGAACAATAAAAGAAAGAACTACAACAGCTCTCTAAAAGTAATTATGCCTACAATATACAAAATCAAATCAAATATCTAATAGAAAAAAATAAACGTGAAAATATAAGCAATTTAGTCATGCTTTTTTATTTATCATTTTATATAGGTCCATACATTGCAAAAAAGAAAGATATACAGGTTTTGAACAAGAATTTGCTTGAAAATTTTATGAACTGTAAATTTTAGGTATATTAAATTTCAGTTTACAGACCGGAAATTATATAATTTAATTAGTTAACGTAGATAACTAAAAAACAATAGGAAAAATAACCAGTAATATAAAATGAAATAATACTTTCAGAATAAAATTAAACAAAATATTTTCTATATTGTGATAAACACTTCACTATAAAACACTATGTATATAACAAAAGGCTATTTATAACGTTAATCCACATATCCTTATTCCTGGTCGCAGAAGCCCAACAGAGGACTTTGGTGGAGGACCACTCTCTCATTTCGCCATTTAGTAAGTGGTCTTCCTCTCCATCTCTTGTGTTCACTTGGGATCAACTCTGTGGCAATTTTGGACAATCTCCTTGAATCAAGCCTGGCAACATGGCCATCCTACCTCCATTTCAATGGTGTGCTTCTTGTTGTAGACCTCGATTTAAGTTTGTACTTTTCTGTTGCTGATACGATCTTTTCTTTTGATTCCTGAGATGTTTCTAGAAAATAGCAATTATGTCCTAGCTAATTTTTCATAATATTTTCCTGTACAGGAGATGTTATATTAGTTTAAATATACAATACATTTAAAAAAAAAAAAGTTAAAATGAATTATCAGTAGCAAACTCGTAGGCATTGCGGATAAACATATTTCTAATTGCTTTAATGTGAAGTAAGAGAATCAAGAAGTAAGAGCTGTGAAATAATGAGTTAAAGAATATGAGATGTGACCCAAATTAGTTGGAACCAAATTACATTAATCCCATAAAACTGGAACCTAAGGTAGACTGCTCACTAATAAATTTAATACAGCGGCAAAGTCTTAAAGGTGTTCCAACGAGGGAGTTATAGACAGCCGCCGGCGATAAAGAACGGAAACCTCCTACAAGTTTGACCTCTACATCACACACTCAAACTCTCACCGGGGAGTTCTTAAGTTAGCCTGGAACAGGGTATTCAGCCAGCAGTTTAAGTCTGGCTACGTTAGGGGGAATATCTAAGTCGCCATAGATAATCTATAACATATGGATTCGGAACTAAGGTCAATGTAAAGTAATGTAACTATTTTCAAACATACAAAACATCAAATAAGAAACCTGCCATTAGTCCCATTCATTTGTAGCATATTTCTAAATTTAAATAACAAATGTAATAACTTCTAATATCTATTTACTTGTTCTGATTTAAACACAAAATGTGTAAAATAATATAATCTTGATTCAGTAACAAAGTGGTAAAGATGTTAATTTTCCAGACAGGCATTAAGATCGCTACTCACAGAATAATAAATCTTAATGCATAACATCTGACGCTACGCTATTGCGGCAAAAACAACAGATTAAAGGAGATGAGCTTAACTGACAGATCCAGTCTGTTTTCGCTAATTGTACACTTTATTAACTTTATTATGTTCTGTGTAACTTGAATTGCAGATAGATGGTTAGGTGTTATTACGTTTCACATGTTCTTCTCGGAGTCCTGACTGAAATGTATGATTTCAACATAGTTACGACAACATTACATTCGGGAGGCATATAAATTTGGTCTGGTTCTAATATAATGAGGATGGAAGTAAACCAAGTATAATAATGACCCTATTTTTCAAATTTGCGAAGGCGCGGTTGGTATAGCGTATCACATAACAAACTATCCTGGGATTCAATTTACACCGAACGGGCTATAATAGACGTCAGAACGATAAATATATACACAATCGTGGAGTTAACAAATGCCATTGACCCAGGAAGTATTTGTTATTAAATAGGGTTTATGACCCAGGAAGTTATTGTTATGCTTCCTGGTTATCAGCGTTAAAACAAGTTCTATTTCTTTAATCATCCCTTCTCCTATTGTATGTATAAAAGCCTATCTGAAAGGGACAGATCAATCAGTACCAGAATGTTAATTAGAATGTAAGAACTAATATTGGAATAAGTATTTAGAATGTAGGACTAGTATTAGAATCAGTATCACAATGTAAGAATAAGTATTAGAATGTAGTATTAGAATGTAAGGTAGAATAAGGTTATGTGAGACACTCTCACCATGTTTAGCTTTAAGTCTAGTTATAATATCTTTAGAGTCTATCTGTAGTTAAACACTCAGAAACTCATTATTTATATCATGTAACTTGTACTCTGCTAAATAAAGTTATTTTTAAGACTTGCATTCATCGACTTTGTTAATTGTGGTCAAAGACTTACACCCCAATGCCCACTGACATATAAATATACCACTAGCAGTATGGAATGAATTGTACATCGAAACTCCTAGGAAAATAATTTATACAAGCTTTTAGAAACAGAAACTGAGTGAATATTTGCACATTCCTAAAGAAATCATGTAACAATAATCTCTATTACCTATTGCTCTTGAAGTAAGGTAGACTGATCTATTAAAAAATAAAATTATATATTACTATTTTGTATTATTAAATGCTAACTTGATAGCGATGCTGCTGGATAATTAACTCACTTCCTCATTCCACTTCATTTGACCTATTTTCATTCATGAAACTCGTTCAATGTAGGTTTCTTTTTTACAGTGATAATAAAACGATAAGCAGAGGAAATAGATATTTTAATTAATGAGGAGAGAGAACCTTCTGTTCTGAAAAATATTACGGTCCCAAAAGAATGCTTTGCAGTGGTCAAAATAACTATTCGTACACTTAGTTTTTTGGGTAAAAGTATGCTTGATAATTTATTGAACATAAATTAACTGATGGATATGATAAATAAACAGCTTTCCGCGTTGATTATTACTGGTGAAGGAAATCAGAAACCCGTACAACCTAATTAAAAATTGAAAATTTATTACGCAAAAAAAGTAGTTATACGATATACCGATTCATATTGCGATCAGCAGTAGCTCCCTAAACGCAACGAGAGCACTACGGCAGGCGGAGAAGGCTTGTGAGGAGGTTATAAAGAAACTGGAAGGACCAACATATTGCAGTTAATCCCAAAAAGACAAACTGTATTATATTCTCCTTTCAGAAGAACAAGCGCCCTCTTCCTAAGGTCTCTAGGGTAGCCGGTAGAATGAATAGGCCGGCAAACAGCATAGTTTACTTGGGTGTCACTCTCGACAGGTATCTGACACCCATTGCCAGAAGATCAGATTGGTGAAGACTAAATCTTACAGACTAAACCACCTGTTGACATCGCCAAATCTATCCCTGCGCCTCAAATGTTTAGTTTATAAAAGTATAATAAGACTGTCCCTTCTTCGTGGAGCGATGATGTTAGTTAATATATCGACAAAAAAGGAAAAAAAACTCCAGCAGTTTCAGAACAGCGTACTGTGAGGACTTCGGAGACACAGCAACTTACAGCGGACAAAAGCTGACTTACTTCATACGATTCTAGAACTACCGACAGGTACTTACTTTATCATACGGAGGCACATCAATTTTTATGATAGCATCCAACGGCAGACGAATCCAATATTCAGGACCCGGGCCACAGAGATGGCATACACATATAAACAGTTTTAGAATAGACTTATGACAACTAGCTAATTTGAGTGACACAAGACAACTAGTGAGCCCCATCACTAGAAACTGCCTCCTAATTCCTTAAATCTCCCCAACATATTTTCTACTTCTCATATCCCTCTTACATTGCATCCTATGAAGTAGAAGACTTCCATCCAGTCCACTACCTTTATTCCCTGAATATCAATCTGACATACCAAGGGACATTGAAATAAATAATAATCATCATGCAGTAACAGTTTTCCTCTTAATACTTCGATTTTCTTTCTTTCTTTCCTCTTCGATCTAATGATTCGAATTGAACGACAATTCTCCCAAAATCGGTCGTAAACCTAAATGATACTGCCTACAAAGATGAATTTTTAAATTTTTGATATTAATTAGGTTGCACGGGTTTCTGATTTCTTTAATCTGTAAAAGTTAATGCGGAATGTTTGTTTTTGTCGAAGTTAATTTATGATCAATAAATTATTAAACAGCCGAAAAACTAAGTGTAAAAATTCTTATTTTAACCACTTTATTTATTTATTTTACCTCTGGCCCTTTATTTATTAGTCGTTTGGATAAATTAATGTAAACTTTACAATTTCGATGTTGATATTACATTTATAACCCATATGGAATGTCTTTATTGGATTTTGTGATTGTGGTGGCTAGTACATATTTATGCCCCTATTTCCAGCTTGTACCTAATTAAATACGAGAACACATGGAGCTATTTTGGGAGATTTATGTCAACGAGACGGCCTCCGCCCGGGCACTAGATTAGGGCAGAAGGGAGGAGTTTAAACTAATACAGGACTCGCCGTCGATACAGCCATAAATTAGATAAGAGGCTATTGGCCTGGAACAGACTGCCCGGAATTAGTGGACAGTCCGGCCACTTTATTTGATTAAAGCCGCAGCGGCGGGTAACCGCGTTAGGTCTCTCTCCGTATCTCGTCCGGATGCTGGGCGGCCCTCAAGGGGTCGAATAAGAAAACGTCGAGAAGGCTAAATAACTCGGAATATTGAGAACAAATAGAATATGACAGAAATAAAGAATAGTCAATAAATGCAATAGTGCTTTCATCACCACGGAATAAGTTTCTGTTCGAAATTTAAACATCTAGGGTCCATGGCGAAGATGGCAATATACAAGAGTGATATACAAGATCTTAGGAGGGATGTACTTTTTTATTCCATACAGAAACCGGTAAAATGGAAACGATTAAATTGCTTGATGCGCTGACATAAAAGAAATTTACATTCTTCTTTGAATTTAGGAAACCTCGTAATAAACCTACCATCGAGGCCTATAGCATGATACCACCGTATAACACGTATAGGGCCACGTTATACGATATTCCAAGTTATACAGAGCTCTCAACCGTCGGGTTAATAGGTCCCACTTCCAGGCATTCTAATCAGCCAAAACATTGAAGCAATACCTTATACAAAATTAATCGAACGTCGGAATATACTTCAAGCAGTCTAGGTGACCGCTGGATCTGTTGGACATGTAAGTCCTAGTCGTTTAATATTAATTGAACTGTCATTTACAGCATCGATCATGACCGAACCGCCATTGTCTTATGGTCTTAGGGTCTGATCGTTTGTCGATAAAAATGGCACTTTAGAATTAGCTAGAAAAAAGAGCCTATTTATGGTCCACCGCAACTAGAGTCCCCATCCAAGCTATTTGTGCTCCTGCAAGCAATATATGGCTATACAATTCAAAATCATGCGACGAAATGTGTTCACGGGCACTATTGCACATTTATTTACTGAAAAGGTTTATTAAGAATTGTATTAAATAAGTTTTATGATTGGTCTATTACATGTAATTGAAACTGTACATGCATACACACAAACATTTACATTCTGTTTTCAACTTGGGAAATTGATCGAATCTCGTTAAAGAATAAGGCCGAGATGACGAAAGAAGACGTTCCAGCTTCTTCTCAGGATGAGATTGCTTCTCCATCCTTCAGCCTCAACTGCTATCGCAGTCTGCATCTATCTGACAAGGCAGGGGACCGGGAGGGGAAATTCTATTGTAAAAGAGAAATGAGATTCCAATTTGTCCAGAAAAAATGTTTTTTTTTTTTTTTTTTTTTTAGAAACAGTATGGATCATCAACATTTAGACAAAAATTCATTGCATTTGTTTTAATTATTAAAGTTGATTTTAATTTTCTTGTTAGTTGTCACAGATACTTGTTTTTAAGGAGAGAGGGGTCACTAACTCTGAAACCACTTTAATCGTTTATAATATAATGAATATCAAGCATATCTCTGTCTAGATCTTCTAGAAACTATATTTCGTTCCGACATGATTGTAATATTTAGCAGCATAATTGAAAATTCATTATCAATTTAATCAGGGTGGAAAGGTTATTTCATCAAAACATTAACAATCAGCGCTATTAAAATTCAAATAAATTGTATATTGTAACACATCGTACTAAATCATAATTGCAAGAAAAGGATTATATTGATTTTATATTAACAAAGATATTGACGAGTTGCAAAGAGATATAATACATAACATATTATGTAAAAGAATCTCTAAAAACTGATTTATCAAGTATTGAAACGAAAAAATATTTTTTTCGGGGGATTTTTTTTCAGTTGGTAAAAGAAAATAAGTGAAATAATATCTTTTAAACTCCTACCGATTATCCACTACAAAGATAAGATAATTTACAAGATGTCGTAATGGGGTAAAGTGATTTTTTTTTTTTTTTTAGAGGAAAAGGTAATTAATGGAAAAAATCTCGAAAAATTGAGTGGCTGCTAAACTGTGTTGAGTTGTTAATACAGTGAAGTATATTTCAATAAGCACGATTCTATTGAGGATTGAGTTGTAAGTGTAACCTAGTTTTAATGGTGAATTTTTGTAAAAGGTAGTTAAAAGATAACAAAAACAGAACTGGCTCTTCTTCATGACTCCTCAATGAAAAAATTACAACAGTAGCAGGGATATTAATCAAGATCCATTAAGAGTAATCAGTCAGCCATACTGATTCAGTACACCGAGCCATCGCTCTTCTCCCTCTGACCCCTCTATGGATCATTGATCACTCACTCAGCAAGAAGAGAGATGAATCAGATCATGAACAGACCACTAATCTCTAATTGCAACACAAGTGTACGACTTCAACGTCTACTTCAATATATAAGGGTCAATGCATCTTACTACAGTCACTACCGCCAATCAAGCACGAGTTTTAAAGTAAACATTCTCGTAAAGCCAAGAAATAAACTTCTTCTAAATAAAGAATTCAGGAAAAAAGTAGAAAAACTAAAACTCATTCACAGTGCTGATGGACTTGAATGCTTCTTGGAGCCTGAAGGTATATCTATATTAAATCTTTATAATCTTTATATGGGTCGTATTCGTCCCACTTGAAGAGCGACATTAAAAAAAAAACGCCGATGGTCTTGGTTCGCTTTTATAGGACTTTTTATAAAGAGAACAATAAAAATTTGTTACTTGGACCAACATGTAATATGCACTAGCTAATTTTAGTTTACGTGGGTTCTATATGTCCATTCTGTACAGTGAGTACAGTACAACGCAGTTTATTGGGCAAACTATAATTCCTGTCAATATTTTGGCTGTAATTGTGTAAATATTATGATGCAACATACGATTTAATATAAAAATGATTATAGTCACAAATTTGACATTCCGCTAAGCCTATATAAAAAATTAAAAAAATCGGGTTGACTTATATTTTTTAAAATTATAAAATCTTAGTTCTTTTTTCTTAGCTTATATTTAAGTTGTGGGTATAATAAAATTAGCTTTTAATATTAGAATTATTTTATTTTATTATTAACTTATAATTTTTTTACTCCAATCTGTTCTATATAATTTTTTTCTCAATAATATTGTAATTTTATACTTCGTTTTTTGTTCACGAAATTACCCTAGAGATAAAGTACAAATTTTCGTCACTCAGCGAACAATGGGTACAAATAGGTTCCACCTCTTATCTTCTAACATGAATATTTTGTAAGCAAATGAAAATTTTATAATAATCGTATATTTTCAAGAAAAAATCCTTGTTATTTTTACATCTTATCTTGTCTTCTTATATCGGCAAGGTTTCGGACCACACTGTCCATTATCAAACCTTTAACTTTTCATCCATAATTACATTTAAAAAATTAGTCACAATTTTTATCCAATGTTTTAATTTTTATCATACTCAATATATGTTCCTGAAACTGTTTCATTATTATCATTTTATTTTATTTTTTTTAATTTGAGCAAATGTAATTCTGTCCTATAAAGTGTCAACAAAGGCATTTGACTGCCGATGTGATAATGTTAGAAATATTCCAATTTTAAAATAAATATTTCAATAATTTTTTAATAATAGTTCTATTTCATCAAATCTTAATTATTTTATTTACAATTCACATGAGCCAAAAAGACGTTAGTGACTCGTGTTTTAAGTACTTGTGTAAACGTTTTGAAAAATGTTTTACGATAATTTTAAACAAATAAGTATTCAATATGGCTAGAAATTACAAATATTAGCACTGATTATATTTACTTGATTATTATTTCACAAGTGGGGGTACTGACCCCAGTGATACTCTGGTTTTTACTAAAATGGCACAGGCCTACAAGAAAAAAAAAATTTAGTGCTTAGGATTTCGGAACTGATTTTAGCTAAATTTGGGCTGGATCTAAATATGAAATCAGTTTTTTTTCTATCAGCTATATTTCTTGAGATAAGTGCGAAACAAGAAGTAAAACCGCCTGCTTGACTCAAGTCACTTCCTTTCTGCTTGACGAGACTGGGAATCCCCACCTCGTCACTTGGAATCCCATCCTTCATTTCAACACTTCAACTAAATTCATTTTGCGAGTTTTAGCCGTACAAAACAGATCGAGTTGGATAAAAAATGACTTCAAGTAGAAGAAGTTGTGTAAATGATCCTGATGTATTTTGCGACATATGCGGAGAATACACATTAAAAGATAACAGAAAGAATGTTAGTGACCTTATAAAGAGAGCTTAACATTGATGCTTTGGTGTTAAGATCGTCGATCAGGATAAATCCTGAGTACCGCATCAGGTTTGTAAATCTTTTACAGAACATTCACGCCAGTGGACCAACGGGAAAAGAAAAATCTTGAAATTCGGCCTACCGATGGTTTGGAGAGAACCCAAAAACAACATCGATGGCTGTTATTTCTGTCTAGTAAATATTACTGGAATCGATCGAAACAACTGAAGGAAGTGGATTATTCCGATTTAGTCTCTGCAAGACGCCCGGTCTCTCACACAAGGAAGTACCGATCCCCAGCATTCCACCAGCTTCCAGAACTTTCTGAGGGCGACTGTTGTCCCTAAAATCACCCTTCTGATGCTAATAAAGGTGACAGTGATTATGAGGGGATGTCAACAATTCCTCAAAAATTCAACCATGATGATTTAAATGACATCGTCAGAGTCTTAACATGTCAATAGAAGCTTCTGAATTACTGGCTTAAATGACCTCCTAGGCAAAAACTAAGCCATATTTGAATTCAGCACCAAATACCCCGGCACAAAAACTACTATTGGCCTGTGGAATTTAAAATAAATATTTCAATATTTACTTTTTCGTGCAGCGAATAACTAAGCGAGGAAAAACGAATGAAGAATAAGACAGTCCGATGAAGTTAGAATAGATTTATAATGCATATATGTACGCAGAACATGTCGCTTAGCCCTAATGCATTAACTAACAATGCAATGCAACACTCAACAGAAATACAGACCGTACCACTTAACAAGACTTTATTTTTGAAAAAATGGAATTTTCATTTATGTCAATTCGCAGCACATCACTCTCTCGCTCAGACATGGTGGCTCTTGCCAACCTGTTACAAAAACAAACGAAATTCATTAATGAGCTGTCACCTACGGCTTGGAATGCATCCAGGAAAAACCAAAGTATATCAGTAAACAAGAAACTAAGACTCACGTATCCAATCCTCAATAGACGGACGACAGTAAAATTCATATATATATATATATATATATATATATATATATATATATATATATATATATATATATATATATATATACTTACTTACTAAAACCAATACGAACATTGCAAACATATTTCAGTCATAATAGAATTAATCACAAAATCGGATTAGTACCTAAAATCGGATAAATTACACAAAGATTTGCATCTTATGGAACATATACATACTTTTGATAGGCGATTTTATGACAACCTTATGTCCATAAAAACATACATAACTAATTCCTGGTAGTCGTAAACCCAAAACGACCCTCATAAGGCTCGAAAGGAAGTTGTACCAACTTAAATAGATAAAGAAATGTGTTGCGGTGTTCTGGGTACTTTTATTTCGCATGCAATGTATAATCAGATCCACAAATTTAGTCATTTTGATAATAGGTGTGAATAAAAATGTTAGTAAAATTTTTTCATAACGCTGTGTAATAATTTTTCATCATACCTTAGTGCTTCATTTTAGAGGTTTTATTATACTTTAAACTAATGCGTATAATTTAATTTAAAACACCATTTGTTATAATCCAATTAGCTGTTGATTTTATAGCGCCATCAGAAGAGAAAATAGAAAAAAAAAATAGGGAGGCTAAGCTAGAAAGATTTCATTACGCCAGAGAGAACTGAGAAGGCTAAAACTTTTAATGAAGTGCAAGACAAACCAAGTTGCCTGCACTGAAGTTTCTGTTCATTATAGCAACACCCTCCCTTTCTTACTACTTTTATTAAGCATGGTTCTTCCACTCATTGCTAGAAGAACAAATACATTATTCATTTTACTTTTTATTATAAAGTTCTTCTGTCAGTGAATAAAAATCTTTTAACAAAATATATGATGGAAGACAAATTATCGCAAAACTAAAAGAAGCAAATTAATTTTTACAATTACGTTTATCAATATAAATAAATTATTGTGAAGGCTATGTTTTTTAAATACAATTTCTTTGATAAATAGCAGGTTACTAGTCCAAATTACAAACTACCGATTAGAATATATAAATTATATAGTGCTGACAAGATACGCGTACGTGTAAGCATGTGTCTGGAATTATATAATAATAAATATCGCAAAAGTAAGAAGAAAACTTCAACCTGATTCCCCTTAATTGAGCTACTCAAAATGTCTTATTAACATATCTCACAGAAAGTTGTAATACTTATTAATAACATTTCAATGAGTAAAACTATCTGTTCAGGAAATTTTTAAATATTAGAAAATCCAATAATACTTCTTTAAATGATCGCCTTAAACCACCATAGGCTAAGATTCTTCCCTTGAATTTCTCAATAATTGACGACTTTGAAATACAAATAGCGCCTAAAACACAAATAAAACCTCAGATGGAACCTCGGAATACAAATATGTATTCCATAGTAGACTGAATTCGGATGTATTTCAAAAATTTGTTTATTTACTTTCGTTTTCCTTGGGGTGTAATGGACATCTCTACAAGTTATGGACAATCCTTATTTATTTTATGAACCTTTGTATAAGCTGATTTTGTTAAATAGATTTTTAAATACTGTCTGTGGATTGTATCTGCCTTTTCTAGAAAATTCGAGGAACTGAGAAAATTGGCCTTGAATTATAGTTGCAGATGTAGGGTAGCTAATTTATTAATTAAATTGTTCATATTTTGTATTTTTAATTAGAGACGCCACATTTTCAGTTAGGTATTTTTGGAATTGCGAAGTGAATGGTAAACCACACGTTTAACAGCAACAAAACCAGAAATTGCGAAATTTGCAGATAAACTACTTAGGCATTGTACTGACAATATTTTACTTTCCTAAAGCACTTCACATAATTAATAGATAAAACAGCTTTGTTACAAATGACTTTGATTAGTTTTACGCGCTGAAAAAAAAAAAAAAATATTCGTTACCACTTTTATCACCAAGATTTTCTGTTTCATGTTAACTTTTCTTTTATTGGTAATGATGTAAGTTAAGTGTTTCCATAACTAGTAATTTCTCTAAAAAAGCTAAACAAATATCAAAAAAAAAGAAAGAAAAAAGGGACACGGGACAAGGTGGCGATTCGAGTCGCTACCATGTGCCATCGCAAAAAAGAAACTAAATAAGAGATCTCTAAGAGATTAGTAGAGAGGCGTAGCTAAGGTAGGGCGGAGCGGGCAGTCGCCCCGAGTGCCGTTTAAAGGGTGCGCGAAAATGCTTAAAAAGAATTTATTTTTTTCCCTTCTTTTTTAATCTCATAAAAGAAAATTTAAGCGTAAGTCGAGCATACGTTTAAATAAGTAATTATGAAATAATGTATATAATATACAGATAGGGTTGTACGATACACATTTGCCGAAAAACAGATAATCTGGAATTATGGCAGAGGACGGCAGAACCGGTTCTAGGATATTTTCCGGAGGGGGAGGAGGGAGAGGAAGAAGAGTATAGTTAATTTGGTCGTCTCTTCTTTCATTTCCCCTCCAATAAAAATCAACAGTTTTATAACGGTACTTAAGGTAATATATTTAGAAATAAATATCATCTCATAACATTAACTCATTTTTGATTGGTTAATAGTCAAAACAATCAAAAAGTAGAAACAAATAGTATTTAATTAATGTACTAATAACCTTTTACTCAGAATTTACCGCCCTCTAAATTCTGCCGTCGGAATAAGAATGTAATAAGAATAATAAGGGATAAGAATAAGTCCCATGGCCCTCCAAGTTCCTGATAAGTGAAATAATTATTTTTATTTCATTTTAGAGGAAGTGCCTGGATACTGCCTGTCTCTGACTATATCGAACTATGAACATGTCGAACTATTCACCCAGAATGAAAGCGATACAATTCAAAAAATATGTTTTTGTTAAAACGAAAATTAGACACAGATTAAGTTCTTAATAAAAGCCCCAGAAGCGTGTATTAGAGTACATTCTAATACACTTTATTAGGCTGGTCTTTGAGATGATAAGATTCCAACTATTAAAATTTCTGATGTATGAAATTTCGAGTTGTGCCTCTTTCATCCATGATGTTCAATATAAGGAAGAAAGAATTATAAATTAGTAGAGGCTTGCAATTAGATATAATATTGGTCTCAGTAGGTTTATGTTTTGTAACGAAATTGAATAGATAAAAATGTTTTTGTTCAATCGAAGGTTAATAGAAAATAGAGCGAATATATCATTTTTGTAAGTATACTCCTCTTAAATTGGTCATTCAAAATGGAATAAAAAATAACTGCCTAGAGACCAACCTTTCGGAAAATAGTGTTTATCCTACTTCATCTAAAGACATTTCCTTTAGTTTTATAAATAATAAATAATCATAATAATGTTACTTCGTATTTCATTCTATTTATAATCCATACGCATTGCAGTGAACCGTTTTCCTTTCATTTTTGAGTAGGCTTTATGCTAACCATTGTCTTTAATTACAACAATTTTCCATTAGTAATAGCCATACTGTTACACGCGCGGGCATCATGAAATACACCAAGGACATTATGAAGTAGAGGGTTGAAGTTGTAAAGTAATATAGAGGGCGGTTAGAGAAGGCCTCGAGGGACCTATAACCTCATCTCACAGCATCTCCTGGGGTTCGCGTTCTGTCAGTACGTCTACTTCTAACAATATTTAATAATAATCATATTTAATGCTACAATGTTATATTTGTTTACAGCTGACAAAAAAAAAAAGTTGCAAGCGAAGTAAAAGAATTTTGTCTAGACTACTCTTATTTCTACTCCACCATCCGGCAAAATAGAGCGATGTCTCCGTTGAACTTTGTAAGAGGGTCAGTGCTACTTTTTATCACATCGAACCTATTTAAGATATTTCTAGATCAATAATAAAAATTATATTAATTATTTCTTGTCATGGAGAGTTTTTGGAAGACAATGGAAGCATGGCTTTAGAGCTGCTGGAGTTTTTGAGTGCTTAAATGCTTCTGCAGTCGAATCACGAGAACCACAATGCTCCGCCAATATAACGCCTGAATCAGGCCGGTGCTTAGGTATGGCTCTGAAAGCTGGAAAATTCCGAAGGTCCAGGAGGCAACGCACCACTGCAGAGGACAAAGAGACATATGCCGAAGACTGGCGGAGGAAGCTGCAGGCGGCCCAGACTGTAATGCCAGCGAGGAAGAAAGAAAGGAGTTTTTGAGTAAATTAAATTTTATAATAGAGTATTATTAAATGTAATTTTACTAAACCCTCCAGGGTAGGAATCATTAGTAATAAGAATACAATCGATATAACACTCTATTGTGGCAACAGTTTTTACACACCCCAATCGGAATCTATCAACACCAATAGGTAAGATCCACATCCCACCAATTATTAATTAGGCAAACAATACATAACTTCCACTAACTACAATATTGTTACTTACATACTCGAAGGCACTACATGCCGAGGGATCCTTGGTCTGCAGAACAAGATTTGCCCATCATCCTTTACCGTTGGCAGCCTCTTACCAGTTTCTACTAGCTCCTTGCACTCTGGTTTGCTTTCTCACCTCGTTCTTGAAACGGCTTCGGGATCTTCCTCCTCTTCTTTTAGCATCAAATACTTCTTCTAGAATTTTCCGCTGCATTTTATCATCGTTGATACGTTATAACGTGCCCTGTCCATCTACTCGCTTTATGCAATTAATTATGTCTTCATTTTTTAGAAATCTTTGAATTTCGTCATTGCTCTCATTTATCCAAATTCCATCGAGGAAATTTGTTCGTCGATTCACCTCACTATTTTCCTTTCGAAACAGTTTAGTTTTTGCTATTTGCAGCAGAATAACTTTAGGTTAGCAAAATATGAACGATTCCCTTACATAATTCTTCATTTAATTTCTGCCGTAATTGAATTTTCGTTATTTACTGATGGATGCCTGAATTTGCGAAACGTTGAAAACGTCAGTCGGTTTTGTTAGTTATTATCTGTGTAAAAAAAAAGTATGTTTATAATACTTGCATATAATTTATATTTCATTCCGTATTATTTGTACCAAAATACAAATAACAGATATCCCAATTTTCTCCATGATTGCTAACGTATCCTGGGCTCTCTTTCATATTAAAGTACAAAATTACAAGTACAAGTGGGAAAACTACACGTGGAAAGATTCGTTTTTAGAGGCAAAAGTATACTTATCGTCATCAGATGTTAAATGTTATCGTGTTTAAACATTTCACTGTGTAGGCCATTGACATACTTGTACTTTTGTACTTTATAATGAAATAGGGCCCTGTTTTATTTCAAATCATACCATGCACAACGACATGAACATACCAACAGTTAAATCATACATACATTTGTGCAATCACTTTCCTCCTCTCTGTCAAAGAATAAAATATTTGTAAGATATTAACTTATTTTCTAATTCAAATAAAAAAAAAAAAAAAAAATCAGGTGACCTAAGGAAACTAATTTGGTAATTCGTTATTCCAATTATATGAATAATTTTATGACAAATAATATTTCTTTTCATACTGTGATTTTAAATTTAACATTATTTTCTTGAAATGAAGATTTTTTATTTTGAATTATTCCAAAAACTGAAACGTGAAATTTATGCAACTGAAATCTATCGTTACACACGAAAAAGCAGTTACGGTTTAGTTTAATCTAACCATTCATAAGAAAATTGCAGCATTAATGAGAATAACTGAGCTATACAAGAGGAAAGACAAAGCTGCCATTCCCCATTAAGCCCTAACAAGGCTGAGACCACACCACTAGTACACAGATAAATGTTGTCTTTTATTTAATAAGACTGGGGATTGTAATCCGCTTACCGCATCTACGCTTCATTAAATGCTCTGTTGGAAATATAAGCACTATCAGGTTTGTTTCATATTCTTTTTTTTTTCTTTTTTTTTAACTTTAAATATTATGCATCAAGAATAAAATTCAAACAGCATGCTTTAAATGTTTGCTTATTAAATTAATATTGAAAGCCAGCTGACTTTCGATAAACCTGAAGATAATTTTAATTATTTTTTCCCCCCTAAACAGGGTGCCACAGGAGGAAATGTCAGTAATTGAGAAATTCATACCTAGTATACCAAAAATGTAGTTCTGTGCCGCCAACCATACCTCATCTCAATCCGTTTTCCAGATATGATCTTTTAAAGAATTTTCTAAAACGACTAAAGTCTTTAACCTTGCCAAAAGTTCTCCAACTTTTTATATATTGATGTATATGAATTGTTAAAGAAGTCCTCGAGAAAAATCAGAAAAAAAAGTTATGACGAAAATTAATTTTAATCACTGTCAAAAAATTACGTTACTAATCAATATTCATCTGATAGTTAATTAAATTCTCAACGGGACGAAAAAAAAAATCAACTAAATCAGACCAATAGTATCAAAGTTATGGCGTATTATAGACTTCGTACCAAGGTTATTTTTTCGAATACCTCGAAAATTACATCTCCCAAAAAATTCCAGAAAAGCCCCGTGAGTGGACCCACTAGATATTTTGTATTTTTACTAGTTTTTATCCCATTGTCAGTTTTCCGAGAGGTAATAAAAGCGAATAAACTGAACATCAAATATTTAACGTGCCCTGCCTTCATTTTAAAGGTCATTTATATTTATAAGTCCTCGATGGAAATTTTCAATATGAAAATTTCACTTGTCATTTAATTTTTTAATAAAATCAATCGCTGAAAGGTGACATCAAATAAATCTTTCAATAAGACATTTTCAATTGACAGCAAAAAGGGCATTCAATTAGATTATGACCTGACGAAGTGAATTAAATTTAAGAATATTTCAACTTCTCTGAAAGCTGAAATTGAATTTATTAACCACTTCTCATCAATTTCTATCGAGAACTGACTTTACAAGGAAATTAAGAACCAAAAGTTATATAAGTCTGAAATCCTTGAAAGTGTGTTGTATAGAATTAAATTGAGGAACACACCATCAATGTCTGGAATACTTCAGAGATGAAATTTATTCAAGAAAGATTTCACTGTTTCATTATCTTATGTGAGTGGTTTGAATAATAAGTGAAAACAATAAAACACGAAATATGACAGCATTAATAATAAATTTGTATCTCAGATAAATAATAAAACGACTTCGTTCCGGATTAAAACACTTTTTTGGTAATGACAATATAGCTTCAGGCTACAGATGATCTTTTCTCTTGAAAACTTTACATTTTCTCAAAATTTCGAAACTGAGGGTTGTGTGTGGGCCATTCTTCGAATATAGAGAAATCAAAGTTCCATGAAGAAACCGAGCTTTATTGATGCATCTGGCAAAAAAATATCCGTTGATTTTGATAAAGCATGGTCTTAGATTGTTTTACCAGAGGTTTACTATAGGTTTCATTTCAACAATAATTTTATAGATGTGAAAATGGTCTAAACATCAAAATCGTCACTCCTTCACATGTCCCATTGCTGGAATATTCTAAGTTGACTATGTTTAGCTGCCAGAAAAACTAACCTACCGCCATCGAAATAAATTATGTGTACAAACAAACTCAGTATTTTCATAAGAGAAAAACAAATTCGCCATAGAATAATTACGTTGAAAATTAGTTAAATTAATTGTTTGTCCCTTGGTCATGTACCTCACTACCTCACTTTTTTTAAAAAATGGGCGCCTAGCCAACTGGCGGCCTTCTACACCTGAGATAAACAGATGGCATGCCTTAGCAGAACCCTTTAAACCGAATTGCAACTGATGTTGAGAGAAACCTCAATTATCATGCTTTGATTGTGAGAGGTAAAGTTCAAAAATGTGGGTTGCAATCCTCACTCCCTCACCAACTCATTGAAAAGAGAAAGCCAGTTAAATATTTGGTGAATATCTAAAATAGAACATGGGGTTTTATGGGATTTTGTGTGGTTTAAATATGTAGCCTCTAAAGTTGAGGCCTAATCCTGAAGACCTGTGTCAACCCACTGTTGACACACTGTTGAAAACTTTACATTTTCTCAAAATTTCGAAACTGAGGGTTGTGTGTGGGCCATTCTTCGAATATAGAGAAATCAAAGTTCCATGAAGAAACCGAGCTTTATTGATGCATCTGGCAAAAAAATATCCGTTGATTTTGATAAAGCATGGTCTTAGATTGTTTTATCAGAGGTTTACTATAGGTTTCATTTCAACAATAATTTTATAGATGTGAAAATGGTCTAAACATCAAAATCGTCACTCCTTCACATGTCCCATTGCTGGAATATTCTAAGTTGACTATGTTTAGCTGCCAGAAAAACTAACCTACCGCCATCGAAATAAATTATGTGTACAAACAAACTCAGTATTTTCATAAGAGAAAAACAAATTCGCCATAGAATAATTACGTTGAAAATTAGTTAAATTAATTGTTTGTCCCTTGGTCATGTACCTCACTACCTCACTTTTTTTAAAAAATGGGCGCCTAGCCAACTGGCGGCCTTCTACACCTGAGATAAACAGATGGCATGCCTTAGCAGAACCCTTTAAACCGAATTGCAACTGATGTTGAGAGAAACCTCAATTATCATGCTTTGATTGTGAGAGGTAAAGTTCAAAAATGTGGGTTGCAATCCTCACTCCCTCACCAACTCATTGAAAAGAGAAAGCCAGTTAAATATTTGGTGAATATCTAAAATAGAACATGGGGTTTTATGGGATTTTGTGTGGTTTAAATATGTAGCCTCTAAAGTTGAGGCCTAATCCTGAAGACCTGTGTCAACCCACTGTTCATAGACATCACTTCCACCCATGCCTGGGAGGTGGCAAGGCAATGTCCCCTTGGTCAACATGCTCACCGAGGGAAGCGATCAGGACTCTGCAGTCTAAACCCACCTCATCTTACCTATTCCTGAACCAGCAGAATGGTTCCTCCCCATCCGCTGGCACCCGTACAGCGGATATTCTAATATTGATTAATAACCTTGGAATACCCTCGGGTAATGAAAGGAAGTTTGCATAGACTCTGTATATCATTATATACATCATTATTGTATACGTTGTATTTGAAATAAGCGGAGGGGAAAAAAAAAGATCTAATCAGGAAACAATGAATAAGAACAAAATCTCACTTTTATTAATTATAAAAATTGTATTTCATTCAATATCACAAATTCAGTTGCTTTTTTAATAGGCTAAAATTAATTTATCTCATATGCGTTGTAGTAATTTAATTATAATAAAAATAACAATGTAATACAATAATTTAAGAAAATATTTTTGATACTAAAGATATTCCTATAAAACTATATTTTTTTTTAAATGTTATTTTTATTATTTTCATGTAATATTCCCTCATCTTCACACTCCCCTCTACTATGCTCACACCCTCGCCATCTCACTTTTGAAAATATTTTGGTTTCTCTTCCTTCCTAGACATAATTACAATGGGATATTTTAATACAATTAAAATCGAAAAATATAGTTTAATTACAGCGCTATCTGAAGTAATATGAAAGTTATTAGAAAATCCCTCTGTTTTTGAAGAATTAACAGCGTTTCAGTGTGGTGATAATTATAATTCTCTATTAATATTTATTTGAATGTGAGAGTACTATTTCCCAATTAATATTTGGGATTATACCAAAATAATCCCAGAAGAACCTTAATAAATGCTCCACATGTAATATTTATAGCCATTATTCATTTCATTTAAGGTCGAAATTAATTTCATAATACCCCGACTCCTACTTTCTGAGCTTCAAACCAAAAGAAGTATTTGCAATAGATCCCAACTATTATGGGAGTTTCTATCTAGCAACTCCCATAATTCCTTATTCTCTCATTACTTATACTCCCATAATTTGCTTGTTTGTCAATGGGCAAAGGCCCTATATGAATAGAGTTGGTCATGAAAGTGAATAATTTACAGATATCCATACAAAAAGAAAGTGAAAAAGAATAAAAATAAATTTAAGATATAATTTTACACTAAAAAAAATAAAATTCAGCCGCCACCTGATAGCGGACAATAGTAACTCTATGGTAAACAACTATGATTACTTTACAAATGCATGAAAAAGAATGTAAGAAAATTTTAAAATAAATAAATATTCACAAATGGTATACAATTATGCGCTTATGCATGTATATATATATATATATATATATATATATATATATATATATATATATATATATATATATATATATACACATAGGTAGAGAAAAAAAATTATCTTAAAAAAATTGAAGAGTAAATAATTATACACAAAACGAACTTGGCTATTGAAGAGTGATGAGCGTTTAATATAAAACCTTACACAATTATAAAAACGTACACAATAAAAATAAAGAAAAAATTATAACGATTAAAATAATATCGAGAATGATTTACTACTATGCATATACGAACCAATAAGGACTTTGAACGACTATATATCGTCGTTCCCATGCTAAACTAATGAGTACGCAAATCGCTACTTTTTTGGAAAGAAAAAAGAAAATCGTTGTATTCTTCTGTACATAAGGGGCACCTACGATAATTATTTTCTTTTCTGTTGGTAAATGCATCACCAAAAAAAATTAAAACTTAATTTTAAATGAACAACCTTGAATTGATGTCATACATCCTCGAATATTAATAAACAAAACAAAAATCAGGGACAGCTGGAAAAAATAGGATTTGGCAGAAGACCAAGGAGAGGTGAAAACAAATGACAGTCATAATTTAATCTGGTTTAAGGGCTCCTTAGAAGTGCATGTTTAATTCCCCTGATTAAGGGCTGCCCTTATTAGGCAATAAACTGGAATGACCTCAAATGAATTTTGAAGGGAAAAATGTCCCGCTCACAATGACCCCGCTGGCTCAGTCTAAATTAAAAATTCCATCCTGAAATTGCTTTTATCATTTTTAGGTGGTTTTTAAAGAAGGACATCCTTAGAAAAATGTTTCCGGAATCTTATTCCCGCCACATCTTCCTAGATAAAGTAGGTCTTTCTTTTCTTAATCAACCCTCAGAAAAGGACGAAAGAGATTGGATAATAAATTCTGAATTTCATAATTTCGAAGCAAGTAGACAAGTACCTTATTAATCAAAGCAAATTACACTAAAAACTAATTCCACCAAATGGCTTAAAATTTTTAAACATTAAATAAAGAACTAGTATACCCGTGCGAGAACTCTCGCATTAGATATGTATCTATATTTCTTCCCAATACATTCAAAGTGTAAGCAGGGAGATATTAGGGAAACTTGTTTATTCGTATTAACAACATAATATTACAAAGAAAATATCTTTAACACACACATTTTTTAAAGCTATATAGTTTATAGTGACTGAATTGAAGTAAGAGTTTACTAAATAAATAATTACTAAATCGCCCCACTGGAAAATATCTCTTCAGTTTAACAGTTAAGGAATAAGACTCAACTATACCTACTATTTTGTATGTGTAGTATTCATATCTAACGGTGCTTTAGATTTGACATAAGGAAGAAAATGCAATCTCCTCTATCATTCATAGAAATCCAAAAATATCTTATTTCCAAAACAGCGTTTACAGGTTGACAAGACAACGGTACGTACGCAAGTTGGCATAGAGACCTTCCGGCCCTATATCGTGCGTTATCTCAAATACGGTAGATTATAGAGTTTTAAAACGCTCGACCAATACGTTCCGCGGGAACGTACACAATTGTGATTCCCGCTTTGAAATCTTTAAAGCCCGACCGGTCCCGTCTCGATCCGCCGACTCACCACTGTAAGAATTTTTAAACGTCCCAGTTTTTCCATCACTTTTATTTAATCCCTAGAAAGAATT
Organism: Rhaphigaster nebulosa; assembly: GCA_948150685.1. Taxonomy (NCBI): domain Eukaryota; kingdom Metazoa; phylum Arthropoda; class Insecta; order Hemiptera; family Pentatomidae; genus Rhaphigaster; species Rhaphigaster nebulosa. Next base: position 187,600,844 of record OX411306.1, read on the forward strand.
TTACAATTGAAATTAGAATTCGTCACTTCTCCCTGAAATTATCTTTCTTTTGACACCTCATTCGTCAAAAGCCATCGCTCCTGAGAGTCGGAAAAGGGATCTATACCATCATATTATATTTATGGACGATGTGCAAAGGAAAGGAGACTCCTTGTTAGAGTCAACCACTTTTGAGTTTTTTGCCTCTGAATAACATCACTAATCCATCTTTTTTTTCTGAAGATTGGCGATTTTTTCTCCAGTCTCTTTACATTTTGCTGATGCAATCAATGAATTAAAATTAAGTATTTATTTATGTAAAATGTATGCGTGTATATCAAAATTACAATATTCATTGATAATTTAAAATAACTGACCATCAATGTCATGTGATTTCAAATCATCCACGGACTGCTAAGTCCTAAGCTGGAAAAAGATAATTATAATGCATACCATAAGTAAAGTTAGATAATTAGTAGCGCAGACGCAGTAACTCCATAATTGTTAAATAATCAGACAATTAAATGACTTTTCTCACAATAAAGTGAAGTGAGTAGCAATGCTTTCAGAAGTCTTTTTCACCTAAATCTGTTCTGAGCCGCAGGCTGGCAAATGATGACCCGTTGGTCGACTAAGTTCCGATTGACGAGAACTGACCAGCGTTTCATCGGTCTACCTCATGATAAACTTCTTTGGCCATCAGGGTCTTCTAGGAACATCCTTTTAATGAGTAGTGAACATTTTTTTGATAATTAGTTCTTTCTTCAACATGACAATATGTCCAGCACACCAGGGACATCATGAATTGATTTCAGATACGACTGTTGTCAGCATATAATTGTTTTGTTCTTTTGAAGCCCTTAATTCTGCGTTTATTCTTGTGTTCCACATTTCTGTTCTAGCAAGTTTTAAAGGCACCAGTATTTTCAGTGTAACTAATTGCCAAACTTAAAATCATAACATGTCTGTTTTAAGAAGAATACTATTCCTTGATTGAATTTTAAGATACCTTTACGAAAATTTTAAGCAGAAGTTCTATCAATAACGCATATAATTAAAAAAAATATTACGAATGGTCGTAAATGCAGAGAAATAACATTGAATAAACTAAAACCGATTATCCAGTTACAATTAATCTAGTATGGAGGGTGCACTGATACGCATTCATTTACAGATCGTATACACAACGTTAAAGATTTGTAGCTTTTATCATTTTTTGTTTTTAGGCCCGATTTTTTTCATAGGATAAATATAACTAAGTTTTACAATAAATGAAACGTTCTGCCTTAAATAATAGTGATGACAAAACATTTTTTTTGTTCGAAAGCCTCTCTAAACTTGGAAAATTAGATAAGGTCTAGAAAAAAAGATGCAAATATTAAGCAATAACTATCCATTAAACCAAAGGGAACCCTAGACATAGGTGAGAGGGGGGTGAAAATGGAGCCCTTTTTCTATGAAACTACAAGAGTTAATGACATTCTGATCTCATTTTTCATCTATTGGGGAGTACTTTAAAAGTTCTCCAAAATAAAAATTGTCAACGGAAATTTGTTTACGGTCTTGAGAATAACAAAGTTTTTTTTTTTGACTTTAGGATTTCTTTCTCCAGTCGTACTGCTCTTTTAATTTCACAAAACGCCTTCAATTATGAAATTGATGTTCTGAACAGATTGAAAAAATTTCAGAAAAATTTGGGTTTATAATGCTCTAAAAAAAAATTTACAAAAGTAATAACAACATATATGTCTTTAGGAATTGACGTTTTTCATTTAAAGTGTGATTAATTTGGTTAATTGTTGAACCAATAATTTATTCTTGAAGCTCAGACAGTATGGATCACCCGTATAGCTGAAAAAAGTCTTCAAACCTTTCTAAAAGGAATAGTTACAGTTTTATTCCGAAACTAAAAAGTTGAGTGTAGGAATATTACGTTTTTTGTTGGTAAAAAAAAGTAAAGTTATTTTATAAAATATTTAGTTGGACTTCATTTAATTAAAATAAATCATTAATTTCGATTCAGGCTTCAAACAATATTTTTAAAAGCTAATTATTATTTTCAAAAATTATTATTTTATTTTTAAAAATGAAGCATCAGAATATTAAAATAAAGATGTAATTAAACCTGAAGTTAATAAATTGAATAATAAATTCTAATACAAAATAAATGTGGATTCATTTAATTTGTCCTGAAAAAAAAGATATCGCTTGCATACTTCAAAAGCTCTATTTTACTTAAGTATAAATATTTTTTTTTACCCTCTCCATATCCGTATCTAATTATATATTATAATTATATTTTATATATATTTACATATATATCAATCTTTCCAGAAAAAAGTCAAAGTCTTAAAAGTTTTTTAAGATGAAAACATAAAAAATGGTCTTTTTTCCGTTTCCCTTAAATTAAATATAATGAAAAAAACGTACATACTTTAAAGGTAAATAATGTAAGATATTCAAAGATTTCCGATATTATTCAATTACATGTATTAAATAATAATTCATAATGTATTGACGCATAGAGAATTTTTCTGGGATGAAAACACAGAAAAAACGTAAGAAAGCAATAGGAATAAAACGTTTTTACTGATAAAATCGCTGGCTATATTATATTTTAAGACTTTTACTCCATATCAAGTAAAAGCCAGAGCCGACTAATCCAAGAGAAGAGACGACACTAATTGCCGAGGAAGGAAGCACCAGGGCAGGACTTAGCCTGGATATTAAGGAGCAGGAGTGAGGGGCCTACGGCCGGATAATTCCACTTATTTAGTTGGGACACATTGTCTTAAGTTCAACTTTATCTCTTCTTATCGTCTCCCTCTGGGGCCCATGATCTTAGACAATGGCTACGTCTCTCCTCACAGTAAATTGTCCCCCAGAGAACAGCCGCTATTATATTATCCATAAATAAAAATAGAAATACGTGAAAAAATACAAGAGATCATTTTTCTTTTGAATTACTTAAATTCAAGCAATCTCTGTCAATTATTGACAATTTTAGGCTTGCAAATTGAAGATTAAAAACCCACAAACGGACATTGAAAAAAGGTTTTATTTTTTGCAATATTCTAAATAATTTGCTTGGAAGAAAATTTAAAGACTTATTTTAACAACAAAAAAATCGTGTAAATATTGCCTTTATTAATAAAAATATTAAAATTGTTTACTGCACAGAGGATGATCATTTATTTTTTATAATACAGTCTTTATACCTTTCTAAAAAGCTTTATTACAAAGAACTAAAAAAAAATAAATGGTAGGGGTATGAGATGGTACTGAATGATAGGCACATTACCTATTTTAAGTTTTACCTGCATTGAGTTTATGTTTGCATAAAAACATTGCTACTAAAATTTATAAGTGGAAACAAGTGGATTTAGTTCAGTTTCTTGAAAAACCTGTTTAACCCATTAGTAAACTCAGCTGATTAAAAAACGACAGTTGAGGGATTGTGCTTATAAAGTGCTGTCCAACATACTGTTCGCCAAACTCCTCCCATTCGCTGAACGAGAAATCGGAAACTACCAACCTGGTTTTAGAAAAGGCAAATCGACCACTGACCAGATCTTCAGCCTCAGAACTATTTTGGAAAAAGCAAATGATTATAGAATGACGACACATCATCTATTCATTGACTTCAAGTCAGCCAATGATAGCATAAAGAGATCTAAACTTTATGCTGCTCTTCAAGAACTTGGGATTCCACCCAAGATCATCAGGCTTATAAAGATGACAATGGATGGTGTTAAATGCTCCGTAAAAATTCAAACAGAGCTTTCCAGGGAGTTCTCCTCGAATAAAGACAAGGGGGCGCTTTGGCATGCTTGCTATTTAATCCGACTCTTGATAAGGCAGTTTGAGATTCTGGTATCCAAACCAGTGTTACGATAAACAGCAAATTAGTTCAATTGCTTGCATATGCGGATGACATCGACAAGATCTTTCAGCGCACAGCACACTGGAAAAAGCATTCCTGGACCTTATGCGGGCTGCTCAAGGGATGGGGCTTGGAATAAATGAAGATAAGACGAAGTACATGCGTACTGGTGGCTCTCATGCAGCTCATTCCGCTGGAGAATTCTTAATGCTAACAAGAGTTATTTCGGAAACACCTCAATAGCTAGTATATAACAAGGAAGACGAAACTGATGCTCTACAAGACTCTGATTCGTCCAGTTTTGATGTACGCCTCAGAGACGTGGACTCTAACGAAGGCAAGAGAGAATGAGATCCTCATCTTCGAAGGAAAATTCTTCGAAGAATATTAGGTCCAGTCAAGACTGGTAACGAGTGGAGGAGAAGAAAAAATATAGAACAGTATGAGCTATTTGGGGAGGTTAGGGGTGGTTACGAGTGGAGGAGAAGAAAAAATATAGAACTGTATGAGCTATTTGGGGAAGTGAATTCGATTAAATTGATCAAACTTGAACGACTCCGATGGGCCGGACACGTTGTCCGAATGTAGAACGGTGACATCCTAAAAAGTCTTCTGGACAGAAATCTTAACCAAACTAGAGGGAGATGGTGATCCAGACTAAGATGGAAAGATTGTGTCTCTAATTTGTTATAGAGCTTCTCCCGAAAGATGAGAAGTTCATTTACCTCTGAAACCATTAGTCCGCGAAATATGAACGAGTGTGCCAACATCACACTCGGTCATTAGTTGAAATGAAAAAATAATCTTTATTCTGATGCATTAAGTCCCCAAAAAATAACAAAAATATAACATTTTGGGATCATTTAGCTGACTTTACTGTGGAAAATAAATTATATTACTAACTGTCAAATAACAATTATTTATAAAATTAACAATAAATGTACATATATACAGATTTGCTCAATCTTGTATAGTTATTTATTCTTTACATGCATGCGGAAGATTGATCATTCAGGAGATGGAGGAATAAATGGTGCTTGAATGAGGTTAGGGACACCCATAGAGTATTATATCGATAAATAAATCGATATCTTGTGAACAATGGAATCAAATAATTATTATTTTTTTCCATAGCCCTTTGTTTGCCTTTAATCATAAACTATTCTGCTATACCCTCTTTAAGCACTCCCAAAATCTCTGTTTTTTCTCGAAATGATAGAAGAGGCTCAATCTGAGGCAGGCTTCCATGACTGCAATAGAAGTGGACTTAACAGTGCATGTGCTGGAGCTAGCAGTAACAGTTACAAGTCTCCTATATTCTGGCACAGGTCTTATATCCGATTTGTAAACTGTAGAACATTCTGATTTGCACCCCCTTTGTGGCTGTCAATCTTCATATTAGGCGGGTCATTTTCTCTGTTTTCGTTTAAACTTACTTCGAGGGCAGGAATAGATCTACTGGTTCCCCTAATAAGTAGTTCGTCTGCATAGAGGAGTGCTTGGACGCCAGGCACGCTTCATACTGCATCCAAAATATCATATTGCTATGTTTATCTAGGTTTAAGTTGAGCTTGATTCCTATTTAGCTGCTAATACATTAGTCTATAAATATAGGGATGCCATTGGGCAATCATTGAGGATGATTATCCCAAAATTGAGTAAGCTTATGAATACTTTTAAATTTCTTACCTTGTCCTCTAAATTGGATACCTTTCCAAGGGCCTGTAGTGGTTACCATTATTTAATAATTAACCAAGATAATGTTCCTACTTTTAAGTTTAATACTAATGTTAATCAAAGTTACTGCTATCTTAATGAAAATATATTCGAATTAAATGTGGGCATGGTTACTAAAGAACTACTTCCTTGCTAACATTTATCTTTATTCTTCAAAATTAAAATAACAAACTATTACAATAAAAGTTAACAATAGAGCGATTCAACCTAGACTAAGCCATTAATTGTTTTAACATAAATCTCATATCTGTACTAATTGGTGTTGATGGTTCCTCAGCATCTCTCCCTCGGGGTTCCCCTGCATATCTTCAGTCATGGAACCAGAGCGCATTTCTCATCTTCAGAATCTCGTTGTTCCGCCCTTGAGTCCGGCGAGGTCAGCGTTCAGCCAAGAAGTCTTGCATCAGCCTCGGTCAGTCTCTAAGTCCCCCCTTTTTCACCTCCTTGCTTCTATCCCCCTTTCTCTCTTGTTCTGCCTAAGAGGAGGTCGAAAACGTTGTTCATTGGCCGACTAGTTTTATAGAGGGAGGAAATTCTGGGATTTCATCGGATGGCTCCACCCCTTGTCCTGACAGCCGGTATCTGCGAACCATTATCCAACTAGTATTATTTAATCATACCTTTTCCAGGCGGTCTCCACTTTTTCCTCGAGGTCAGCCAAAGCCCAAGGGAAACAGTTCTTAAAATTGATTAGGTATCCCAGCTTTTGCTTTTGTTACAGTGTTAACTTCTCGGTAGGGTTTTTAAATTAACTTATCCCTTATCTCTTATGTGGTGACGTCTGTCATCGCCTGTCAGTTACACTTCTATCTACCTGCTCGTCCCTTATTTCTTTTGTTCGCACCTGGTCTGTTTAAATTATATAACGATAATATTGTCCAATATCAATACATATTATTATATCATGATATTAAATAGCCAACAGCTGGAAACGGTCCTTGGGCTTGTCCCAGCTGTTGAATGCGAAATCTTGATGTGCAGTTGAAATACCGAATATATCTTTGGGACAAGAACGACTTTATCCACCTGAATAGGTTTCCAGATATTTTCTGATCGGCAAATTGATGTATGTGCATGGAGAACCTCGATCTTAATGGCATCAAGTGTGTCAGCATCTTCCATTTCATGTACAACTTCAAGCTTCGTTGTAACCTTTTTCTTAACTCCGATGAACATACCTGCGGAGATTTATCGGGATCTATTCATATTTGTGATGAAACTCATCAGTTTCTGAGGCAGCTCCAGCTTCGTAAGAAAAAAAAATATCTAGGTCAAGATGGTAGGCGTTTCATTTGGATTCTAAATATTTTTTGTTGTTATGGCCTCCTACATTCCAATTGAGCATACGAAGGCTAGTGTCAAAGATCTTAGAAGAGCTGGTTATAGAGTTATAAAGAGAGGAAAGCCATCTTGATATCGTCAACGGGTAAAAATCGAACCCTGTGTTGATCGTTTGGATTATGCAGGGAGAACCACTAGACGCTGATCAATTTCACATACTTATGTTTTTATTTAAAGATTTTCAAATCATATTTTTTTAGTAGTGTTAGATAACATTTCATTTTTTAATTAAGAAGAATCTATTAATGCAACAAACAAAGATTCAAAGGAAGAACGCACCCCACTCTCGACAGCTCAGGACGGCCCCGGTACCTAACGACGCAAATGACTGAGGGCTGAAAACAGCTTCCACCTTCGTAAGCAATTACTCTTGCCTCTGTCCTACAAAGAGCGGCTTTTTGCGAGCTATCCTTGCCTTTCTTTTAGCCATTTCCGGAAATTAAAAAAAAAAATTAACCAAAAAAAAAAGAAGTTGTCAAACTTTCCCATTATTACGTTACTTAAACTTTACCTTTCTTAGGCTATCTGTTTTCCGTCTTCGGTAGTTTAATCTTACCTTCTTAATAAGGAAGAAGGAAAAAAAATAATTAAAAAGTTGAAATGTAGGGGTAAAAAAATGTTGAAGTACACAAATTAACAAAAACAAAAATTACAGTTACTTCCAGGGTAGATTTCGATAATGTAATTAAAGTTAACATATTTAAGTTAACATACAGGGTGTCCCATATATACGGGCCACAATTGAAATATCTTAGAAACCGTTAGAGATATCGCAAAATTGCAAAGGATCAAAGTTACAATTCTCATCGAAATCTTTCAGATTACGTACATATTAATTCCCAAAAAACTATTTTTAAGGCTTTAGCGCTAGCTCAAAGGTCGGTGTTTCCTCGTTACCCTACATTTCTGAAAACTACTAAAAAAAATAAAGAAAAACGAGTACTTTAGTTTTTTTTCAAATCTTACCTTTTTTCAATGCCACAACTGGAAAATTGACCTCTAAGAACCTAGAATACGACTTTTTTGAATATTTTTTTTAACAGATTCAATTAAAAAGAGTTCCTAAGTGATCAGGGCTCTCAAGCAATCACTTTCAGCTACAATATTCAGATATTTCGCCAATATCTTTAATGTAAATATTCAGATTATTTTTGTAATATGTTGTTTTGAACGAAGCCTTTCCACACCGCTGGATAGGCCGAGGAGGTCCTGTCTCATGGCCAGCGAGATGACCAGATATAAATATTTTGGACTCTTTTTTGTGGGTTTATTTAAAGGAAAGGTTCTATACCCTGCAACCAACTTCGCCTGATGAATTCCGAGAGAACCCGGTTCAACTTTGTCAGGGAGTGAGTCCAGAAATGGTTCAAAGATTTTGAATTCCATTGTTTTCATAAACAATGGAGGAGTTTTTGAACATGTTATATAAAATTTTCATGTATATGTATATATATAAAAACATATATTATCTACTTATAAGTAGATAATAATAAAGGAACTTTTTTCATGTCAAAGAAGTCCTTACATCAACTGCACAAAACACAGAAGACCTCATAATTCAAATTACTTCATGTTCAATTCTAATTGAAATAACGAGCCATGAAAATAATGAAAATTATTTATTTATATAATAATAATATAAATATAATAATATTAATAAATGTCTGTATATTTTAAGTGAAATTCAAAGTGCGCCGGTTTTTTTTGTCTCTAGTGTATATATGTGTGTATGTATATATACATATACAGATATGAAGCATACCATCACAGCTGTTTAAAGATGGGGGTGAACCTCTGAACCTCTAAGAGTCAAGCTATTAGAACTAATCCAGAAAATATGGGAGGAAGAAAGGATACCGAAGGCTTTGAACACAGGCCTAATATGCCCTATCATAAAGCAGGAGTCCATGTATGAATATAGTAACTACAGAGGTATAGCACTCATTTCGGTTGCCTATAAGATGATTACCAATATCCTGCTAATCCGGATATATCCCCACTATAAGAATATAATAGGCGAAGGAGCATTCAGACCAAATCTTTATCCTAAAACTCGAAAAACGATGGGAAGTAGAATAGAATGTGCACAGCTTATTTGTCGATTTCAAAGCAGCCTATGATACCGTGAATAGAAACTGCCTATGGAAAATCATGACTGAGATGGGTATTCCAGGGAAATTGGCGAAATTGGCATGTACAAACGACCCCAAATGCACGACCTCAAATGATACAATGATGAAATGTTTCTGAAGCCTTTGAAGTTTAGTGAGGCAGGGAGATGGACTCTCGCCGATGCTATTCAACTAGGTACTTGTCAAGGTGATGAGAACAACATTACGCGAAAATGGAGGAGTATGCATCGGAATGAAATATAAAATTCTTGCTAAATACGCGGATGACATATCTTTCCTTGGAAGCAATGGAGAGGATATGAAGATACTCGCTAAGACTCTGTTAAGAGAAGCAGTGCAAATCGGCTTGCAAGTAAATGAAGATAAAGCAATTTATATCATAGTTAGCCGAAAGGTCAATACCAACAATAGTATCTGCGTGCAGCAAACAGAACATTCTGCTCTCTTTCAACAGTACTGAGATCCCGAAAAATCTTTAGAAACCACAAATTAAGGGTGTACAATGCCGAGATCAAACCAGTTCTGATGTACGGCTGCGAGACCAGGGCTTTAACCGTCACACAAGAAAGCAGACTCGAGATATTTGAAAGGAAAGTCCTTCGCACAATAACCGGAGCGCATTGGGAATCTAAACTCATCGAGATAAAATACCTATAAAGGATTGCTTACAGAAACTGGTCTCATGATATGAAGGCAAGGAGTTTTAGATGGACTGGGCATGTAGCTCGAAGAAATCCATCAGCACGTCTCTTCACAACAATGAATGTCACAATAGTTGGCTAGAAACCACGTGGAAGGCCAAGCACCTTATTGATAGATATGATCAACAAAGATGCGGCAGAGTTGGAAAGCAGTAGCCCAAAATAGGCAGAGACGGAGAAGGCTGATTCAGGCGGCCTAAGGTCTGTAAAGCCAAATGAAAAACAAAATATATATATATATATATATATATATATATATATATATATATATATATTTATATATTAGAGAGACAATATATATATATATAAAGGGACATATATACACTAGAGAGACAAAAAAAATATAGATGATATATATTTACATATTATAATCAGATAATGAAAAGTAACTGTAATAAGAATTCATTTGAAATTTTTGACTAACTGCATATAAAAATACAATCAAAAATATATATGCACCTGTTTTATTAAATTGCATTATCGAAATCTACAATGACAATAAATGTAATATTGTTTTTGTTTTTTTAATGTTTGCACTTTTTTTTGCATATTTTTTCCCCTTCATTTCATCTTTTTAATTTTTTTTTTCTTTCTTCCTTAATTAAGAAGGTAAGATTAAACTACCGAAAAGGGAAAACAGATAAGCTAAGAAATGTGAAGTTTAAGTAACGTAATAATGAGAAAGTTTGGCAACTTCTGTTTTTTTTTTTTGGTCTCAAGTTTATATAAATGACAGAGTATACATATATACAGATATATTCCAAATAACGATCTACTCATCAGGAAAATATGGAAAACTATATGCATTTTAAATTTTTGGCGCGCCGTTTGTCAAAAACAAGAACACTTTTTCAAGCAGCACACCATTTGGCCGCAGAAGATTCACGTTGGGTTGTAGAAACAGACGTGCCACAGCAAGAACAATATAAAATATCCCCATCACTCCTGAACGTTTCATTAGGAAACTCACAATGATACGAGTATTTTACTACCCTTCGTCTTTTTTTTGCGACTTTAATCATTTAGAAAAAAAAAAAGTATGACAAAATTACGACATTGGGAATTACGCCTTAAAACGGTTTTCCGATTCACATATTGACACTAAATAACAAACTGCGTGTTTTGAGTAAAAATGAAAGGGAGGGACTTAGGACTGAATAATAGTAGTGTGTGTTTTCAGTAGCGGATAGTAATGTACGAAAAATTCTAGGTAATCCTAGTATTCGACTTGAAACTTGTGATATATATAAGTTGAAATTGTATTAAATTGATCCCAAATGAGCCAAAATATAAAAAAATGATATGGTAACTAGTGATATCTTGGTTGGTAGAGGATATGTATTTACATGAAAATCCTTGGCCCTAGTAATAAGGAAAAAAAGCTGTTCACTCTCACCTTGAAGACATTATAAATAAATCTTCCAGTATAACTAAAATTATTATATAAATACAAAAGAATAAGTTTGGCTAGGTGGATCAAATCGGAATATTTTATAAAATTATTGAAAAGACTCTGATAATTGTAATTAATACACCCTGTTACAGTACATAACAGGAGTGGGGTGGCTCAGTGAGTAAGGCATCATGCTAATATCTCCCGAATCCGGGTTTGAATTCGGCTGTGGTAGTTAATTATTTATTCTGTTACAGCAACCGTGGATCGGTAATGGGGTAAGGAGACAGGTTTATTTATTTATTTTATTTTTTATTTTTCCTGAACACAGTAGAATTACACAAGCAGGCAACTTACTCGATTGCATCTGAAATTAAATATAAGAGACAATTCTGCCGTGATAAGCTAAAATGCCCTAACTCCAAATCAATTTTTTTAAAATAAATCTTTGTATTGTACCCTGATTGCTCTAAAACTACACATTTTTACGGCATAGAAAGCCCTAAATCCAATGGTTAGATAATAATAATTAATAATAATTAAAGCTTTCTAATCTAATAAAAAGGTTTAGTTTTTAGAGAAATTCGGTAACAACACAAAAATGTATTTTAAAAAATGATTAGAAGTTAGGGCCATTTAGCTTATAACGGCAGCATTAAATTGGCAAACGTCTATTTTGCTACTATAATGAGCCATTCAGATATCTACATTGTCGATTAATCATATTCCACTTGTATGATTTTAATATGATGAATATGTCGATATTGCTTACTTAGGTAAAATGAATGTTAAGCAAGGTGTGATGGCCCTTTTGATTAAGCCATAAAACACGTGTTAATTTCCTTTTTAGTATAGGCAGATATTGATTGAAAACGGGAGCTTGTTTATAGCCACGTGGTCAAATAGCCGTAAATTCAATCGTGTGACAGGTTTCCAATCAGCTGCGGTACCGGTGCCTGTACCTGCTGTTTTAGACTGACCATGTCAGCGACATAGAGGCCATTGCTTATTTGATCTATTCACCCTAATTGAATTTTGGTCCCCTTAATACCTTCATCTGGTTTTTATTTCACTTCGAATCCTGGTTAATTATTATTTTTACTCAGATGTATTATATGAAATATGTATCTCTAAATTAAGCAACAAATTTAATTTAATGATTATTTAATTCATTACAAGACCTTTAAAATTCAATCGTCCATTCAAAGTTTGGATGAAAGAAAATATTCAGTTCACAGTGCGATTTATAAATATTCTAGGATTTGTTTTGTGTTTGAATATGTGCACATCCTGATAATCAATATCGCTATCAATATATATAAAATAAAATATTAGTGCTATGTATAGTATTTTGTTTCTTAGCTATAAAGAGCTATTTTTATAACTTCTAATTTAAATATATTCATTTACAAATGAAGTGAATCAGTAGAATAACTATTATAAAAATTAAAGGATTCAAAATTATCCATTGTAACTCCAGCGGATTATTTTTACTAATAATGGATATATTACAATGACACAAAATGTTTTAAAACATTTTTTTTTATTATTTAGTTATTGAAATTTACAACTGTATTACATAATACAACAAGTAAATGTGAAGTTACAGTACAAGACATGAGAATTACTTGTGAAGAAACCACCCATTAGTAGCACTTCAATGTCTATTTTAAGTTAGATGGCTATCTTCTTTTCAGACGCCTCAGAGGATTATCAGGAATATATGGGGATGAAAGGCTACGAACAAGAGGGTTGGCATGGGCAAGGAGTTTGGAATTAAAGGAGGTATATCTATTTCGGGCTAAATCTGCATCAAATGGGATATTGAGGTCTTTGTGGATAATTTTATTTGCGACAAAATAAGGAGCATTAACGATTTGTCGAAGGATTTTGGATTGCAAGGATTGGATGCGAGAAGAATTTGATGGTTCAGTGGTAGCCTAAAGCTCTACCCCGTATGTCCAAATAGGCCTGATAATGGTGATGTAAATGAGCTTTTTGTAGAAAATCGGTAATTTGGAGCGTTTGTCAAGTAAGTGTTGTAGTAATCGAAATCTACGAGCAGTTTCTTGTCGTTTCAGTCTTGTGTGAGGGTTCCATGTAAGGCGTTTATCAAGATGGAGTCCTAGGTAGCGGATCTGTTCGACAGGAATAAATGGTATATTACTAAAGGTACTGTAGGACAGGATGTAGTGGGTTTACGACGTAGGGTAAAGGTGATTTGATGGGATTTGTTGGGATTTATTTTAATTCTCCAGTTTTGACACCATTCTTCAATGGCTGTGATGTGTGATTGCAGGGTTTGAGATGCGGCAAGATGGGTCATTGTTCACAGATAACACACATGTGTCATCAGCGTAAGTAGTGAGGACGGTGCTAGGATGGGTTGGGATATCAGCTGTATACACCGTGTAAAGGATGGGGCCAAGGATACTACCTTGAGGTACACCGGCGGACTGAGAGAATAGTGATGAGTAGGCAAGATTATGGTTTACTTTGAAGGTTCTATCGGTGGGGTGTTTTAAAACTTAAACAATACATCTTGTCATTTGTAGTTTGAAAATAAGCATTTCAGCTCCTGCACAACTTATGTCTATTTAATTTCCTTTTACCGGGGACAATTGTTTATTAAACCTATTTAAAAATTATTTTAATTTCTAATTGATACTTTTTTATTATTTATTTATTTGATATTTCTTATAAGGTATTTGATATTTCTCCTTACACAAATAAAGCTTTCAATAACTGTTCCTGCTTCGGAAAGAACCAATACCCACAGAAATTTGACTCCAAAGCTATTATAAACGTATCGAGGGTAATGGTTCCCTTCACTATTCACATGGTGAGGCTTTGGAAGTTTCAAAAATGTATCGGAGGTTGAACATTGTGGACATTAAAATTTACCGAAGGCTAGCTAATGTTTTGTTATCTGCTGCCGACAAACTCCCATCAAAATTCAAAAGAAGTCCGCCTTGCCATCAGCAAGTAGCAATCAATGTTAGAGGTGCACTAATAATATAAACTAGAATAATATAAACAAAACAATAAATAAAAATCTATAAATAAAAATAAAAAGTTAAAACGAGCTAATAGAAATTATCCATATCAATGCGCCTGACTTCTACCTCAAACTGTCCTTATAACGTATGTACTACGCACGTATCTATTTTTAAATAAATAGAGTTTTTTCAAACTAAAAAAAGTACGTAAACATTTTTTAACAAAACTTCAATGCTTTTATTGGTTATAAAATAATATACGCTATTTATTTATTTTTAAATATTACTTTGATAGTAGGTTATTTAAATAGATATGTAATGTAAAACCGGTGTATAAGTAAGGTATAGCACTCACTGTTTATCTCGAGGTGACATCTTTCTTGGAAAGTCAATTCCAGTTCCTTTTCCTTTTTTTTTTTTTTTTTTTGTAAACATGATACGTATTATTGTTATTTATCGGTACCAATGCGCCTACCTGCTACCTCAAACTAACTTTTTTATTATTTTGCACACGCATATATTTTAAAATAAATTAAAGGATTCTTTCTTTTTAATACTTTTTTTATCATAAAAATATATCATATATTGTTAACAATTTAATGCATTACAGCTGTTGTAAACGCTTATCCTTGAGGTTTTTACAGCCTCTTTATTTTATCTTCTGAAATTCCTTGCTTCTGAAAAATATCCTCTTTCTAAATTTACGTAATGACTTTAAATAATATATATATACATATATATATATATATATATATATATATATATATATATATATATATATATATATATATAAATATATATATATATATATATATATATATATATATATATATATATATATATATATATATTAACCATTATAGGATGTATCCAAAGTCGAAACGGCAATCGAAAAAAGGGTATGCTTATAGCAATAATTACCTTCGATGGAGATACAACCTAATATAGATAATGGATTTTCAAACAAACAAGTAAGTAGGTAATATTAAAAAAAATAGAATGGAGCAGTAGTCTTAAAAATTGAAATGAGTTAGCTAAGAATTTTACCTAACTAACATTCACACATTTACTGAAATGTCAATCCAATCATTTTTTTCACAAACCGTTGCTCCATTAAATTTAGATCAATATGACACTAGCAAATAAATCTGCAATAGCAAACTTTAATAGACTAGTACAGTGGTTTCAGAGAATAAGATCCTCTGCTATGAAAACAGCTTTTCCCAACCATTCTGAATCATATTTACGAAATTAAAAAGGCAACACGAAACTTTAACACGACTCACCTGCAATGCAACAAATCCATGCGGTATACCTACGTGACTCTCTTTATTTAATTAAATCTATGGAAGTCTGTAAATATTGATTTTTATATCTTAGATTTTAGAACACTATTATTTATTGAACAACTAAGATATAAACCAAGATATTTATAACTCATTATGATGAATTGAAAGAGGCGTAACCCCAGAGAAAAGATCAACAACATTCAACTAGAACAAGACCTCAAGATACCGATATTTGCTAAGAGTATGAAACTTCAACACTAAGAACTGGATATAGGACTTGGGGTCTGAAGTACTTTTAACGTTTCTCCGTGTCAAAGTCGTGAACCACGTTAGATAAACTGTCTTGTGTTGACTTAAATTAAAGTTTGATTACTGGGAATACGTGCCTGTATATTTTATGTATGTATAGTGGCCCAGATATTGCTTAAAGGGTGGCCTTCTAGCGAATGCGATTTCGGGGATCGGTTAATACCATAACTGACTATAAGGAAGAATACTTTTTAATATTATTGTTGAGTGGCGAAAAAGTTTTATTTGATTATTAGCAAAAATAATAAATAATTGCATATTGTAGCTGTTGCAAACAACGAAGGTTTGACATGCCTGAATTAATATAAGTTATGAAATAATGTTTTACAATTGTAGCCCAATAGATGATCGAATTGAGATCTTTTATTAAATAAAATATAAAATTTATAAAAAAAAAGACGGAAAATAAAACAATATAATAAAATGAAAGATTCCCTGTACAAAAAAAAATGCTGTTCTGAATTTTTGCTAATTCAATTAATTTTTTTAAACATTTCTTCTTCGACCATTTTTTTTTTACTTAGGTAATGAATGCTCTTCTCTGCTGGTAAAAAATTAAAAATAAATCAAGCCAACCACAAACCTAATTGTTCCGAATTTTCCTTCCTATGTTACATATCTTTATTTCGCACTCAGTTAAGCAAGCAAGTTCATCCAGACTGCACTAAATCATAAGTTATAATATGGCTTAATATATGGCTTACCTCATTCATACGGCAAGCATATCTATGAATCAGTGATACAGGAAAAGAGGACTTACCTGGAAAAAAAAATAATGATACTTTTTTTATAATATTAGATGCTAATAAAATAAGATCAATAACAAAATTTTCTAATCATTATACTCTGTAGACTTTATTGCTAATATGAATTCCAATAGTGTTCCCAGTGTAAATAAGCTAGATACAAATTAGCGAATTCGCAAATAATATTATAAATATAATATTTCAAGAATAATATTTATGTATAACGAGTGATCGCTGCAGAAATGGAGGATAAATTGTAATACAGATTTAAGACAAAAATGAATATCATTAGAATATGAAAAATTAAATATATCCATATATTTTGACAGCTTTGATGAAAGAAATTGTTTAAAAAATATATTGTATTTGAATTGAAGAGTAAAAATTTTAACAATTGTTTAAAGAGGAATATCCAAACACAAATCTCTAAAGGACAAACGAAATGAGTAATTATCATTTGAAGATGTCTAAATAAATTTAAAAAAATTAATGCCAAACGTAGAGCTTGTTTTATAAAGGTTTAAAAATTTATATATTCTAAAAACATGTCTTATGTACTATAAGTTTATTACATTATAATTAAGAACGGTAAATTAAACGTAAAACTTAAACATTTAAAAAGAAAGAAGTTTCTCTGTATTTCTCCCTACATCTGTATTACTCCCTATCATGCCACAATATCAAATTTTTAGCCAGAAAATGCACTGGTTATGAACATGGACAGGTGTGAATATAAAAATATTGCCAAAAAAGTTTAAAATTTGAATTTGGTAACGAATATAACATGCTAAAAATAGAAAATGAATAAACTCATTTTAATATATTTTAGAACTTATTCTTCGGATCTGTAAAAATTTTTTTAGTAATAAAAATATAATAAAAAAAATCTCTTTCAAATCTTTTATGACATTGAGGTAATCAAACAGCACTATTTAAATGGCACACACACACACCCAAAAAAAAAAGCATACACACAAACATATATGTATGTATATATATATATATATATATATATATATATATATATATATATATATATATATATATAATTCAACAAATTATATCAATAAAAGCCAAAAGAAATAAAAAGAACATCAATAAATTCTTCAGATTGGGATCAAAACAGACATCACATGAGGTAATTTTTTCTAAAAACAGGATATATTATACTGATAACTTAACGAAATGTTAAATATAGTATTTAGTATTCAATATGCAAACGACTTGCACTGCTTTGTTTAGCAATATGACCGGATTTTTTTTTTCGAACCTTGAAATTTGATTCGGATCTGCGTTTATCCTAAGCATTCAGGGAATGTGCTGTATCGAGCGTAAACGAAGTCCTGTTTCAGCATGACCGTTTGGCATTTCGTTTGCCACGCGTTTAAAATGCTGTGTTCGGTTTTGTTCGAGTTTTGCAGATATAATCCTTCAAGTCAGGAAAAAGATTTATGAGTAATGATTTTTATTATTGAATCTCAATCCAAGATGGTGGTCGTTGTATCGGCTCCGTATCATAAACATCTGTTTGTTTCGCAAACACGACCAAATTTGAAATAAATATTCCTTGATAGCATTTCATTTTTTTTCTTTCTTTTTTTAATAAGTATAGACACGGATAGTGAAAATAAAATAAAATGAGATTTGTACAATGGTTTTGAGGGGATTAAATTATTTTTAATAAATATGTTTATCAATTCTATAGTCTCTATAATTATTTGTGAATTTATATATATCTTTAGATATCTTTAGCTTGAATCACGTAGAATCCTGGCAATTTTTTGACATTGAGAATTGCAATTGTACGTCGATATTACAAGAAAACAATGTGAACGGAGACGAACCAGGTCAAATTCGTATTCAGCAGATATGCAGTCTGATTGGAATATACATTGGGTGCAACATAAAGATGTCTGCAAATTAATCATCGAATCCCTAAATTGGTTGGAAGGGTCTACTGTTCACAAAACAGCTAGAGTTTAATAATGTGATAAGGCATGATAGAGACAGCATAAAATGGCGTAATGACCTGTCATACGTTATACCATAAATTATAATTAACTTAGTCATCATACCAGGAGATAACTAACCCAATAATTTTTCAAGCTTCTCTTTATAACAATAAATATCAGATCCTCAAACTGTTTTAAATAATCTTTAAAACGTATCATAAACATTTCTAAAATTTTCATAAAAGTGAATTGAAATGAATAAGACTGAATGTAAGGTTTCGTTGAAACCCAAACAGTTGTATATGTTATAAGCCATAGTTACATTATTTGGGACGTAAGTGTATTTTTAATGTACCTTTTAGTATTATGTATTTCGAGATGTTTTCGAGAGAAATCGAGGCCTTCTCACTTTAGGTTGAATAAGAATAATAAATTCGGATATGATCTATCCTAGATGAAATCTCTGGCGTTATGGTAGATGTTAATAAGTCATTTTTTCATGTTCTCATCAAAGTATCCTGATGAGATATATAATGAGAAAAAAGCTCATTTATGCTATTCAATCCAATGATTTTATATGCTTGATGTTGAATATGAGTAGTATTGACTTAAAAAAAATAGGAATAAAAAACAAAATTGAGCTGTTTTGTATTTCACAAAAATTTTACATTGCCGAAAACATGAGAAAATGAAATATCAACATCTGCCAGAACACCAAAGAAATAAATAATAATGAAACAGTCATTTTCAACTTCAACAGACCCACAACTAACGCAATGTCTTTAAGCATTGCGGGCACGGTATACCCATAGCCCCTTCCTCATGAAAAAATCAATTCCAAGTAGTTTAAAAACGTTATATAACTCCAGTAGAGCGTCCAGTAACATTCCAATATCTCATTTAAACAGATATTTGGTATGGAAAGCAGATTATCAATATAAATATAATATCGGAAAATAGGTTCTCAACCAGTCAATATTTCAAACTATTGTTAAAGTACATTCCTAAATGTAACTTTAAGAATATGAAATTTCAGTTTTTCTTAAGATTTTATTCAGAAATGATATCATTCAAGATTACTTCTACCTATATTGGAACTTCTTTATGGGCACCGATATAAAGCTTAAAATAACGATTTAAAATTTTTTATTATTGGATATTTAATAAAATCAATTAATCACCAATATTGGCATATCGGATGGTACCACGTAAAATCCTTAAAAAATAAAAAAAAGTTATCCAGTAATATTTAGTGAAGGACAGAGATCAGTACCATATTTTAAAAAATAACCAGTAAACTATTGAAATTAGACTTTTACGATCAGTACGAATATATTTTTAAAATATAAGAGATTTATAAGAAATCAGAAAATTTACTACTAGCCAAGTAATCTTGTATAATAATCTATAACTGAATCTATATTAAGGTTATAAATGGCTAACTAATGAAGCCCAGATTAGACCAAGATATGAAGTTTGATTGGCTACAGTAATCGGTCGATTGGGAGCGACGTTATTCCAGCAAGTCCTCTCTCTGCTCAACTTGTCCCAACACTTCAGGGATAGCTACACATTGATTTTCTGTCCATTCAGTAATTGTTACACGGTTCCAACTTCAATCTTTTATATCCTTTCTACTCCTCATACTGTTTTATTACTTTGGTTTACAAAAGAAGACATGCAGTAAGGAAGCCAGCAATGTTCAAGTTCTGTCAGTATCATTAGTCAAATACAAACACACACACGCATAAATAATCAACTAAAATAAAGTGCTTCATTCTGGGGCTAAGTCCTATGAGAATAACAAAATGTATGAACAAAAAAAAAAATTAAATGTATATAACGGTTTGTACATTAATTTCAATAAAAATAAATAAGCAAGAGAAATAAATTCTTCTCGTTAAAAAATGTACTTGCATTGAACAAAAACTTAAAAATAAAACGAGAGAAAATAAAAATTATGAATTATGAATTGATTTACAAAGGCGGTGTGAACAGAGGTGGACTTAATTAGGAAGGCCATTGATACAGGAATTGAAAAGGAGTGAGGAAATGCTCGAACCCAGGGTAACTTCTGATTAAAGTACTAGAGTAGAGAAGGAAGAAAGATAGATTAGGAATGGAAACTGCTTGAATCCGGCCGGAAAGGAAGGATTGAAACCAGCGTATAGAACAGTTGGAAAAGGATAGTGATGTTAATTTGGTAAAAAGGATAGAACGATCCAAAGAATCAAAAGGTTTAGAGATGTCTAGTAATATTAGTACACTAGATATTTAGTAGATATTTTTCAAATATTAAATTGTAGAAATTATTAAAAATTCAGCAATTTATTTCCCAAGATTATTTCGTAGCAACCGGGGCTTCAAGATCTAAGTGCTTTCTCTAAAAATTCTTTGATTAGCAAAATCCCGAGTAGGCTTAAGACGAGTAAAAGAGGAGAAGCACTTAGCTGAAACAACAGGCAGAAGTGTACCAGAGAGGACTAACAACGAGATTTGTCATTTCTGTTATTGTTAGAGAATTGTTTTACTTCGGAGCGGTCCAATTTCACAAGGCACCAAAATTTATAACTCCCGTCTGTCACTATACGTCATCGTTAGGGACCCGCTGACACATCTTTTTTGGCGTTCATCTTCTTCAAAAGATAAGAAATTCGTTCTTATATTTCTTATTTCTTTCTCTTCTTTTATTCTTACCAAGCAATTTCACCCCAATCAAAAGGGATCGAGACATTCTATGCATTCTTCTGTTTAACACCTATGAATTCCAAAGAAAACAAAATCATAACAAAAAGAAACAATATAAGAACTTTATTAGTAAATTTTATTCATAGCTACAAGGTCTATATATGAAATAGCATAAATAATACTTAATGCATATGATTAACAAGATCTAAATACGAAACATAGAAGGTTATAATTAAATTGGTAAAGAAAGGGTCTTTAAATCGTTATGCAAATAATTTATATTTACTTTTATTTCATTTACTCATGTACGCTTTTTAAAATATCTATTTGGATACTGACTCAGCACCATGGATATCGATCCATGGTCAATAGCTGATCATGCCTAAGGAATAAGGAAAGCTGATGATCCCTAAGGAACATTACTTTTTATGGCTTCACGTGCCAATAATAAGCAATTACATATTGGCCTACTAACACAGTAGGCTCCAACGTACTGGAAATATTCAACAACTTCCACAGAAGTCTGAAAACAAGCTGAATGATCCATCTCTTAAATGAGAGCGAGAGCCGATTTGTACTCTTAAACTATATTCCTCCAATGATATATTCTTATATTCATAGTTTCATGTCATCTATTTCGCTAGTTGTTTGTAGTTGTATCTAGCAGGTGTGGATAAAGAATTGCATTTAAAAAAACTATACTTTTTATTTCACCAGGCGCTTTGTAATGTTTCAATTAAACTAAAATCAAACCCCAAAATCTCTGGTCGTTGCGGCTATATTTCTGAGTTGTTTTTTTTTTTCAAAGGGAACCCAACACGTTTCAGTGCTTCCACTAAATGTTCACCAAGATGACGGGTCCGGCAGCCGGTGGCAGATGACCCAGCCTATTACCCGAATCGCTGGCTGACCGGGAGAGGGAAAAGGCTGCCAACAAAATAATGACCCTCGTTTCCTCCTAATTTCTCTGCAATTACTCAGCCTCCCGGAACCCATTCAACTGAAAATTCTGTTCTTCTGCCTCTTTTGTACGAGTTTTCACGATCTTATCTTACCATCACAAAGGAATACCGGTAACGTTTAAGATTTTCCTAATGGCATCTCATTTTACTAGAGTGGTCGATCTTGAACTCTTGAATCGTTCAAAAAATGAAGATAACTGATATTATAGGAATAAGAGCATTGTTTAATTCTAAACCAGCATTTAACAATTGTATTACTTATGCAAGAAATGTAGATATGATTATAGGAAAAGCAAATGTGATGTGAAGGTGGCCTGACTTAGACTGCCGCGCCTTCTGAACAGATTTAAAGGCCAATGTAATAGAACTTCTCGGATTGGTTCCGTACATGATCAGCTCAGGACTACAGAAAATCCGATTTGCATATCTGACAGGAGCTATCAGCTACCTCGCCTCGACAAGAAAAAATTCAAATAATTTATCCATTTGTGGCAAGCTTATCAAATAACATATATCTATTTAAGTCAGTATTATGAAAGGAAAATATCAAGGTCCATGCAGATAACTTCATTTGCAGCGTATGAACAAATGTCATGTAATTTATATTATTGATAATATTTAATTGAATGTGTTAATGTACAAAATTATATTTTTAACAAAAATAATGATGTTTTCAATTATTTTAAAGAAGAAAAATATTCAAGCTTTTTAGCCACCTAACAGGCATTAGAATAATATTATAAAAACGCAAAAGACAGTCATTATGTTTGACTTGTAAACTTACAACAGCTAAACTATCAATAATGTTGTATTGAATATCGAAAATATATATCTGAAATTCATTCTCAAAGAAATATTTTTGATAATTTTTCAATAAATCTCTTTTGAGATAATCAGCTTTAAATTTATGAGGAAATTACTTATGGCTATTTTTGAAAATACATATTTAAAAAACAAAAATAGTTTACAAGATTTTCATTTCTACCGAAAGCTGTAGAATGATAAAACTATACAGGAAAAAAAAATAAAGGCGTATCTCGTTAATACACTTTTACAGCGCTATAAGTTTCGTTTTATGTAAATTTTTGGGAATTATTTTAACCAATTTTCTCACTGCTTTGAGATGTAATAATCATCATTTTCATAATATTAGTTTTTGCTTTTTTTGATATCTGCAAAATTACAAGATTTAGAGACATTTCCCCAAAACGTTTTTCTAGCTCGAACCAAATTTAATTTGGCAGCAAAAATATAGCAGTTATGAATCTGAAAAATAATGTTGGTAATAGTTTCGAACTCACCAAATGATAAGGAATAATTGGTAAAAAATTATACAGATCTAAAATGCCGAGCAACGTGATATGATTTAAAATGGTTGACCCACAAATATAATTATTGCATAGAACGTGACTACAGCTCTAAAATGTTATAATGGCATAAACATGGATTAATTGAGAATTTGTGATTTTAAGACGGGGCGCTTTAAAAATTAAATTATAATTTAGTAAGATCTGTTCAAGATGCATTAAAAATGAATTGGTGACTTTTCCACTAATAACACACAACATAAAATATTTAATTAAAATTACATAACAGATGCACATAGGTAATTCAACATTTCTTCAGTTAATAGTAAAACGAGGAGAGATGAAGACGAATACTGCTTGAAATCAAACACCAGTTTCATCCTCATATTCCTTCATACTTGAGAGACCACTCTCAAGCTGATATGGGAGCCAGGCCGACAGGAATATAGGTGCGATCAGCCGTAGTATACAGATAGGGAGCTGCTTATCTATTGTAGGTGGTGGGGTCCTCAGAAGCGTGCCTTGAGTCCGATAAGGAGGTGTCCGTTATCTGGAGGAAGGCGAAGGACTGGCCGTCACAGCTTTTATCTCCAGGATCTAGGATGCGTCCTCTAGTACGTCGGAAGTTGAGTCATCTGTCATAATGGAATGAGCTGAGAAAGTTCATAACAGTTAGCGTAGCGAAATTCTATGATTATGAGATAAGGTGCATATGTATATACACCTTACCTCATAATCGTAGATAGAATTATACGTATACAATATATACCAAAAAAAAAAACATAATTCTGCTAGAAAATATTATACATACTTATATATTACTCAAGGTCCTCCAAAAAAAAAAAATCTGCTAGAAAGTATTAGTATTAGGTAATACTAATACTTTCTAGCAGATTTTTTTTTTTTTTTTTTTTTTTTTGGGACCTTGAGTTTCATTATGGATAAAAGAAAAATCTACGAGAATTGAGTGCTATTAATCTTTATTCTTATGACGTTTCGATCCCTGTTTTCGTCATTATTAAAAAATGGTTAGCTTTTTTTAAAAATTATTTGTCCTTGCAATAACGCAAATATGTAATTTTTTTAATTATTTTTTTTTTAGATTGACTGTCTACAGAAGGGGCAACTGGTCTACAAATTTACAAAATTAAGTACCCACATATACGAATTCATTAGGGACTGTAAAGACATTTTTTTTATTCACGATAAAAAGGTTTAATGGAACATATAATTGCATACACATAATCCATTAAAATTTAATATAAAATCCATAGCTCCTTAAGAAATATTAGGATTTGTTTTAAGTTTTTCAAAATTTAGCAAAGCTGTTATCGAATATCTTGCATATTACAAATATTAATAAATTATAATAAACAATGCCTTGGAAAGGCGGAGTAAATTTCTGGAATAAAAAATCCTTTTATTTACTAATTGATTGATTTAAAATAACAGACCGTGATGGCCGAGTCCGTTAGAACGTCAAATCCATGAGTTCTTAGTTCGGAGCACAGTTTGTTCGAATCCCGCCTTGGTCAGTAAATATTCGTTTTGCAGCTGTATATGAAATGAATCTTTGAACTCCTGCTCTGTTTACAACCTTCAGGTAGCCGCCTTGTTCAGTTCTACCATCAGTTTCCTAGTAAACATGTATTTTTTTTTCCTTCGTAACATTTACGCTAATAAAGAATAACTTAAGGAATCTGAATCATATTTTTTAAAAGTAAAGTATGTTTATGTGCTTTCAGGCTGTCACTACCAAGCTGATATTACGAAGCTCATGCGATCGTTATCGTGCTTTTGAAAATTTTATATTTGTCAAGAAAAAAACACTTTTGATCTTGGTCATTCGTTAAGATTAATAGCTGAATATCAATAGAATGTATAGGCATTAATTTTTTTAAATTTAAATCCAGTCAAAATTATTACAATTTAAAACAGTTGATTAAAGGAATCCGTGAAATTTAGAAAATAAAATAAACCGGAATTATATATATATATATATATATATATATATATATAAAGAAGGAAACATGACAGGACCAATAAACAAAACGTTATTTTCTTGACAATTTACTGTAAAAACATACTGAGGTGACCACCATGGGAAAAGTGGTGTCTAAATATCCTGATATAGGAGAAATTAAAAGAAAAATATTCTCGAAGATGGGAAGGAAAAACCTTTTCCACAAGTGTTGCAAAGGGGATAATTTCATTGCATTTGTTTCAGTCTTAATCAGTCCACTAGATCAGTCTATTGTGTGATGTTGCGAGACAAAAAACTCTACCAAACAGGATCGGTCTTGTCCCACCTTAAAGGAAATAAAATTAGAAGCTTAGGTAACATTTCTTCGGTTGTCTTCAGCCAAGATGTTCTTAGTGACTGTTTTTCTCTTCCCCAAGCACTTAGCTTGGGTTCTCTGATATACTACTCCGCCACTCTCACTTTACCAGCAAAACACTTAAGAGCAGTCCGAAATTTCTTTTATTATTAAGTGATTTATGGATGCCTATTGAATATTAATATAGCTATGAATTGATGGTCTCATATACAAACATATAAACAGAATGGAGTCTGGATTTACAAAAGTTTTACGCTATCATTGTACCTTAATATTCTGAAACAGCACATCGCTTCCACTTACTTTCCAGATCTTCCTGATTGTATAAGCAATTTCGAACTATATGTTGAGAAACGACTGATACTAAAATGCACACACTATATTTTGCAATATGACTAAAACTAAAAGACTAAGTGCCTATAATGTTGTACACGACACCTATAAAAATATAATCAAATAAATAAATAAGATGCACTACAACCCGTCAACGCGATTGAAAATCGAATTGAATCAGAACCCTCGAATACCTAATAAACGATCCCTATATCAAAGAAAAATTCAACAGTAATAGTAATGCTCGTGCACCACGAAAAATACGACATTAAATTCAGAATTAGCATCCTTAACAACCTAATAAACGATCCTTTCCACAATGGATTCTCCAATATATCAAGGAAAATACATTTGAGCATACCTAAGCGAAATTAATCAATGGAATTTGATAAAGTTTATCCAAAAACATTTTTACAACAGTCCCAAACTTTCGACCAAACCGGACAAGCAGTTTTTGATATATATATATATATATATATATATATATATATATATATATATATATATATATATACGAGTATATATTATGTATAATACGTTTTCGCATACAAAAGAAAAAGTAAAAGATGATAAAAATTGATTTTGATGAACAATTTTGATAAAATTGATATGCGACAATCTAGATATCAACCCGCACAATCCCTGAAAATTTGAATTTATCAATTAATCTATAAATGTCACATGGATTTGACTAGAGACAGACAGACACCATACCAAATTTGTTTAAAACGTAAAACGCGAGTGAAAATTTTCGATTCTGAGGACATAATTTTAATTTATTTCCTGCATGAACACAAGGCTTCCTCCTACCTTCGGTAGTGAGGAAGCAAAAAATAATAATAATGTTTATTGATAATATCCAACTATTTTACAGTTCATTTTCTACTTACAGGCATAAACGACCATAAAATACTCAATTACCAAGACTATGTACCTGAGGTACACACCATTATAAGATAAGACCTAAGGGATAGCTAGCAACGTAAAAAACATTCCAACTCCCAAGGGAGGCATAAAAAATGATGAACACACTCCTGGGCCTTCTGATAGGAGCTATTTCACGAAACGGTTTAGGAGATTTAGGAAAGCTCTTTCCCTCTCACATAAGTACTAGTTACCACGTTATGAATTCTCTACATGAATTCATATTTTCTTAACACTGCCAAAAAGAGTCTACAGGCAGAGAAATTCATTAGTAGCTATTTTAGGTCATATGCTCCCAACTTCACGATTGTTTCTGAAAGGTTTCCAATAATGCATTAGCGCAGGATGAACTGAATGATCAGAGAGAACCCGATATTTAAGAAACATATCTATAGTAGGTACTTCATTCGATATATGTTTACATTTCAAGTATTTTAAATATTGCATTGTATCACTTCTTTAAATATAACATCCATTAAAGAAATTATAAAATCCAATAAAGAACCAATTTAAGAATCAGAAAAAAAATTATTTAATTTTTTTTTTCATTGTAATTTACAATTGTAATAAAAATAAAATAAGTAAATATTATATTCTATCTAGTTGCACTTCGATGATTGAGCTAAATTAGGAGTTTATGTGGCCTCCTTCTTTTCAGACGCCTCGGGGATTTTTCTGGAATAGTTTGGGATTAAATGTTATGAGTTAGATGATTTGTGCGAATATGGACTTTGTAATTGAAGGAGGTATACCTTTTCGAGCCAAACCTGCAACATGTAGAATGCTGAGGTCTTCATGGATTTCGTAAATATAATTTGAAAAAAAAATCGATAAGTAATTCGAATGATAATTTGTAAAAATCCGTTTCAACCAAATAGAAGAACGAATAGGCTAAGGGCAACTTGGGAACATGAATTTATAAATGAATAATATGAACCAAAAACTCTTTCATTATTAAGGAGATTCGAAATCCATGATAGAAATGTACCGAAACTGCAAAAATAATATGAAAACATGAGTTTTATTCCGTTTAGGGAAATTTATGGAATGAAATGACAGACTGCGCTGCCCAAACAGCCTGATTAAGCAAGTTAAGACTAAGGACGTAACGTAATTAAGTATAGAAGAATGGACAAGCCTTATGAAGAATCAAATCATAATCCGATAAGAAGAAAAATGGAGAATAATTTAAATCGAAAAAAAAAACGGATCAAAAAGACCACAATCAGGATGAACTCAGGAAAAATAAGTTATTCTCTGCAGATGCCCCACAAAACATTGTAAAATTTCGAATGCTTGCCTCTTGAGTGTTCTAAAGGCCCCCACTTGTAAGCACTACCGAGCCATCATAAACAAAAAAAAATAAAACCTTGAGGAATGACTAAATATATGAAAGACAAATAAAAAGAAATTTGTGATAAAATTTTGCAAATTGTCTTTGTGAGAAGAAATAAAAACCAACATGATTATATACACTTGGTACACAATAAAGTGAAATTAAAGCACAGGCTAATTTATGCATTAGTGCCACGAATGGAGAACTCCGTACTACAAAGCTGTTCAAAATTATCACTCAGATAATAAATGAACAACTACTGTTGTTTGATAAAACGTTTAACGGTTCACGCATCTTAAATTAGATTTTTCAGGTTTGAAACTTTGTCAGTTTGTTTCGTTGAGGTAAGTATTTTTAGGTCAGAACTCATTACCTCAGAAGAAGTAACTTCCGTTACTTAAGAAAGACAACTTTCTTTTTTTTTTATCTTCTATTATACTTTATGAACAATAAAATGAAAAATGCAAACCTTTAAACAGGTACACAACACTTGTTATTAGATTAGATGACAGATTAATTTAGAAACCTAGCCTTCAGCCTAGAAGACCTTCAAGTTCTCACTTACTTAAGTGTGCTTATGAATACGAAATTTTTGAAATTTTCCACTAAGTATAAAATACCATTAACATGAATTATTCATTTCAATCACTTCAGTGCAGTCTCTGGATTCGGCCAAAAATGTCTAAGACTAATCACAGACTCACACACCTAGTTATTATAACAGTTACGACTTAAATATGTATTATCAAGAAACAATTAATTATAAGGACAAGGCAAATTACAACTGGAGTAGGAGTTAAAACAGGAAGTAATTCAGGAATCATAGCCTCAAAAGGAGTTGGATGCGGAATCCCCTGGTCTGTACCTGATGAATTATGAAAGTTGTGTATTAAAATTATCGAAAACTACAAAACGATATTTTTCAAAAACGATTTTTGGCGAAGTGTAACATGAAGTGAAAATTCAATGTGACACAAAAAAAGAAATTTTTGAATACAGCACATCATTTAAAGTGAAGTAATCAATGTACAAGGCTACTTGTAAAGAAATTATTTTACGAAAATTAATTTGTGCGGAACTGGCTAATCCGGCATCTTTTATAAAGTATACTTTTAAACTGATAATTAGAATAGAATAGAAAAAAAACTGTGTTTTTTTCTAGAACTAGGACTAGGATTATAACAAAAATTTATAAATTAAAAGAAAAACATATCTGGCCTAAAAACTGCATAATCAAAAGTAAATGAGCTTTTACATCAATTAAAATAAAAAAACAAATAAATAAAAATTAATTCCTCTCTTGACAAAAACGTACATATACATAAACAAAAACGAAAAAAAAAATTATAAAAATAATGAATTGGTTCAGAAAAGTGACCCTTCTAATAAACTTTTAACCTCAAATTAAAATATCTTGTTTATACAACACCTGCTTGAGAAGTGAGGAGATATTAGAAAACGTGGAATTTGAATGAGGATAGAGAAGAAAAATGGCGGATATCAAAAGGAGGGAATTCCAGAGGACACTATCCGCTCAGTGGTAAGATTTGAATGATTTGATTCAGTGGGAGAAGGTAAAGAGGTCAGATAGGCGCGGTCTTGTTTCTTGTGAGGACTAAGGACTGAGGATTTGAATTTTAGAAAACTGTGGATGTAGGAAGGGTTCTAGGAGTTGAATGGGTTTGGTTAAGGAAAGTTTGAGGAAATATATATAATATATTTACAATTGAAAAACATATGTCATTCTCATAAAATATAGATACATAATGATGTCACCCTCTTCTGCCTTAAAAAAAATCAAATATTTCTAATTAAAAATAAATCAAAGCGATTTCCAATATAAAGGGAAAAGTTTTTCAAAAGCTTGGAAAGGAAATCTTGTTAGCTTGTATTTGAAAAGCCGAACTCTCGGTCCCATCCCACCGAAACTTTAGCGTTGTAGTCTTTTTTTTTTCTAGAATAGAGAAAGAAGAAACTCTTAAAAAGTTATAAGCGGGATTTTAATAGTGCCTTCATTGTTTGATATTAGAAAAACTTTCAAATGAGACAGTTCTTGAAGTCTCTAAGAAGTTCTGTTCAGCTTCGTTTCTTTCTCCTTTTGAAACTGCACAGTGAAGATATAAAGATTGGTTGAATTGAGTATATATTTTTATAAGTCAGCTGACTTAAAAATGTTTATGAAACTTTCTTAACCAAATAAGTCTTTTTAAATGTATTGATGGGGAGCTAAGCTCCCATGTAGCCCTCAAAAAGGAGTGACCTTTGAACAGAGCTTATTTATCCACAAGTCAGTATTCACTAGAGATGTGAATACTCAGAATACTCCAACAAATCTTTGCTGAGGTTTATCCTCTAGACCATAAGCAACCAAACCGTGGCGCATTAGACGGTTACAATTGGCGCATTGCATTTTTTGTCTATATTTTATTTTTATATCGTGGGTCGAATCTTTATACACTTTGAATGTCTTGTCTATAAGTAAATGATATTTATAAGCAAGCAGTGAAAATAGGCAAATGCAAGTTCAAAGCTGATCTCGCCCTCAGAACCAACATATATTGTTCAGAGTTATTTTCCAAAAAGCAAAACCTTCTGACAGAAGTAGCAACATCACCCTTTAATACAAGAGATTCATTACTGACAATAGCAGATTTGTGCTTTGGTAAATTATTAATTTAATTTCGTGATTAAGCTATTCCTTTCCCTCTCATAAGCGAAACATATCCTATACTTATCTCGATATTTCAATCCCTAACCATGAACGTTAGAAAGTCTAAAAAGTGCTCTAGTTATATGGCATATAACGCGCCACATAATTGGGCACAGTCATTGGGCTTATAATCACCTAATAACAAGACGATAATCTAATAAAAGTAAGAGCTAACCTCAGTATCGGCACTCTATAGTAGCTATTACTGTGAGTCGCATTTTTGAGGAGTGTCCTCGGCACAGAAGGATAATGGAGGAATGTGGTGTGCCTCGGCAGCACCCCAGTGCCTTGGGCTAAAATTTACTAAAACCATCGCATTAATTCCTATCATATGAATTTGATTTTTATGTTATAAAATTATTCTTAGGAGAGAACAGGATAATGCTGAGCACTTAAACTTCCTGCCCTAATATCTTTGAAGTTTTTATTAGAAAATAAAAGTTCTTTTCTTACTGGGATAGTAAAGTTATTGATCTGTTAATTTATGCAAGAAGTCAAATTTAATAATTATTTATTTATTATTTTTGTTGTCTCTTTCCTGCAGGCTCATTAGCATCTCCATTATCTTACACTCTGTAGTAGAATTCTGTCATTTTCAAAAATTCAAGTGTTTTTTCTTCTTCCTCTAAATTACCTATCAACGTTGGTGACACATGTAATGTTTTCCTTATATTTGAGAACAGATTACAGTTTTGTAAGATATGTTTTACTGTTCTTTGCACATTACAGCGTTCACATGTTGGAGGTTCGAGTCCTCTAAACAAGTAAGCATGTGAAAATTTACAATGCCCAATCCTTAACGAACATAGCACAGTTTCTTTTTTCCTAAATGGTCTGTTTAAAGCTTTCCATTTGGAGCAGTAGCTCTTTATCTCCCCCAGTTTAAAATCCGTTTGTTTCCATTTTCGCTGCCACATTAGTTGATAGTGTTGATAAAATCAAATATTTACAAAAGGTTATCGATGCTCTATATTGTCCCACTGAGTGGGGTGATATCGAACAGCATTTATGTAAGGAAATAAGAGAAATTAAATATAAAATAGTTTGGTTAATTGATTTGGATACTCTATAAAACTATTACAATATCAGAAGTCAGGAAAAATAAAAAAATACTTAAATACGAAATTAAAATTATAAAGAGCAAAAAAACAAAGGGTCAAAATCATTTGAAGAAACAACGCTACATATAGAGTAAATGATATTTTTGTGTAGCAATAAAAGTATTTCAACAAACAAAAAACTAAGTTAGAAACAAACTGTTCGGCAATAACCCATACGGGGCCACTATTTAATACATCAGGACAAGAAGAACTGAGATATTCGAAACTCCAATTACAAGCAAAGATAATAAGAAAGGGACCATTTTTTACACCAGCATATTAGCAGAATAAAAATGAAAGTCAAAATGTCAATTACCTCAAAATAAATGAAATGTAAAAATTACAAATCAGTACTTGAACATTCGATAACAACGGGACCAAGCACTAGAATCAGGCCGAAAGGGCCCCGAAAAGGGTTTCTGTGATTCTCCGTCTCAAGAAAGAAGAAAAAGCTGATTTCTTGACTGGCATAAAAGTCTGCTATATTGCAGGCATTGCCCGATGCTCGATATTATCCTGTTACTATTCGATACTACTTCAATTACTATTCAAATTTTTTTAAATAAATTATTTCCTTTTTTTTTATTAAAGCCTTTATGTATATATATAATTGCTCACAAAAAGTCAATAAATTAAATCGTTTTTGGTAGTTAGGCATGCAATAATAAACTCTAGCAGTATTTTTCCCTTAAAATGAAAACAAAATAACAGATCCTTCTGAGACCAATGGCTGTCATATTCCGAAGAAACTTTTGATCTTTGAAGCTTAAAATAAAATATATATTTTTACGTTTAGATACATCTGAATGCTTCATTATAGGTAAAAATTTGAAACAAGATTTAAATATTTTCTAATAAAATATTTTAGGGATATAATTTTAATCTGATTAAAATTTAAGATAACATTTTGTTTCGATTTAATTATCAAAAGCTATTGTATTTTTTAGTTACATTTGTCGGTTCATCTGTCGGACCTAAAAGCTCTGTGAGGTCAGATATCGGATTCGGTACAATATCGATAAACGGGACCAAAACATACTGACAATAAACAGGGGCTGATAGGAGAGGCATGTAAGAGGAGACTGACAGATAATGGACTTAGAGGGTGGTGAGAGGGGGCTATATAATGTGTGTTGTCAGTGCATTAGGAGGCCTACCTCATTAACATTCATTAACTACATCTCCTCTGATATTCGTACACATTAGCATGTCGCCTTGTATAATATGACTGTTAGGGTCTTTCTAGCCTCTGTCAGCAATAATTTATTTAATACTATGTTATTGTATCCTAATGTATATCACTTATTGTTGGTGTTTCGTGAGGGAAAGCTATTGCAATTGCGCTGAAACGAGTTAATATCAATAAAAACAAGTTAATCTCAGAAAAAACAAACAAAACAAAAACTAGTTAATCTCAGAAAAAACAAAATGGTTTCAGGACCAGTAGTGGCTCGTAAATAAAATTAGTGTGGGTGATACTTTAGAAAATAGTGAGCTTTGATTTTTAAGTGAGCCATGATACTTCCTACTTAACTACATTAAAAACAGACTAAGTATTTTTCTTTTAAAATTAATTACTTAAACATAATTTTATGATTTAGATGGGATCAGCATAGGTGAATAAGATTTTTGTCCTCAAACATTGTTACCCAACATGCTAGATTATTTGTACTTCATCCTTCACCAACAAAAATATTAGTTTTTTAACTAATAATACTACATTCATAATTAGTGTTTAAAGACAAACATAAAACTTTTCGTTTTATATCGTTTCCCATATCATCTTTTAGAATCATCTTACATACAAGTTTGCACAAAACATTAGACCTAGACTCCAGAAGCTTTCTTAATCGGGTAGGTGCAAAGCCTTTATCTTAATTCGCTACAAGAGATTTAGCGCAGTTTCCACCGAGAGCACATTGCCCAGATCCTGTTGGAATAAGTAGGCTAAACTCAGGGCGTTTAAAACACCGAGCGCGTTTCTAAATTCTAAACTATTCAAGAGAAGTTTGCCGATTCACCGTCACAGAATAGCAATTAACTGAGACAAAGACTAAGTTGAAAAGATGTCAAGGAATTTAAGCAATATCAGGAATGAGCTACACTCTAAGACGACGCGTTTTAGATTGTAGAGAAATTAAAAAAGTTTATATTTTAACCAATTATAATTAAAAAAATATATGAACTATAAAAAAGCAATAATCAATGTATTTTTCCGTATTTACAGAAAAGCTCCAATAGGAATTTGGAGAAAGAATTTTTAAAAAAATTTTCTTTAGTTCGGAAGCAGAGGAGTCAGCCCTCTGACAAAACGTTTGGAGAAGCTAGTTGTTAAAAAGAACCAGATACGGAGAGATCATGGTGGAAACCATTATTCTAGATACTCATGGAACTCTTCATCACTATCTGTATTAAACGATTTTTCAAAGAGCTTTTGGTTCAAAAAGAGTCACTCTACAACCATGAAATGTGTGAGAGGTTCGATTAAATACCTAAAAAATGCGTTTGAACATGGAGATCTTTCATGCTCCGGCCACCAGAGGCGAGGTGGCGGAGGGGACGCGACAAAGGAAGAGGAAGGCTCGATTGCATACATTAAAAGCGCGTTTGAAAATCGGACTTTATCTTACTTCGGCCGCTCGGACGAAAGAGGAAGTGTTACCTACTGCAAGAAGTTATTATTATTTTTGGATACATTTTTTATTGTAGGTAGCCATCAGTAAAAACCGCAAGTTAAGCCCCAAAATATGTTTGTACAACAATTAAATGAGTAAACCATATTTCGGGTTTTTTAAATTTTTTTCGCCAAAAGTTGTAGACCGATTTCAAATGTCCAAAGCTTATTTTTTTCGTATTTTTATATAATTAAAAAAAATGTTCAACCTTATACGTGATAAAAATCCTTGTCGGTGTGTATATGATTATTTTTCACCAGTTTGCTTCATACCTCATTTTTCTAAGACATATACAATTTTTTTTTTCTATTTCTCTACTATCACATTGAGAATGCCCATTTAAATGAATATTTTTTCGCTTTCGCACCTATGCTATGAGTAAAATATTAAAAACCATACTTGTAACATGTAGCTGCCACTGTTTTAGTTTTGGATAGTAAAAAAAAAGGAGTTAAGCAGAAGATGCGACTGAATAATTTCGAATTTATATTTAAATAAATTAGAAATGTTTGCATTTGAAAAGGATCACAAGAGCTAGACAATCAGGTCTAGCTCCTGTCAATAAACATAATCAAAGGACTATAATGATAACTATAATTCGATACTCTAATAATGTAGTTTTGAAATATCAATAATATTTATACATTGTAATTCATTTGGTAATTGACATGACCCAACATAAACATATTATGTGTAATCATAATTTAAAAATAATATAATGCAAATGCATTTCAGCAGTTAAAATTCGTACCCCCAAAAAAAAAATAAGCACTCAGAAATATTTATCATTAAATTTGATCATCATCATTGTCAAGACAATTTAAAGTATTTTTATACCGCTAATTATATTTTTATATCATTATTTTTAATGTATTGAATTATTAACTATTTACTCAAAAATCAATCGAATTGGTTAAATTGTCAAATCAAAAAATGCTAACTAAAAATGAAGGAAAGGAATAAAGAAAAAATGGCTTCAACTTTAAACAAAAAGATGAGTTGTGGGTAAAGGTGGGAAAAAAGTACTCTGAGTAACGAGTACCAAGTATTTTACTCGAATACTTTCATTAGCTAGGATTAGATACGACTAGGGATAAAAGGGGCAGCGAACCGTCTATCCCCAGGCGTACCTAATCCCTGTTTTTGAGAGTATTCAAGTGAAATACTCAATACTCGTTACTCAAGAGTACTTTTTGCCCATCTCCAGCTGTGGGTTTTCCGGAACATCTGAAGAACAATTTTTTTTTTCATTATTATTTAGTTTTTTACCATTAGGTTTGTGAAATTGTTCGACTAAAAAGATACATATATGAGATAAGATTCAAGTAAATAATTACTTTTATAATAAAAAGTAGAAGTTTGGCGATCATAATATGTCGACGGCATTTTTTGAAAAAGGCTTAAGCCCCAAAAATTCCAAATTTGGATTTCAATGTATTATGGGTCTTAAAGACCACCCCTATCGAATAACGTTCAGAATATATAGCAAAAGACTTGGCAAAAAGTACTTTCAGTAACTAATAAAATAACTCATATAAATAATCGCAGAAATGGTTTAAAAATCGACTATAGGTGACCACAATAAGTATCAAATGCTAACGACTCTCAGTTGTCACTCTGGCGATTACCGGTACTAGAAGCCTTTAAAATATATTTTAATTATAAAAGTTTTCCACCTTAATATACTCCTACTTAACACAATAAAGAATAAAATTTATATATATATATATATATATATATATATATATATATATATATATATATATATATATATATATATATATATATGTGCATATATATATGCATATATAAATATATGCCGATGTTATCAGGAATATATGTTATTTGGGAAGAAACCTTTCATGTGTTTCCTCTAAAATTTGATAAGTAGCGCTTAAGCTTCTTCCCAAAGCGATGTCGCTTGTACACTAAACTATTTTTACTTGACTAAGGCGAAGCCACAAGGAGGGTAATGTGTTTAGGCCCAAATTATCCTTTGTGGTCGCGTGAATGCTTTGATACACTTTGAGCTCAAAATACTAATGAAATGCTGTATTAAATGTGTTAAATCTATTCTTTTGAGGGTAGAGATCGCTTTTTTGAGAGACTGGCTCAAGCGATATTCAAGTATTACAGTTCAAATTACTCATTGTTATCCCGCGAATGTTTTGAAACATTTTGTGCTCTAACTACAAAAGGAATGTTATATTATATGTGTTTAATCTGTCCCTTTGAAGGTATCTAACGATTTTGTAAGTGAACTGCACGATCGATTTTTAAGTTTGATGGCTCAAATTATCCAGTGAATTCTCAATTCTCGTGAATGTTTTAAAACATTGACAGCTCAAAATACCGAAAAAATATTTCATCATATTTTAGGTATTTACGGCTTTTTGTTAACGTTTCTTATTATATGATTTGTATGTTTCATGATCATATGTTAACTAATTATTAATAGCCAATACTTGAAAAACTAAAAAGGTTGAAATAAAATTTGATTAAATAAAAAATAAAAATCCCGGCCACGGAAATAAGTTTTATATCTTACAACCCTATTACAACCCTATTAGGGATGGAATGTAGTTGTATATCTACTTAAGCGCATTTGTACATTGTTAGTGAAGTTGAACCTCGGTGTAGTTGTCGGGTGTCTTACTAAGCTTTACGGCACCTTGCAGGTACATTCCGTTTCATTCATCTGTGCATGTCAAAATAAAGAAAGCTCCTTGCATCTGTGCATGTAAACATACAGAAAGTAAATTAATGTATTGAATAAAGAAAAGCCTTCATTTTCGTTTGGATGTTGAAGGTACCCGACTGCAACACTAAGTTTCAATATTTCTGGACGTCAACTCAACTTAAACCCACCAAAGCTCTTAAGTAGATAAGGAAGTATATTCCGTCCCTTAAGTCGAATAGGGTTGTAAGATATAAATGCTATTTCCGTAGTCGGGGTTTTTATTTTGTATTAAATTAAATTTCTTCTCCTTTCAATCTGTATTCACATCGGTGGAAAAAAACAAACAAACATGAGAGATAAAGAGTCTTCCGTTTTATCTCGTTTTCCGGAATTGTGTGTATTAATTTCGTTCTGGATACAACATGAGAATTCGCTGAATCCAAAAGGATGTTTCTTAAAAAAATAAAGTTTCATTGTCGTCTATATCCCGATCATTGAATAGTTTTTGATGATATGTTAAGGATTTTGCAGTTAGCCACGAAGAAGGTATTGATTGCCACAATACAAATCCTTAATAAAATAATATGAGAAATTATTTTTAGTAAACTCTTCTTCTACCTAATCCTATTTTATTCAATTTAATTTATTTTTTAATATTTCAGGAATAAAGTTTTCCTTATTAAATAGTGACAGAAAGATACCCGGAAAACTTGTTAAAATTTATAGAAATAAAAGGGGTTAAGAATTTTTATTTTATTTTAGTTTTCTCTAGAAATATTATTTATCACTCAGACATTTTTCTAAATGACGCAATGCTGAAGGACTTAATGAATATCAATCATAGCCTATATATAAGAATATTGTAGTTTCAATAGCTGAAAGAACTCTTAAGGCTGGAGGGGAACTTAACTATATCTGTTTAATTGGACTTTCAATAAAAGTTATTATTATTTTCAGTCAAAAGCTATTTTTATATATTTCATACAATATAGTGAAACTATATTTTGAATGAGTGAAACTTTAACTTTGATTAGATATTTATAAAAGGCTAAGCGAACCCTCAGGTTCGATACTGATACAACTATCAGTCCACTATCTATAACTATCCACCCACCAACTACCGCCCAAACCCAAAGCAACCCTCCCATATACGTTTAAGTCGACCCCAAAAAAGGTTTATCTGTTTGTCAACCAATGTTTTTTTGTTTTGTTTTTTTAATTGATTCGTTCTTTATTCATCCCGTGAAATTCGCACGTCCATTTCAATCGCCATGATGCTATCACGTCTATTATATTTACTGGTTGCAGTTCACACAATTCTGCGTTGTCTAACCGTCTTAATTCTCCGGTTGACTCAACGTTCTTCGTTCCAAATATTCTTCACCATACTTTCTTTTCGAAAAGCTTAAGGCGTTTTTATTCCCTTAATGTAAGCGACAACGCCTCGCATCCGTAAAGGACTGTAGGAAGTTGGGGAGTGTGGAGGAACTGCATCTGAAATTTCTGACAGATATTGACATCATTAGTTAGTGTTGAACATAGCATTAGACAATTAATGCGCCCCACGAAGATTCGAAGATCGATTCCAACCAAACCTACTATCGTGGCCATCCAAGACTTGATTATGATAAAGTGTATGCATTGTTGTTATTTGGCTTCCCGGGAAAATAAGAAACTATGCCTTCAACAATAGTTTTACTTACTTATCTATTTATACTTATAATATTTATAATCTATAATCCTTTATTAACATATAAATGAGTAATAATTTGGGTTCGCCAATCATTTTGATAGAGTAGAAGAAGCCATATGCCTCAAGGTACATGATC
The DNA here is from genome assembly GCA_948150685.1 of Rhaphigaster nebulosa. Lineage (NCBI taxonomy): Eukaryota > Metazoa > Arthropoda > Insecta > Hemiptera > Pentatomidae > Rhaphigaster > Rhaphigaster nebulosa. The sequence continues at coordinate 187,640,188 of OX411306.1, forward strand.
GGTTAGCTGTGCGCATGATGAGTAAGCAAGCACACCAAGTGATCAAGAAATCTTTGTGACTAGCTGTGAAACTTCAAACAGTAGAAAAATATAACGTAACTGAAGAAAATTTCTTATCAAGATGGTTTGGATTATTCAACCTCGAGTAATGTTCCCAAAAGTGGAGTATACGTTCTCCAGAATATCATCTAAGACAAACCTATGTCATCTACCCCAAAATACAACTCTTTCCAAGGCTTTACTCCCTGTGTAATAAATAAAAAAATAAGTCTAAAAGACGAGTATCTCCTCATTTGTCCAGAATTGTACTCGCGCACAATTACTGGGTCGTACGCATTATGCGTACAGTTACCTGAGAGACAGGAAATTGTGTGCAAATGGATATTTGTAGATTTGTGATTATATATAAATAATGGATGCTATGATTGAAATTTTTTTTTAGCCAAGAAACTAGACTAAATAAGGAATGGCTTGAAAGACTTAGAATTAGTTTTTACTTTAAAATTTAGATTTTACTACATATTTTCTTGAGATGCGCACAGTTCTTCCACATTCCTATATAATAGTTTAGTAAATATTCATTTTTTTAGTTACAGGCACCAACTAAGTAATTATGCAAATGCGAAATAGCAAGCAATTTCCTTTATTTCCTTTAGGATTTCGTTTATCGCAATTATTGTAGATCCCAGATACTTAAATTTATCTATGTATTCAAAAGTGTTCTCTATTAATAATTTTCACAGCATCCCTTAACAGTATTTCTATAATTATAACTTGCTTTATTAAAAATTGTATACAATTTTTAAACTAAGCAGGTGGACAGGCGTTATCTTAATTGTAATTTACAAATCTGCCCTGATAAGTTAAAAGAATCTAACTCCAAATATGATTTCTAAATAAATGTTTGAACCATACTCGAATAGGTGAAAAAAATACGCCTTTTAAGGAATTAAAAAATCCTAAATCCAATGCTTGGTTTTATGGCCAATGCCATAAATCTAAATTGTTGGTTTTAGTGCTTTCTATTGTTATAAAAAGGTGTACGTTTTTAGAGAATTCGGCTGCACTACAAAATCTACTCAGAAAAATAATTTGAGTTAAGACCTTTTAGTTTACCACGGAAGAACTCAATTGTGCAAGAGAGGGACTAGTTGATTATTATATGAAGGTGCACCAATGCAGAGCCCTATAGTTTATTCCACCGCCAGCGGCCCTTTAAACTTAGATGGATGACTGGAGCCCTTTTTAAAGACACCTACCCTATATCGACCACAGAGGAGCTCCCCTAAATCGTTAGGCCCTTCCTGTAAAACTGCACCGTTGGCCAGAGACAGTTCACAAATAAGACATCCCGACCCTCCATGGCCCTTGTAATCCTCTTCCCTTCGGCTTTGCTCAAAGGATAAAGGGCTCATCATCAATTGGTCCTAATTTCATTAGTATTCAAGGTGATTAAATCCCTGCATTCAAATATGGGTGGAGCGCTAAATACTAATTCATTATTTAACTTCCATTTTAATTATCATTCAAATAATTACATTATATATGGATCATAAATTTGTTATTGATCATATTTTTTTAATAAAAAATATCTGATGTGGAAAACACATGACTTCCTTCTACGCCTGTTAAACAATAATTCGGTGGCTCAAAAAGTGATAATCAATTTGGTTACTAGTTTCCGAAGATTGCATTTTCTCAAAAACGACACTCGGCGTAGAGACATCCATTTATTGACACACACATACACACACACACACACACACACACACACACACACACACACACACACACACACACACACGCACACACACACACACACACAAACTCTTGTTTCTGGAGGTCTCATTCCGGTATTACCTATATAGGTATCGGTTTCTTTCAGTAGGTAACAAGTTCCTAAGAGATTTCTTCGTGTTCCCTGGCAACATTAGAACTGTCTATGTCATTTGATAAAGCATTGGAAATCGACAGTTTCGACATTTTAAGTGGAAAAACCCACTAAAATTATATCTTATCTCCTGGTGCAGACTTGTTCATCTCACAAATGGGGTGGAAAACCACTATTTTACACTCAATTTTAACATTTAAAAGAAGCAATACAAATGTTTAATCAGAGTGGAAAAAAAAATTCGCGTTTGTATCCTTTATTACCGAACCATATGAACTCTGTATTTAATTTAATACAATTTTTGAATTAAGGTTATTATGACCTTGAAGTAAAGTATCCCTTTCGGCTCACCAATTTTAACCAAAATCTGGTATATTATTTAAATCAATATATAACCACGTCATAGACCATTTTCTTAATTTTATTCATTGTCTTTAGTACATTTAGTAACGTTGAGTAACTATAGCATCCCATTTTAAGACACATTTACTGCTAAATATGAAGTATTCATACTTCTCAAAACGAACATAATTTTATTTCTCCGTATTCTTTTAAATATTTATTTCAATTTCTTGCCGATTTTTATAGCATCATGCTCTTGTCATTTTTACATCACTTAAAAAAGATAACGAAGTCCGAATAGACCAGTTTCAGAGAAATGTTATTGACATATTAGCCAAGTTTTAACAACAGTAACACAATGCCATAAAAAGAGCTAAACAATATTTATAATGATTAAAAATAATTTTAATTATTAAAATAATGTGTTGATTGAATAATATTAATATTTTCTTATTAACAGCAAATCTATCTGAAGATTGGAACGTTGTAATCCCGAAAGGTTACTTATTGTACTAGAAGACCATTAATAAAATAAAAAAGTAACAACAACAGAAGCCAAGATTGCTTATAAATACTTATAAGATAGAAGATGGCGACCTGAATAATCTATTAAAAGATCATTTCATTTTAATTTTTAATAAAGATGCGGGGTCATTAAAGGATATAATTTTAATTCTAGTTAAAGATAAACTTCACAATCATCAATCGTACAATATATTCCATACTTTAACTGAGATACGCCAAGTATCCGAGCCACCAGGTGTGCACTCCACCTTATAGTACATGAACTAAATTAAGGCATAGTTTGATTCTGTACTTAATTGGGGCATTCATTTCGAGCCTATGCTAATGAGTTGCTTGCAACTGGAGAGCTGTCCAAACTCTTTTAGACACAATTTCTGAATAACAAACATAATTGAAAAACTACATAATCATAATTATTGAAAAACAACTATTAAAAATTAAAAAAAAAAATATTACTGAAAAAACTCATCAAACTATTTAATAACTATTGAAAAAACTATTAATAACAATTCAATTCAGTTTGGCAGAATAAACGTCTATGCAGATTTTTTTTTATTTACAAGAGATCAATATAAATTTATATCGACTTAGGGTTGCACCTTTTTTTCGCTTGAAAGTAACTCTTTTCCCTCAAACTCTTCCAGTGGCATTAATTATTTAATTGCTTTCAGAGAGTATTATTCTTCATTACGGCAAAATAACCCAGTTTTTGTACTGATGAGAGGTAACAAAATCGACTGTAACATTGACCATTGTCCAAATTGCAGAGTTCACGATTCCAACTGATTGAAGTGTTATGACTAAGACATCTATTAGTTTCTGGATGATTTTGCGTTTTTAAAGTTGCGTTAAGGAAGTTATTAAGTCAAAATCTCGATTTCACAAAAATGTAACATAGAAATAAGAATAGAAAAACAGCTTTATTCTGGAACAAAGTTAAAATAACAAAGAAAAAAGAAATAAGAAATAAAAAATCTTAAATTTATATATAGTTATAAAAAATAAAAAAATAAAAATTCATTATTGTACTTCTAATAATATTGCCGAACAACACACACCGTAATTCGGCCGAAACCTTCAATTAGTGATAGCTATATAATATGCTAACGTGAATTAAAGATTTTTCATTTTTTTCTTATCTTATAATCAAGCCTACAGTTTCATCAGGTAATATTACAACGATGGAGGCTCTTTACAATCACTGTGTCTAGGAATAAGTAATTTATCAGCGATGGTTTCTATGGGTTTGTTAAAGTAAAGGAAGAAATCTTGCAAATAAACACATATTTATTAATATTTTTATATCCGAAAAATTTAATATAACTTTAATGACCAATTATCGTAAATTTCAGAAATTAAATTATGTACTTTGGCCTGCTAATCTAAAAAAGAATTAGATATTTTTCATTTCAAAGAGGTTAGAAATGTTCGATTTGAATCCGAATTTCCCTCTAACAAAAAACCTTACCTTCAATTATATGTTTATTTAGTATCATAACGATAATATTAACAGAACAAGAAAAATATTACATCTTTAGTATATGCTGAAGATCTTTAAATTGTCAGAATAACTGCAACGTTACAAAATAAACTATAAATAATTGTTGAAAAATTTAGCTAAGCAAATAACTAAGTTACATTCCCGAATATATATATATATACTACGAGAATGAAAAAATAAGTCATTCGTATAAGGCAAATTTGCCGCATCTTCAAAAATTTCTCATGAAAAATATATTTTATCCGTCCCGAATTTTGATGATTTCTTTACTTTTTTGGACAATTTTACCTTTAGAGGCATTCAGTTACCGGAAAAGACAAATACCACGTGATAAGGTCTCTTAGAAATAATTTCAAAACCTTGTCTTTCACAAAGCACAACACTCAGGCAAGAATAGTTATGAAGCCTGTTAGTATATGTAAGGACATCAATCCAAAAAAACAACAGCAAAAACATTTTTTGACCTGTTGATGTCTAATAACGGAAACCTTTATTAGATTGTATTTACTTATTTAAAGAAATGAGTAACGTCGCCACCACGATTGAGCAACGAATGTGAAATATCGCATTGTTTTTAATTCTTTAGTTTTATTAATTCACCTGAAGCATATTTGCTAAATAAAATCTTATAAACACGAATCTAGGACTCATAAAAGTAAAAAAACCCAATAATAAAATTATTCGCAAGGGAGATGTAAAAGTTAAAATGTAAAATTCTTTTTTGGTTTCCTGACGACGATATAACCAAATTATTTTAAAACATATAAAATATCTTATAGCTAATTAGGACAAATCAGACTTCTCGTGTCAAATTAAATTTTAATATATATATATTGTACATTTGTGTCACTTAATACGTAACGATTCGGGACTGCAACATCGTTTCTTCAGGCTGCTCTTGATAAAACAGAATTATTCAATAAAGGATGTGTTCCTGCCAATATATTTTAAGATGCGATTTTATATCGATTATATAAAAAGTAGTTTATATTATAATAATATAAACAAGCACAACACAATAAAGAACAGAGAAAGTCTGAAGATGAGATGTCCTAGTCCCGAAAGGTCACTGATAAAAGGATAACAGCGTATAGCATATAATAAAAAGTTAAATGATTTTAACAATGGAAGCCTTATTAGGCAAACAATTTTGTTTAAACAATTTTTCTGAAAATCAAAATAGAAAATAAATAATTAAACTTAAAATTAATCATTAATTAAACACGTTCTTATTTAATTTATCGATTATAAGATGGACAAACGCCACCTATGGTTAATAAAATTAGTCTAGGTTACTATAAAAAGAGTAATCGTAGTAAAGATTAAGCTAATAGACAACTAATTCAAGTTGGTGTTATGATCAACTGCACAGAACGTATACCTTCTTACTTCCGGGTACTTTCTTCAAAAAACAACCTCTTGCCCTTCTTTGGAATTTCAAATTATATTCTGGTGAGTAAGTATGTTGCTTCCGTTGTGCATATTATGTTACATAAACTACGTTTTAATTTTTTCACATGAACCAAAATGCCCAAGGCAGGGGCATCATTTAGTTCCATGCTAAACAGTTGGAACCCTATCAATTAAACACGGAGATGTTTTTGCTGGAAAGAACATTTTTTGCAATTTGTGCAATAAAAATGTGCCGTGTGATTTTTTTTTCAAACCGACCAATCCGAAAAGACAGGTAGGTAAAATTAACTCTTCTTGGAATTGTATACAATAAATAGATCGGAATGTAACAATATTTTATTTACTGTAATCCTACTATTTACTGCAACCGCATGTGAACAAAGACACCATCAATGAAGTACTTTGTTTTACATTAGTTGCATTGGGTATTCCCTTATTAATTCTTATAAAATCTCCGTTTGCAAAAAAAGAAATAGTGAAAAAATGTTGTATTTTATAATTATTTTACTTTTTAAGAATTATTTAGTTATTAATCAATTTTGATTAAAAAACCGTTTTTATACTTACGTCTTTTCTTATTTATATCATAAATTATAATTAAAATTATTCAACAAAGCAATTTAGACAATAATTATTGTCTTTTGTTGATTATTTGCACGATTCTGACATTTATCATGCGTATTTTCCTGCATATTCCATCAGATTTCACTGCATATGACTGCAAGGTTTACTGCATATTTCAGGACTTTTTACTGCATGTTATATGGAATATTTTAACCGTTTTTGCTGCATATAAATTCGGTGATTTGTAATAACAATGTAGCTCAGATGTGAAAGATATTACAGTGGTTACCTTAAAATTTATAATTAAATATGGTCAACTATCCAATTCATATAAAATTTAAAGAAACAAATTTAATATTCAGCGTGGATAATATTCCATTGACTTGGCCTTATAGAGGGACAATCAAAATAGTAAATATTTTATTAACGACAACCAGTGAGAGAGGATTATGTAATAGTACACTCTATCAATTTTGTAATGGTAAGCAAAAAACAATACTTGTTCTAACAATGGCTCTTAAATTCGAGTTAAAATTTATTGTGATAAAGTGAGTACTGGCCATTAATTTTGATTAGTAAATGATATTTTAACGTATTATTTCCTTTTAACTCACAACTATTGTTAAGCGTCCTGATTATTTGTTGAAAAATCATTTTTAAACAAAAAAAAAATGGAATAATCCCAAAACTTTGAATTTATTAGGTGGCGTTGAAGATTCGTATTCATTGGAATTATTAAAATTAGATTTCTGTTCTCGATTTCCGCACGCTGCTCTCCCTCAAGATATTCCCTTATTTAATATTATAAAATCTCAATTCGCAAAAAAAAAAAAAAGTATTTTATAATTATCTGTATGTTTAAGAATTATTTAGTTATAAACGAATTATATGTAAAATAATAGTAAAGCGAACTACTCAAGATTCCATTTCTTCTTCTTTTTAACATCCCATACAACAAGAACTAAGCTGGTACCACCTCTCCCTCCCCCCTACCCTCCCAAGACAGAGAATAGAATAGACCTAGAAGCACAATCCTGTTGACATCTTTGATCTGTAAGGGAGAATTGTTCCGCCTTTGAGAGTGAGATCAAAGAGTGAAACTATTTCCAGGGCCTCAGCTCCGAGCATACCTCGCCCCTTCTCCGCATACCCGGCGCAACCCCGTCCCAGCCTCCACAACTTAACCGCAGGACATTCAACGCGCCCTCAAAAGAGCTTCGGATAGTTGGCGCACCGCCTGGTATATATCGTATTCACCTAAGGTTCCAAAGGTGTGATAAAATGAAGAAAGTTATCAATTGATGGAATTAAATTTCATATTATTATCAGTGAAAAAAAGGAAAATCGAGGGAATTAAAACAATAATAATGCAGGACTCTAAAGTAAAAGAGTGTGATAAATTATTTAAAATTCTAAACTACGTGAATTCAGTTATGGAAATTCGTTAAGTTCTGAATAAAGAGAATGAAAATAATAATGTTTCGATGGCAAATTAATTAAATTTAAAAAAGTTGATAACACTAGTAAATAATTCTAGTCTGTGAAATAAATTAATGATTTTAGAGGAAAAAATGGCAGTCGTAAATAAAGGCTTTATTAAAAATATGCCAAACACGTGGACCTTAAATAAAGCCTTTCACGTGAAAAAAAACTCAACCAAACCTATCTGAAAAAAATATACTAGATGAAAAAAACACAACAATATCAATCACACGCATTCTATATATATATATATATATATATATATATATATATATATATATATATATATATATATATATATATATATATATATATATATATATATATATATATTATGTATGTACGTACATAATACATAAAAAAAAGCCGACTTTTATGAAAAATAAGAATAAAATGTAAAAATAAGAAAAAAAAGTTTTATGCATGAAATTTAGACGTGAGGGGGCTGAAATCTGTTTCATCGATACACCTGAATTCTGGCACAAATATGAATATAGTTCATACTTCTATGGCTTCGTACTAAACAGATCAGTGAAAAAAAAACTTTAGTATTCAGTTGATTATTATTTATCCCTGGACACTGCATTGATATTATTAATATTTATCTTTAAAAACGATTTATTTTAGGTAAAGTTAGGAATCTCAAAAGTGAAAAAACTATCTGTTGTGATGATTCATTAATTAGAAATGACATTTTTAAGTAATTAATCAAGTAATAATTTTACTAATACATAAAGTGTGAATGAATATAACGAACTTTATAAATTTGACAAAATAGTTATGTTATGCACGTTTCTGCATAAAGAAATTACATTGAACTTTTAAAAAGCAAGTATTGGAAGAGAATTCGATAAACTTATAAAATAAGTAGTGGTTTAGAAAAATAAATTAAATTAGAAACCGCAACATTAACTACTACGATTTAGGAGTTGCAGGCAGGCTGTGGTACAATTCACCTGATGCAGCTTATTCCTGGAATTCACGTTTTTAATCATCTCGTATCTGTTTACGAGATTTATAATTACAATAATTTGTATTTCACACCTTCGTCTTTTATTAAGAGTAAATAGTGAAGGAATAAGAAGAGAGTTTAAAAAAATGTATAATCATTAGGTACGTATTACTGGTATTACTGATTGTTTTGGTAACTAAATCCTACGCATATTATTATTATATTTATTTATTTTATTTAAATTTATTATTATTATTATATGTATGTGTATATATATATATATATATATATATATATATATATATATATATATATATATATATATATACACACACACACACACAAACACACACACACACACACATGAATAGTTAGTAAATGGTTTACAACCAGCAAATTTTAGAATTTTGGACAGGTTTTTCCTAATTCCGACCATAGTGCATTGGGGATTAATTTATCTCTTGAGCGAGAGCAGCGTGCGGAAATCGAGAGCAGAAATCTAATTTTAATAATTCCAATGAATACGAATCTTCAACGCCACCAAATAAATTCAAAGTTTTGGGATTATTCCATTTTTTTTTTGTTTAATAAATGAATTTTAGAAATTAGATGCAGATAATTATAATTTAATTTTTTAGCACTGTCAAATAAATCCCCATAAATATGAAGAAGGAGAAATATATTATTAGTGTCAGGCTATGACCGACAACAGAAGATAAGGTCGACCGCTAAATAGGCATAAAACTTTTAATGATAAATATTTAGAATAACCATCAACACCCTTCTTGAATAAGAGATTGATATGAAATTTTTATTATATATTGTTTAATTTCCATAAAAGCTAAAAAATGAAACCCAAGCGGTTTTAGAAAACGTTGACTTGAATAAAAAATGTTTATTATATCCTATCATCTTCCGGATTTAGAAAATTGTATAAAGCATATGATTGTATGTTTCTTCACCATTTCGTTCAGCCATATGTATTTGAAAAATACCAATACAAGTTCTGAGATTCTTACTTAGGGTTTAAACTACAGAAAATATTCAAGGAAACACCTAAAATCCACAAGGCCTACTTCAATACAAACCACCTGAGTCATTACGATCCAATATAAATTGTATATTTATTACAAGGACCTAGAGAAGAAATAAGGCAGGATATCCGGTCCCTGAGACGCGTTGATATTCATGAATGGGGGACGGTATTATTTCAAGTGGGATGAAAGGGCGGGACAGGTGGTTCTGGTTGTAAAAATACCTGACGGCCTTTGAGGCGGCACCTCCCGATAAATAATGCAGGAGCGGGAGAAAGGAGAAGGATAGCTGGGAGGGGAGGCTCCTTCTTCTGTCTCCTAGAGGTGGGGGTGGAGAGGGGTTGGGATTAACTGCACAACGGTTAACCTTTATCAGCCAGTCCGTTTCATCGAAGAGCCACCACATCTCAGAGTAAATAACGCAATACAACAAGGTAAAGAGTAAAGTAACTATTTCAGACATCACGGGCTAATTTCACTAAAAAACGATAATAGATTTATAACGTGTAAAGGAACTTCAGGTAATGTTTTCATCAGAAATATAAATAAATAATAATAATAATTACAAAGTTTTCGAATACTTCGAATCACTTTCAGGTTTGAAATCATTATAATAATTATTTGGTCCAACAAATCATGAAATAATCATTATTTTTTATCAATAAATTTAAAAATCATCCCTTATTTATACATAAAAATCAATCTTTGATTCCAAAAAAAAAAAAATGATCACTATCTGAAATCTATTTTAAAAATAAAAAATAATAATAATGAATTCTTCATAGAAAAAATATCACTCAAAAAATAAAAATCGGACTGATTAAAAATTAATTTTTGTCTCACTATTTGCTCTGTTTTTTACATAAACGGAAATTATGGAATATCATACAACATTAAACAAAACAAAAATTCTATGGACAGTTTACTTGTCACTGGTAATCTTATATTTGTGTGTGTATGTTTTAATTTATCTCTCCCAATCTCTCTTCATAATTCTTAGAATATTTAGGTCTATTCACGAATCCAGAATTATGTAAAATTTAGCTAGATTTGATTCATGATTGACAGTGTGATTACAAAATTAATTTTTCCATTTCTCTATCAGTATTTTTATCTCTTATTAGTCCATATCCAATTTATCGCTATTTATTTCGGGAGTGAAAAGGAGAAGAAAAAAAAGTCGATTGAAAGACTATGTGTGATGCTGCAACATGTAAACAAACAATTACAGTTTCAGATTTAGAAATCATTAAAATATGATAAGATTTTTAAAAAATATTACTCTCAACTGCTCATTATTACTGATCGAAAAGATATTATATAATGACCAAGGCATGATTTTTCAGATGTTGATAACGAAATAAAAACCACTGTTGATAGCAATCATATAATTATTTTTAAAATTAACAGATACAAATTTCGATCGGATTTAATTTTGATTTATTTATTTTTTATTAGAAATTTTAAACCCTGCTTATAAACTTATCAAATACAGGATATTATTTTAGCACATATTCTTTCAGCCGTAATATTACGTATACATACAGACTCATATGAATGAAGTTTCTGTTACTCAATTTAGACTCAATGTTATTCAATTGGCCACAGATCTTCCTCGAAGAGTCGTTAGAATTTTTAATTAAAAATGAATATAGTTGATTCAACACGAATGCAAGTAACCAAGTCAAGATGCGCAAATGTACATTATTATTTAGTCAAGCAGTCAGGTTATCATTGCTACAATGTTTGATTTTTTTAAAGATATACTATACCGAGTTCGTTTGTGCCTAATTCGTTCAAATTTCTCAGTTCGCATCATCAACTGATGTCTACTGTTTGTGCCTTATGTTGACTCGGTCTATAAGCAACTGCGATATTTTCTACAATATTGCTTCAACCTCTAAGCCGAGAAAACAAAAAACTGTTCTTACACTTAGACCCGAATTTGTGTTAATTTTGGATGTTTTCAATTCAGCAATTTCAATTCTCATGACGGTAACTTTATTTGGTGTGTACTTCAAAGTTTGTTCAATCAAGTTCAAAATATACCGTCTTGTCTAGCAAATAATGTCCTACCATCAATAGTTCTATCGTCGCCTGTTCGAACTGTGAGAATTGGCTTTAGTTCCGAGACGTGCCCACGGAATAATTGTTGGCCTTCCAATTTGGCAAAACCAGTGATGGTGACCTGTAGAATAACTCGCTTTCCTGTCTTAGTTGGCGTGCATAAGGAAACGAATAAAATAAAGCTGTTGATATGTAGTCTGTCACTGAGTGACCGTTGTATGATAGAATGTAAAGAGCGAAATCCAAATTTATGCTTCGAAAAATATGTTTGGTCCGTTAATACGGTAACAAGTATTTTGCACAGTAACTCTACAATTTTGATACAAGCAATTCTTCATTGGCACCTGTTACAGATTTTAGTGACAATCAGCAAGTATAACAATTATAAGAAAGTTATGGCACATTAGGCATGGATGACAATATTCAGCAGCACTTCTTCCCAGTCTTGATTAAAGTGCCGTAAATCGCGAAAGAAGATATCACTTCCAGCTCCGTTTTGGTCACCTCCTTATATTAATGGGGATGACAGCCGTAGCCATATCGGTTATCAATCTGTTGGTATGACTGTGAAGTTTAGCATGCAAGTGGGGATAGATAGGAAGTAAGTATGAGTTGGTGGTTGGTGTAATAATTTACGTACCAAGGAACTTCTCTTATTAGTTCGATTACATTTTGGAATGAAAAGACTGCAATTTTTGGGTGCGTCTTTTTTGCTGAACCATAAGTCTCTTAGGTGGAGTGTGTCCGCATGGGTTTACGTAAGTATGTGCATGTACCATATTTAGTTTCTGTCTAATTTTCACTTTTGACGAGTTGGAAAAACATGTGTACACTAATTTCAGACATTGGTTTGAGTCTTTCATTTCATTTTGTAGTTCCAAATCATTGGTCAAAGATTAGTCCAAGGTAATTTACGGTCTATGTCTGAAGAATTTTGTTATTGCCTTTAAATATTTAATGATTATATATCCAACTGATCCTCACTTTTGTTTTAATATTAGGAAATTGGCTCTGAATTACAAGCGAATTCGTTCATTTTTGTTTTATCACAACTAAAGGCGTGTGTCGTAATAAATTCAATAGAAATGAATTATATAAAATTGTCATTTCTACGATCAAGACCGGCACTAGGATTTTTGCCAGGGGAGACAACCTTAATCTAGCCACCCCTTCTTTCACCCTCCCTCAATAAAAGTCAAAAACAATATTTTACGCTGTATATTTCTAAATAAATGCCATAACCTCATAACATTAATTCATTTTATTGAATGAATTAAAGTCAAAACAATAAAAAAACAGATGCAAATATTGTTTTACTTAACCTAAAAGTGAAATTTCGTTCGAAATTTTACTCTCACTATAATTCTGCCGTCCGGGGCAAGTGCCCCCTTTGTCCTTCCCTTAATCCGGCCGGCCCTGTCTTGGAGTAGAATTTGAAGCACTGTGGCTTGAACAGCGTGGAAATGCGCCTGGAGCAAGGAAGCCAGTGGCAGGGGTGCCAGCCCCTCAAATATAATCCAATCATTCTGTTGGCAGAGAACAGGGTGCCCGTGATTAGAGTCATGAAGGTGTAAATCTAATAACATATCTAGAGTGCCGTGGGGGAATATGTATGACGAGTAACCATCCTGTATACTTGTTTGGACAGTCCACCCTTAGTGTCAATAAATGTTTATAACACTCAGGAAGGCAGGAAAGATGATATTTTATATTGAAAACCACAAAGCAATAGTGAAATAAAAAGTTTAATCCATTTACAATTGAAATCACATTTGATGTACAAATGCATTAAACAAAAGTATATATTAGCATTTTATTTAATATAAATTTCATATTAAACAAACGCAAATATATTATAACATTAAATATATTTCTTATTTCTGCTACATTTTATAAAATAATTAACTTATTAGGATTTTTTCCATCAAAAGATCAATGGCAAAATCTCATCCAGTAAACTCTATTGGATAAACAATCCAATCCAGTATTCCTCAAAGCATTATTTTTTTTCTTTTCATTTTCATGATTTTTGTGAAGCAGTTGGAATTTTCAAAGAAAGAAATCCCGCAGTTCTGTTAATTAGAAAGTATTCTTGGGCCTTAAGACTTATAAGAACATATGCATGGTAAAATCAACAATGCGCGACATTTGAATAGGAATATGATGGGTTTGAACGAGATATTTGTTTATTCGAAGACACCTACGGCTGAAGGTTTGCAAAAATAACACATTCCGTAAAATGCTGTAAATGCTAAATATGTAAATTGCCAGCGCCAATCTTCCGGATTTAAAATATTTTATAAGGTAATGGCTAGGGAAATTGGTAAGTTATTGTAGTTGCGAACAATTGTATGTAAACAAAAATATATGTTTAAAATATTATACCTAAGCTCAGTTTATGTTTGTTGCGAATTGACCAATGTGTATGAAAAATAAGATTTCTTTGTACTGTTTCCTTTATTTTCCCGAAAAGAAGATATAATCCTGACATCCTGACACGAAAATATAAATAAAAAGAAGATACATAAATATATCTAATTCGGCACTGCCTATGTCCTTTCTTAACTACATAAATATTCTAGTAAAGATCCTTTCCAATATGATTTAAAAAAAATATATTTATTAAAATTTTATAAAATACAATTCAATTTTGAAATCGAATGAATGATAAATAATTTATAACATAGATTATTTGGTCAAGATAATTCATACGATTTTAATATTCTTGAGTTAAATTAAATAGGAGCCTATGTAATTTAATTAAATTGTTACGTTAAAATTTCGTGATACTTATTATTTTATTTTAATTTCTATATTAATACAACTTTTGAGAGAGTTAGTGAGGGCGTAATATTAGAAATAGTTTTAAGTTACGTGATAAATTTAATTACGATCCCAAAACAGCTGTGCGATATGCAGAGATGAGAGAGAGACCTCGCCAGCTGGGAGGAGACAAGTGATGAGAGAAGTCGGAACTTTGATCGAAGTGCACGAGGTGCGGGATTTGTTTTCTCTATCCTGTACGATTTAACGAGATTTTTTTGTTGTGGTGTGCGTCCAAGGCGTTAGAACTTCGCGCCATACGAAAGTTTATAGCGAATTTCTCGAAAAGGACGTCACCGGAGAACAAGAAGAACCGAGAAAATAGGACTGGCTGCCCCATCTACTTCTTCGGATTTGTAATTTTATTTCTTTTGTTATGATTATAATTGTACACATTAAACTAAGGATAGTAATTTTGTTTTTGTTTGAGTCCGGCTGGAATAGTTTATTTTGTTTGTTTTAAATGTTTTTATTTTTTTTGGTTAATAAAAGTTTATGTATATTTTTTTTTCAAACAAGTTGATTTATGTCATTTATTATATTATCCTGGTATTATTATATTTTATCATAGAAAATTTAGGAATGTCCATGTGAAGGGTTTAGTGCTTATATCAATATAGAGTCACACTGAGGCCCTGAGTTCGAAGCTATCTCCGGCAGGTTTCTTTTTTTTATTAATAATTAAATTAATTTTTTTTATCATTATTTTTTTAAGTGACTTAAGGGTCTTTTTAAGAATTTTTAATTAAATTATTTTGTTGAGCAAGACGATTAAATAAGTATTTCTTTTTTTTGTTAAATTTATTTTATCATTGTTTTAATTTATTTATATTGGTATATGTTTCCTTGGTTTTTTTTCCTTATAATTTTTTCTTTTAGGGTTTCACTATTTTCCTTAAAATAGTGTGGCGTCCGAACTTCAATTATTTTCTTTTTAGAAAGGAGATATAATTGTATTTTATTTTTGATTGTTTGGCGAAAGTAGGAGGGTTGTGGATTATTTTTTTTTTTAATCTTGGCGTCGCGACTGGGTTATCGGCACAATATTGCCCACCCCGTCGGGGGACGGAGCGTGGTAGCAAAATTAAGGGCATTAGTTTTAGTAATCTTCTTGCCTGCACATTTTATTAGTTTATTTATTGCGGACTTTGAAAGGCGATCCATTGATTGTAAATGTAGTATTAAACAAGTGTAGAGGTAAAAATAAAAAAAAAAAGTAAAAAATAAATTTAAGTTCAGAAAAATTATTTTTATGTATCTTGGAGTAGGGATAAGGAAAATATCGAAATATTGTATTTAGGTATCGAAAGCCGGTATTTAAAAAAAAAAAAAAAAAAAAAAAAAAAAGGAGAAAAAATATAAAATAAAAATAATCTGTAAGGACGGTAATTTCGACAAACAAAAAACCATAATTACTTGTAGTGAGGTGCGTTCTTGTTTTTCAATAGTGGCCGTGATCTTGGGATGGGATATCGAAAGCCAAATATTAAAATCGAATAATAATATCAATATTTTTTTAACATCGGCATAAAAATATCGATATTTAAAAATATCGTCAATATATTTATAAAAGTGTAAAGTAGAGAGATTAAGAGGTAATCTATTTATTAATATTTAAATCCCGTTTGAAATGTAATAATAAAAACAATATCTTAATTATATAGGCATAGAAATATTCATATTTCAAAATATCATTAATTCGTTTAACAAATTTAAAAAAACAAACATAAACGTATTGGAAGGAGATTAAGAGATAACCTGATTCTTATTATTTAAATCCTGCTTATTATTATTTAATAATGATTTCGGTAGACTAATATCGATATTATAACAATAATTTCTTAATGGCATGGGCAGACAAATATCGATATTTCAAAATATTGCTAATTCTAGTATCAAATAAAAAAAAAAAAAAAATCTATACGAATCGGAAGGAGGTTAGGAAATAAGCTATTTCTAAATATTTTAATTCTGCTGTAAATTACTAATAACTTAATAAAAACAATGTTTTAATTATATCGGTACTGAAATATCGATATGTGTGTCCCTTTAAAAGATTATAAATATCGAAAGTTTTTCGATACGTCGAACAACTATTTCGATATATTCAAAAACTATCGATACTACATAAATTGATATTTTTTTCGACATTCACATCCCTATCTTGGACGAAATTAACTCAAAAATATACCTTGCATCCACATACTAAAACAAGCTGAATTGAAAAGGTTATGAACTGCAAATGTAGTTTTAGATTCGTTTGGATTTATTGGAGCTATCGTCTCATAGTGAATTGGGCATTTACAATTAAATAAGCTAAAGAAGAATTGTCTCAAAAACTTATATGTTCCTCACGACTCTGAGCTAATCACTAAGTTTATATTCTTCGAATTTGATCAAAAATGGTTTATTAGTTTAAAAAGTACGGGAGGACCTTAAAGTAGGGTGAAATGACAACGACAGAAAGATAAATTTTATAGATCAATATTTAGAACCCAAGATGGTTCCTGGTAGATGCAGTGAGAACTCAACGGAAAAAAAAATTCTACTTCAGGTGGTTGAGGTAAAAATAAAGAAGCCATGTTCGTCTTTTATTTTATATATTAATATGCATTGTGTACATTTTTTATATATTTTTATCCTTCAAAAACAGTACAAAAATTTGACAAAAGGTATGTGAACTATATGAATATCTTTATTAATTATTTAACCATAGATTAAAAAAAGGACTTCTGTTAATCTCAAGAAAATTTGTTTTATTAATAACATTACGTACAAATTTTACTAAAAATATATAATAAACATGTGACGTTTCGGCCATTATTTGGTTTTAGCCATTTTAAAACTTTTACATTCATTTATGTATTTAAAACGCTCACATCATTGGTCCAATAAAATTAATTAATAGGTATCAATTATTACAACTTTTTTATAAAACTGTTTCTTCCGAAAAAACATATATTAATTGATTAGTATAGTCATATAGTCAATTTGGCAAAAAACATCAAAAACAGAATATTTATTAAAACACTATCCAATATTTTTTTGTATATATAAAATTATATCTATGCAAAATTTCTTTATATATTTCACTAAAAATATTTTAGGATATCACTCATAACAAAGCACCATTCACACTTTCAGTGAGCTTTCTTTCTGACATTTTGCAATGTTTAAGATTGTCCTTGTCCTTAAAATCAATAGCTATTTTATTTGCAGGTTTTTATTTTCATCTTTTAAAACATGAACATTTAAAAATATATATATATATATATAAATCATAAATATAGGGATATCTTTATGAACCAAATGAAAAATAAAAAAAATCATTCATAACAGAATATGAAAAAATGTAATTTCAAAGTCTTAGTTTACTACAGAATAAAAAAATAACTTTGACGGTTTAATCAGAAATATATATATATATATATATATATATATATATTCTTTTTTTTTTTTAAATAAGCAAAAGAGACATCACTGGAATCCACGAAAGCCCAATACAACAACCTCACACTGAACCGGGTATTGTTTACAAGACACTGTCAATGATTATAGGACGATATCAGATGACTGTCACCTTGTCACCGTATAATCACCCGCTGTTGTAATCAGCTACCGCAGAGTAATGGCACGGCCTCTCATAATTCACGTATTAATTACAGGTCCGGCTCCTGTCCACGTCTTGTTACTAGCTGATGGATCAGGTTTCCTTCCTCGTTGTTGTCCCGTAGCGGGTTAGACTCCGTAAATCAGAATGATTATATATTCGGTCAGATAAGATAGTTTGAGAAAAAGAATTATAGAGATAACTTATCAAAAAATAAAGTTATTATTTCCAATGACGAAGGTAAAGGTTACAACATATTCATTTCAGGATACAATACCATGCATGGATTAATAATCTTTTAAGGAATCTACACTATACACGTCTCCATTGCATTTGTCAATTTGGCCTTATATGTTCTACAATTGATTGTTTAGAGTTAATTCCAGAAAGGTCGGATTTTAATGTGAGAGTTTTAATATAGAGCTTTTGAAAAAAACGAGAGAAAAGGAAAACAAAGGGACCCTTTGGCCAATGCAGCTAGGTTTTCTCAGTGAAGGTGTAGACAGGCAATCCGCCTATTAAATGATTCAAAGAGCTTTTCTCTTTAAACGTAGGGACTGATAAGTGATTCGGGAATAAACAATGGTATCTAAAGACACGTTAGTTCGTAATCCTACTTTGTCTCTGGCTGCCTACTGCATTTTAGAGTGTCTGGTAAGATTCAGTTGAGAGTGAAGAGACTAATGAATTGTATGCAGTAGCCTTTAGCTCCTCGACTCTCTCATGTCTCCATTTGGTAGGTCCAGTTAAAGTGGCATTACCCTCTTGTTGACAGCAAAACTTACTAAGTGTCTTTTCTCTGCAATTCATTAGAATCAGAAAGCTTATATTTTTTATTTTATTACTTCGCGGTCCTCGACCAGCAGTTTGAATATCTAACCCTAACCTACCAAATTGTATGCACCTATCTTTTCGCAAATCATTCATTAATCGATTAATCTCTTTCTATAATCTCATAATTCTTTCAATCCATATTTTATCCTTTATTAAAGCGTCCTTTCATCACCACTTATTTCTTCGCCCAATCATTTGTTTATGAAGTACTTTATTGCGTCAGACAAAAAGGTTGGTCCTCTTTTCACTGAATGATCTTAAACTTCCGGTCGTCACTTTTTTTACTAACAAGAGGAGTAACAAACCAAGATAATCACAGATTCCGATCACTTTTATATATGTTTTACGTCCCCTCAATGCTTATGTAAAGTGGTAAGACACAATTCGCTATCACTCTTGTAAATTTAAGTAAGGTCAATTGATGCATTATAAAGGAATGAATTTTTATGTCCAGGCAAATTGTGACTAGACCTTTGCTGATTGTGAGCATAGAAGATAAACATACTTATGAAGGTCGTTCAGGAAAGTAGTTGGTTCCAAAGCAGATAGCATATAAAATCAGATAATTTTAGTGAGTTTAAAATGTTCCATTCGAAAATAGTTAATTAAAAAAATTTCACCAACGGGATATACTTTCGATAATAATGACATCAATGATAAGTTTTCAAATACTGTAATTATTTTCAGTGTATATTATTTTAATTCCTATTTTTATGATAATTGTAACTATTTAATTGAATTCCATTTTAATATCATTACCAACTTTTGAATATTAAATATTTTATTGCAAAAAATAAGTAAATAATAATTATAGAAAAAAAGCTCAATTGAAAAAAAATGTCATCTACATTAAATTAAATTAATTTAAAAAAATTAAAGAACCCGTTATTTAATCATTTATCATCAGAGACATGAAAAACAACTAAACAATACAAACAAAAAAATACTTTACAACTTTGAGGATTCGATCTTTAGCACTGTTATCAGACCAGTTACAGCGAGGCCACAGCCACTGATGAACAATTACGATGAACAACTAACGTAACAGCTATCAAAGCGAGTTGTGTCTTACCACTTTATATGACCATTGAGGGAACACTGCCTTATAACATATATAAAAGTGATCGGAATCTCTTACTTCCATGTTGGTACTCTCCTTGTAAGTCAGAGTAAAAAAAACCGTAATTGTTTTTACTGAACACTAGCTCTTTGTGGCGAGCGATTCATCCTGATATAATAATACCCAGAGCGAACGGCTGCGTTGAGTTGATTGTCCAGTTTCTTTCTCCTCCATACCCTGATTTAAAGATCTTAGGTAGTCTATCTGGGACAGAAAGGACCCGTCATATAGGCATCTCCTAGAATTCCGGTATTCTCCAGCTTACCTATCTATTCAAGGTCGATATATATTCGTGTAGGTTTTTCAAGGAAAAAAGTCAGCAACCTCATGCTGGATTTAAATGTAGCTAAAACACATTTGGCCTCCATGGTATTCTCTAGTCATCGATGGAGAACTTTCATTTGAAATTCCATTAATTTTTTCCATGGAAGCTAGTCAAAGTTAATGTCTTCTGAGATTTTTGGCAACTTTATAAATACAAGTACGGCTCCTTCAATATTAAACTACATAATAACAAAAAATAACTATAAATAACCAAGTGAACATTTAAAACATAATTTTAAGTCGTTTGATTTGGAGAGTATATATTTATGTATTTGCTATATCTTCGAAAAAAAATAGCATGTGATACCAGAATCAATAATATTCTTAATAAATTCTGTGTAAAATGGGACACAAACACAAAAATAACTAAATTAAATTTTATTTCTTAAAATATATAAATAAGTGCCTCTTGAACACATCTTATTTTTTTTTCTAATAAATTCCATTTCGTGTTTAATTATCAATGATTAATTATTTTTTAATGAAATATGCTTATCTTTTTTTCGTTAGAGAATTTCTTCATTACTAATAACCACATAATGTGCATAGCCAGCGATTTTTGTACTATTTTTTTTCTTTTTGGAAACGTGATAAGTAATTTTAAAATTTTCTAATGGGCTTTCTTACAACTTATGGCCGCATAATAATATGCAACCCACTTCTTTTATCCACTGTTTATTTGTCCTTCCATTTTTCCTTGTGATAATATTGAGTACTTTCTAGTATTTGGGTATTAATCATTCTATTTCAAATTAGGTTGCACTAATAACTGTTCGGTAATTGATAACTAGGAAATACTTGATAAAAACTCTTAATTTAGTTCATTTTTCGTCAACTTTTTTAATAAATATAGCTTAAACATACCCAAAAGTGCAACGAAGTGCAATCGCCTAAAAGATAATACGTTGCAGTTTCATTATTTACCTTGCTTGGGCAGCCTGATAAAGTTTCATTAAGACAGGAGAGCGCATTCCAGGCGGGGAATGTGCGCCGCTTAATTGAGGGACCCCGCATTCCCGCGCATAATGACTCATAGCGCTCCCGTGTCCTCTATTAAGAGCGACCAATCAATCTCACCGGCCCGGGGCGCCTTTTATTTCATAAAATATAGGCAAATATGACGTTGTATTACAATAATAAATGAAATTGAAAATTACCAATATTATCTCGGATTGACATTTAGCTATGAACGATGGGTCAGAGATGAAGAAGTAAATAATCCAGCGGCACCTCCTTGGTGTCTTTTAATCAACTAAATTTTCGTAGCTTCAAGACCACGAGATATATAATTATGTTTAGTGATACGAATATGTGACCTGATATCAGTGCCGGATTTTTTCAAGAAAGGTGAAAAAAATGTCAAAATCTTATGTGATTTTGCAGTTCTTTTTTCAATCTTACAACTTTGACTAAGACTCATTTTTCAATCGCATTAATTCAAACAAACTTCTCCGTACAAATACCAATATTCTTTATTACTGTAACTAATAATCTACGCAGACCTTACTACATTGGCATTGCCATCAAATGCCACACGATCAAATCATGTAAATCACTGCCGAACCATCAAAACTTCAAACACAGTGCGGTAATTACCATGCATGCCTGACAATTAACTTCAAAATTCAGAAACGTAAAACACCAAGCTGATATGGTTGAAGAATGGTTTAGGTGCGTAACGAAATTGTAAATATTCTGTCATTGAGAGAATGGCTCCGAAATTTCAGTGGGTGTATTATTTTTCTTGTGTGAGGAGTGTGATAATCTCAATCACTTTTAATAATCTTGAATAACATATTAAAAAAAAAAAAACTCGTTTCTGTCGCTTGATTTCGCAGAAAAAAAAAATTCATCTTACAAAAAACTGAGGTGAATAGTAAATATATAGAACTTTCCAATTTCTAAACAAGATGGTTGTGCAGGAAAACAAGCGGAAAACAAGGAGGCTGGAGACAGTGATCAGGGGTCGAGGAAATTGTAGGGAAGCCGAGCACATATTGGCCAACTAAAGGAAATCGATGGAGGGTACCATCAGCAACAATTTATGTAGCAGGAATCGATATATCGAATGCATAGCGCGGCTGTAGGAGCTTCAGATAGTTTGGAATTATTAAAAGATTGTTCACAAAAGGCGCAAAACTCGATATTTCATAGTATCCTTTTGTTAGAAATCAATTGAATATTCTTTAAATGTTTTAAATTTATCACATGAAGCTAAATTTCCACAAAAATAAATAATTTGTACAATTTAATGGCGTTCTCTGAGAGCTCAATAAAGTGATCAAGTAATAAAAATTACACCCGTTTTACATATTCTCAACAGCCTGTTTTAATACGTTTTATTTCATTTCATTTCATTTGCTTTATTGCTTTAGCACTCTCCGTATTATACTCTATTCAGTCTAACCTAGGGTTGGAATATCGACACGCGATATATCGATATATCGGTATATCGGAGTTGAAAAACCGATATATCATATCGTTATCTTAACATCCGATATATCGATGATATCGATATTTTACTACGATATATCGATCACACCATATGCTAAACTATATAACAGTAGAATCTCGGCAATTCACATCCCAGTAATTCATATAGATTTTCTGGTCTCTTGAAAGTCTCCCTTTATTTCGTATAAATACACTGCAATCCGGTTCTTCCGATAATTCATATTTATTTTCGTCTTCCAAGTAATGTAAACGCCTTATAATTCGAATTTTCAAACAAAAAATCTGGTCAACTCTAATCTTTTCAAGAGGAGAGATGAGTGGGTGAGAGAGGAATCGTTTCTATGAATTTCGGTCGGTTTACCCTTTTTTTTTTTTTTTTCTATACAATTCTCTTTAAATAAAATTGTAAAAAAACCTGTAACCATACTGTTATCCGACAACATAGATTTAATTAAGTTAATAATTAATTAAGTTAATAATTAATTAAGTTAATAATTAATTAAGTTCGCTCATGACTGGCGAATCCGCGAATGCAAGGTGCTTTATAAACAAAAACTTTACCGAACGCCTATCGTGCAAACACAAAACCATGTATCATAAGTGAAATTTTCAACGAATGGGTACAGATATGGAATAAAAAACAGCGAAAATGTTCAACTGTTTATTGATAATAGTACGGCCCATAACAGTACCACATCATTCAGCGATGTTTATCTTCTGTTTTTGCTTCTCAGCACAACCTCTAAGCTGCAATCTCTAAACTTGGCCCTAATTAAACGATTTCAGGCATTTACCGCAAGGAAGTAGTGATGCAACTCTTAGAAAGCACGAACGATGGGAATCACTTACCTCAAAATTAAGAACTACTATGACTTTTTGAGATTGGGCCTATTTTAACGAATTTAGCAGTAGCTTGGATTCTAATTGACGAGGAAATTTTAACTCCGTAAAGAAAGGAGATGAAGAAGAAATTGATGTGCCGACAATTAGTTCTAAAATGGCAAAATAATGCATCTACTGTGTCATTTCTTAGCAAAATCTTATGCTTGTGTAAACGGATTTTCTGCTCTGAACATGCTTAACGAAGCCATTGATGAGATTCGTCTTCAAGGATTGCACCCTAAGAAAATAACCGAATTTTTTTGTTGATCTAACTATATCGTTTGTATTTCCATTCATATTAATACAATTTCGAACCCTTGACCAAACGAATTGTCGAGATTCTACTGTATTTTATTTTAACTTTATTTAACTTTATTCGATAAAACTCCAGAATCGTAACCACAAAATGGCGGAGGTCTACATTTTTAAGATCAGCCAGGTCCTAAAAATCTAGATGTCCTCCAGGTTGGGGTTACCATTCTGGAGTTTTACCAGTAAATATAACAATAAACAATATTTAATTACCAAACAATAATTAGTAGTTAAGATTTACATACAAATAATGTTGATTAATCCTATATAAAGAAAAATTGATGATTTATATAAATGATGATGGTACTGAGATGTTTATCAAATAAATTACATGCTTTTAGATGAATGTTTTGAGAATACACAATATAGTAAGAAGAGTTAATAAGATAAATGAAAATTTGAGAAGTTTGGAGGTTTTAATATTGAAAAACTTCTAGAAGACTATACTATATATAATATGGCTAAAAGTCTTCACAATAAAAATATGTTATAACATTATTTTTCTTTGTAGTATAATTCTTTTCTATCTTTTTTTATAATGATTCATGGCTAATAAAAATATTGTTTTATAAATAATAATCATTATATTATTTCATAACCTTCTTCACGGTTTAACATTATACTAATTTTATGCACTTTCTAAGCATTTTCATCCATTTCCTTTCGATATATCGATATATCGACATTTTTCTAGCGATTATCGGTGGATATCGATATTAGGTTTTGCGATATAGCAAAATATCGAATATCGATATTTTCCCTTCGATGTTCCAACCCTAGTCTAACCCTATCACCAGAATTATCGCTTATTACGCAATTATCCACAAATTTTGTTCTATACAAATTTATTCCTACTTTATCAAAATATTATAAAACTACTAACCATACTATCATGTTTTTCTAGGGCAACTGCGAACTAGCGATTAAAAACTAGATGTAAATGTAAATCTCAAAATATGTTGAAGAACAGGTTCTGAAGGTTCCACTCTCGGCAAAAAATAAAAAAAATATTAGGCCTAGCGGTAAATAAAACGGACATATCTGTACATCAGATATTGAAAGATCCAACTTAATCAACGGGTTGGAATTGATAAAACTCGTTGTATTTTAACATAGAAAATTCTCGTGGCTGATTTGTGATGCATCAGTGCTTAGACTTTATGCTTCCAAAAGAGCAAACCTCACATCTTCAGTATTTCGATGTAACGAGACTGTTACGCACTTATCCCACACCTTATCTAGAAACGTAAAACCTCAACTTTTGAGAGAGGGATTACAATTTTTTTTGCATTCGATTAAAATGGTTCATTATTAAAAAGAATAGACTAAAACTCTTAATATTAATATCGTCTGTTAAAGAAATATGCAACAAAACTATAAATATGTACGTGAATGCAAAAATATTTATATGATCTGAAAAGTTGATAACATTAAATACGTAATCAGATAATTTGAACTCCCATTTTTAAAGAACTGAACTTTAATAGAATTTTAAGAAGTTCACATAATTTTTATTAAACACAAATTTTTTATATTAAAAAAAAAATTAAATTGGATGTCAGAATATGAAACAATTTAAATACATATTTATAATTAAAAAGCTAACATGGTCAAATTTTTTATAGAACCATCTTAAAGTACGATGAATTTCAAAATATTTAAAATGTCAAATTTTAGTTAACGTTATGTGCTATATTTTCGTATCTGTTTAATGCAGAGCCAGAACTAGAATTTTTACCAGAGGAGCAATTTTGCAGCCTCTTCTTTCACCTTCCCTCCCCTATAAATGCCAACTGTATTATAACAGTACTTTATATTTCAAAATAACTATCATCATCTGATAACATTAATTCAATTTATTAACTGAATTAACAAAAAAAAAAAACTAAAAGAAGAAAGGAATATTAGAAAGACTTAGGTGGCCTAACAATAAAATTTCGCTCGAAATTTGCCACTCTCTGAATTCTACCGCCCGGGGCAAGTGTCCCCTTTGCCATCCCTCCTACCCCTCCCTAGTTCCGGTCCTGGTCTGTTGTGAACAAAAATGTTCCAATGTTGGAAAAATATTCTCAGGAAAACGTATATAGCGAATATGTTTTACTGTATTTCGTTTTTTATTCTGGTCATTATGGGCTTACAGAGTTGAAGTAATCCATTTAAGTAGAAACGAAAATTAAACATTTTATAACAAAGTTAATTTTAGCAGTTAAAATTTTTGGCTCTGCCGTTTGTTATTAACGTGGTGTAAAATGAAATGAAGAAATAAAATAAATAAAAAAATTTAATTTTGCAAAAAGAAAGTCTAGACAGAGAAACGGTTTTAAA
The DNA here is from genome assembly GCA_948150685.1 of Rhaphigaster nebulosa. Classification (NCBI taxonomy): domain Eukaryota; kingdom Metazoa; phylum Arthropoda; class Insecta; order Hemiptera; family Pentatomidae; genus Rhaphigaster; species Rhaphigaster nebulosa. Next base: position 187,666,643 of record OX411306.1, read on the forward strand.
AATTACTTTAAAATATTATTCATAACGAACTTCTTTAATGACTCACCAGCGTCAAACCCAGCCTCTGTACAGTGCTTCATAGGAGTATGAAAGGACCTTATACGCAAAAAAAAGGGTACCTGTCCCTTCACCGCGTTTGGGAATAAACCTGGCGGCTGAGTGTGGATACATCATCACCTTCATGGTATAATGGATGGTCAAGAAACAGTACTTTCTTACCCAAGACATTCAGTGCCTTGTGGTGCAGTTTCATACATTTTATTTTTTATGCTTAATGGAAGTTATAGTGTATTTATCGCATAAGAAAACTAAAAAATCTAAAAAAATTATATTATCATATCTTAAAATAGTCTTTGTAAACCTAAAGAAATATGCAAAATGATTAAGACTGAACTTTTGGGGCTCATGTAGTATTGATCTATTAATTACACTAAGAGGACATTAATCCCAGAATCGATTAATTTTTAATTATATCAATACAAATAAAACAATAGCCATTATTTTCAAAAAAAGGACGAACATAAGAAAAAAAAATTTAAAACCTTATTCCATTATTAAAGTTTAAATCGTGTTTAAAAGTTGTTTATGCCTTTTATGGCATGTTCAGAGTTTAATAAACCAGTATTCTCGCTTCTGCTGGGATCTTCGAGTACTGTCTCCAAAACATTTCGGCGAAAGTTAAATTAAGGAACAGTAAATTCAAAAGTCAATTAGGAAACTGGATTTCGATAATTCGATGATAAACTAAGTTTGAAACTAGGAAACTAACAAGCTTTCGGGGAGTTAACTGCCCTAGGTCGGTTCATTTCGGGCCAATATCATCAGCCCTAATTTGCCAGTTGCCGATAGGTAATTCACAAATATATTTCCGATCGGGGGGAAGGGGAAGGGAGGCTAATACAGCCGAGATTGGAATTCGGTTTATCGCCTCGTACTTGAAATACCCTTATAACAAGTTAATTTATTCATGGAGTTAGCCGTAGAGAGAAAATTATTATTTAATTATTTGTGGGAATGAGAAATTAAGTAGTTCTGCCGTGTCTTATTAAAACTTCTATTCGTCCATTTAAAGTTTCTAGTTGCTCATTTAGATTCGGTCTTATAACTTCAACTCTTCCATTGTCTTTCTCTCCGCTTATTATACGTCTTTTGAACACCAATGATTAACTGTTAAGGAAATAATAAACCTCTTAGGAAGTGACATACTTTTGGTATGTTAATTGTGACCACCTGCACAGGGCTGTCCTGAGATATCCGGCGCCCATGGACTACAAAAAATTAGGCGCTCCTCATCCACCGCTTATGCGCTCGGACACAGCCATTCTATAAAAATATTCGTCACAAACTAGCATACCACATGGTCCCTCTAACACAAACATTACGATACATCATACACATACATAAAATACCGATGAATTGCGAGGTGGTGGCCACGATATTTACTAAATTAGCCTTACTTACTTACAGCGGCGCGACAAACCGTTGTCGAGTCAGGGCCTCCTTTATTAGCCTTCGCCAGTTGTCCCGATCTTGAGTTGCTGCCTTCCAGTTCAGGACCATCAGTAGCTCTCGTGCATCGCATGCCACACCGTCCTCCCAGCAAAGCCTAGGACGACCAACATGCCTTGTACCATATAAGCGCTCCGTGAATGCTTTTTAGGGGATTGCTCGTTAGATGCCCAGCCCACCCAAGCATTTCCCGACGCACGACCTTGACTATTTCTGCCTCATTTAGGAGAGCACTTGATTCATTATTGGTCCTTCTTCAACATTTTCCATCAACATAGATTGGACCATTGATGTTGCGGAGGTTTTAGCGCTCATTAATTTAGAAGGTCTTGCTCACTTTTCTTGATCTAGGTCCATGTCTCTGAACCATAAATTAGGAATGGGCGAATATAGAAGAAGTTTGGTACTTTTGGCAAGGATGTTGCTCCTCATAATGTCTTCAAAGGCCATAATAGCACCCGTTAGAAACAGCGTTTCTTTTTTTAATTTCTGCTGTTACATCCCATCTATATTCACCTGGCAACCTAAGAAAATAAATTCATTCAGCTTATCAAATGTGAATGTTCCTATTCGGATCGTCTCATTTTGCATTTCCTTCTGTCCCGTTACCATACATTTAATCTTTTTTTCATTGATCACAAGTCCCAGTATTCTTGCTGGGCCTTCAAGAGCAAGAAAAGCTCCTCAAACGTCAATGTGGGATCTTCCAACTATGTCCAGATCATCCGCATAGCCAAGAATCTTAACAGTCCTGTTAAATACAGTTCCAGATGTGTCAATACCAGAGTCCCTCACCGCTTTCTCTAATGCAAAGATAAAGAGGAGGCAGGCGAGACCATCTCTCTGCAACACATCGTTTCCATATGCAAATTCCCGAGATAGGTCAGCCTGGATCTTAGCCATGCATTTAACTTCTCTAATGGTCATTCGGCACAGCCTTACTAATTTCTTGTGTATACCCAATTCTACAAGATTATTGTAGATTTCTTGTCTGTCTATGCTATGATAGACATTTTTATAGTCTACAAATATATGATGAGAAAGTATTTCGTGCTCTCTGCCCTTGTGCAAAATCTGACGAACTGTGAAAATTTTGTCAGTAGTGGATTTTCCACTCCTGAAGCCGCACTGGTATTGCCCTAGAACCCACTCAGCAATTGGTAGGAGCTAATAACTAAGTTAACCGGGTAAGAAATAAAATTGCATAATGCTTTGCTGTTAAATTATACATATATATCTTGATTCTTATGTTGGACATTATTTCAGAAATGTTTCTCACACCCCTGAGCTCATTATTTAAAAAAATATTAAATGAAATAATGCTAATAGGTACAATTTGAAAAATCAATCAGTGAATACGTTAAGATAAACCTTAAGGTGTATCCTCACTCGACAAACAATAGGCAAACATGTTTGTTAAAATATAAAATTAGGGAACATTTCGTCTTTTATAAACTGATTCCGAACAATGTTGCTACAAATAATTGGGGATCGGAATGAAACACTAGTCAAAGTATTATTGTCAAGTGAGCGATTGGAATCACCGTCGACTGGCCTGCCATGCAGTAGCTTATATCGCAATGGTGAAGCCTCATCCTTGTCGTTGTTGGCAAAGACAGTAGTTTTTACGACATTATGAGTACAGTGGTGATGATTTTCATAACGATTTAACGGCTAGATGCTTGTTAAACCAGTTTAACAAGAATGTCCTAGATTTTGAATTGTTACTGTCAATGATAGGTCTAAAACAAAATGCATACAAAAAGCAATCAGTGTTCAAGGTGGTTTGGGTATAAAATGAGGATCCTGATGATACTTATCATTCATTAATGGTATTTATTTATGGTATCTAAGTATATATATATATATATATATATATATATATATATATATATATATATTTATTTATTTTATTTTTTTCGGTTGGCTCTACAGATCTTGTAGAGCTTTGGTCGCCTGAACTAGCCTTCTCCACCTCTGCCTATCTTGGGCCACTGCTTTCCAGTTTGCTGCATGCAGCTCTTTCACATCTTCGTTGATCCTATCTATCCATCTGTTTTTTGGCCTTCCATGTGGTCTCTTGCCAACTATTGTGGCATTCATCGTTGTGAAATGGCGTCCTGATGGATTGTTTCGAGCTACATGCCCATCTTTACCTCCGTGCCTTCATATCATGAGATTTGACTGACCAGTTTCTGTAAGTTGTTCTTTATTGGCCTTTCTTTTCCAGGATTTTAGATTCTGATCCCATTTCGCTCCGGATATCGTGCGGAGAACTTTCCTTTCAAATCTCTCGATTCTGCTTTCTTGGGTGCCGATTAGAGACCAGGGATTCAGTACTATTGAAAGAGAGAAGAAAGCTCTATTTGCGTTTGTTATACGCCGGTCTATCTCTGTATGCTGGTAATTGTCTGAGGTTACTGTGGAGCCGAGGTATTCAAAGCTGTCTAATTTCAGGAATGTTCTGCCATCCACGCAGATACTATTGTTGGGGTAGGTTTTTCGGCTAACTATCCTATGTTTTGTTTTGCCTTCATTTATTTGCAAGCCGATTTGCTCTGTTTCTCTTAACAGAGTCTTAGCAATTCTCTCAATGTCCTCTTCATACATTCCAAGGACAGCTATGTCGTCCGACTACGCTAGGATTTTGTGTTTTATTCCGACGTGCACCCCTCCATTTTCGCATGATGTTGTTCTAATCACCTTCTCAAGGGCTAAGTTAAACAGCATCGGCGAGAGTCCATCTCCCTTCCTCAGACCTGTTCTAACTTCAAAGGCTTCAGACACATTTCCTTGTATCAGGACTCTGTATTTGGGATCGTTTGTACACGCCTTCGTCAATCTCATCAATTTCCCGAGAATAGTCATGATTTTCCATAGGCAGTTTTTGTCCACGGAATCATATGCTGCATTGAAATCAACAAATAAGGCTTGCACATCCTGCTCTACTTCCCAACGTTTTTCGAGTACCAGTTTTAGGATAAAGTGCTCCTTCCTCTTCTGAATCCTGCTTGGTCATGAGGCCATGAGGCCCAATGAGTCCAAGGGTTCGAATTTATTCTTCAGCTCAATTTGGAATTTAGTTTTTAATTCAGGATTTTTCAGATTATGGACTTCGTACCTGCTTCTTTCCACTTGGTCTCCTACTTTGCTGATTCGCTTCAGCCTCTGACAGAATTTGGATCTAATCAGATTGTGGTCCGAATCACAGTCTGCTCCACGGTAGCTTCTTATGTTAGGGATGGAGCTCTGATGTTTCTTATCTATCAGCACGCGGTCAATTTGGTTTTTAGCACCTTTAGAGCTTACCCAGGTGTACTTGTGGATGGATGTCCCTGTGCGGGAACATCGTGCTAGTGACCACTAGACCCTTAGCTGTTGCCAGACTAATGATCTCAATCCATTGTCATTGCTCGTTTCGTGAAGGTTTAGGCCTCCGATAATGGGCCAGAATTAGGATTCTCTGCCTATCATGGCATTGAAGTCACCTATGACTAATTGTGTCATATTTTCGATTCTGGTCCACTACTTTTTCTATCTGATCGTAGAAATCATCCTTCACCTCATCATTTTTATCTTCAGTTGGTGCATATACGTTAATAATTGTGGTATTATTAGTATTGGTAGTATTATATAACAGCGACCTCTAATTCGTAATACATTTAACCTCTCGTTAATCGGGGTGAAGTTTATAACTGATTTTCTTGCAGCTGGACTAACTATAAATCCAGTGCCAGCTGTTCCGTTTATGGCATTTCTTCCGGTGTAGAACCGTGTGTGGCCATCAATAGTGGTTTCACCACCTTCTGGCCATCTCACCTCTTTTATGGCTGTTAATGGTATGTTGTACCTTTTTACTTCGTTCACTACCGTTTGGGCGTCCCCTGGTCTGTATAAGCTCGGATCATTCCATGATCCAAGATGGAGTCCGTTATACAAAGACCGGGATCGTTGCCATGTTAAGACAATCAGATTTTCCGAGGCTAGTTTTAGATTTCGTAATAATTGTTTTGTTTTTTACGGGATAGAGTTATTAGTCCTATGCCCAACCCCCAACCTGGAGGAAGAGGAGCTATGTCAGACACAGCGATTGCTCACCTCCCTGTGACTCTCATGGTAAGGACATTACTGTCCCTATGCGGGAATCCAACCCGCGCCGTATTGGCCTGAGTACTCGGGTAGCGTTATCTTCATCCATAATTAATTAATTAATGTATTTATTTTTTTTTTTTTTTTAATTATTTTATTATTGCCTGTAAAATTCCGGGACCAGGATTCGAACCTACAACCTTTGGGTTTGTAGGCTGATGCATTTTTGCCATCCCTGCCCCCGGGTTAAATATCATATAATTGTGATATTTATATATAAATCTTTAGCGACAAAACGCCTCATAAGATTTAATGGAAACATTTCCAGCAAAACATTTGTATTTTAAAGCATATTAAAGAAAAAAATCTAAACATTCTAAAATAACTGATTTTCGGTCAAATAAATTTAAAATATTGTTTAAATTATAAAATAAACTTGCCTTATCAATTATTTCACGCCAATAACGATGACAGATTTTGATTCATCACATCAAAAAACCCTTTATATTTATGATAATTTGAAAGATAATTAAATTCCCTATAAAACAAACAAAAAAAAATCATCGAAATCGGACCATTATTGGCAAAGAATTCAGCACATTGAAAATTACAGTCATGTTTTTAGTTTTCTACCGCTGTAGGTCGAAGGAACTGCAGGGCATAGCGCGCTGCTTGGTTAGGAAATTATTGTTATTGGTTCAATTTATCGATGTGCAGTTTTCAATGATTCTACACGTTGCGGAACCTCCTGAGTAAACCTAAAACAGGGTAGTTTTAGCCCTTGCTCTTTTAGTGTCATATCTCTTGAACGGGTGAACTCAAAAACTCAACTCGATTTTCAATACTACATTTAAGCATACAATGATTTTTATCAAACTTGTGTTCATTTAATATATATATATATATATATATATATATATATATATATATATATATATATATATATATATATATATATATATACATATATACACAAATGAAGGAATAGTGAAGCATTGCCATGTCAGCTAGTCATATATATGTAGAAAACATATGTAAGAGAAAAACAAACAAACGTGAATTAAGGAGTAAATTTAAATTAAGTTTTACAATTTACAAATACTCCACTTATTCGACGGTGGCGACCGGTATTTGGTCTGTTTATGAAGGTTCAAGGAGGTGGCGACGATGTCTCTAAGATGTAGGTCTCTTGATCCTGCTTAAAGATATCCTATGTCCATGATCTGCTTCAAGATCTTCTTACCTTGGGCTCAACATTAATTAGAACGCGTCATTGTAATAGGATTGAATAGAATAGGGGAAAAGTTTTGTCTAGAAGAGGGTTTTACCTAGAAGTTTTTTACCGCGGCCTGTGGAAAAATCAATCTCGAATTTTCAATGGGATTGGATGGCTGCCTGAGGCAAGCGAGAGCGTAAAGAATGAATTAATAGCATTTATTAATTCCTTTATTATTTCCACTTCGTTGATTAGGATTGTTTGCATTATCACAATCATAGGTGTGCGCAACATCCTTTATTGGAGGATGCACAAACTGTAGTAGCGGAGGGTCTTTCCATACTCCCAAATCGGGCGGAGGGTCCGTGTATATTCTTTATTCTCCTGGAAAATTATTTAAAGAATATACTATCTAAAACGCATTTCAAACCATTTTTTATTTTTTAAAAAATTCAACACTCTTGGGCTATAAATGATATAAGACTTACTTATTAACAGGTGCCTGTACACTTATGGCACCTTTCATGCGCACGCCTGTGATCTTAATATATATCTTATTTTTTTGAAGATGCTGGCCTTATGTCCAACGGTATTTCTTTAATTAGGTGATGCATATTTTTTTTGCTGTTTCCCTGATTTGAATTAACAATTTATATACAAAGATAGACTTAATATACAACCTGTACAAAGAAAAAATATGAGCGTTAGGACTCAGCATCATCTCCTCCGATGGAGGGACTCCATCACTGAGACGGCAATGGATACAATTTGCTGAGTGATCAGGTGATAATTCCTTTGTGAGTGATGACGGGAACATACCTTGATAAATGTTTTGTCTAACAAGAAATAAGGCCCTGTAATCAAATTAAAAACACTTACTTCTGTTTCCATTGGGTCTCGAAAAATGAGAAAACTTTAAGAGCCATTATAAGTTTGTTTTAAGGAAAACAAAAGTAATTTTCTATCGACTGTTAAACTTAATTGATATATACTAACATTTTTACCTTATGATCATTTTCAAACGCTGAAAATGATAAAAACTATTAAAATTGAAACATGATCAACGTCAACCATCACAAAGTCCAAAGTATGGTTTAAAACATATTTTGACTTAATTGTCATGATTATTCATGTTTCCATTCATAGATTTCTGTTATCTATGTATCTTCATATGCCGTAATCGTCTGTATATAAGACTTAATCTTTGAATGTAAGAAGATAAATTTCAATTATTCATCAAACAATCATTGCTACAAATAACACAAATGATACAATTTAAAAATTAATTTTTAAGAAAATTCCAAATATTTTCTTAATCGACCAAAAAGTAGAATATAAATACAATATTTAGTAACATGAATAGAAGCTGATCAATAAACTTTAATATTACGGACACTTTCAAAGATCCAGTGAATGAAACATTTTACATCATATAATGATGCTTCGATTCTTTAATTTATATCTTATTTAATATTAGACCAGCAAAGGGATCATTTCTGTAATTAAAATCTTTAATTAGATTCTATTTGGTAAACAAATTGAAGGAAAAAACATTGCTGAATAAAAGTGTTTAACGGGCAGATTATTTTTTATTTTTCCTTTTTATTTAATTTTTTTTTGTCTCCTTACTCCGTTTTGTGTCTCAATTATTTAATTATTAAAAGTTCCATCAACGTCCACATTCTAATTTAAAACTTCTGTGAACATTTAATGGAGTGTTCGAGAGAGTTTAAATCGTTTGGAACAATTGAATAGTGAAAATTTAATTCCAGGCTTCGAATTATATCTTCAGACAGCTGAGGAACTCGAGGGATTTAGGAATCTTCGGTTGTTCCCTCTCCTAACTGGTGGGTATCAAATGGTTATGAAAATATTATCGGTCTCTTAAATGCTTAAATCTCATTATCTGACTGTCTTATAGTACTTTTGAAATAAATAGTCCCATAATTTTTATTGCAATAGTAAGACGCTATAATATAAGAAATAAATAAATTTTTATAAGTTATCAGTCGGACAATGATATTTCCAATCTAGGAGAAAAAATATTATGTCTGCAAAATAATTGAAAAAATTACATCGGTTCTGTAATTTAGTGAAATATGTGTTATGAGAAACTAAGGGTTCAGTGGGGACACACATGCAGATCTTTGCTTAAAATTATAAATAAATGTATTCTAGTTTATTCATCTTTTCTTTGTTAATGTTTTTATCTCTAACTATTATTTATTAATTGTTAAACAGCATCGATATAATTAAGATCATAACAGTAATTGAAGCGTGGAAATACAAAATGGTCTATGGTCCATAGGCAAAATTGAAATCACTATTTTTTGTGTTTTGCACATAACAGATCTATAAGTCGAGTTATTACTATTATAAACGTGATTGTATTACTGGCACAATCGCAGGTGATCAGAAAAAAAAAGGTTTCTTTTTAATTAAGTCAGATTCATTTAATACTATTTAAGTTGAAATTTGAATTCTGAAAAATCTTGCTGAAGGCACTTAGACTCTTTTGCATTTTCACGCTTCAATTTATCTTGTTAATATACAAATGAATTATATATGTATTTGCAATATACATATAAATATATGATAAAGAAAAATGCTTGGTTTTTATTAAGATAATTAATTTTATTTTATATCCATCATTCATTGTGCTGATTTTTGCATGATCCTGGCTTATGTTTGCTACAAATTTATTTTTTTCTATTCTACATTTGCCAAATAATAAATGTTTTTGCTTCTGTGGAACAGTAGATTGATAGGATTCAATCAATCACTCTCTGTTGGGCCATTTTGCTCAGTTCCTGTAACCCGAACCCATTAGCTAAAAAGTAGCAATCGATTTTTACCAGAGATCAGGCACAGATGTGTTTTTTCTCAGAATGATTCCACAGCTGCTGTACGCTAGGGTGAGGCAAAACCTCTCTAGTAATGTACTACGTAGCAATAAATAATGGAAGTACTTAAATCTTTATTGAAGGGGAGTGGATGGTTCTTTAACAGGGCAATGCTTGTTTCTCTCGCATACCTTGGCAGAGGTAAATTTCTTCTATTTAGTAGCAATAAATCGAGACTAATTGTTAGAAAATCAATGAAATTAATCATACTTGATTCTTAAAATCTAACTAAGTCACTGAATAGGGATATTATCAGTAAAAAAAAATAATGCAAAACAAATATTCGCATCGTTGTTTTGAATGTTTTAGAATATAAAGGATCTTTTATAAAGGATCAGTATCTTTGAACGATTTTTTTTTTGTCCAGCATATATGCACCGCGGCCTATTGAGGCCATTGTGCGCTGTCCTAAACCGTTCAAAACAAGCCAGTAGCCTTTGCATTCTTTGAACGATACTTTTACATATGACTTAGATATGGCTTCTACTCTTTAAATTATTATCCACGAAAGCTTCACTAATTATCTGCCATACCATTTTTCTTTTAAACCTGAGCAATGTACTTTCAATACTTCAAGTTATTGTCCCTTGCTTAGAACGAAAGGTTAGAATCGATCGGAATGTGCTATTTTTCGGTCAATTTTTTTCCGTACATTAAAACTAATTATTTATTATATTTTTTAAAAAAGAATAACGTCTTATATTTGCTGTTAGGAAATTTCAATAATAACACTGTATAAATAATTCCATTGTGTTATTCATTGCATATTCCATTTCGCTTGATATTTTGAGGTCTTTCGCTACATATTTTACGGATTATGTTTAACAAAAAACAGGCATCGGCTAATTATATTCTGTTTGGATGAAATAAAATATGTGAGAGATAGAAAGGTAGACTAGGAAAAAAAAAAGAAAACTAAATAAGTACATACATTTATTTAAACAATGAAGCAGCCATGAGAAACAATATCTTTGGGAAAACCTAAGGTGGGTATATACAAGACAGACTTTTCAGTGAGGAAAATTTTCTGTCACAATCGTTCCAATACTAATCCTGACAAAGACACTGAACTTGACCTATCCTTCAACCTAGAAGAAAGAATAAATAGATTTAATTCAATTTAGTGTTAATAAGAATATTATATTATGATAAACTATAAAAATCTTAGAGAAATGGAAAAAAATGTATTTATATTATAACTAACAATAGACTGATAAGGATGCTGTCTTTGTAGACCATTAATGTATTTGGGTAGTATTGCTTGAAAATAAATCATTTATCTCTCTTCTTAGAATTTGAAAGATTTAGAATAGTTGGTACTAATCATGATCATTTATCCTAATTTTAGTAAAGTTGAAAGCATTGAAGGTATGGATCTTTTGGTTTTTTGAGTAGTGCTGCAATTTCGTCAGTGTAAACTGTTATTTCGTTTGATTATGGTAATGTTATAAGTCATATGCTTATATATATATATATATATATATATATATATATATATATATATGATTTTTTAAAAAGTAAAAAAACTTGCTATGCTTTTAATAATCCTATCTCTGAAATATATGAGAAGAGCCAACGATTAGTGGCAACAGATGAATCGAATACAGCAATATTACCAACCAGAAGGGAACAAGCCAGGGAACCTTCATCACAAGAAGAAAAAGATAGGAGAAAAAACGGAGTTAGCCGTAAAACCATGAATCATAGCGGCTACCTCGTAAATCTCGAGACATGAGTTATGCCTCGGGGTCCCGACCAGGGAGCAGGGACCAGGGTATGAGACCTCGGAGCTATTATGTTCAATTATGGCAAAGGTTGGGGAACGGCCTAAACCGGGAGGGTTCTTTGTCTTCGATCAACTGTAATTACAATCAGCCATACAGGTTTAGCAATAATGTGTTTATAATTACAAACAACCACTAATTAAGATGCCCAATAAGAATAATGGCACTGTATACATTCAAATATATTTCTTATCTTTTTATTATTTTTTTTTCCTTTCTTCCTCTTAATACTTAATTACTTCTTTAGTATATATTTAAAAAAAAAGTCTAAAAGCATTTTTTGCAATACAATTAGAAGCATTAAAAAATCAAATCAGAATTTAATAATTGTTGTTGTTAACTGTATTTATTTTAGTGAATTTCTTTATCTGGGGGCATTTATTTTCAGTAACCAGATCTAATTCTGGTCTTATTTTATTGATTTATTTGATTATTGCCTCTACCATGAAGGTTCATTGGCAAAAATGCAATTTATATTCTAATAAAGTACTTATTTGATTTTTTTGCTGCAGACATTAGGTAAAAATAGCTGAAAATAACAATAATAAAATAATTAATGTTAATGTACCATCGGTTTGGAGATGAAAGAGATCAACTCAAACAGAATCTTTACCGAACCTTCAACGTCTTCTAGAATACCACCTTTTCCTTACATACATTACGCGCATACTTAATATAATCAAATAATAATTGTAAAAAAAAAATATTTCAGATATATTTTTTTAGAATTGTCATTTGATTTAGAAATTATTTGAGTATTGAAAATGAGGGAGGTATTCTATTGGGTTGATGCAAAATTAATGCAGGTTTCCTCCATTGCAATATCTTAATACCAATTCTGTAAACAAAGCTAATCCTAATATTCATTCCTTATATACCATAATAAACTTTATCTAATACCCTCTCTTTCACCAGGAATTTAATCAGTAAAATCATTTTATTCAGTGTGTTTAAAGGTTTTAAATTGAAAATGTCGAAGTGGAATTTTCGTCAAATTTATTTATAAATTAGGGCGTAGCGCTGCGCAAACAGCTCGTAATGTTGTTAATGGCGTGTGGGGTCAGGAGACTATTAACGAATGCACGGTGCAGCGTTGGTTCCAAAGTTTCGCAGTGGAGATTTTAACTTCGAAGACAAGGAAGGTCGTGGCCGCTATTCTTCAATTGACGATGACCAGCCTGAGGTCAATAGTGGAAGAAGACCCAACCAAAACCATTTCTCGGGTGTAGAACTCGGCCTGAACCAATCCACCGTCGTACGCCACTTGGAGGAAATTGGTAAGGTAAAAAAGTTGGCCAAATGGGCTCTACAGCAATTAAACGACCACCAAAAAAAAATCGCCGCTTTGAAATCTATTCCATACTTTTGACACGTCACAAAAATGATCTATTTCTCGATCGCATTGTGATGTGCAATGAAAAATGGATCTTGTACGACAACAGAAGGTGTTGTAGACAAAGATGAACAACCAAAATATTTCCCAAAGCCCAACCTGCACCCAAAAAAAGTTATGGTTACAGTTTGGTGGTATAATGGCGGTGTTATCCACCGCTTTCTGAATCGGGGCGAGACTATAACTGCCGACAAGTACTGTCAAGAAATTGATAATATGAATCGGAAGTTGCAGCATCTTTGCCGATCATTGCTTAATCGGAAGGGGCCGATCCTTCTCCATGATAATGCCAGACCACACGTTATGCATAACCAACGCTATGACGACTGCACGTGTTGGGCTACGAAGTTCTTCAATATCCAAGTTATTCACCTGGCCTCTCTCCTACAGACTTCCATTTTTTCAGACATCTGGACAACTTTTAGAGGGAAAAACATTTTCAAAACCAGAATGAAATCGAAAAATCTTTTCGTGAGTTCATTGCAACCAGAGATCCAGTTGTTTTTTTTCTGCTGGGATAAGAAAGCTTGTTGAATGTTGGCAAAAGTGCATTGATTTTGACGGAAATTACTTTGATTAAATATATATAGTTAAAGTGAAGCTATGGCGTATTTTCAATGAAGATTAAAAACCTGCATTAATTTCTCATCAATCAAATAGAAACGCTAGCAGTTGAGTAAAGCTTTATAATTGATTAAAATCCTAAGAGCCACTTATTCTAAAAGTTTAAAGAAGATGTATTGAAATAAAAATCAAATATAAAAAATAAATAATCATCCCTATATATATATATATATATTTTTTTTTTTTTTTGCAATCTTTTCTATTCCATTTCCATTTCCCTAGCGAAGCTCTTTCCAATACCACTTTCCAGTTTTTCCTCACAATTTCATCCAATACCTTCTAGTTTCAGAGCACTACTATTTCTTTTTGAATGGTTAGCGTTATAAAATAAATATGTACTTTACAGAATAGGTACAGGCGACAAGAGGGAGAGGGAGAGGGAGAGGGAGAGGGAGAGGGAGAGGGAGAGGGTGAGGGAGAGGGAGAGGGAGAGGAGAGGGAGAGAGAGAGGGAGAGGAGAGGGAGAAGGAGAGGGAGAGGGAGAGGGAGAGGGAGAGGGAGAGGGAGAGGAGAGGGAGAGGGTGAGGGTGAGGGTGAGGGTGAGGGTGAGGGTGAGGGAGAGGGAGAGGGAGAGAGAGAGAGAGAGAGAGAGAGAGAGAGAGAGAGAGAGAGAGAGAGAGATGAGAGAGAGAGAGAGAGAGAGAGAGAGAGAGAGAGAGAGAGATGAGAGAGAGAGAGAGAGAGAGAGAGAGAGAGAGAGAGAGAGAGAGAGAGAGAGAGAGAGAGAGAGAGTGAGAGAGAGAGAGAGCGAGAGAGAACTTATATAAAAATTATACAAAGCGAAACAAATAAAATAAAAATAATAAAGAATGATTTCAAAGAAGCATTAACACTTATAGCAGTTTGAAAGACATGTCTGTCACCTCCATTATTTTTTAGTAATTATTTTGTTAGCTTATTTTTTTTATTTTCTATCATTTTTATCTTTTACCTAATTTTCAGCCCTATAATCAACATATTTAGGTTGAAATGTCGCGCACTAGTCAAGAAGATAGTAAAAGATGGCCAAAAGTCTGGACCGGTCCGATAACATATAGAACTGACTTTAAAACATAATTAAAAGCATAAACTAAGTTACAGAGCTGCAATAATTTGTGTTTTAACGGAAATGGTAGATTTAAAATTTTAAACAAAATATTTAATATAATAATATTTAACAGTTAGGTAATATTTAGGTACTAAAAATAACAAAAAAAGAATTAAAATACGATAAATCAATATCCTCTTCCAACATAAACCGATTCATCTGCATCGGAGTCATAATCGCTTTCCTTCAGTTGCTGTTCTTCTAAATGACTAAGAACTTCACAATCGAATTGAGATTTCTTATAACAAGATTTTTTTCGCATTTTTTGAGTACACGGGGTCGGATGAAATAAGTAAGTGATGTACTTTCTTAGTTTTCGCCTAGGACATTTGTCTTGACTAACCTTCCATGTATTTAAAAAAAAATCCTTATGGCGAGCTTCAGGCTCTCTTCTGATAATAAGCTAAAATTAGTTTCTTTATCACGTTTGCATGAAAGAAATATTCCAAGACAGACGCAGATTCTTTCTTCCAAGAGCTGCACTTTCTTTATTTCGAAGGCTTACCACATCACAAAAATCAACCTTGGGCCTTCTGAAGCAAGATTTAGCTCTTAGCGCACTGTTAGTCGAAAACTGTTTTATTTTTTTGTTTTGTTTTTTTATTAGCCGAGCTAATTACGGTTTTGTTCTAGAAACTTTTTTGAAATGCGACGTACTTTTGGTCATCGACATTTTATATCATAATTCTCTTATATCAATATTCTCTTTCTAATAACAAACTTGGTAAAACTTCCTTTTTGTCATTAAAATTCGAAACACTTCCAGTTTTTATGGCGTCGAACATTTCTTTTCTTGAAAGCAAAATACAGTATGGTTGAGATTCTAGTAAAAGAAAAATATATGTAGAAGTAATTTATAGTTCCGTTACTTGATTTGAAAATAAGAATTTTAAATTTCGTTTGAAAAAAAATTATAAAAGAAAAATTCAAATTGCTACAGCTCATTTTTTGTCAGTAAAATATGGACCCTTGAAGGTATAATTGATAATAAATCGAATGCACGAATCTACACGAATCAAAATTAATCAATACAATTTTCTTAGTTGTTAAACGAATAATAAAAATAACTTACCGCTCTGGGGAGAGTCCATGTTTAATAAATTTATGTAAATATTGGCTTAGTTATTCACTATTACAATAAAAGTTCAGACCTATTTTAACCCATATACTTCAAAAATATTAAGTTTAAGTGATGTTTCATCATTCTGGTTTGTAATATTTACTGATATATAATAGTTTGGTTCCTTTCTTACATAAGAGAGGTTAATGATTTTGTGTTTATACAAATGTTTATTAGTGTTTCAATAATAAATTTTTTGCAATGCGTTAAGTTTTGAAAATATATAATTCATTTTTCGACTTTTGCCCTTGTTTTCTTATATTCTGGACGACTGTGCGTCGGCAGTCAGAATGAATAAGTAAAACACTAACTATTTAAGTAACTAAAGTATTTTATTTAATGGCGAATTTCTCTGACTGATCACTTAATAAAATATAATGGCTATAAATTATCAAGCATCTGTCACTTCTGAAAAGAAAAATAAATCTTTTTTTTACTACAAAAATTAATCTGCAATAAATAATTAATAATAATAATATACATCTTCTGAGAAGTAAAAAACTCCATAAGAATTTTGTGTATTAGGAATAAATTTTATATTCATTGTAGTAAATTCGTTATAAAATTAAATTAAGTTAAAAATTTTGAGCTTGAATATTTTTTATAGCTACCTGGACCACTGGATTACTGTGTTGATAAAAATAATATATACATAAAATCATATAATGATTTGTGCAGTTTATTAGCACTTAGTTGATTCTTCGTTTAATATAACCTGAACAGTTTCTTCATATATATTGACTTTTATCAGAGTGAAATATGTGCCTGAAAAAAAATCAGTTAAGAAAAATGTTAAGCCGAAACATTTAGAAAAATAATAACATTGCCAGGCGTATCAGGTTCACCATCCCACAGAACAAATAGTCCAAGACTTCTCTTAACACTGGTCACATTACAATTAGGAATTTTCAGTCCTATTTATCTCTAAATATAAGTTTAAACAATACACAATAATTTGAATTAAAAAAAAAAATCAGCTTAAATATTATATTGAATGTATTAAAGTACACAATAATATGCTTAACATAAATAATTATGTAATTTATTATTCCTGCAGAACCGAAATCGATACTTTTTGGTCACCTCATTATTGCTACATTAAAAAATACATTATTATTATCTTTTTTTAAAACTTTCTTTATAAAGTTACATTCTAATCCCAGTTTGGATAAAGCCATTATGTCATCACTATTTGTAATAATAACGAAACTAACAAAAAATTGTTATTGCGGTAAATATTTAAACTTGAATATCTAACATTTTTTCTCACAGAAATATACCTCAATTGAATATTTCCAAGAAAAAAAAAATTCTTATTGTGGCATTCTTCTAAATGAACGATACAAAGTATTAGTTCATTCATGAATTCTGTCAAACGAACAGTCTTTTCTAAAGATCTGATAAAAATCATGCATATCTAATCAGTTATTATGCTAAGTAAACTAATCTCGGGCGGACAAAAATTGTTTAGGAAAGTTTATTTTTTAAGACCAACAGCAAAGATGGAAGAGTTTCAGAGAATACTCATCAGTGGGGAGAGGAGGGTAACCTCAAATCAAAATTGATGGTGTTTTCTTTAGAATGATGGATCGTTCATTATATTACATACTAGAGGATCATAGCAAAGAATTAATTAATATCCCAAGATCAATTCTCTCTTCTGACGAAATTCATCAGGCAGTATAAACATTACTCGCTCGCTGAGGAAAATTCATCTATCATAAAAATATATATCATGGTCAGAGCCTTACATGAAACCCTCTTGTAATTAAAATCAGTTAAATGTCATTTAGTAAATATTTCACAATAATCGTAGGAATCAAATCCGTAATCTCCATACCAATAACCATTGACCAGTTGATCAAGAAAACCACCTTCCATTGTTTTTTAAGTGTTTTTTAATTATTTTAATACTTTCCAGATATTTATTTACATCTGAAATAATAACTGAAAATCAGCAAATTAGGAAATAATGACATGACACTATAACTCTTCCCGATTTTGATTTAGCAAACGTGCCTCACGCACGATCTCTTTTTTAAGTCGCCTCCTTGCGGATGTCAACTATAGCCATATTTTTTATCGATTGGTATATCCATGTAGTATATAATAGAAGCGAAGAAAAATAGTCCGTTCATGTCAGTCGATTATTGATTATATCGATTATAGTGGCAAATAATTTATCAATCCCTAATTAGTTTAAATTATGTTTATTTGAAAAAAAAAAACGCAATAAATTTTAAGGATACATTTTAGATTGCCAGTGCATTAAATTGAGAACAAATTGTTACAGTAAAAACATAAAAAAGTAAAGCAAAAAGTGTCCCTCGTGCCGGACTTTGTAAAATACCTAAGAGTCATTCGAAACACGTCATTTACGAATTATTTTAGCTCTATTGCTTCAGTTATGTAGTCAGTAAATTGGTTTTTAGTTGTAGCTTTGAAGGCAACACCCGAAAGCCAAATTGATATAAAAATATCATCTTTCTTCCAGTTTATGTTAGTAGCGACCATCATAGAGACAATTTACATTACCTTGGGCTTTCTCTCGATGTAACACGCATCACTAAAGATAATTTAGGGTAATTGAAAATAAAAATTAGATAAAATATAAATATGTTAATTGTTCTTCATTATTAGCAATGAGATCTTTTTATTGTATGCATTTTTTTAAAAATGTTTTATATGAATACTAAGTACATATCCTTGAAAAATGTACGACATTTCAGAAATAAATCGCAGGAATGGAACTAAGTTGTACAGTTATTATTTTGTTAATAAAATAATAAACCAAAGAATAGTCGAAGACTTTCAGGCGTTTTAATGTCCATAAATTATACAGTCTATGCTTTAATTAGATGTTTTCATTTGAGTGGATTGTTTAGAAAATAGTTTAATTTAGCCTTTGAAGATAAAAGAAACGTGGATCAGTAATAGGATTGATAATACAGACGTTCTGGCGAAGTCTGGACCAACAACAAAAAAATAAAACTTGTTTTTTAGTAAATCTCGTTTAAGTGGAAAAAAGTTTCGTTTATTTTAGCGCTTCCTAAAAAACAATACATGAATATACAATATATCTCTAAAAACTGGAATGTTATAGTGGACTGAACAACAGAGGTTCCCACAAATCAAAAAGTCTATATTTATAGAGGGACTATAGAAGTTCAAAGGGCCACCCTGAAAAGAACTTTTTTACTAGCCCCTCTTTGAAGATTATTTCTAAAATCTACCATGCGTAAAAAGCCATATTAGTTATATTCCGTTGATGCTGTAATTTAGCCAATATCAAAACACGCCTCGTTTACTTTGACAGTATTAAACGTTTGAAAAGCTAAAGAGGTCTCTTTATTGTTTACTTTAGTATACATCCTCACTTGCAGACCAATGATTAATTGTGCACAAAGAGACAAGACAATACAATAAAAAGAATTTTATATATATATATATATATATATAT
Organism: Rhaphigaster nebulosa; assembly: GCA_948150685.1. Classification (NCBI taxonomy): domain Eukaryota; kingdom Metazoa; phylum Arthropoda; class Insecta; order Hemiptera; family Pentatomidae; genus Rhaphigaster; species Rhaphigaster nebulosa. Next base: position 187,685,828 of record OX411306.1, read on the forward strand.
ATATATATATATATATATTATATATAATATATATATATAAAATTAACTATTTACTAAACATTCCAACTAATTAAAAACATCCAGTTAATTCATCGGCTATATCCTGTATTCGATATTTCAGTTATAGTATTCTTGGTGGGAGGCGGTAATATGAATGTTTTTAATTAGTTGGAATGTTCAGTGAATAGTTCATTTTATGTAATTAAAAACATCCAGTAAATGCATGGACTAAATCCTCTATCCTATAGGGGCATCGATACTTATTTCAGCTATAGTATTCTTGGTGGGTGGCTGTAATATGAAGCCATTCCAAATACTTGGCTTGAATCATGATAATTCAATTTGTGCAGCATGTTTCTTTATAAAGTTATTTAGAGGTACCATTAATTTAAATAATGTACAGAATGCAAAGGCTCTGCACCGTTGGTCTCGGCATTTCTTCCAGAAGCAGATTTTAAAAATATTATGAGCCATTTGAATGATTACCTATTATTAAATTTACTACTTAAAGTGTTTTTAATAATTTACCGGTAGTTGAATTATTCACATTTTCTCACATACTATTGCATTAGGTACACTCTGCTTTGACAATAATACAATATATATATATATATATATATATATATATATATATATATATATATATATATATATATTATATATATATATATCTTCAGACAAACTATATATAGATGTTTAGTGAAGAAATGTTGGAGTGTCGTCTTAAAAGCCGTTATCATATATGGGAATACATATGAACATTTTATATAAATAACAATAAATTTACGGAATGCACTCCTTCTACTTAATACTATTAAATATAAATATTTTAAAAAATTATTTGAATTTAAGTGATTCTATTAGAAGATATTTAATGAAATTCTGTGCTTGATTTGGTCTGTAAATCAATTGATTGTAGTAATGATATTTGATTCACATGAACAATAAAAGACGTAGAAAAAAAGACATTTGTCATTCAGGTCAGTTTAGCTTCCTTACCATTTCTCTTGGCTACTTAATTGCATTTATTGGTCGTCAATGATTTGTCGTTTGAGAATAAAATATACGGAACGAGCCGTTTTTGAAACATAATCGTGTTAAGGCAAATACATCAGCGTATACACAAGAGAAAGTGGTTGATTAAAGTTGACAAAATTGATATTGGGCCGTTTTAAGACTAATCCAAAATGTATTCAATATGCCTCGAGCAACGAAATTGTGTATAATTAACTAATTCCTAATTTTTCTCCAACTTTAGGCGAACTCGCTCCAGCAATTTTCGAAATATAGGTGTGTCAAGGAAGCACCTCCTGGATGTCTAAAAAGAAAAATGCGAATGGAAATTTTCTCAATATCAGATATTTTTCTTAGAATTGAATAGAAAATAATACCAATCTTAATTTCAATCAAAAATGTCACCACGATTATTACCAATTTTTATAATAATAAATTAAAGGACTGCAAATGTTTAATTTATTTTAGAGTTTGTCACACTTTGTTCCAAATTACTTTCTTATTCGCCGGTTATTTCCGTTAAAATCGATACAATTTAGTGTATTTTTAATCAACTAATCCACCAGGCTCCATAAATTGTGGACCGGTATTGTCGATTTTCATTATTTAATAAATTCGTTGAAATATCAGTTTGGGGCAGTAGGTGGCTCAACTAATATCACAGCCGAGTGGGTATTAAGCGCAGCCGTTACCCCCTTCAGCTCCGGTAAATTGTCTCCGGGTCAAAATATATATCGCGGGGTAGGTAGGTATTACACATATTGGACATGTGCAATATGTGACGAGGGGCTTTGGTCGAGGGATTTATGTGAAAACATATGTTCCAGTTTTATTTTTAGACTCATAAAACCATAGCGCCCCCTCTCCCTCCCCCTTCCCCCCCCCCCCCCGCCTAACAAATTCTGCTCCAAAACTCTGAAAAATTATTAATAGCCTACCCCACCTCTGACAGGATTCAGGAACCCCTAATATCGTAAACTAGTCCTAAAACACAGAAAACGAAGAAGGCTTTACGGTTCAGATCATTGGTTGTTAAATTGTCACATGTTAACAACCACAATGAAAAGTTTCCAATAGATGCATTATAAATAACAAAGACATGATACATATTCATGGGCATATTTGTTCATGGGCAATAATCATTAAAAATTGTAATGTTTATTCTACACATTTACTAATTAACAGATAAATCGCAATTGTTGTTTATAAAAAGAATATTTGTTTTCGTATATAACTTTAACAGCTTCAAGATATGGAGATATTTAAACTGCTTGTTTATTATAAAGTAATGCAATATCCAAAACTGGAAAATAAACTTATGTTCCATCACCTTTCTAGTTATAAATTTGTAATCAACCGGTTTTATTATATGCATATATATACTATTCTCAAGAGCATTTCAACTACGGTGATTCATTTTTGCTCAGCATTAAAAATTACGTAAACTGTAGGAGAGGACGGGGATAAATTGGACGTGGGGTAACATTAGACATTTTCGGATTTTCGGCATTATTTCCTGAAGGCACTTGAATTTCAGTGATTGTCATACTAAAGTGAGCCAATATAACTACATGTCAGTCTCTGTTTCAAACCGAAAAGATAAGTAGGACGAAAAGATAAAAACGATTTAAATGAAGTCTATAAAAGTGAAGCCTAAAGGGGTAATGAACAAATTATGTAGATACGCGTTCTACATCTTAAGCACACTATTATCTAAAAGGACAATCCGTTTTTCGTTTGTAAGGTCTAACCGCGAAAATTACTGAACTGTTTCAAAAATTTTAACTATACCATCTTCATAGTTTCTAGATGGTTTTGCAATAATAAAAATTACCGATATCGATATTGCGTGCGTATAAGCCGAAAAACCACTTCTATATTTCATTTGCACATAGAAAGAAAAGTATACATCTACACTGATTACACGATTATGCTTAATTAAAAGATTGTTGAATTGTCTAGAAAACAAAAAAAAAATCATTCAAATCGGACCAATAATAGCAAAGATACAGTGCAATCAACATTATAGCCATGTTTTTTTTTTGGTACCGTTGCAGGTCGGAGGCACTGCAGAGCATAAGCGCGCTGCTATTTAAAAATTTATAAAATTGAGCATCATAAAAATATTTGTTTTTGGTATCCCTTGTTGCTTTAACTAAGGATGAGTGATTGTTAAAAAAGTGAGAGTATCCGTAACAGAAAAAAAATTATCAGCTCAAACGTTAATATTAGATTTTTTTAAGGAATTATTTTTAGATGAGATCATTTAATGCCATAACTCAAAATTCATGATTTTTTCAGGTGATACATTCGAGGTTTTTAATACTGTATTAAATCTGAGTAACTGTAGTACAAAATAAAATAAAAAATAGTACGTTGGCCTTGAAAACTCAGAAATGACGCTCACCTAGTTAAGATTTCCTGCAATTTTCCCAGCGGAATAGAATAAAAAAAAATAATTTTCGAGATATGATGCTGTTGCAGCAAATTAGCGATATGCTATATAAAGTGCACGTGTTTTATACCTTCTTTATAAAGGCCATTTATGCGTGATAAATTATATTAGACAAAAGAACATTCAATTAATCAGATTATAATTAAACGGAGTTTAAATCATTATGATGGATCGGCCATTAGTCTTAATTCGAGGCTTCAATCTGGTTTAATATAACTGGTGCAACATATATAAACCGGTTTAATTGAGTTTAAAGGAAACTAAGTTTAAACTAGGTTGTTGCGAAAGTTCTTTTAATCATTTGGCGTGGTTACAACATTGGACTGGGTAAAATATTTCAAGTTATAAAACGAAAAGTTTCGTGACCTTCTCTGAAGTCGAAAACAGAAATTAAGGTTTCATGGAATCCGGCATTGTTTACCACTACTACTCTTAATAGCAGCAACGGATTTTTTTTTTGTTTTTTTTATGCCACTTTACATAGTTTTAATTTTAATTTACCAACTTCTTCTAACAGTAAAAATTAAAATGACCATTTAAGGTAAACCGCTACTATTTACAGCCCATCTAATCAATGAAAAATAATAAGAAAATAAACTTTAATATAATATATTGTTTTAATAAGATACAACTAATATAAGATTATGACTTTTATAATATGAACCAAAAAAGTTTGCCCTTTAAGAAAATATTCAAAATGTAATGTAGGTTATAGATAATGACAATACATGAAGTTAAATAACAAAGTGGAAAAGAATAGAGGGGAGAAGATGCCCTATTAGAGTTGTTCCATTTGTTACCTTTCGGCACATTAAATCAGGTGGTTCGATACATAGCGGAAGGGAGGGGAGAAGGAGTGGAGAGGGGAGAATGTTGAGGAAGGCCCAAGGTATTCTTTGGAGCGGGGAGGGGAGGGGGTAGTGGTCGTATTAGGGGTTGCTATTAGTGGCGGGAATCACAGTTCATTTACTGCGCCCATCGATAGGATACCGGTTTCTTGGCCTTTTGTCAGTCTCCGGTCTGAATGGTGCTCTAGCCATGAAATCCGGGATAGGTTTATTCGAGACGAAGAGCAATTGCAGACGAAAATTTTATTTTTGTTAAAGATTTCTAGATATTTTTAAGGCGATTTACCTAATTACTTTTAATACTCAACACTAATTATAATGGATTAAAATTAAACTTTATGTATATTTTCTACTAATTGCCAGTTTTTTTTTTTTTTTTTTTTTTTTTTTGGCTTAAGACTTTCATTGAAGTCCTATACAGCCCGGAGTTTTATTTTAGGTCATAAACGTTGCTCCAGCAATAAATTAAGGTTTACATAAATGCTGATATGCTAAATATAATTTTATATTCTAGCATCAGTTACAATTTGAAATTTTAGAAAAATAAAATCGTACCCACGGATACGTTTATATAACTGTATAGAAATATAAACTAAATTACTCTTTTTTTTTCAGAAAATTGTTTTAAACCTGGTAAAATATTTTCTCTTTCAGTTAGTTAGCAAATTCATTCGAAGTTTATATTCATAAATTTTCTATTAATACTAACAAGGAGAGATGTTTAATTATTTCAAATAAATAAAATTAAAGGTACTTTGGAGGAAGGCATTTTGAAAATTAAGTATTTAAGCTCTGTCCTACAATTTCAATGAGGATAAGACCTAGCTGATATTCAAGAACATTTAATTGTGCATTGAGGCAACGAGTAAAACCGAAATTGTTAGAGATTTATTCGAGAAAATTGTAAAAATGTGTGAAATCGAAGATATAAAGTGTCACTTCTGGCAACTCGATTTTGGCGAAACATTTGCGGTGACATCACAGGCTTATACTGCCCTCCTTAGTAAGAACCTAGGATCTTCCAAAAAGTTATAAGAATTTTGTGATATAATATCTTATTATTTTTAAATTGTTAAAAATGCAATAATTTTCTCAACTTTAATGTCTCAGAATACAGTATATTTACTCCCAGAAATCGGTTTGCTTATTACAAATGTAGTAACTTTCGTAATACTTCCTCTTCCTATATATTTCATATATAGGTAATTAAAATAAAACCAATATTATACCTCGTTTATGATTATACTAATAATAACAGGAATCTATTTTTAAACAAATATCTGCGGTTGTATCAAACATTTGTTTCAAGCAGAATGACAAATTTTATATTCAATAATAAATATCACTTTTTTCCGTAAATAACAAATGATTAATACAATCATTATTCATTATTTTTAAAACAGTATGCATAAGGTTTATCGTTCATGAATAACGAATAACAATTTATTCCCGATTTACATTTCATGAAGGAACGGAAAAATACATAATTTATAAAAAATATTATTTGCAAATTAATATTTTATGACCTATTAAATATTGTATTCCCTATTAAATTAAAAATAAATACATTACCATATAAATAAATATATAATATATTTATAAAAATTTAATATATTTTAAAAATTAAATATATATAAAAATAAATACATTACATGATATTTTATTATATCATTATTCCTAAATTTACTACTTACTTATGACATTTATTTACTGAAATAATAAAATTTTAAATTGCGATGACTGCGTTTATTTATGTGTGAATTATATCAATGTCTAGGCAAAAGAACGAAAAATTACCTGCATACGTTTAGCAATTTGAAAAGAATATGAAGTATTTCACATTATACGAAAAAAAAAATAAACGTATCTATCTAATGATTAATTTTCTAACACCTAAAAGAAAATTATTGAATAAGCACTGAGCAATCAACTAAATTTTCTAATAATAAATTCGTTATTCAAAATAATAGAATAAGTTTAAACGAACAATAAGTATTTTAAATAACTAATAAAAAATTATTCGTTATAGGATAGCAATATTTATCGACCAAGATAGGCAGATTGAAAGAATAATAAAGATAGAAGAGATATATGATGATCATTTTTGGTGATTCCACACAGAAAATAAATCGATGCCTGCTCCAGCGTTTCATCCAATGAGCTAGGAACTGAGGAAAAAAAAATACACTTTCCAGTGCTTTTCAAAAATGAAAAGTTTAATAAACATCGGTCAAATGCACTTCTATAAGTTTACCCGTTAAATTCTACATTTTTCTCAATTACCGAAACACCATTTGCGAATTCAATAAAAATAAAGCCATATTTAAGTAAATGTGGTTTATTAATTTAAACTTTGGCTGGTATAGAACAACTGAACTAACGGCTTCATTACACTGCACGAAGATATTATCGATGGAACCGGAAAGGTCAGAACGGAGCGAATATCTGTTAATCAACATAACCTAGCAGTTCATTTTCATCCGACCGACAATGAGCTAATTTTCATTCGTGCATTTCCAATGTTAACAAACTAAACTGTAAACGGAGTGTAAATGAGTCCCCTTCCGTTGCACCCTGATGGGCCAATTTGCAAGCATCGTACCCTGCTAGATATTTTTCCGCTCGGATAGCATAAGTTCGTTTGCATGCTTATTCCTTAAAACTTGCTTGAGTGCACCGATTAGCCCTAACGGTCTGAATGTAATTAGAGTTTCCTTCGACTAACATAACGGCACTATGTATTATTCATTAGGCTATGCTTTCCGGTATCTATTATGGTGTGCTATAAAAGGGCAGAGTCACGAAGTTCCGACATTTCGATAATAGTTTGAGAAACTTGGGCATTCGCTATTTGATCCCAGACTGTACACTATTTCTTGCATCAAAATATAATTCAATAGTCTAAAATTAAATCTAATAAATAATTAAAATAATGCTTTTATAGTTTGGTTTTGTAGCAACGAAGAATTGAGAATCACGTTTGACACTTGTATTTTCATTAAGATAGTTTTTCTAGGTGATGACGAAATTACATGAATAATGTGTTTATTTACAAATTATTTTAACTTGATTTAAGTATAATATACTGCATTATATGGTGAATTAGTCTTATCAGTATCTATCATAAAGAATATAAATGAGGAAAGGTGAATGTAATCACATACTTTATTAAATAATATGTAAAAATAAATCTAGACAACAGAAATGAGAAAAACTAAAAAGAAATAAATAAGCATAAATATCTAATGATAATTTAGAATAAATTAAGGTAAAAACATCAATCTGAAATTAAACACTGACATGCGTAATATTAAATACTTATGTAAATAAAGTACGTATGTAGATTGGTAGGTATCCGTCATAACCGTCGAAGCAAGCTCACCATACAAAGTTTATTAAATTAAAAAAAAAAACCTGTACCACTACAACTCGTGAAGTGTCTTGGATTCAGCAATTGGTAAGGACCGCACTGTTTGTGCAAGGAGATGATGCAACGGTTGTGCAAGAAGGTGATTCAGCCGAGATCACGCTCAACCGCCAGGTTTTCCCCCAATCAAGGGTACCCACTTTTAAGAGGATGGGTGTCCCTGGAGGGTCTCCCGATCCACGGCTGAAAATAGAATAAATAATTACGTGCCACCGGTCTCGAACCGGCTCTTTGTTAGATTAACGTTTATTAAAATTAAGTTTTAAATAAAAAAATATTTTATAAAAAAAAAAAAAGAGTCAAAACGGGTGTTTGAAGAAAAAAAAATTTATTGACCAAAAACATGAAACTTATTGTGGTTTGGACCATTCTATTGCCAATTAGACAAATTTATTGTCATTTTGAGTGTATTTCTTGAAAATACCTGCAAGAAAAAAATGTAAATAAATAGTTTTTCGTGTTGTTTTTTTTATAATGTTTTATAATGAAACAAAATGGACTAACTAATTGAATATTATACATTCAACTAATTCGATCAATTCAAATTCAAATTAAAAAAAAAAAAATGAAACCAAAGGAGTCGGAAAACTGAATTTTGAAAAGGTAAAATGGTTGTGAGCCATAAAAACAGCAAATGATAATATTACTATAGTATTTTATTACTTTAGGAGTATTAAATTTCTATTACCTTTAAAGCAACAACTCAACTGATTATACTGCGAAGTCCATTGCATCGTCTACTAAGCTGTTGTGTATGGGCACTGAGGTACTTTTGTATTGACCTTTTTTAAATATTTAAGATTCTTTTCGTATAGATAATGATAAAAATCCACAAAAAAGGAACCTATAGCATGTCATGAAATACCCATAGAAAGTAAAAAGAAACTAGATGATTGATCTCTTTCAGAAACCCTTAGTCATTTCAGGAGAATGAGCCTAATACGTCAGATTGTTTATTTGCCAAAACAAATAACTTGGTTGACAGATTTTGAAGTAAGAGTGGATAGCCATTGTATATAAAATAAAGATATTATGTTCCACTAAAAGCACTCTTACGAACTCATTAACAGCTTCAATGCAGGCTTAACCTTACTATTATCGTTATTCGTTATCGTTATCCGATATATCGTCATCCCTTCCTATAGTTGTATCGGTCGTTTCCAAAACCACATAAGTCACAAAATTATAATTCTATATAAACAATAAAAACTGTGTCATTCACAAGTAAACAAAATTTCAAAGAATTTTTTTGGACTGAATATAGTGTTTGAATTTAAAAAGATTGAAATATTTAATAATCTTTATAATTTATGAATAATAAAAAAGATAGAAAAACTGTTCTTGACTTAAGCAGTTTTAGCAAGAAACAGGGTTATGAGATATTTAATTTGAACAAAACAGTGATATTTATCATATTTTTAATTAAAACTAATCAAAATAACAGTCAAACATCACGTTATTATTAACATTTTCATGACTTATTATCATTATGGTACGTAATCATGTTCTCCATAATACTCATCTGGATTATCTTCAATATTTGTAATAGGCAGTTTCGATGATCATCTTTGGCTGACACAGGTGATGAAAGTTTTTCATCAATCCATCAATAAATTCCTCGGCTTCAATATTTCCTTTTTTATCGGAATCGTAATGAAAGCCCTTGTATATCAAAGGGGCAATTGTTATTTTTTATTAGTATAGAATGTTATTTTTTATTGAACACTTCTTCCGTACGATTCTGTTGACAAGTATTTTTTTTTGCATAAATTCGCCCACCATTCCTTTAAGTCCAGATCATCCAAGTTTTCATTTATTTGACGGTAAATGTTGAACTGGAGTACTCGTAACCAAATGAAAGTATTCTTCTGGGATCTAGATCCGATCATTTTTTTTTTTTGTATTACCCCAAAATCGCGGTGATCGTCTGTTTTTTAAGCAATGAACGACGATTAAGCAGTACTGTTAAAAGAGAAAGGAGTGTACAGACGCGTACTTTCCACCCAGATTATGCATAAGTCTACCTACTCGGAATCTTTCAAAACGAAAAAAGAATTCGGGCAAAACTTCGACGTAGTGGTCTTTTATATGAACGATTCAATTAAAAACAGTGTATATCTATATATTTTTTACACTCTATAACGGCAGGTAACTCGCGATATATTCCATTAACGCCAAGAGAAGCTAAAGCAGATAAATTCCAAGGAGATAACAATGGATAGAGGTGGAGTGAGAAAGAGCAGAAGGGCTAATGTTGCCTTGGAAGCGAAGCTCTATCCCATTTCCAGCCCTTTCCCGCGGGATCTAACTAAAACCTGTCTCATTTTTCTTCTTATTTTATTAGCACCGTGAATATTTTATTTCTCTATTTCCCATATTTATTCTCTTTATATTTAGGTCGGGTCGGCTTCCCGCTTTAAATGGAATTGTATCCCGGCGATTGAGGGCGCACATATCTGGGCCTTCCGAACGAATAAATCCAAACCGATACGTGGTGTGCACTCCTCGAGCAATTTAAAACACATTACTAAAATACTTAGATCCCAACATGTGTTTCAGCACCAGGAACAGTTTGAATAGAAAATAAATTTCAAATTTTTGCTCAACTGCATTTATCATCCTTAAACGGGCCATAGAACCATACTTTCGAGAAAAAAATAATGGAAATCTTACAGTTGAAAAATTCTGTAAGGTGATGAAGATTAAATTACCACTTTGGATTGTTTCGAGTAATTATATTATGTATAAATAAATAAAGTACACAATTATAGAAAGAAGATAAACTAATCTGAAAGACCATCTCTAATATAATACATTCCTCAAATTACTGAGGGAGTGGGAAAGCTCAGGGGGTAAGGCACCGAGAGCTTATTGGGGTTGCAAGTTCGGCTGTGGCAGAAAAAAATATTTATTCCGTTAATTTCATTTCAGCCATGATTCGATTTCATTTTAGCCAAGAGTCTCTCTATGCAACTGGATTTGGATGTGCGTCTCTTTGGCAGCTATTCCATGATTTTTAAGTGAATTGGCTCACTTCTGTGGTATAGTCAGCAAAGGCCTCCTAACATTACCTACAAAAAAGGTCGAGTTACATTTTAAGCTAAAACTAACGCTAACGTACCTACGGTGCTTTAGACCAGTGAAATTTTCGTTATTTCCCAACATTTCGTGAATTTTACACTCAGTTCTTTGCGTATATTACGAATACGATGATCCGAAAATCGAAATTAGTTCCAACTTTAGAACATCTACACATCTTACTAAGTCAAATTAGTGTAAAGTTAGCGATAAGAAGGTTTTTCCTGAAAACCCGAAAATTGTAAGTGTTTGGCGCTCTGTAAAGCGGTTATCGTTAGTTGAAAATGTAATAGGCCCCTTCCCCTTTTTTTATAGCAAATTTTGAGTTAAACAACTTTCATTTGCAATTTTTTTATAAAATGCATATTTTCATCATAAATGTTCTAGAATAAAATTTTACTAGATATACGTAAAGAGCGGTTATCGTTAGTTGAAAATGTAATCGGTCCTTTTTTATAGGACATTTTGTGTTGAACAACTTTTATTTTTAACTTTTTTTGATCACTTGAAGTGTTGTGATTATATGTTAACAAAAACGGTGAGTTATCCATATCGTTAATGTGTTCGTAATATTTGATCAAATTTATATTTATTGAGTCAATAACGGTCAGAATGAAAAAATAGATACTAATTATTTCAAATACTTTAAAAATCACATGCCATATCACAAATGTTTACATTTTATCTTGAGTGATTTTTCTAATAGACAAATGACTGAATCTGGAGTATAAATTATGAATGAGAACTATTTTTTTTATGTTCACTATGCTGAGCCACGTTAACAATGGTGTCATTCGTTCCCAATCTCCCTTGTACAGTTTTAATCTTGATGAGTAATCACTTATGGTATCTTTGAAGGCTTTTATGATATCCACAAAAGACGAACATTTGCCCATTATGTGAAGCATTTATATCTACAATTTATAAAGGAAAGATACTTAACTAACATAATTTTTAGAGCTATCTTTTCACTAAACGTGCGTTAAATGCAGTAGTTTTGAAAGAGCATCATATGTTAGTTAAGTACCCAGGAATGATACTTAACTTACATAGTTTTTAGAGCTTAGATATATTTTCATTAAACGTGCGGATAAAATATTCTAAGTATACATCAATAATCAAATGGCGTATTGAAATGCAAATGCAATACTAACGAATGCTTTTGATTCATCCGGCTCAAACAAAAACTTGAAATTATAATGCAATACCTTAAACGTTTCAAGTTGAAAACTTAAGCAATTTTTTTCGAAAGTACTTCGTTGATGACATTTAGAATTGTCCAGCTGAATTTACCGTAGACCATTTCTACATTCAAGAAGTTTCCATCTTCTCTAAGCGCTACTCGTGTTGGAAGGGTTTCAGCCCATTTAATGTTGTGATGGGTCGCCCTAGCATTGGGTGTTCCAACTGGCAATTGCTTTGTGGATGGTTGCCACGGCAAAGTGTTCTATTTGTAAAAGGCTAAAATAATTTGTTCATTTTCAATTAATATAACGCAGAAATATATATGCCAATAGTTTATGAGAATTTTCATAGATACTAAGGAATAATATGAAAATTATAAAACCATTTGTACTCTCAAAAAACAATTATTTTAAAAAAATGTATAGGTATTATTTTGCAGGCATCGTTTTAAAAATAACTACCTATTTTTCAAAGGAAAGCTGTAATTGAGTACAATTAATAAATTTCATTTCGTGCCCCGCTACCTCGCTCTACTGACCCAGTGAAAGATCACCTTGAGACACAAGAAAGAAATAGGAACAATCCCAGATAAGATAAGACAAAAGCCGAAGGCAAAGGAGTCCCGGACAGGAAAGTGGGATATCAGTCAGATCTAAGACTGCTTACTGCTTCAGTGAAGTGGCTACTAATCTCAACAGGGCCGACTGAGCTCAGATTCTGAGACAAATGCCCCGTCAATGGCAGCACAAAGTCAGTTACAATTACCTCCTTATCTCCCTTATCAGCTGGCAGCTAAGTCCCGCCGGATTTATTTGCGGGAAGAGGCCGCCGGAACATCCGACCCCACTGCTATCTGTCGGAGTTTTATCGCAACGCCCCTCTTTAGGACTCTTTGAAGCCCCTCCTAGCTCCTAAAATATGTTAAAACTCTTATTATGTCATTTAGTAAGTCTGTTGTAGTCAGTCTAATATTAGTCTGACAGTCTGATAATGAATTGATAATTTAGGTCCTCTGTTTTTTATTTCGATTCAAACTAATCATGTAATACCACGAATGAGGTAGACCTCGCGAGAAATTCGATCACACAATACCGAAAATACCTCCCGGGCTATGAATTGTGATTTTATAATAATTTAATAAACACGCGAATATTTATGTAATTCCTGATATCTTCATATCTATGTATTCTTTTTGTTTTTTTTAGTAATATGTTGTTATTTCGTTATTAAAGATTCAGTATTACAGGTGTTGTTATTCGCAATAACTCCTAGTTTGTTAAAATTAAATTTTTGAAAATTGATCGTGTATCTGTCATGTTCATAAAATTTAAAATAAAAGTATTGTTAAAAAATTAAATAAATGCATACTAAATATAGATCACACAATATAAAATATTTTGCTTATACGCATTAATTTAGAAGATAATAGGCAAAAACGTTATGAATGATTTATGTATGTATTCACACTTGGTGGGAAATTGCTTTTTATATGCACATGAAATTATGTGCACATAAGACTCAATGAAAAATGGCAAATTAGAATATTATATACTATATTTTGATATATCAGTTAGGAATAAAATAATTAAAAATATCAATCTACAATACAAATACAAATACAAATCTATCCATCACCATTATATCCGATTACTCAAGCTCTAAGATAGATCAATTAAAAAATAATAAGTAAACTCAGAAAAGGTTCTTAATAGTAATATATTATCAATTTCCTGAAATTTATTATACCATTTAATATTGCGAAAAAAAACAAAAACAGATTGACTTTGTTCACATTGCAAATTATTGGTTACCAGATATAGACATATCTGAATAAACGTTTTAAAAGGCAGCATTAGATTTCGGGTTTTGTGTAAATTTAATTGAAAAATCTGAAGTTACAAGAAAATTTTTTTTAGTATTCATTAAAGTAATTTAGGCTTGAGATAGAGGAAGTAGCGCCTCATATTTTGTGTATGTGTTCTCAGAAGGAAATGCAGTATTCCAGGTGAGAACACTAATATTTGATATCAGCGTAACGAAAAAACTCGATTAAGCTATTCAAGATTGGCGAATCGTGCATCGCTATTTTTTTTTTTTTTATTTCCAAACATTTAAACCGAAAAAAAAAATGAACCCGATACAAAAAAAAAAAAATATATCTGAATAACAAAATATTCCCTACGGGGCAGCAGTATAACATATAATGGAAGCGAAAAAAAAGGTCCCATCCCTTTTATCCCATAGTGTATAAAACGGGCTTTAGCCTGTAGTATGATTTAGATGGCATAGCGTTTCCTGGAGTCCACTAGAGGACGGAAGGGATACCTGTACGGCCCGAATATCAATATCCCATTTCCTGATGCTCTCACCCCTCGGCTGCTGACAAATAGTCTCGCCCGTGACTGGCTAATCTGCTGTAGGCTATTGTAATACTTTCGATATGGTAATATGCCTGGGAAGCGCTCCTATTTGTGAAGGGCTGTTTTCTATGGGGACAATTTAAATTTCAAATCAAATGCTTTCATCGGAATATTAATTTGTACTATGATTGATAACACCACATCGTCTAACCAACGCGTACAGCTGAATGAAAACTTTTAGCAACATTATTATAACAAAAAAAAACAGAAATAAAATATATTTCCTGTTTACTTATTAATCCAAATCCAATTTCCTGAAGACCATATAAATTCCGCAGAGTACACTATTTTGAATTAACGTATGATGATGTGATTAAGGGCTAATAGATATCATGAAACATAAAAAAAACAACAAAGAAATACTGAAAATAATATCAATTCACAACTGGAGTAGTAAAACATTTTTTTAACGACTCACTGACACAAACTTCAAGGTTACCCTTACAGACAAAAGATTTATCAAGCATGTCAATACTTCATAACATATACTGGATGAGAGCTATTTGTGATTTAAAACAAATCATTTAATTATTTAATATTTCATAAAACTAAAAAAAAATTATAATAGGTGGAAGAACTAAATTGATTTTAAGTAAACCATTTTATTTTTATTTAATTTTATTTTATTTACTTTATTTTATTTATTCGAATTGGTAATTATCACAATATGTTCTTTACAACTAAAATACTAATAAAAAGATATTACCTAGACAACCTTAAATACATACACTCCTGAACTAAGTTTCTTTCTCTTACAATGCTGGATTCCAGAAGATCTCAGAGATTCCATTTTAACCTCATCAATGAAATTGAAACCAGTAATTAAGAGCCAGATAGCCACGTGGGCTTAAGACACGATTAAAGAATTCCCTGCTGTGACTCCAATTGTCACACATTACAAAAGGTTTTGGAGACAAAGCCTTGAAACTTCATAGAGAATAACGAAGATGGTGTTGGATGTGGACCAGCGGATTGCAATGATCAGAAGGATTCTGTAGAAATTTTGGAAACTTGCTAGATATCAAGTCTAGAAAATGGATAATATAGAATTTATATTGTAAAGTATTGTTGTAAGAAACACTGACTTGGAGCGGCTCTTTTCCTATTCCCTCACATTGTTCAACAAAATAATCTTTACAGTTAAAGAGGCGGTCAAACATTTATATATCACAATTATATATATATATATATATATATATATATATATATATATATATATATTATATATATATATATATATATTAGTTTTCATATAATAAAAGTTTTCAATTCAAGTTGAATCCGAGTCAATAGGGAAAAGTGATTTTTTTTTTATTTAATACTTTCAATTCAGAGAATTCATTTACGTTGAAGCAATAGTTATTTTCTTCCATTTTTCTTGTTTTCATTGACTTTAAAAACAAAGTAAATTACCACAAGGAATGTTTAAGGAAAGTTTTCAAATTCGGAAAGAAAAATAAAAACAAAATTGTTTCCAATTTAAGTAATTACTTTGTATAAAATGATAAATGGTAAGATAATAAAATACAACAAAATATTCTTGGAGGGTGTCAAGAAGTTACGCACAAAATATAATTTTTTTATATTATATTTAATTGTTATATTATATAATAATCCCAATATACAACTTTTTAGGTTATCAAAAACTGGTGTAACATCTGTGAAATCAAGCGGCATTTATTTAAACCGATAAATTCACTTATAATTATTAAAAAATTATTTGATTAGTTTAATAAATATCTCATAAGAATTTCATAAATAAATGTCTCTATCTAAAATGCTATTAGCAACAAATTGATATCTAAGATATGGAAATAATCTTAAATAACAATAAAATACTAAAGAAATGATTAAACAGAAAAATAAGACTAACAACAATAGTAGTTTCTAAAAAAGTACGAAGTACAAATATGAACTTATGACAACTAATCCGTAATAATGGAGCCAGGTTAAAGTAATAAGGAAGTATTGTAATAATGTATAACCAAATTCTTTATTGTATAAAAATTACAATATGAGCATCAATATAATAATAAGGCAAAAAAATAAATTTCATGAAAAGATTTTAGAAAAAAATGAAAAGATGAAATTAAAAATTTAAAAAATAATAATAATAATTTATACTTTTTATTATTATTACTTATAAAGTATAAAATATTTTAATAAAGTTTATTTCTAACTCCTAATTAGAGATTACCTTCCAGTACAAGAGCTTACAGTAGGTACAAAACTACAAACAATTTGACGAGTATGACATCCGTAGTAAAAATCATGTCAAAAGAAAGGAAGAGGGGAGGACACATACTTCAGAAGTTTTTAGCAGCAAACAATTCGAACCATCTTACAGAACTTCTCTCTAGACAAAATGCCATCAACTTAGCGCGAACTTCTTAAAAGAGGAAAAAGTAATTCAAGGAAGTAGATACGACTGTAAACGTAACTGATCGTTTAAACAAAGATATCGTAGACGAGAGATTTAGCATTAATCTAACTTCTTTTAAACATTCCATTTCATAGTGAATTGCGCAAGAAATCAATTGCGCAAGTAGCTCTCCGAGAATGAGTCGCGTATTTCTGGCCAACTTTTAGTGCAGCATTCTACTAGCGGGTGCAGCTTTCGAGAGTGAAAACTCTACAGTAGACACATATATTAACTGAGTCAGTTTTTATACTTTCATTATCGCTTTGGTTTAGAGTCCAGAAAATCAGATTATCTTTCAAATGAGCATCTGGATTATATTTTCATACGATTACATCCGTATTTATATTCAAACATAATTGGCGTGATGTACCTTTCATTTTGTCGGATCACATATAATAGTTGAAAACTAAGGAGCCGAATCATCTGTACTCTCCAACAAAACTTATTACTGAAAATAACAAACTAAAAGCTTTTATACAGATTTTTTTGTTTAAGGCCTTGGAATGCTGATTCCAAAACACTTCACTTTTTCTCCATATCTTCATGAATTGGTTTATAAAATCTCTAATCGGCCTCCATTTTGCAATCAAATGACGAACGGTAATGTCAAATACCGAGGAACATCCTGGATTGACCTGTGACTTTGGTATCAAATCTGAAGAAAATTTGACCATTGGTCTCGGAGAAATGCCTCGGACGGCTCACAGTGTGGACCATTGAGAATCTAGCGGGACAAAAGTCTGGAAGCCATAGTATTTATAATGAAATACTTTTCTCTCATCCAGACTAATTTATGATTGTCAAAAATGGTCTTTCATTGATTTAAAAACCAATTCTGTCTTAAACCAGTATATTTTTACTACTTCAAACAATTTTAAACACAAAATAACTACAATGACATATCACTTTGGCCGAGATCATCAATTTCTTTTTCAGAGTCTGGTATTTTCATAATATTCATTTAAATAATATATTTTAGTATTTAGCAACATACTAATTGTCAATAATTAGATATGAAAATTCCATATGCTCCATGCTCTTGTTTTATTCAAAACTCTACAATATTACGTTTCGCGGTTTTGCCTCATCTTCAGAATTTTATTTCTAAAACAATATATTGTCGGGTCTCTGTTTTCCGCTCTACTATGTTCTAATACTCTTCATATGGCTATCACTTAGTCCTATATTTAATTCCATTTAAATAATTAGCTGAATAAATAAGTTGATAAATAATAATTATTATTATCCTTATATTATTTACCTTTGTCTTTTTACTGTTCACATATCTATATCTCTAATTTCATTTCAGCCCTGATGATGTCCCACGTGTTTGGGTCGAAAGTTTGACTTTCACAATAAAAAATCATGAATATAATTTGGCTGAGTCCTGAATATTTGGGATAAAAAATTATTTCTTTCTCAAAACATTTTGAGTCCCCGACTAAATGTTGGTTTTATCAGCTCAAACAAGCACATTTTTTCTTCAATAGAATTGTTAAAACGATGATCTGTTGCTTTCAATGCCTAAATTAATTCCCGTTTCAAAAACTCGAGTTTTCCACATGAAACGCGATTCTTATTACTGCTTTTAAACGGCCGATAATGGGCGTTGAATTGAAAAAAACAAAAAAAAAACAGCATTACTATTTATTTCTTTCATTCCATTCCATCCTGAAATGGTAAAAAAAATAACTACAACATCCTCATACTGTTCACTGGAAAGATACTGAAGAACTAATTTATCTACTAACTATGAAAGAGTTGAAAAGGTATAAGTTAATTGCTTACCAACTGTATTGGCATTATCCTTGGATAATTCTTATATTTTCTCGCTCATTAACATCTTACCTAATGGTACAAACAGGTATTTCGTCTTAATCTCAAACTTCGTTTTTGGACTTTTGTCCAGCTAGATTTGTAGTCGGCCACACTGTGCCGACGGTTTTTTTTGTTTTATTGTTCCATATTTGGATACATACTTTGAAACGTAAAACCTATAATTTAGAGGGAGGGTTATTTTTTTTTTTTTTTATCGATTACAAAGGATATAACGTAGACAATTTTAATGCATAAAATACATAGACTCCCGAACTTGAAAACCAAGTTTCTTCCCTTTACGATACAGGTAAAGTTGGATTTCAAAAGATCTCAGAGATTTCCTCTTAATCCCATCAATGGCATTGAAGCTATTACTTAAGAGCTCGATAGCCACAGGCGCTTAAGAAAGGATTGAAGAAGTCCCTGTTGTGACTCCTATTGTCACACATCACAAAAGGTATTGGGGGCAAAGACATTTCAATTTTCAAGTAGAATAACAGAAATGAGTGAGACAAAGTTGGATACGGACCAAAGAATTGCAATGATCAGAAAGATTCTGTTGAAATTTCGGAAACTTACTTGGTATCTGATGCAGAAAATGGATAGTATCGAATTTATATTGTAGCGTATTGTTGTATGAAGTGGGGCGGCTCTTTTCCTCATAGCTTCACGTTCGCTGATTTTAATTCCTTCCTATCCCACACTTTTCCATGCAATCGACTATTGTTCAGAAATAATAATCGATGCAGTGAAAAAAGCGATTAAACATTTATTTATCACAAATATATTTTAACTGAAAAAGCTTTTTAAAGACGAGCAGTTACTGGCCAAGAGGGAAAGATTAATTTTTATATTTAGTAGTACTTCCTATTCAGAGCAATATATTTACAATGAAAGCATTTGGAGGGTGAATTTTTTTTTCTTGGTCTATAACGAAGGTCCGTTATTAATAATCCAGTAGTCGCATGCCATCTGATGAGAGAGATGCTAGAGGAACAGTTGTGAGTGTGGCTAATGCCTGTCCAATCCTGCAAATCCCTAGTGTCGGTCCAATAGTCCTAGCCTACTGACAGCCACACCCCAGTGTTGCTGAGGTTTTCTTCTGATCAAGAGGTACCAAGTTAAAAGATGAATCATCTCTGAGATCCCACGTGAATACTTTTGAACTATTAAATAATATTTATTATACTATTTTTTATATGATTATTTTTTAACCTCATTTCTGGGTGCCATTTGAGAGATGTGGGACACTGATGAGTGGATTGCAGAAAATCACACCAGCTCACACTATGTTAAAAAAATGAATATAGGCCCTCTCTGCCAGAAACTACTCGGAAACCCTGTGCTCGTTGTCAAAAAGAAACAAAAAAGTATACACAGTGCAGATGTCATAAGTATGAGCAGTATTTATGCTTTGGTGTAGATTTCTCCTTTATTAGTGCGAATGTTTGTAAGATAAATTATTTAGTTTTCATAGTTCAACTGAGTTATAATTTGTAATTTAATCATAGCATAAGCTTTTGTTCTGAAAAATATTATAATTTATATCTTGATCCATATATACAATATTTTATATTTTCAAAATTTTAGGACATTTTTTCATATAATTTTCATTGATATATAATATATATATATATATATATATATATATATATATATATATATATATATATATATATATTGATATTAATATTATTTTCTATTTCCTATAATATCTAGAGAAATTTTGTGAGTATCAATTAGAAGAGGCATCACAAGGAAGACAAGCGACTACTTAGAGGAGTGCAACACAATTGCAAAGTTGCAATGCCCTATATTAAACAGTTGAGAAACTTGGCGTGTTGATAACCCTTCCTCCCTCAAACCGAAGATTCGATGGCGTTTTAGCGAAAATAAAAATTTCTGCTCATCGTGAACAGCCTCACAATTGGACAGGTTCGCATTAAGAACAGTAAATCACAACTGAAAATGAAAGCTGGCTTGGCCGGTTATGTTTTTAGGGATTGTCTTTTTTGACTCCGAAGCTGGTATTTAATCCAGAAACCTCTTTATGTTTTTTTTATTCTTTAATGATGTGCAACCAGGGTAAAAAACCGACTATGCTGTGTTTTGTTGGAGAAATAGCTTTTTTTGATGTGTATAATATTAATAATGTTTAGGAATCTCACCATAATACTTATAAATGTATCCAGAATACAGAAAAAGGATAAAAGATAAGAAAGAAAAAAAAAATTGAACAATAAGCAAGTAAAATGGAGATAGGAAAAAAAAAAAGTTTGGACTTTCAAATAAACATAGTAGATCGATTTGATAGTATGCCATGTTATTTCATTGACTTTAATGCTACGAGATAGTTTTTAGTTGTATTTTGTTTGAAAATAATAGATTTTTTCTCAGCATGGAAGGTGATCGGAGGAGGGTGGGAGTGGGGATGCATTTGAAATCCATTTCATAGCCCCTTCAACAGGTTTTTAATGGTTTCAGAGATGTATATATTTCCTTCTCCCCTCCACCGCTATATTGGGCACTTCTAGCGGTCCCTTTTCGGTCAAATAAGTTGAAATTCTTTATGTACAGTTGTTTTCTAAGCAGAACAATCCCATAAAGGTGGTAGTGAATTTCAGTCGAAAGTCAAGCCACTCTTACGACATTAACAGATTTTTTTCAGGTTTTGTGCACCTCTACAGCCACTCGAAATTGGGTTAGAGTGGTTAAAATTCGTTTGTGAATAGTGTTCGTGTTAGAGAAGAGCCTTTAGGGATCTCAAATTTTTTCTATCACCACGGCCAATTTGATGATTTCATTTTTGTATTTTATTGAAAATACGACATTACTGAAGGATCTCTATTGCTCACGATTTTTTTGTTTGACATTCTCATACAAGATTTCATTACTTCTTCCATAAATGCACTCAACCTTTGATATAAATCAGAGGGTATATGATATTATGCTCAAAATGGAAACTCCTCAAAATTCATTTTGATCACATTTCTGAGGGATGATGAAAAAAAAAAAAATGTCTCAATAATAGCGTCAAGTAGCATTAAAGTTCTAGTTGAGGGGAAGTGAAACGTGGGAATAGCAAATGGACGGAAGAGAGACGAATGCAACAATCGGAGAGAATGAAGGCTGTTTGGAGGAGGAAGAAAAGTGAGAGAGTGGTGAGGATGAAAACTAAACAGTGATATCTGCGTGGTTCACGAAGAAAAAAAAATAGGGTCAAGTATTTTTTAAAGTTTTGCTAACAAAAAGTTTTAAAGTTTCAGTTGGTATGATGACCAAACATTATATTTATATATACCACTATCTTGTTAATTTAGTAATAGATATACATAGAAATATACAACCTATTATTAAACTATGTAGTATGTATCGCATATATATATATTATATATATATATATATATATATATATATATATATATATATATATATATATGTATATATATATATATATATATATATATATATATATATATATATATATATATATATATATGTATATATATATATATATATATATATATATATATATATATATATATATATATATATATATATATATATATATCGCATATATATATATATATTATATAGCATACAAACACATAAGGCACGTATATATTATACACCTAACCTTGTGGGATGTATATGTATATATCTGTTTCGTATTTACTCCTATGTAAAGGTAGCTCACAGCTAACAAGGAATTAGAATAATTGACCAACGTGATCTGCTTGTTTGTATCTCATGTTGTATGGACTTGGGAATATTTCAGTTAATTTATCACTGTTAATTGATTTTCTCTATTTAGTTTACCCATTAGCAATTATCTGGAGGGAAGCCAAGAAGTGGGATGTGGTTATTCTTTAGCACTTTTTCCACGTATCAGAACGAACACGAAAAGTAAAATCTTATTATCTTCGAAATTTTCAGGCATCTTTCATAATGTGTGGAATTATTTTTTTAAATATAATTGATTTGTATAAAGGAATTTTATATTTTTGTTGATTCATACCTATTATTTTCGCTTGCCTACATATCAAATGTATAATAAGGGAAATTATTTATCGTGATAATTTATGGAAATTATAGCGATCGTGAGTATTTATTCAATTGGTCCTCCAGGTTTACCAATGATGTTTTTCGGCGAAATGCTTTGGATGTTTTTTTAAAATTTGAATCCTTCAATAAAAGCTACTGTAGGTACTGACTACCCTTGCCATCAAAGTAGACGCTGTTATTCTTAGTCTAGAGAACTCCAATGAAACCAATAACGCCCTCTAGAACTTATATCTGGACGGTCCTATGCACGCCGCAAAACATCTACTCGCAGATTTATTGAGCCATTTGCACACTCGCTCCGGATTTAGAGAGGCGGCGGGAACAGGACAAACGAGATAGCTGGCGAGTATAAATCCCCGTCCAGGGAAACTGTTTTTAAGGCCTAGGGCCATCAAATTTAATTTCGGCTTGATAGTCCTCTTGGGCTTACAAAACAAGTCACTCACTTCTAACATATAGCTCTGTCCGGCCGCCACTCCCAACATACGAGCTGTCCAGCTCGTGTCAGAGGGTCTCTATTAAAACATATGGATTTTGCAATTTATCAGCAAAACCCTTTACGGATTGCGCTTATTATTTCACAATTATATGAATAAAGTATTATGCATAAATATTCTTTCTTTTGCTTAAAATTACTGATGTTTAAAGGAATATAATTTCTAAAAATAATTTTATTTGACAAATTTCATGAACAGCATTCGCTTTTCAAAGAACCAGTCTAAACCATATTCTCCGTCCTCCAGTTAAATAAGTTACATCTTGCGCTAATAAGGGCATCAATTCATTACAGAAAACAACAAACAAAATATCTTGATAAAACTGAGAGTGGCAGCTTAGCTGTGTCGAGTTACTAATTTATACAGCAAATTCTTTCTGTCTGCAAAATGGACCTCAAATTCCAGCGGAAGGATTTCGCTTCAACTTTTAGAATAAGGGTTATTGGGCTTAAGAATTCTATTGGCTTAATTCGTTACACCACAACAATTTCTATCTAGTAAAAAATCCGAATAGACCGGTGGGAAAAAAAAAGTGAATTAAAAGATTGGAACGTTTGCCATTAAATTGAACGAATGAATCGCGGTAATTTATTGCAATTCTCATTCAACGAATGACTTTTTAAATAAACAATTCGCCATCAATTATTTTCATTTTCACTATTATTTTCATTTATTTTTACTAAAATAGAGTTTTAATAAAAATGAAAGAATCATTAACGTTGGACAATTAATAAAGTAAAGGAAGTGTTTAATTTTTTGTTTCGAATAATAAAAAAATATCATAGGTTATAAATGTGTAGTTATATTTTTACATCTTTATTGCATTGATACCGTCGTGTGTTTAATTTTAAGAAAAAAATCATTGTGAAATAGAAGATTAAACGGTAGGTAAATATTTTATTTTTATTATGAACTTTGATTAATGATTTAAAGTTTATAATAAAATTGATTATATTATTTTTATGGTTTCCTGAAATGTCACGATACCGGGTACTAACAAGGGGAGAGCACAGTCAGTGGGTCACCGATTTCAACCAAATTTTTTGTGGTGATTCCACATCCAAAAACATTGGACACATTTGTCGGCCTTTGTTCCGATGGGTCCTAGGAGCCGAATCAAAATCTGCCTTAATTTTTGGTGTAAAAAATCTGTAAGGCTAGTTTACAAAGTAATTTATACATTTATTTCGATTTATTCGCCCGAAAAGCAATCATTTCTATAATTTATGCTTTTCCTTCATTGTTCACTGAAAAAAGAATGTTTTGTTAGAGAAACCCACGTCGATATTATTTTTCAAATTCGAGATAAAAAATAAAGCATTTTCAGCGTATTTTATTTTTTTTCTAGGCTTCTAGGGCCCATTGGAACGAACGCCGACACACACATCCAATATTTTTGGATTTGGAATCACCAAAAAAAATTTGGTTGAAATCGGTGACCCATCGGCTGTGCCCTCCCTTTGTAAGACAATAACGAAAACTATTTTTGTGCCGAGGTATTTTTGAAATTTTATTTTTAAAGATTTAGAATTATATATTAACTCATTAAGTAGATGTGCAATCTGAAGAATACGACTTACAGTAATTAGTGAAGAAAATAATCATTGTTATACCTCTAATGTTAATTCTATGTTAGAAAGTCTCGAGACCATTTTTGTTTCAGACAGATTGGAGGGTTATCGGGAATACATTGGGTATCCATGCTAGAAACTATACGGCTTGAGTGAGTGAGGAGTTTATTTTGGAAAGATTTTAGATAATATGAATTGGATACGAGAATCATTCGACGTCCAAACGCTCTACGGCGAACGTACAAAGTTCACGAATCACCAAATTAAACTTTTAGAAAATAAACAAGTTTTATCAATTAAATATCAAAATGGTCGAAAACGAAAAATGTTTCATTTCGTTTCGGTCTTGTTTGAGGTTTCGATAAGTCACTCGTTTGTCCAGATACATATGCAGATTCAACAGAAAGGATCGGAATATTATTAAAGAATAATATAAGATAGGAAGTTGATCAAGACAAGGTTTACGACGAAGAATAATCAAAGGTAAGGACTTGATAAAAACCTATGGTCTAAAGTTCACTAAATTATTTGTTTTGTTTTTTCACCACTATTGTTTAATTGCACAACTGCTGAAATAATATGTTAAATTAAAGATAAAAATTTGTAGTGTTGACAAAGTACACATAGATATACAAGAAAGAAAAATGTTTAAGTGTATACAAATGTACTTAAAATAGAATACTCTAATTTTTCATATTTTACAAATAATTAAACTTGTATAAAAATGAACCCGACAAAAAATTTGCAATACATAGAGCGATCATGAAACAAATTATAAAGAAAATGAATCATTGAAACAATAAAAACCCATTTAGAATTTCAAATGGGCCTGTCGGATTTAATCGCTTTACTCTGTTTACTATTAAGAGGTATTGAATTTCAGATCCTTTGCTTTCCGTCCCAATTAATCATTGTCAATAAATCTTCCGTATTTCCTGTACAATCCAAGAAAAGGTAGTCAATAAATTTACTAATTTCATAAAGATAAATATTTTAAGAAATGTTTACTGTGTTAATACTTACTATTGATTGATTTCAGTTTTTTTTTTCTTTCTTTGCTTTCTAGAAAAACGGGATTCGACTCTTCCTCTTAACAGGTTCGGCTGCAGACAGTCTACATACTTATTTATTTTTATTTTTTGTCACATTAAAAAAAAAATATATATATATATATATATATATATATATATATATATATATATATATATATATATATATATATGTATGTATATATTTATATGTATATATGTATATATATGTGTGTGTGTGTGTATATATATAAATATACGTAGTACAGTGAGATCTCCAAACTTTTCTCTCTACATTCGGTAACTGGAAAATAAAAACATTGTACTTTTTTTTTTGTAAATAAAAATTATTTCTTAAACATTTCCCGCAATAAAGTTTACCTGAAACTAATAAATATCAAGCGAAACAGATTTAAATTTTAAAAATTACTGAACTTCAAGATACTTTCTTCCAATACGTGATAACGGAATCGAAAAATTCCTTTCATATATGGCAAAAGAATAACTTATTATTGGAGAGTAAAGAAACAAAAATACCATAGAATTTTATTTCGAATATTTATCATAAATGCATGCTTAAAATAAAAGTAAACGTACATACAGTCATTTGATTAATAATTTTACAAGATTTATGTTTAATTTTTATAGAAATATAACTGTTCTCCATTCGATATTTTTTATAAAGGAGGATTCAATTAAAAGGTGGATTCAATTAAAAGGTGGATTCAATTTGGTATGATCGAAGCTAATTTGTTTCCACGTTTATTGCCAACGCAGCATAACGGTTTCATATACATATTTCCATTAAAATTTGTAAATTTATTTTATTTATTATTATTTTAATTTAATAATGAATTACATTATGAATGGTTTTTTAATTGAGCTTAACGTTCATTTTATCATTGAATTACTTTTACCATTACCATTACTTTAACCATGTTACATTAATCATATTAGTACTAATTTTAGAATTATATATTTAACTGTGATATTGTATAACGTGCACAAACGCATTATTACAATGCGTATGACATCTAAGTATTGGAGCAAGAATTGTAAATATTTAAAAATCAATACTATAAAGAAAATTATTATCATTACAGTTTTGATCAGAAAAAAAATTGAGAAGAGAAAAAAAAATAATTAGTATATTTTTTTTAATATCTTGATATAATATACTATACAATAAATGATAATGGCATGAGCAGTACCCAGGGGCACCTCACACATTTGCATTTTAAAAAAATGTAAATTTACAATAATTAATTTAGTTAAAAGTGTTGTAATTGCCATTCCGTCAGACTCAAAATTTTATTTTTTTATATAAACCAGATGTTTTTTTCAGAAAACCGATACATTTTAAAAATTTTATAGTCATCAGTTTCATTAAAAATGTCTATTAATTTTTATCGGACTTTCCGCTTTTGTTTTCTATTTTTGTTTCTATTGTTGGAGATACGGTCTTTCAACACGATTTTTGTGAATCGGTCATTTCAAAAACCACAAAAGTCAATTTTTTTCCAAACGTACTTTTTTTGTTGGTAACGTTTTCTTAAAGGTAGACACATGTACCTGCAAGCATGTACATTACTAACTCTTCAAACAATGCCGCGTAATCGTAGCTCATTGCTAGAACAACATGAGCGAGTGACTTAAATGGTTCCTGTATGTAATAACAGATGGAGGTAGCAGTCATAAGAATATCTAGAAGACTACAAAGATTTGTTTTTGAACACCAGTTTGAATTTACAGTCAAAGAACTAAAAACAGTCGATTTTTTTAACTTTAAGAAATGGTGCCAAACATTTCACAAAATACATGCTTTTTAACTGTATCGTATGGAAGACGTGTTCCAAACGAACAGAAAAGAACATTTCCTCTTTCGACGTGCATAAGCTATCGGTATGATTCCGAGCAAAAGACAAAATTATAGGGAGTTGACATCCGCATGATGGTATAGAAGGATGAATCTAATTAGGAATTGATAAATAATAGAAGTGGCAAATTTATCAATCTCTAATAAAATTATAGGGATTTATTGACAGATTCGGTAATCATTCTTCTTGAAGAAAAAACTATTAACTCTTGCATCGAACGTTCCAATTAATAGTAAAAAATTAGATAATTTAAAGTCAGTCCAGGATAGCATTTCGGAATAGCTCATGCTATTTTATCAAAACATATTTTGCTGACCAACTATAAATGTTGAAGACGATCGATCCAGATGAGAATCATAGAAAATATGATTAAGAACCATAATGATGGTAAAACATGAAAATGTTAGTAATAATATAATGTTTAATTGTTGTTTTCACTGGCTTTGATTAAAATATTATTAATATGACCGTTTTATTAAAATTAAATACCATCTAACCCTATTTCTTGTTGAAAAAAATATAAGAAAAGAACATCTTTTATTTTTTTCGTATATTATTCATAAATTATACGGATTAGAATATAATAGAAAAATAAACTTTATTCTGGGACTAGGCCCCTTAAGAACTAGTATGTGCAAGTAACAAAGAAAACAGAAAAAAATGCCTGACCAAAGACTACATTAATAAAAGTCAGTTGATATATACAATAATCTCAATTATAATGTATAAGTAAAGAAAAAAAAGAGCATTCATCTGGTAAAAAAATAAAAATAAATATAATTGTACTAATAAAAAAAAAAAATTCGATATTTCAACCTTCTTAAGATTTTATTGGTTCCTATAAAATTCTAGTCTTGTGACTTATGTGGTTTTGAAACGACCAATTCAATTGTAGAACATATTATGTTCTGTAATTGTCAAAGTTATAAAGTAACGTATTATATTATTGGGGATAACGTAGGTATAGGATATCACCAATATTTAAAAACCTTTCATAAGCAAGGGTATCCCATATCCACTATCTTTCATATCAATTAATTTATAATTTAAAATAGATAAACACGATAATAAAGGAGCACTTAACAAATAAATAAATAATAATAATAATTTTTGACTTATACTCTGAAGTATAAAATTTGATATCTCGATTTTTTTTTTTTTTTTTTTACGGATTACCATAATTCATCTAATATAGTTAGTCAAGATAGTACCTCATATTTGTATAGTAAATTTAAAATTGCTTTACAATAAAATATTAATACAAAGAAGTATTTTATCGTTTCACTAACAATATATTCTAGAAAGCTGAGG
This sequence comes from Rhaphigaster nebulosa, assembly GCA_948150685.1. Lineage (NCBI taxonomy): Eukaryota > Metazoa > Arthropoda > Insecta > Hemiptera > Pentatomidae > Rhaphigaster > Rhaphigaster nebulosa. The sequence goes on from OX411306.1 coordinate 187,714,844, forward strand.
TAGCACTGAATAGTCTAGGAGCAGATTTTAGGTTTAGACGTAAAAGCACCTCCGGGACTAATTAGCATCAACATCAAAGGAAGGTCACATGGATAGGGAGGGGATTTATTTCCTAGGTAATAATATGCCTTTCTAGTGGCAGCCTTCACCACATTTCACCATGGAATTAATTATTAACAATTAATATTTGTAATTTAATATATTGAAATATTAATATTAAATATTAAATTTAATATATTAATATATGAGTAAAATTATTGATAATTAAAAATTTCAAAATTATAACTTTTAAATTGGAGTGAAAGATATTTTTGAGAATGATTAAAAAGGGAGAATTGCCAAAACCCTGAAGTGTAAAGCGGCGAAATGGTAATAATAATAAGTAATAGGATTAAAATAATAATAATACTGATAATAGTAATAAAATTAAATTGTGACTACTTTAATTTTTTTTTAATGTAGAAGGAACTTAGGCCATTACATAGGTACAACGCATTTAAAAAGTAAGAAAAATAAATTAATCATTTTTTTAATAATTATTATTTTAAAACTTGAATTAATTAAAATCTGTATTAAAAAAAAAGTACTAAAGGTGGAAAAGATGCAGATGATAAATAAAAATCGATCGTGAATGCCAATTGGACAGTTTTGGGCAAAACGTAATTTCAATTACAATTATAATAACTTACCGATTACTGTCATTTGGAATTGCAGAAATAAAATTACAATCAAAAATAATTTTAATTGTAATTCAAATTACTTAATGAACCGCTATAAATGTAATTTTGGGTTACAATTACAATTACTAGTTGAACCAAAGTAATTAATTGTAATTACAATTGAAATTACTAGTTGAACTAAAGTAATTGTAATTACAATTAAAATTAATTGTAATTTTATTTCTGCAATTCACAGTAATTGTAGCTGGTAACTGTAATTACTTAACGCCGAAATGGTACTAAAAAAAGTTATTTCCAAAAATGTACTAAGAGATACGTTTCAAAAGGCATGGTTTCAATGAATCGAATGAACATTTACAAAAATGATGAAAAAATTAAATAGTGTTATGACTTGAATTTTAGATATTTGTAATTGTGATTACCTTGCATCAAGAAGTGATTGCAATTGTAGTTGCACTAAGAAGTAATTGTAATTATACTATTAATTACTTACTGTCATGAAATAATTGAAATTGCATCTCTAATTATTTATCGTCAAGAAGTAATTGTAATTGAGAGCCTCAACTTCAATTACAATAATTGAAAGGATTAATCGCAAATACTTAACACAATTAAAGTATTTGCAATTGAAGATATAATTAAATACTAATGTTAATTAATTACTGGCAAATTCTGCAATTGGATTTATTTCAACTAATAAAATATGTTATTTAAAATATGAAATCAGAATTCCACTATCGCCTATAACACTTTAATTAAATCCACAGAATCTTAAGGTCATTAATTATAAGTAAAAATTCTACAATATCGTGATTAAAATATTGACTTCATTTTTATTATTTTTATTATAAAGCTTCGAGGAGGTAAAAAAAAAGGAAGGGGAGCTTAATAGAAGGATTTTAACCCCTCTAAAAGGATTTCATACTTTTGACTTAACATTTAGGTACTGTGGTTCTATAAGAAGTTTATATTTAATATATTGCATGAAATAAGTTTAAAATGAGTAAATAAAATAATGAGTAAGGGGGCGCCATTTTAGTTATTTAAATTCTTAACTTATTTCATGTAATATTATAAATCTACAACTAATTTTAATTGCAAAAATGTATCGTCGAAATATTATATAAGTATCTTATCATAGAATTCATTTTTCAATTTTTTATTAGAAAACTTAGTTCTTAATACGATCAAAGCTGACAAGGGTGTATCCAGCTCAAAACAGAAGATGGATAATTATTCAAATTTAATTTTCTTCATGTTGAGGGAAAGTGGGTCCATGGTGCCATGCAATAATTTATAGTTACATTCAAAAGAACACAATTTACTAATTTTTAAAATTAATTGTCAAACTATAGTTTGCAAGGATTAGCCCCAAAATATTAAAATGTTTACACGTTCGAGGAGAGAGAGCTATCTAACTTCTCCCCACTGGCTACGCTCAGGAAAGTAAATAAAAAATGAAAAACAATTAAGCATAGAGCAAATGGCAGAAGTGGATACCAGTTCGTTCCTGTCCTTAGAGGTTTGACTTAAATTTCTTTTCAACTTCGCTCTAAGCTCTGGTTAGATTTACCTGGTAACCTTGATTGAAGCAGGTAACAAAAAATCAGTCAGAATAAAAATAAAGTATACAAGAAAGTAGTTGGAATAAATAGGGACGTTAAGCCCAATAAATAAAAAAAAATGTAATTCATCCACTTCAGAACAAATCGAAGTCATGTTTGTTTAGTTATGTCAAAATAATATTTTACTTTAAAATATGTAGTAAACAAAGTAAACATTAAATGTTTTCTGAATATTCTTCACCATTCTAATCCGAAATGACAGTAATTTAATCCGAAATGTATGATTATAAAATTTGAAATAATAGTTTTACGTAGCGTGTTCAATATTAGGCAGTATAAAACAGAATTCAAACTATATGTCGTTAAAAGTAACAAAGTTATCCTTTTTGCAAGTTTATTTACTTTCTTTTTTTATGCATGGCCTTAAAAATATTAATGTTAGAACCTTCGACGAGGATAAAGCAGTTTTACAAAAACAAACCATAAAAAGCTCTGGTTTTGTAAAGAATGAAATACCTAGGAATACATCTAGAAAAGCACTAATATTACTTGAAAATCTTCATAGTTCTAAAAAAAAATAAATAAATACGAAAAAATGATCCATGAAGGTATTATTTGGTAATCACTTTAACCAATCCAAACATTATATATTCACATCACATCTAATAAATTACATAAAGATTGTCTTTTATTTTCATTTAGATCTGCTTCGGCAAGGTTTTCCGTAAATAAGCTGAGGAATCTATGCGATATGCTGACATTGTCACTTTCCCGAGGAAAACAAAAGAGAAGTCAGCTTTGAACCTATATCCCATATTATTTGTGAATCATGGACTAAAAGGGTTGAATAATCCTTATGGAAAGGAATGTATTTTTCGTGTATTTTCTTTTTTATTTTCCACCTAACCTGCCTGACGTCATTTAATCAAATCTTACGGGATCTAGGATCAATCCTGATTTCTCTATCCTAGAGAAAGCGACAGTTTCAGCATGTCGCACAGATCCTTCATATTATTTAATGAAAACCTCGTCGAAACAGGTCGAGTCTTTCTCGGAATTAAAAAGAAATAGACAAATAAAAGGAGGGTTGCACGGTAGAGGAGCCTGGTCCACGGACTGTTTACTTCATTGACAGTTCACCGTGAGAGGCCTCTCTAGTGCAGAGCTTGTCTGAAAGTATAAAATTTGTAACATGCATCATCTCTTGAATAGTAACTAATAATAAAAAAATGTAAATGAGAAGCCAAGGGGTACAAGTGACGATTTAATAATTTTGTGAAAACGTATTTGAAAGTTAAAACATTTTGATAAAGTCTGAAACGTTTACGTTTTTATCATACTTATACTATGGCTCTACTGTATATCTCTTGAATATTCAACATATTGTTTTGAAAAAAAAAATATACGCATTTCTGTCCATAACATTATATAATCCTATCTTTGAAAAAAAAAAATCACTTGTACTCCTTTGTTTCTCACCGCTTCATATATTAAGTTCGATAAATTTATTTAGTTTATTCAGTTTGACTGATATTTGAAGCATAGAATTCCAAAACCAGCCAAGTTCCAGAAGTCTATCCCTCAATTAATTATTATTCGATCTCATTCCAGTTATAGGTTCAGTTTTAATTCTATTTGATGCATATGAACAAGTTTAACAATTCCTGAGGCAGTTTATTCTACTTGGAACAATAGCCGTGAATGAGCAGTGGCATCCGAAATGTTTCCAGTAAATTAATTTTGAATAGGGCGGTAGAGGGTTGATGAACTAGACATCCTCGATGAGTTATGGACCAGGCATATATCCTCAATGCCATATCTCAATCACGGTGTATACGTCATGTGTGTCGTCTTTGCCGATCGTCGGTCTGAACTAATATATATGTATGTGTGTGTATATATATATATATATATATATATATATATATATATATATATATATATATATATATATATATATATATACATCATAATCTGGAACGCATAAGCGAACACGAAGCGTTTACTTGATGCGAGGTTTTCTCAGACTTTCTTTCGGCCAAGTATGTTTGTCAACTTTGTATATCTGAGTTATATACTACATAAAATTAATCAAATTAAATTAAGAAAAATATCTTGTTAATCCTACAACAATATTTATTAATAATAATTAAATTACATAATACATTTTTTAATATTTAGTAACGTTTCAGCCCTTCTTATCTATTTTTGGCAATTCTAAACTATTATATTATGTCAACCATGTCCAATATTCCGTAAAATCATCCTACTACTAAAAGTACTACCTATCTACCTACCTGTCTGTCATTAATTTTCAACGTGCTAAATTTTCAACATCTTCTATTATCCTTTTAGGTGGCTTTTGCGTAAATAAATTTTTTTAACAAACAAAACATCCATTTTACAAACAATTTAGCATTTCTAAAAAAAAAAAAATATAATAATCTAGATTTATAAACCATTTTTAATTCAAAATTATATTTTGGACAAAATTTATTATAATCAAAATAACCAAAACCAGTAACCATGCTTCTATTTTTACTTTACTATTCTATCCTTCACAAAGTACAGGCTATTGCTGGTCATCTTTTCTCAACCACTATCTTCACTGTAAATGAGACCAAGACTGCCCACTGTTGTGCACACTACGCGACATTGCGCACTCTATTGGGACTAATTAGGAACTGTTTATTGTTTGTACAATGTAGAAACTGTATACTTTATTTCTTCAAATTATTTAACAATTCCGCATATGTGTTATTAATATTACCAGAATCTGCCTTAAAATTTACTGCATTTTCCAAATTTCATGTTATTGTAAAGACTTCTAAAAGTTTTCTTCTAAAAACATTTTTATCTTTGTAAAGAATTTTAACGTCTTCAAAATCAAGCTTGTGATCATTTTCTGTGTGATGCACTAATGCAGTTTTTATAGTTATATTTTGGGTTATTTTTATTTTTACAATCATATGTGTGTTGGTAGATACTGTATATTATATATTGGCCTCTTCCGCCATAATATACCCCAGGACAATTTAACCAACTGATTTTATAAACTATACCTGCCGTTTTATTTTTTCAATGTTATCTTTCACATTGCTTGTAGTTTGGATATTTTTTTTGTAGGTTTATATTCCGGTACATCATAATTTATAGATGTTCTATTCAAACTATAGGATAATTTATTTATGCAATTACATTTTCTATATTTTATAACATCCTGGTTTTGTTTTATAGTATTTATATTTTCTACTAATTTATTTGAATTTTTATCCAAATTTATCAACGTGTTGCAAATTTTTCTTAACATATTTAGTGGGTAAAAATTATTTAGAAACAATCTATATATTTCGGTTTTCATTCATTTGATTTTTGGTTTATCCGTTATTTTTAATGCTTTATTTATAACATGCCAAATTACATTAATCTTTATTCCGTAGTTAGTTCCTTATTTACTAATTTTCTTCCTATAATGTAAGAAGGGCCGAAATGTAACTAAGTATTAAAAAAATTATTATGTAATTTAGTTGTTATTAATAAAATTGTTGACTGATAAAGAAGGTATTTTACTTAATCTAATATGATTAATATTATTTAACAATTTAAAATCCCAGGAAAATTTTTTCTTGGGATTTCAAATTATTAAGTAAAACTTATTATATTAGATTAAGAAAAAAAAATATATGTATACATACAAGTACCTATACATTATGCTTTACTGGCTGGATAATCTGAAGTTATCTTCTTTTGTTAAGTTTATTTGTATATAATTTATTGATCTTTAAATTATTGCATTAATTTATTTTATTTTAGTTAAATGTTTATTTATATGTAATATCATACTTATTTTATTTTTATTTGTTATAACAAATTGTGTGAATCTACTTATTTATTTATTTTAGTTTAATTTTATCTCTTGTTCTTTAATCCTTAATTTTCTATTATGTACGAATCTGTAAAAATCCTTTAAATAATTCTACATGTATGTTCAGGTTCTATAATTTTATTTTATTTGTTTTCGTTTTGTTTCTTTTATCTTTTAATTTTTAATGTAAATTTTACTTTTGCGAAATTTCATTACAATAATTAAAAATGAAAACTGAACATTCCATTCATATCTTTCATATCTTTCACATCCCATTGTGCTTTTTCGTATGAAATAAGTACATTTTGTACTGATAAAAATCCTCCTGCAATGAGTTACTGTGCAAGAGAAAAATAAAAGAAAAATTGTCCTTTTTATCTTATTAACAAAAGTAATAATCTCATTCACCGCGATTGTTAATAAGATATCCAACCATATAATATGTAATAAAGTCCAAATAAATATTATTTAGTAATATTCATACAATCAAAATTAAAATGGCTCAGAATACTTCCGATGGGTATCATGACATACAATAATAATAAGGTCTTCATATTATATAGATCAAATTAACTAGCTCCGCAATGGAATTGGTAACAAATTTTAAGCTTCGACATTGCATTAGACTCACTCAATAATGAACTCAGCTAATTGCAACAGAACTAACTATTATAGCGCTTTGACTATCGTTAATGGATAGGGGTTAATTGCAGTATATTAAAGTATGATGTAGGTAAGCTCTGTCACAATGTCATAAAATTATTTACACTGAAAATGCATTAGTCCATTAAACATTTAAAGTGCATGCGTATTTACACTAGATTATATAACAGTATATAAACAGTTTCAAAAATTAGATTATAGTATTTGCAACGAGAAGATTTTGACATGACTGTTGAAGCATCTATCAGGAATAATTAATAAATCTACGCCACTTGAATGTAAAATGAATTTAAATTGAAGTTGATATTTATCCAATTAGTGATAATGCTAAATCGTGAATGTTTTGTATAGCAATCACAATTAAAAATAATCAATCAAATTATTTTGGTTACCATAATGCCTATTAATAATATAATGAATTTTAAAATAACTTCAAATATGCAGGACAATTAAAAAAAAACAACTATTATTTCATTAGAAATACCCAAACTCCGCTTTATAATTTTTTTTTTCCCTAATCCCTATATTTATATACAGACATTATTTCAAAAATGTTTACATCATTTTCTTTCCATGAATTATACTTTTGCTGTAGCTTTGCTACATTTTAAGCAGTTTTTGTTTTTACTATTGAATTCTGAAATTGTTTTTCTGGACATTGTTGATCGTGTTGGGGCACACTTCATATTTGTTTTGTTTCTCAATTCATATACTTAACCTAATCTTATTCTACAGTCCGCTGCCAGCGCACTGGAGTTGTTGCTGGTGTCATCGTCTTGAATAATGGATTCACCGAGGATTTTAGGGAGTCAAAGTATTTTATGTGTCTTCTTTTTATGAACTCTGGAATGGTGGGCAATTCGAAGTGTTCGTGAAGAGCTTCTACCTTCATCTTCTTCATCGACGTGGATTTTACCATTTTCCGCAGTACGGTATTCTGAAACTGTTGAAGATGGCGCTGCTTTCCGTCTCGGAGATGCGTGAACAGCGGAGCTCCGTACAAGAATGCCGGTCTAATTATGCTCTTGTAGATTTGTAGTTTGATTTATAATTTTATTTTTGTTTTTGTTTTCTTTCGTTGCCCTCCAGAAATTTTATTTATTATTTTACATATATACAGCAAAAATAATATATATACAAATTTTCCAGGTCCTTTTATTGCCTCTTGGCATTCTAATGTTTGACTGGCTTGGCTCGCTGTATGCGACAGTACTTCATGTGGCTTTATGCCTTTATTATTTCTTGAAGTGTGGAGGGAACACTTTGCTGGTAAGGAAAAGGATGATGGGCTCAGACTGCAGAGTCCGATTTATAAATTGATTTATAAATTAAGTAAAAATATTTTTCAGAAAATCAATTTAAATAATAACATCGAGAAGTAATAATGTCTCCGAAATGCCACTAAGATATTATAATTTACTACGCTTTTGAAGCCTCAAGGATATTTTAAGGTCGTTGCAAATTTTGAATTTTTGTTAAAGAATGAAAAAAAAACAAAAAAATCAAAATTAATTTTGTATTAAAAATTAAATTGGAATTTTTATGAAGCATATTATGGATAACATAATAATATTATATTATAGAGAATAATATAATACCAGTTTAAAAAAAAAAATCAACAATACAGTATTTATTATTTTTTATTTTCATTTTGCATGAACATTCAAATAAGATACTTACAACTCATGACAGTTTTTAGCACTATCAGCTATCAATGGTACCATCGAAAATAGCCCATTCCTAATTAGAAAACACAATAACGCATTATATAGTATAAGCCAAAATTTATTTCCGTTTCAGTTAAAACACAAAATACTGTGATGTTCAGTACACTTCAATTGATGGCCATTAATGCTTAAAATGAGGAATCCAAATTCACAATATATCAATTATGTAGATCTGTGTCTTCGTGATAGATAACGTTTAATTTTTTTTTTTTTTTTGTATTTTTTCTTTAAAAGAATATATGTTAACATAACAGTTGATGTTAATTAAATTGAAATTATTAATTGTGTTTGTGGCATCCTTCTGACCACTCAAGAAAATTAATTAGACATGGTCTTGTGGGAAGCTAGTGACATTGAGATTTTTCACATAATTAACACATAAATTTTAATCGCTATTAAATTTGAATTTTATGATATCGTGTGAATGGAAATTTTGTATAGGTTGTAGGTAATGGAAATTTTCTCTGTCTCATTAAAACAATAAAAAAAAATAAAAAAAAAGGAGGTGAATCGAAGCAAAAACGTACGCTTGAAATTGTTTATGTTTTTTAATAATGTCTACGTCTTGAAGTACATAATTCCCGGGTATTATTTTCTATTCTATTTCAAACACTATAACTTTTGATGATACTTCTTATATTTTATTATTGTAAAATCTTAATATTTTGTTGTGAATTAATGGTTTCTTACATTAGAGTAATATTACAATATTTAAAGTTATTCTTTTACTAAAAACTACCTAAATGTAAAAAAAAGACATATTGTTCTATTCAAAGTGGTCAAATTAAAATGAACAGTACTAAATACTAAATGATGTGTACGATTACTGTACTCTTACTTAACATTTGGTTTTAGTATTAATTACAAATTCTCGGTATGGATTCTCAGTACTCATCCTTAAAATTTTTCTTGAGTACAGATTACTTTATTCATACTCAGCAGTAAGGGAGAACGAAATGTAAGACAAAACAAATCGGAACCCTTGCGCGAAATATTTGAATAAGTCATAAAATTCAGGATAAGCTGTCCAGAAAAAAGCAAAGAAAAAAAATAATAATAAATAATGAAAAGGGTATAAGGAGAACAATGTTTTTTTTTTTTAATTGCACAAGAACATAAGACGGTTTTGTATTGATTAGATATACAGTGTGAAAATATAGCGCTAATAAAACGACTGAATTCTTAAAAGCAGAATAAAAATCTTCTACAGTATGATGATAAGAAAAAAAATTGAACGAAAAAATAAACAAATAATTTATATGTACGAAGGAAGTGAGCCCAGGGCTAATTCAAAGTCAAGGTGATCGCACAGCGCCCGAAGGAATATGACAAACCACCCTGACTAATCCAGGTGGATGTTTTAATTGGCTCAGGGGAGATCCCTATTTAGTAGCGAGCTAAGGAGGTAGTTTATGACCCTCAGCCAAATTTATGGGAGGTAGTTCACATGACAATAGCTCCCTCCCTTAGTCCAAATTACAAATTTAAATCCTTTCGAGGGACCTAAGCATCGGATTGGGATAATTCAAAACTCCCATTCCCGCCTAAAGGGGTGCGGCAGATATTGGAGCCCGGAGACGATGGGGCAATTTAAATGTAAATCCTATCACACTTGAGCGTTCATTAAGTGCTCTCTGATAGCCTAAAAGTAGTTGGCCGCGCCTACAATCATCGATATATCCAAATCGGCAGTAAGGTAATTAACTGGTTCCTTCATAATTAGTATGCACAGGTGCAAAATTAATAGCCTTATAAGATATCATTACGTTTCATACCTAAGAGCATTAATTAAGGAGGCAAAGCCTCCGGGTAATAAATATCACCTTTGTAAAGGCTAAATTGATACACTCTGAACGTTACAGAGTAGCAAAAAAAATTATGGTGTAATTAAGAACCCATCAGGGTAAATTACGACTGTATTAAATATATCAGTTATTAAAAAAATATATATATATAATAATTAAAATGAACATAAAAATTTTAGGTGGCAACAGATGGTTTTCATTTTTTCACATTAGTAGATGGGTCTATGGTACTAAAATACCATGATACAATTTGATCGATCAATCAGTTTTATATAGATTTGAAAATCTGAAGCCATATTTTTAAACATTACATGTATTTTTAGGCCATTAACTTAGGCATAAGCCTAAAATATGCTTCAAGTTATCTTATTTGTCATTTATAATTTTTAAAAATAATATAATAAATAAAAAATAGTATATTGTTAACTTTTTTTCTTCAAATAATAATTATTTATAAATCTTGTAAACGTACTAAATACCTGAAAAAGGCAATTATATTCGTAGAAATTTCTTTATTGAAGGATAATGGTTCATTTCTTCCACTTTTGATGGTCACATACCTAATAAACTGATTTATTTAAAATAAAGATATGATATGACTAGGAAAAAAATTAATTTCAAAGGCCCGGAAACACCATGTATATAATTTTTTCACTCTCACTAATAAAGGACATTCCATGGTCATAAATGAAATAAGAATTTTTTGTTTATCGTCATTTAATCAAGAGTTATAGAATTTTGGCCACTAAATCGATAATTTTTCCCAATGTGCGCCGTCCGCGGTTGGTGGCTCCGAAACAATTACGCCGATTTATATTTGGGATTTGGTACCAGGTCACAAGTCACCTCAGTATGATCCTATGAACTCGACATAATTATCATATTAGATATTTCAGACACACATACCTCTCAGACATTTATGAATGCAGGTGATAAACTGTCTTGGAATCATTATAAGGTTTAAAAAAATAATAATAATAATAATTTTAAAAAAATAATCCAATTATTTTATTTTTTTAATGTTGGTATAATGGTTCAGAAACCCTTTTAATAATTAACAATAATATTAACAAATAAATAATAATTAGTACTACTACATTTTTAATTTAGACGTGAAAGTGAAATACGTGATCTTCCATGGAAATATGTGCTACATATAATTCATAAATGTATGTTAAAGACTATGTAACGCGTTACAATGAATAATTTCCTACTGTTCTTTACAACTGCGAAAAGTACATTAAGGAAGAGGCTATACCTTAAAGTTTTTGAAAATAAATTATTGCTTAGAATATTTGGCGAAAAGAAACATGAATCTATGGAAAAAATTTAGGCGGCTTTGCCAATACGACCAGCATCCTGTAAATATAACTATGAAATATCATCGCGGCGGCTTAAGTGGGCCTGCAAAGTTGTTGGTTTGGAATCATTAAAACGGTAATCAGGGCTGAAGAAGCTGGTAAACATCCGAAGGGTAGGGCGAGGCGTAGTTAGGAGAATTTAGTTAGGTATGACCATTTAGGTCATAAACTATCTCCTTGTTGTAGATGGACAAGGTAAGAAACAAATTTAGAAAAACAAATTTAAATTAGTTTTCATATTGATCACATATAATGATTTTCAAGAAGTTGAGGGGAGGGAATAATGCAATCATGAAAGAAAAACTATTATTATTAAATTATTCTTGAAGAATATAAAACTCAAAGCATGGCAACGCAAAGAGAAATAACTTGTTTTAAAGCATTCATTTCCTTGAGTTTATCATATAATTATTTAAATATTCTGTTTAATTCTTTCCAATTATCCATTCAACTTTATGAATAAATAAAAAATTCCGGCCTCATTATTATTCGGAAATGAGGATAGAAAGAGAATATTAAATCATAATATTCCTTTATAACATAATGATCATCTCTTATCCAGAATAAAATTTTCCTACCTAAATAATTTTATTTAACACAGTACCCCTACTGATGTTTTCCGAGTACAGCAGCAATACATATACCAAATAATTTCATCACGTTTCTTTCATTAATTTGTTTAGTTCTTGAAATAAAGTTAATGAAACTTGAAAGTTGAAATATATTTCATTATGGTATAATAATTAAAAATATGGAATTGGTGCACATGATTGTATTTTCCAAGTGCGAATATAAACGAAGTGGTTTTAGGCAGAAACAAATATTAATTTGTATACATGAATGTTTGTGTTAAGGTTTAATTGATACACCATATTCCAATAAATGCAATTCTCACAATTAAGAGATAGGTACATATTTGTATGAGATTTCGAATAATTAACATACTTAGATTAATTACTCTTACATTCATCCTACTTTTCAGAATGAAGATAAACTTATTTTTAACTTCAATGTAGCATAAAAAATTATTCTTAGGGGAGCCAATCACTAAAAAAGTTAATAAGCTGATGCACATAAAGGCGTTTTTCCTGGCCTGCCAAAAGTCGGCTTCCACAAAGACAGTAGGGGTGAAAAAAACGAAGCTGAAATATAAATTGGGATAGTAGGAGATATAAGATATGGATGGCTGTACAAAGTGATTCTGGATAATTCAAAACAGTCTATACACGCCTGAAGAAGTAAATTTATTGCCTTTAATATAAACTAAGTTTCTGATTGTACACTTCAGTGTTAATTTTAGTGTTCAAAACTATTAAGTAATGATATTTAATAATTATGGAATGTGAAAATCCAGGTTTCTAAGTTTGTAATAACGTGAAATAGCTTATTTAAAATGTGAAATAGGGCTAATGGAAGGATACCATATATCTGTTTTCCAAATTTTATTGGGTATTTCAATATTCGATAATGCATTTATTATACTGTTACGGGCGTACCCCCGTTATACGGGCGTATCCCGATGAGTCACGAAGGAGTTTTTTTACAAAGTGAATGTTGAAGGTAGCTAGTCAATAATTCTGAAAAAAAAAATAGCCGCTTCAAACCGCTAATCTTGAAGATATTGCTTTCAGATAAAAATCAGTGTATTTCTGACTTTTTCAAGAAACTATGGAAAATAAATCTCTTAATATTTAGTTATTTATGGATAAATATTATTTGAAATCATAAATAAACAGAATTAGTCCAGTTTAGATAAGAAATTGGAATTTCTTCTGCTTGCAGCGGATTGGTTCGAAAAATTTAGGCTTTATGTTATAAAACGAAAAATGTAGATTATTATTTACATGAAAGGTGTGTCTTATCAGCTAATGTTAATTAAACAAACCAAAATTGAAGAATGTGAGTCGGAAAATAAATAAATAAAAATATTAGTTAATCTAGAAAACACTCCCGCTGTTCCAAAATACTCAATATTATATTAAAACAAAATTTCGTTTTGCTGATTCATCAAGAGCCCAATAATCATTGAATATCTTCAGCCTGTCTGAATCATCAAAATTATTCTCACAACCATTCTGACAGTTATCTTTACAAGGATTAGGACGCAAAGATTTTTTAGCAATAGTCTTTTTATTCTTACTAAGGTGAGCCTCTCCTCTTTGTTTTTTCAACTTATGTTGTAACGCCATGTTTTCTTTCTTTCTCTCTTTTTCTTGATTTATATTGAGTTCTGGGTCTGACATGTCATTGATTTTAACCTCAAATTTCCATATCCTGAATTTCAGAATTAATTTAACCAGCAATATAGTGCATGTGGCTAACCTTGTTGTAACCTCAACTATCACCTGATAAACAGAAGGATCAGAATCCTATTCTAACCAGAAGGATGGCATCTTTCAGATCATGCATTCAACCGTTTTTCACCAAATTGAGGGTTACAACCTTTTACCTTTCTACTGTCGATATCTATGACTCTACGAGAGGTCTTCCTAATTCTCTCTTCCACAGTTTATCACTTTCACCGATGTTTTATAGTTGGTAGGTACGTAATTAATGTATTATATATGTGATAAATTTCGCTAATAAAAAATAGAACAAAAATTATCGAATTACTTATTAATTATGTACCAACAACAAGTAATTATAAGTTAATTTAAGAACGTTAACTATCTCGCTGATTCGAGTTCTCTCATGGTGATAATTAAGAAAGGTATTTGCCAGTTTCTTGTGCATTATAATTGAAAATATTGAACATTCCTTTAGCATGATGCTGCATTTAGAGACATTAAAGACTAAGTCGGTTAAACATGTTAGAATAGTCGTCTGAGAAAATATACTCCACTAAAACGTTGCGATAACAACGTTAATTTCTACAAAATTATAATGAGATCTAAATATTTAACACGGAAATTAAGCAACCGACTAATTTAATTAGTTATAAAGAGTTCTATTTGAACTAAGATTAATTAGTTGTAATTGTTTTTAGATATAGCTAAGATGATTTACGAAGAATATTTCAAACAATAAATGCGTACAATTATTTTGAAGTTCCTAAATAATTCGTATTCTGCCTCCATCGGAATTGAAATATATAATTTTTTTTTCTAAACGAAAGAATAATTTTGTACGTCGGAGGTGAAATAAATTGTCATAAATCTAAATTTGCTAAATTATTTATTTATTTTTTTCATAGCTCCTTACTATGCTTCTGATAGCCTGAGTGTCTGGAGATTCTCCTTTTTTCAGATAATATGCATCATCATTATTTCTGTCATTTTTTATAATTTCTAATTAATAATTAGTTGATGAGAGTCACATTTTATTTTGTATTGAACATACAAACTAAAACTAATACTAAATACTGATTTTGATTAAGAAAATCCGGAAAATTTGCATTATTCTAGCCATAAATAAGCAATGAGAGTAATAAAATATACATCAATTAAAATATAGATTTTTGTACCTTTAAGAGAGGTCAAGAATAAACAATTTTATTAAATTTTCAACACCATAAATATAATAATATAAGACTTCTTTAACATTAAATAATAAATAATTAAATAATTCTTTTTTCTTATCATTTTACGACTTTTTTTTCCCCTTTCCATTTTTCCCCCTTTTATAATGTGGACCGCCCTGAAAATGGTTTAGAGCTTCTTAGTTGTTTCCGCTTTCCTTAAAAGCTTGTTAAAAAGGCCAAGAATAAAACAACAAAAAAAAAATAAAACAGAAAAAAAGTAACAGAAGTTTCCCTTGAGTAACTTAAAAGTTTAGAAGTTATAATGAAAACTGTTAAGTAGCTGTATAAATATGTTATTAACTGCGGATAAAGTTAAAGGGTCTCGTTTCGCAAGAAATAATTGCTATCATTATTCCGAGTCATTATCAATAAGGAAATTATAAGTTACCTTATAACACCAGCAAACAGTTTTTTCATTAAAGCGATCTCAAGCAGTGAAAAAAAAAAAAATATTTATATAGTCTCAATACAACAAGAAAATTTGTTGTAATTATTAAAGCTAAAAAATATTAAGTGGCTAACAGCAAGAGTGCTGAATTTGTGAAACATAATAAAAGCTCTTATAAATATGGATGTTAAACTTAATATATAGCTTTTTTTTTTTTTTTTTTTTTTTTTTTTTTTTTTTTTTTTTTTTTTTTTTTTTTTTTTTTTTTTTTTTTTTTTTTTTTTTTTTATAAATATGAATGAAGTTATTTCCATTAGCTCGGTCTACAAACTAGGTTTTTATATTATTTTATTTATAATCCCATGTATATTTATTTTTGTATCATCTAAGGTGCATTTCTACGAGCATGTTTCAATTTGGAAAGCGTTATGCAGAAAGGTTTGGTAGGTACTAACCCACTAAAGTATCAATTTGAGATAAATAGAAATGAAAGTTGAATTAAATTTAGCTTATAGTAATAAAAAAACACACATTATATATATATATATATATATATATATATATATATATATATATATATATATATATATATATATATATACATAAATTTCTTAATTAAGATTGATTGCGCTTAATTTCTACTTGGACTGAGGTTTGGTGAAAAAATACCAAATGGGTTGAATGCGTCTGTTAAAACTAAATAATTTCAAAATGACATATGGCTTAGTAGATGTCCAGTTTGACCTGCATAAGGTTCAGCAAACCATGTTAAGTTCTGGCAAATCATAGAATGGCATTTTGATGTTCAAATGGTGCATTTAGTCGGGTTCCAACGGGGAGTGAATCAGGACCGTGAGCAACATTTTCGTGTGTGAATGGGTAGTATACAAAATTACATTTGTGAGCAACCGAAACCCATTAGTCAGCTCCCCAAGAAAGTAAGTGAACCAAATTTGTATAGTTTAAGCAATAAAAATTAATATTAATTAGTCATATTTCCTCAGCCAATTGTCACCCAATTGACAATCGAATAAACCGAGTCGATTACTTAGAAAAGACAAAATTCTGAAAGCCATAGAAAAAATCGTTGGCAATTGCATCGGTTTAATTTCGAATTCTTTGCTTCTCAATACCTTTATAAAGCAGTCGTTGGCATATATATAAAGCAGTCTATATATATATATATATATATATATATAGAAAAAATATATTTATAAAAATAAATAAATTATATTTATAAAAATATAAATATAAATAAATATAAATATATATTTATAATATATATTTAATATATTATATATATATATATATATATATATATATATATATATATATATATATATATATATATATATATATATATATATTAATAATATAATATAAAATAAAAATATTATATATATATATATATATATATATATATATATATATATATATATATATATATATATATATATATTAATATATATATAAATATATATATATATATATATATATATATATATTAATATATATATAAATATATATATATGGGGTTTACACCATAGACAAATAAATAAACATTTTTGGTAAGAATCGATACAAATATTAAAGCAATGATGAGTGTGAATGTAAAAAAAATTGATTGAACTAATAATTTTTTAAAAATTAATTATGGTTCTTTTTTTTTATTTATGAAATAAAGACGAATAAAGTCAACTGCTTTTAATTATTGATTTATTAACTTATTAGTGTGTTTTTCTTCATCGACCGCACCCCCAACCAACTTCTCTTTAAGAATATAATAATATCAAGATATTAATTGAAATATAGTCTTTTAGTTCAACTTTTCAATTATCTTGAAAAACAATAATGACATGCGCACGAAAACCAATGAACCTGTCATTGGTTCATTGTCATAAATTAAATTAAATTAAATTAAAATAAAAAATTAAATTAAAATTAAATTAAATTGGTTCGTTGTCATAAATATATATATATATATATATATATATATATATATATATATATATATATATATATAGCTATGCAAACAAATAGATTCACGTAAGAAAAGCTATCTGTATTACAGTATTAACATTGGGAAAAGTCGAAGAATAAGCGCAAAAATCTGTAAATTGAATGTTGTAATTTGTTCGAGAACAGCGTACTCGTGAGGACACTCGAGTCCACAATAATCTGCTCTACCATTTTCTTTTACGCAGTGACCCGTGCATTGCCGAAACAGGCGGTAAGCATCGGTCCAATCTATTCCTCCAGACGTATTATCACTTTTCAAAGAACCTAATTTACTATTACCCAGCTGCTCCTCTGATGAGTCCTGATGATGAGGCCACAAATCAATAAAAAAAAGTTAATTTCATCCGATGTCCTATCGTTTATATTTCATAATCTTTTCCCACTGTTTCGATGCTAAAGAAGAATGGAAGTAACTTTTTATTCTTTCAGCTCGGAATTACGTTTGAAACCAAAATCAATATTTTATTTTAAATGAACTTTTTTAATCAGCGTCAAATTTCCTTTTATATCATTTTATAAAATAATTTAGTCCATATAAATCGGTCATTTTGACAATTGCGTGATGGTCAACCTCACAGATGTAACTGCATATTTTATGATTTCGAGTAAAATGTTTTTAAATAATTACGTAATTGGTGCATATAACGTGTACAAAGTTGAACATTGAGATATAATATGTATTCTGCTGAAGTGAACTGAAAAAATATTGCCATGTTTTATAAAATAAAAAATCACACTTTCGAAGAAAAATATCTGATGTGGACAACACATCACTTCCTTGCACACCTACTAAACTATAAATCAGTGGCTCAAAAAGTGATCCTGAATTTGGTTATTAGTTTCCAAAGATGGCAGAATCTCAAAAACGACTCGGCGTCGCGACATCCATCTGTTGGCACTCACATACAAGCTCATGTTTCTGGAGATCTCATTCCGTTATTATACGTCGATTTCTTTCAGTAGGCTCCTACAAGTTTCCAAGAGATTTCTTCATGTACCATGAAAACATTATAACTGTCAATGTCACTAGATAAAGCATTGGGAATCGACGGTTTCGACATTTTAAGCGGAAGAACCCACTTAACTTATATCTTATTCTCCTCCTGCAGACTAGTTCAGCTCACAAATGGGGTGGAAACAATTATTTTACACTCAATTTTAACACTTAAAAGAAGTAATACAAATGTTTAATCAGAGTGGGAAAAAAATCGCTTTTATTAAAAAAGTATCCTTTATTACCGAACCATATGAACTCGGTATTTAATTTAATATAATTTTTGAAGTAAGTTTATTATGACCTTCAAATAAAGTAGGTATCCCTTTCGGCTCACCAATTTTAACCAAAATCTAGTATATTATTTATACTGATATAAAAGTCCTATTTACCAAATTTGAGATGTTTTAGATTATATTTTAATATAATTTTTGATAAATGTTTATTATAGCATTCAAATAAGGTACCGCTTCCGGTTTTCCAATTTATACCAAAATTTAGTATGCTAGTTAAATCAGTATATAACTTATAAATACTTGAGAAGTGTTGGCTTATATTTTAATATAATTTTTATATTAAAATTATATATAATCAATTATGACTTTCAAGTAAAGTACCACTTTCGGTGCGCATGCAATGCTCGAAAAAGGGAGGCTCACAACAAGATTTTACAGCAATCCTAAATAAAAAATTTACGTCTAACCGTTTTTGAGTAATGTTAGATACGCACATACGAATGTACCTACAGATGTTACGACGAAAAAATGGATTCAGAGATGGTCAAAATGGATTTATTTAATTTATATAATCATAATATTAATAAATAAATACCATGCACCCATTAAACTAAAACTATAAAATTTGAATCAATTGAGGCTTTCAAAAAAACTAAAACTAAGCTTTCGGCCTAAAGCAAGACAACAATAATCGGCAGAAGATCTCCACATCTGAAGCAAGTTTGAACTTAGTTATTGTCGGAAATTGTTGACTTGTCCTGGCTACTTAGACAAAGCTCCAAGTTCTAGATACTCGATACGCGCCTCTTGGAGCTAATGATCTTAGGCACTCATAATCACAATCCGAAAGGGGCTACTGCTTATTTCAACTTCCTACTCCTCCTCATCACCAAACATCAAGAAAGCCAACCACAAAACTGATTCAATTTATATTATATAAAACCAATTTTAGAAGAACGCCTTCGGCACTAAATAAAATTTATGAAATTCAAGCCCAATTAATTTTGAACTTTTTAATGTATCCTAATTTTTATGATAATCTTAAATTTATCAAATGGCCGTTTTATATGAGGTAATAAAGTCAGTAGTAATGAAAATTGGAATTTAGTCGAAAATGCTAACGTTTCTTTCTTATTCTTGTTTTAATATTTAATATAATCCGAAACATCTCCTTCACAAAAAGTAAAGTTTAAAAGTAAACTTCTATAATTCTACATCAAAGAAATATTATTTTAGTCAGTTACCTTTAATAATTTTTAACTTCACATTGGATTAAGTTGCTTAGTTTAAGTTCCAGGATTAAGGGTTTAGTGGGATCAAACAGTGAAATTTCTAGTATTATTATAATGCTCGACAGCTTTGGGAAGTACGTTACATTGGCAGAGACTGTTAGTGTTATCGGCATTGAACCTTCGGGCTCACCAAGCCTTTTTATTAATGTAATTTGTAATTGATACTTAAAAACGGTGGATTGATTATCGTATATTTCGAATTTATAATCAATTAATTGATCAATGCGAATAATAAATCTATACATGAGTAAAATAAAATCCCCCTTCTGAATAAGAATGATATTGTTTTGCCTCCATTTTTTCGAGAGGATAATTCCCATTTGAAATTTTCTTATTAAAATGAGAAATGCCTAATTTTTTATACAATAACTTAATCAATTCAAATAAGTAAAATGCATGTAAAAACAAAACAAATGTACTAAACTAGATATTATTTATGAATTATTACTTTTTTCTACCTTAATTTGAGATCTAGAGCAGAGATCCAGCTAATGAATAAACAATACTATAATTTATCTTCACGATTACGTAAGTAGATGCATTGTTTCCTCTCAGCGTTCTCCGGAATGATAAATCTGGCCATTTATTCAGTAAATTATATGTTGCAGTTCCGTTTAATGTAAATTGAAAACGGTTGTAGTTCGTCCGTTCGTGTTTAAAAATAGTTAGGGCGTAATAACTTGGTAAGAAACCAGATTCGAACCACGGATGATGTAACAAAATTTATAGTATCTACATCCAGGCTCGAGCCTTGACCCGTGGGATACGCACTCAGCTACTTATTAAGTAATGGTGTTTGAATGCGTAAGAGTTATTTTTTTGTCTTATTGTACATAAATAATCAAGATTTAAATGCAAAATATTTAAATAAAATATTTTCAAACGTGATATTTAAAAACGATGGGAAGTAAAGCAAATCTTTTAATAATTATTATTATTTTTATTATTGTGAAACAATTAGCTTTTGTACAGAACAAGATATTTCGAAACGGTTCTCGCTCCTCACACGCGTGTTCCTCTCATGCATTGAGGGATGATCCCAAACTAGATAATTGGTTGTTAATGCGAGGGGAGAAAGTCTAGCGCATAAATGGGAAAAGTTTTTGTTTTTCTAAGCCGGACCAACTTAGCGGGATTAGCGAGGGACCGGACTTAACAACTTTCCGCTCCCATCATTATCGACTTTCCTCTCGATCCAGATCGAATTCCCTTTGAACAGCTCCTTCGTTAACAGCCCCTCCTGTCCGCTCTGGTAATGAGCTCCCTCGTTATAACCTTCTAGTTCTAGTAAGGTCCGTTAATTATTTCTAAGTAAGGTTTTCAAACTATAGCGTCGAGAAATGCCCTCTAATTACGAGCGAACAACGGGGATAGAGTAATGGAAACCCTTCCGTTGCAAAGAACAAAGAGCACAGATTAAATAGCATATTGTGAACAGGAAAGAATGGTGTTTCCTTTAAATTCATCTACATGGCGATTCATTCAAATAATACAGGATATATGAAAATAAATAAGCAACAGGATGATCAATAGTTAATCAATTTAAAACACGTAAATCTGATGGATTAAGAAGAAAGATTAATTAGCAGTACTTAGATCCTGTAACTAAATTATAATGATAATTGTAAATGTAGTATATTTTTGGCATGTGATCTTTTGAAAAATAACTAGCTAAACCTAGGTACACTAAATTTAAGTCTAAATAAATCTTTATTGTTTTATTAAAAAAACAGTTGTTATTTCCAAATTCTGATTGTCCTACATTAAAATTATAAGATGGAAGATAAAATTTGTGAGATTCGAAAATAATGTTGGAATATTTCTGGAAAAAGTTATGTTCTAAAGTTGAAGCTATCAAAAAATTCAAAACTTTTTATTTTCCCATCCAAAAAACTACTTTTAATATGTATTAATTTTGCTTACCATTTAGTAAAGACTCGTTGTAAGCTATCAGCAATAAAAATGATAAACGGTGCTTCTGAGAAATGTACATCACCACAGAAAAACACCAGAAGCGATATATGAAGTCCAGTACTAGTTTTTTGACTTACCTGAAATAAAAAAACAAATTATAATGGATGCTTATTTCTAGAATATTGATTTTAGGAAAAAAATATTGCTCCATTTTATTTATTGACCATTCTTTATCTCTTGTTTTTACAAGTTTTCAAATATTTTTGATAACGTATTTACAATCAGAGGTGATGGGATATCAGGAGAGTTGGTGGAATTGAAGGGCTTTAGAGAACATGATCATTTTCTCTACGTAAGGATTTCCGAGCAAAAAGATGTTTTCAATAAAAATTAAGGGCTATGATGCGGAATCAGATTTGTGAGAAGCGCAAAGATTTTTTAGAAAAAAATCTCCATTAAATGTTGCAAGCACTGTCTTAGAACGGCCTCCTTCTAAACTATTCGACAGTTTTCAAAGAGTAGTATTTTAAATTAATAGTTGAAGTATAAAAAACATGTTTTTGTTTAAATTTTATATCATTAAATTGCTATGGTATTTTTTTTAAACTCGCAAAACAAATAAATGAATGACATGTGAAATAATGTTGAGAAGCTACACGTTGGTAAGAATTCATTGGCTGTTGTATCAAGATCAAGGAGCAATTTTATAACCACTTATTTTTTTTTTATTTATTTTTTTTTTTTTTTATGGATTATAGAAAATCATAGGATAGTAAACTTAAAGGCCGATTTTGAAAAAAAAAATTATATATTATAGGTATTTATTAGGTTATGCAATTTTGAATAATTTTGATAAGTACGCAAATAAGAAGTTCTCTTAATTATAACATTGAAGCTTAATTCAAATAGGTTTGACTATCCAGTAAAATGTCGGGTGTGGGTCGGAATAACAAAAAGTCAAAAGCGCCAGTAGAGACTAAACACCGCTGTATAAGTAAGGGATGGTACTGCCAGAGAGGGAAAGGAGGAAGAAATTTTAAAGTGAGGAGGAACCCTAATTCTGTAGGCTCCGGAATTCAGCAAGTTGGGAAGGCTCGTAAAAACGAACGTTTATCGCCCACGTTTAGGCCTCAGGCAATTCACTCACCTGGCCCAAGACTGTGCCTTCCTTCTTGCTCCCAATTAGCTAACATCCAACGGCGAGCACATAACGGCCCCGGCTTCTGTATTTGGATTTCCTAAATTGCCTTCAAGGAAAGGAGTTTTCATTCGGCGTAGTTGCCGAAAGGATCGATAAGATTTCTCTAAGACAACTTTCAATGACCAACTTTCCAATGACCAAAAAGATGCATATGTGTTTTTATATTTTATGGAATTATATAAATGTACGAAAAATGTTATCTAGTAATGGATAAGTTCTAAAATTCAAAGATCGTAAGTCAGTGAACACCACGTCCTAAGTCAGTAAGCTATTTTAATTCTGATATTTTAATTCTGAGACGCTCTACTGTATAAAAAAGATAAATATAAAGATACACATGTATGTTAGTCTGGGCTCTGTTAACTTAAAAATAGTGATTGAAAAAAAAATTAAACGACCATGCATCGATGTTTAAAAGCATTAATAAGTAGATATTACTAATATATTCCTCTATAACATCAAGGTTTGTTTGCCATCCCTACCCACGTCTCACATTCTACTATTTTATATTTTATCACGCCATATAATTCATTATAATAATCATTTTTAATTTATCTTTCTTATCTTATTCGTTTTTATTACACTATGTTATTATTAAATTCAAGAAATATTGTAATATGTGCCTATTGATCATATGTTTACCCAAGTAAAAAAAAATTGTAATACGCGTGTGCGCATGTAATACCTGAGAGCATGGAAAAGGTAAATGTTTAAATAAACTCTCCTGTCCCGGTGTTGCTATGGTACGATGACATAAGAAAAGACGAATCAATTTTTATTTTTATCTTCAAGATTTTTTCCTTTTTCAAGGAATTTTATAATATTTTCAAAGTATTTCTATCCTGCTTAGAAATGTTCGTTAATGAAATAGACACCGTCTAAAAAATTATTCTAGACACGCATTTATAAAAAATTATTAATTAAAGTTTTACAGGTACCAAAAGTTGTTAAGGCGGGCTGGGAGATCTGGGCCCAGGGGTTATTTACATCCATAGTTGTGGTAATTATAATATTATTTGGTTTGCTATTGTATTATGATGCTGCTAATGAATTATTGAACTAAATTTTACTTGGATTGCTTGGACCTGATCCCACGGAGCGCCTTAAGGAAAGGAAGAATTACTAACAAGATAATGAATAAAAGTGAAGATGGGAAGGCAACAAAAATGGAAAAGAACGCTCATGAGATCCTTCCGGTTGGGATCAGCATTACATCACTAATTCAGTGAATCGTAGTTAGCTCGAGTGTACTCGAATGCTGGTCTCGCAAGTTGACCTACGAAATAATTTAGTGACTTCCAAAGCCTTTTGAAATATGTGCTTGGCAAACTTGAAATCTCAAGGCAAAAATCGGTGGACTATTTTCCTTACGGGGAATAAATCAAGCGGTGCTAACCACATAGTTTCCCGAACATACCACTGGGTAAATAATGAGATACATCTAACACGCCACCTTGGTATTCATAGGCTATTACAGGATTTGTTTTAAAACATTAGCAGATAATAAAATTTCTAACGTGACTGAGAGGAGTAATTACAAATATATACATAAAAGGGATGATTAATTGTCTTAAATCATTCTAAAGTATTTATATTGAATTTTAAATTCTGTATAACTTTCTTTACGTTTGAAGTTAACTAAATTTACTATTTATTTATTTTGATATGCGAAATATGCATATGATTTTACTTCATGTTCATGACTGTCATTTTTTAAAAATTATTTTTAGTTATTTTCGCTATTTATAGTCTTTGAATGGATACTTAAGCCCTAATACATATTGTCCTTGAGTGTGGCAGCTTGTATTATTTTGCAATAAAAAGTAAAAAATAAAATCTGTATGAATGCATTACTAAGAACTTGTTGAACTATATTTTTGTGCTCGTATGATTCGGTAATTCATTAATTTAATAATTCAGATATTAGACCAGAGTCTTTCATAGCACTTTCTAGTGCATTGTAGTTTGAAGTTACATTGTCAGCCTATTAGGTCAGCAAATCAGTATTTTTCATACTGGTATAAATTACAATAAATCGAAAAAAAAGGAAAATCAATCCCATCTATCAACAGATCAAATGATTTGAACTCAAAATGTGTCAGTTGATTTATTGATATTTTTAATAAAAATTTTGCAGCTAATCGAATGTTTTAAATACCCTGATTTGAAAATTAAAGAGCTTATAATTAAGTTAGGAGACTCCCAAGCAATGTTTGACAATTTTTAAGAGGCTGGAAGGGGGGAGGGAGAGGGGCAAAAACGACGGGACTGATGAGCCTACTTTGGGGTCCATAATCCCGGTCAGGGTCCTAAGCCCATGAGGGTCCAAATTCTGATGGCCCCTCCCGACCGCATACCAAGTTCCCTTACTCCCCTCTTTTTCTTCATACATCCCGTCT
The DNA here is from genome assembly GCA_948150685.1 of Rhaphigaster nebulosa. Classification (NCBI taxonomy): domain Eukaryota; kingdom Metazoa; phylum Arthropoda; class Insecta; order Hemiptera; family Pentatomidae; genus Rhaphigaster; species Rhaphigaster nebulosa. The sequence continues at coordinate 187,740,473 of OX411306.1, forward strand.
GAAAAAAAAAGGAAGCAACATCCCTCTCTTGCATAGAAATGAAGCTCATGTACTGAATTGTTGATACAAATATTTAAAAACTAATTCACTGCATTATTCCAAAGTTTGATATATAAGTTTAAAAAGGCCCAGATCTTATTCTGTACATTTTGAAATCCACCCAAATAATTTAACTATTTTTAATAGTCAGCAGAGTTTATAATATACAGCAAGAAGTGTCTATTGAAATATTTTTTAAGAAATCAATTCATTAAACGTAACATAAAAAACTCTAAATGAATAAACTATAATGGTTTCTATTTAGTATATCCCACATTTACTTTAAAGAATATAAAGTAAGCAGGCATTCGATATTCATGCAATTATTGTTCCCTTTTAACTCCTAAAAATACTTTGTGTATAAAAACCACTATGCTTATTAAATTGTCTCATTCCATATGACATAATATCGATTTTAAATTTAGTTTACACTATTATGAAATAATTGTAATTTTTTTTTGTAAAATATACGAAATAGCTGAGTCAAGTCTCCAAATTCGTACAATTTTGCGCAATTATAAAAAACGCTCCAAATTATTACATAATGGGTTATTATTGTTAGTTTGTAAAACTTATTATTAATTTAAAAACATAATTAAAAAAGTTTTTTAATCGTTATAGCAAACCTAAATACAAAAAAAAATTATTTGCATTAATTTTAAAAAAATAAAAAAGGGTTTGACATGATAATTACAACGCACTTTATACTTTTCATAAGTGTTTTATTTTAGTTTCATAAGTTCCCGAAATAAGGGCGTGTGAAGCATTTAATCGGCCGCCATTTTATAACAAAATGACGGATGATAATGTCGAGTTCCGAGGATTATGCTGGAGTGACCTGTGACTTTGGTCCCAAATACGAAAAAAATCCGTCAAAAAGCTTCTAAGAACAGCCGCAGAGGGTGGTCTGGCGGATTTTTTATCTACAAAGTTAATAATCGTCCAATTTCGATGATTATTTTGTTTTGTATGATATTCAATTTTGAGGGATGGTTAATTTTTGTTTTCTTTTTCGAATATAAAAATTAATTATTGAAAATAATAAACCAGAAGGCTGCAATGGCCAGTTCAGGAAATCGATTAAGAAGAAAATTCAGTTTCTATGCGGGCTGGAAAGATTTTGGAAGAAATTAATTAAACAGAGTGACATGAGTTCCGAAAGTAAATATTGTTCATTGAGCCCTCAATCATCGCGTTTCGCTATCGTGATAAAATTTCTAAAGACGGGACTTGACGCTGAGGCATTTATTGTACCGGTATCTGAAATTAGGGGGAAGAAAAAGGTCAGTGGTTTTGAAGCGCATTATGTTGACGGGGGTTTTGGAGCATGGTCTGTGGTGCGGTGAACATCCATATCTAGTGAACATCCATGTCTATAATGTCTATAGCGTAAGTTTATACAAAAATTGAATCTAGTAAATAAAGAAAACTAATAAATTGCTATATGTATAGTTTTTATACCAATTCAGGTGTTCAGCTGAGATGTTTGGGATAGGTAAAAAACACTAATAAAGCTATTCCGAAACCATAGATGGCAATTATTCTATTGGAATGAATGAAAATAAATTTTATTCTGGGACTTTTAGTCCCCTTAGAATAACAGAAAAGTTAAATAATAAAATGAAATACAGGAGATTTTAATAATTGAAGACATTTAAATCATAATTAAATATATATGTATACCTATTTACACTAACAATAATGCATAATATTTTATTTATTTTATCCATGTACCCCTACTTTACTAGGGGTGTACGTAGATTCTATTTCGGAATGGATTTAAATTTTTTTCTAAGGGTGGGAAGATTTAATAAGAAGAAGGCAAATAACCACCTAATTGTCTATAATCGCCAAATTTGACGTAAGTTTTAAGGCTAAGCATCCAAATGGGATCAAAAACTATTATTAAAATTATCAAAAATATTACTCAAAATACAAATCTAATGTTGAATGAATGAATGAAAATAAATTTCATTTTGGGACTTTTTGTCTAGAAAGTAGTAGTGCACTACTATTTGTCTAGCTTATATTCAGTGAATAATTAAGAAAAGTTAAATAATAAAATGGAATATAGGAGATTTTAATAATTGCAGACATTTAAATCATAATTAAATATATATGCACACCTATTTACACTAACAAACAATAGGCATAATAAACATGAAACTATAAGAGAAATAATTGATGCTTGAAGCAGTTTAAGGATGAGGATTTGCGAATGGAGTTGGGTAAGGAATTCCAAAATGAAGTAGCGTGAAATGTGAACGATCTTTTGAAGGAGGCAATTCTATGAAAGGGTATATATTTTTTAAGATTTGTCTTCGGCACCTCGAGACGGGCCCATGTGTCCATGTGGCCACCTTTACGGCGAGTTAGAGTGGCTCTTCCCCTGCAACCGTAGACAATATTTCCTCGGATCTTTTCTATACCAAACTATCACCACCACCCACCATCCTTCCTACATCTACAGCCTCCTACAATTCAAATCCTTGGTTGGAAACAAGATCTCGCCTCTCTGACCTCCATTCTTCCTCCCACAGAACCAAAAAATTCGAACGCTCCTTCCTCGCCCGCTCCTCTATCCTTTGGAATTCCTTTCCTTCTAATATCCGCCATGCTTCTTCTCTATCCTCATTCAAATCCCTCCTTTTCCAGGGACATTCAACATTCAATTCTTTTCCAGGGACATTCAACAACTTCTTTCTCTCCAAAATGATGCTCTCTGATTGCGAAATTTCAGTTTAGAGTTAACATCTGGATCAGAAGTGAATAATAGTTTTTAATGTACAAACTTTGCTAATCAATTCATTATTTTTGTATTTTTCATTTTCTCTGTGTTTTTTTTTTTTACTTTTTTCTTGTTTCTCGCTTTGTTCAAATTAATTATATTTCTCGATAAAAAAAAAAAAACTTATTTATTTGCTTGTTTATTTTACAGAAGATATTGTAAAAATTAATTGGTTTGTATTCTATAGTCTTATGTCCAGATAATGTTACTGTTTTATTGGTTCCTTCATGTTATTCTTAAGGAACTTAGTCCCAGAATAAAGTTTATCTATCTATCTATCTATCTATCTATACAAGTTTGTACGTTGGAATCTGGTGTTTAAAGAATGTACAGAGGAACACTGAAAGAATATAAGGAAGCTTTTTGGTTTTCAAGGTTCAGAAAAGATATATAACTAGGAATTATTGCCGTCGGAAAACAGGATGAAGCCACCTTAACTCGGCATACCAACTGGAGACATGGGTACGCCTGGAGATTCCGGAGATGAATCTAATGAAGCAATTCATTAGTCTCTTCAGTCTCATTGGATGGAAATCCTTTCCTTATGACTCATGTGGATCTTTTCCGAGATCACTGAATAAATGATAACTTCTTTAATTGAGAGTTAAAAAGCGAGAAATCAGAACAGGCATCTCGTTTAGGGGATTATTCAAAATAAGGAAGAAACTCTCAGAGGATAGCGAGGACTGGGAAAAAATGGGAAAATGGAGGACCACAGTTCCACGGGTTTCGGTTTAATCTAATCTTCAAATCTACCTCAATTAGTTCAATTTCCCATTCACTACATAACTCTCATTAATAAGTAGCTATCGATTAATATGAATATCAGAAATAATTATTGCAAGGCAGATTACAAAAAGTGTTTATGAAGTTGTGATAATTAATTTAAATTGCTTTTGACAGGAGATATTTCATCGAATTACAACACTTTGGTGGTTATTTCACAACTTTTAATAAGAAAACTTCATCATGAGATGTAGGGCAGGATAACACATCAACTTCTAATATGTAGTTATATCATTTTGAAAACATTTCAAAAAACTTTTAACAGCTTTTACAAGTTTAGAGCCACGACGAAACATAAATTAAGACCAAGATGGTAAATATAAATGGCATAGCAACTAGTCAAATATTCAATAACGTTTTGCAGTGAATCTTAGAGAAAATTAAAAACAAAGCATGATAGTAATGAAAAGAGGAACATGCTATTTATGACTTTATTTACTAAATTCACAACTTAAAATAATATTTCTTCAACCGGCGGAAGAGCTTCCTCCGAGCCGTTTCCCTGTTGGCATTAGGGTCTTTTATTTCAAATATATTATCATAAATAAATAGGAAGATATATTATCATATTATCTATTAATTTTTTACTTTCCCTTACCTATATACGAAGTCTGTGTGTCTGTGTGTATGTGATCAGTCTAGCTCAAAAAAGGAAAGCTGTACGATACTGAAATTAAATATTTAAGGTTAGTACATGCATGTGATGTTACAGCAACATGTTCGTCAAAATCGACTAACCGGAAGTGCCAGTTTATATAATCGATTTTACACATTTCTACACTTTTCTCGAAAACGGCTCTAACGATTTTGATGAAACTTGCCTAAATTATTCTTCATAAAAGCCTTTAACTTTTCATATATATGGTACATCACCGAGGAATTGCAGGGAAAAAAGTTATGATGAAAAGAATATTTTATTTACGCATAACTTCAAAAGCGTGCAATTGATGGTAAATCATCTATAGACTTGTATGAAAGATAATTAAATTATCTAAAAAACAATAAAAGAATCATTAAAATCGGACCAATAATAGCAAAGATACAGCGCTTCGGACTAACCGGAAATAGCTATTATATCATGGATTTTACACTTTTTTACATTTTTCTCAAAAACGACTCGAACGATTTTGATGAAACTTGCCAAAATTATTTTTCATAAAGGCCTTTAACTTTTCATTTATGTAGTAAATCACCGAGAAAATGCAGGAAAAAAGTTATGAAGAAAAAAATATTTTATTTGCGCATAGCTTAAAAAGTATGCATTTTACGGTAATTTATCTATGGACTTTTATGAAAGGTAATTAAATCATCTAAAAAATAATAAAAGAATCATCAAAATCGGACCAATAATAGCAAATATACAGTGTATTTTATGAGGAGCATAAAATAGATGGAGAACCGAGCGCATCCGAAAGGAGATAGATCCGACCGAACCTCCTCCCAGCAATCCGCCAATCTGTTGTAAACAATACGCTCTGTAATAAAGTAATTTAAGAAAACAAAAGCGAAAATTAACTTAATAATTTCTACTTTCACATTATTTAATGGAAAGAAAATGTTTCCATAGAAACTAAACCAGCAACTTTTAAAATATGTTTGCAACTTGACAAAGTTAAAATATATAGGCAGTGTACAGAATTGTACTAAAATTGTTTTAAAAACTATTTTATTATACTTAAGTGGAAGAAGAATTGAATGCTGCTGAGTTTATTTCAAGTATTGTTTTTGTGAACTCTTTAGAATTATATTAAAAAGTTGTGTGATGCGCGCACCGCACCAGATTTTTTAATTGTCAGATTTATATCAAACTTATGTTTGATTTATTAATTATTAATTAAATATTTATTAATTATTGTTCCTGGTCTGGCCACATCTTCAAAAAATTATTGAGTGCTTCAGGAATCAAGCCTGTACCACCAGCATCAAGAGAATCATAAGAATCTTAATTAATAATATTTAATGCTGTTAAATTAGACTCAGATTGCTCTATAAACAGCGGTGCCTGAAAATCTTCAGCCTGGGCCTTCTTTTCTTTTTTTTAAGGAACGCCGGTCCAAACAGAATAAACAAAACCCTTTCATAAAGACCGCCATCTTTCTCCCACTAGTGAGTCAGACACTTTTATTACTTCCTTTAGCCATAACTGAAACGTATTTTTCTCCATGAAGCCAAGGTTATTTCCTCCAGAAATATGAGGCTGAAACTTTGTTTTCCCCTCATTTATATAGATGCCCTATGAGATTGATATGAAAAGTTCCGAATTGTGACATTCGCATAGCATCAAAATCATAATACTGAAGATAGGTATGATGTGCGAGAAATTTCAGAATTGGATTAAGAATAAAATGAAATTAACATTTTTTTATGAGAGACTTTCTTATTTTATTAATTTAAATAGATTCTTTTGTAAAGGAAAAAAATGAATATTGATAATAAGTGGATGGAACAAAGAAATCATCTGTCTATTGGAAACAGATGTTTAAAAGAAATATTCTTAGTAGTAGGGTTGGCGGGATATCACTAGTTTCCTTATATCACTAGGATATCACTAGTTCCTAGTCATAACTTACGATAAGCCTATCAATAGCCGTCGACTATCGAAAAGACTATTAAATTTCTGACGTCACACGTTTTCCGAAAAGTCTAATTTTTTGGTCTTGGAAAAAAATAACACAAAACGTAAACTAAATAAAACATTGAATTTAAACAAAGAAGGCTGTTAAACTTGAAAATCTATAAAAGAGTTGGCCTATTAAAGCTTCTTAAAAATATTACACTCAAATTCAACTTTGATTCCGAGAATTTTATTTGGAAGTTGGAACATGATTAACCAATAATTTATTTCTTTGAGAATACTTTTCTGTAAAGTTACAAAAAAATCTTCCACAAATCTTCTTCCTCTTCCCTGCTACTTCGTTTACGATTTCTCACCTCGCTTCCCTGACCGATAATAAGTACGGGTGTACGTAGCACTAAATTAAGCCCAAGCAAAGCTGAGAAGATATTTTTTTCGGATTCCAATCAATGGTGCTTGAGTAATTGTTCATTATATTTACGTTTTACTCAATAAAAATTGATTAATGAAATTAATTTTGTTTTAAAATTATTCCCTACATAAAATATTTTACGTAAACATTTATGCCAAAAAGCACTTTGCTTAGTTACGAAATTCGTTCTCTCCTTCCCCAGAAATGTGAATAGGCATGGAAATCAAAGTTCCCACCATCTTCACTCATTAATGAATTAATTGCTACAAGTCAATATTACCGAAGTTATCGGTTATGCAATGGTGGAGTTCTGTAACTTTTCTGAATTGCTTCATTAGATTCATCTCCGGAATCTCCAGGCGCACCCATGTCTCCAGTTGGTATGCCGAGTTAAGGTGGCTTCATCCTGTTTTCCGACGGCAATAATTCCTAGTTATATATCTTTTCTGAACCTTGAAAACCAAAAAGCCTCCTTATATTCTTTCAGTGTTCCTCTGTACATTCTTTAAACACCAGATTCCAACGTACAAACTTGTATAGATAGGTAGATAGATAGATAGATAAACTTTATTCTGGGACTAAGTTCCTTAAGAATAACATGAAGGAACCAATAAAACAGTAACATTATCTGGACATAAGACTATAGAATACAGACCAATTAATTTTTACAATATCTTCTGTAAAATAAACAAGCAAATAAATAATTTTTTTTTTATCGAAAAATATAATTAATTTGAACAAAACAAAAAAAAGAGAAAAAAAAAACAAGAAAAAAGTAAAAAAAAACACAGAGAAAATGAAAAATAATGAATTGATTAGCAAAGTTTGTACATTAAAAACTATTATTCACTTCTGATCCAGATGTTAACTCTAAACTAAAATTTCGCAATCAGAGAGCATCATTTTGGAGAGAAAGAAGGTGTTGAATGTCCCTGGAAAAGAATTGAATGTTGAATGTCCCTGGAAAAGGAGGGATTTGAATGAGGATAGAGAAGAAGCATGGTATATCTTATGTAGGGTAATGATACTGGCACTGGTGTTGGTGGGAGAAATAGTTCAGTAAATGTACCTTGTGGTCCTTTTTGCTTATCCCAGACGGTGACCTTTAGGTTCCCGCCCCCTACTAACCATAGTGGGAGTGTCAAGATTCATTTCTCGGGACCAACACGAAATGAATTTTAACTGACCCCAGTAGCAATGTTCTGAACCGGACATTCTGGTACCCTCGTCCTCTATATACGAGTATATGGATAACACAACCAACGCAAGAGAAGAAGTTGTTGCTAAAACAGTGGTTCTCTACTTGGGACGTGATGAAACTAAAGGGGGGAGGAGGGGCGCGAGTATAAAAATATATCGACAAAAAATAAAAGGGTTATTTATTTTACAGAAAACATTCGGACATAATAAAAATAAAATACACTTTACACTGATATAATACACTTATAAATAGGTATCGCACAATGTATTTAATAATTAACTTACCAAAATTAAATTAAAAACATGATCAATACTTATTAGTGACTCCCTTGGGTTCAAGTTCTAGAATATTTGAGACAGATCTATACATTAATATTTTGAATATTGAATTGATATATAATGTATTTGAAAATTAGAATCGATATATGCATTATGTGATTATGTAAACTAAATTAAATAGAAACTAATGTACTAAGAGTAATTGTAAACCAAAATGAGCATGCGCGATCAAAAATTAGATAGTACATCAAAAAATATCTTCCTCGAAAAACAAATAAACAATATCTATGCCAAAATAAATGCCGACGAGAATGGTAATTCGAAATGCGTATGCTCAATCAAAAACACAGTTCAAAAAATGGAATCAGGACCCTCGAAAAGCTTATAAACCATCTCTAAATAAAAAAATAACTTCAACAATAACGGAAAATCAATATGCGCATCAATCGGTTAAAAGGATTTTAAGTTAAAAGGATTTGAATACATTTAGTAGGAACTAAATGTATTCAAAAATATCGTACTCCACGAAATAATAAACGATCCCTACATCATATAAAACTTTAACAGTAATAGTGCATCAGAAAACGCACCGAATTATCGACAGTATATTTGGAAATAAGTGCCATTAAAAGCACAATAAACGATACCTTTACCGAAGAATTTCGCTAACTAATAATAGATTAGAAATGCTCCCGAACAAAATTTCGATAGTGAATTCGACATCAGCAACTTCGTAAGTCCAAGGAACGATCACAATGAAATCCTATGAATGCTATGAAATCCATACCCTCCCCTCATCAAAAAAAAAAAAAAAAAATATATATATATATATATATATATATATATATATATATATATAAATACTTAAAGATAAATAAACAATTTAAAAAAAAAATACTCAAACCATTAAAAATTCGAAATTATCTAATAAATGAAAAAAAAAATATCAGAAGTAAATACCGACATAATTTTAGAAGTCATTATTGAAATTAAAATAATTTTTAAATAAAATAAGATTAATTCAAGTCCGGTTGGGTTACAATTGAAAAAAAAAGTTATATTTGAAATGAAAAAGATAATTACAGAGGCCTTTATAATTTAGTTAAAATCATATTAATGACAATTATTTAGTCAAACCTATTTTCCTCAATAGGTGGCAAGGTAGAATAAGAAATAAATAATTAACTTCAAGTGTCTACAATTACCCTGTCAGTATCTGAGATTTTAGTATCTACTATTGGGCGTGAAAACCATTTTTAATTTTCAGTTATAAGTAACAATTAAACCATCTCATTTCCTTTCTTTTTAAATTTCTTGTTATTTCAAAACAATTTTCTAGTTGATATTTATTTCTCTTAAAAACATCAAGTGGCGATCCTGTCATAAAGCTGTCTACTACTGGTGCAATCAGCGTTGTAAGTTGGAGTTACGCGGAAATAATGTAAGTTGGCGAAACGAATTCAAAGTTGATGAGCGCCCCCGTCTGCCACTCTCTATGCATTGCAATCTCTGTTTAGCGGAAGACATTCTTTGATTCTTTGCCTATCAAGTGGTATAATTGAATTTTGGATTTAGACGATACATCAGGAGCTACAACGTCAAACTCTACCCCCCTCCCCCCTCATTTTTTTACCTATGGACTTACGGATTACCTACACTACGGTAGCAAATCCATAGACTTCAACATTGCAAGGCTGAACTCATTGCCACAAGATATGTAAACTTAGAACCCTAAAAGAAGAATATTCTAATAAAAGATTTCAAGAGAACAGAATATGCCATAAAATACGCGCTGTATCAGCGTTAACAAGGCAATAGAAATCCGATTCTGAGGTAGCAATTCATTCGTAACAGCATAGTTACGAAATGTGAGAGAAGGATTTTCTTTTCAGGAAAGGAATACGAGGCACTAAAACTCCCTAAAATAAAACTGTTTATAACCTACAGTAGCCAATTTTGTTACTCCTAGCGAACACTTAAAAACTCTTCCACTTAATGGCAGTGGCAACAACCGAATAAAATAAAAATCTAATAGATTCCTGAAGTAGCATCCAACAACAGAGGTTTATGTCTTAACATCAGACTTCATATGGAAAATTTTCAAATTCGAAACAGCATTCAGAATATGACATGTAATTAATATCAAAAGGATTTATCACAAATTCAAATAACGTATGTCATTGTATGACATTTCTGGTTGTATGCCATTCAAAACATTAATTTATCATATACATCATAAAGCAGAAATATTGTCAACAATTTTCTAATGTTTCATTAGTTATGTTATGAATAATAATAGCATTTGCTGTACAAGATGGTAATGTTATTCAATATATATTCAGGCTCGTTATTCTCCTATTCTAATATTCAGTGTTAAAACCAGGCGAGGCCTTCTGATGAACTTTTCTGTAACCGTATATATTTTCATCCTAAATAGGACATCAAATATTCATATCTTTTCTCCTTTCTCTTGGCTCACTCTATTTTTTTTTCTTCTCTACCCAAAGCTTAAATGGAAGAACGGAAACATTTTGTAATCTGCTATCCTTTCTAAAAATCACAAGATTTATGTGTTCAGTAAAAGCTTTAAAGAATTCCGTTTCGTAATACCGTGAGATTTTATCACATCACCAAATCATTTTACAGTATTGATACCAATTAATTTATTGCTTATTATTTTATTTATTTTTTCGTGGAATATAGTGCGAATCGAAAAGTTAAAATAAATAGGTACAATTTGTTGTTTTTGGATTAAAAAAATAATATATCGGTCAGCTATGATAGATACCTATTTTAACCAAAAGAAAATAAAAATAATAAATAATTAAAGTCTGTACCACTACATCTCAAAAAGTGTCTAGGGTTAGGAAATTGGTAAGAAAGTAATTTTTCTTGAATAGCGGGAGTGATTTTAGCATCCCGCTCAACATTTTTGATGGTATCATAGTAGTAATTAATATTGATATAATGGGATTACATGACAGATAAATAATTTCGAAATAATTAACTATTGCTAATACTGAAAATTAACACAAATTTATACAAACGGCCTTATAAAAATAATCAAATTTTCATGAAATCAGCATACTTATCCCTTGGTCTAAATCAGTAAAATATTTAGGTTTAATTGTGGAAGGATCATCCGCACTGACAGAACAAATCAAGAAAAAAATAGATAAATCTAAACAGATCATTTCTCAAATTTCCCTAGTTTAAATTTGAGAAATAAATTCTGAGCTAAGGAACAAAAACTCATCCGGGATGAGATTATTTGTGCCCTATCCCTAAGGGTTACCACTTAAAAACAAATTAAAGGTTACTCAAAAGAATCCGGAACTTGGAATCCATCTAGAGCCTCGTTACGCAAAAAAACATAATAATAATAAGAAATAAAAAGAGATAACACTCTACGACTTGGAACTATGTACATGTTACGATAATTTGTTCTGACAAAAACTAAATCAAATTTTGAAAAATAAGTATCACTATAAAACAGAAAACTAAGGAATATTGCAATTATTTAAGCTAAGATTAATGTTACATTTAAAAAGAACAAAACATGTGCTATTAAATTATTATTAGGTTTTCGCTCGAGTAGGTTTTTTTGTAATATTTTTCTGTTAAAACTGTGTGATCTTATGAAGAATGAAAAAGATTCGGAATAATATATATATATATATATATATATATATATATATATATATATATATATATATATATATATATATATATATATAAATTATTTTTGTATTACAAATATGTGAATAAACATTTCATTGTAATGATTGTAATCCGACGTAATATTAGTGATAATAATATATGTGAATTATTCAGTTAATTAGGTTTGTTTAATCGAATAATTGTTTTAGCAGGTCGGTAATTAAAATCTGGAAGCGCCATTAAAAATTCATATCCTACAAATAGGACTTGATGTACTACATGGTGTTTATACACATCTGAATTATTTAGAGAGCTAAATATTTAATACTTTACTTATACCTAATTTAACTGGATAATTTTACGCTCTTCCTGCCAAATCGGAAATAAAGAATTGAAATTACTCAATCCAGCTGTTTGTTTGTTGTGTTATCGCACCTGGACTTGGCACAACACATACCAGATTGTAGTCAAATTAAGTAGCATCCAAAGAATTGTATGGGAAATGTAAAAACAACATAATCTAGTTTCTAACAATACAAAATATCCCGAGAAAATCAGTTATTAAAATAAAAACAAATAAAAAAACGGAAACGGAAAATCGTTATACCATAATATGTACCTTAGTAATTTGTTGGTAATGTATATTAGTAAATTACAATTACAGAGTATATTAATAAATTAGTAAGTATATTAGTAAATTAATATTCCAGCAGGATTATTAAAGATCTTTCTGGAACTATTTTAAATATTTTTCGAAACATTTTTTGACGTAAACATGATGTATGAAATATCGATATTTATCGATATCTAGATTTAAAAGCAAACTTTATAGAAATCATATACGCCTGGCCTATCACAACTTCAAAAGTCATCAAAAAACATATTTTTTTAAAATCCCTGAACGAAACTCTAAAGTGACAATTTAAAATTTCAAAATTTCCTTCAATATCTTGACCGACAATTTTAAAATCGTTCGAGATTTGTGGGGTCGCCCGTTTCAAATCAAAGGTCTGATTACCAGAATGATGAATATGAGTTGGTTTGGATACATTGATAGCCTCAAATGCAGAATAAAAAATTCTGGAGCGGTGCGCGCATCACACAACTTTCCCTTACCATCCTTTAATAATAATCTTTTTAACAATTTCAAAGGGTTCGCATAAACACTTCTCGAAATAAACTCAGCAGGATGCACTTCTCTCAAAAAAGTATAATAAATGAGTTTTTTATATAACATTAATACAACAATTCTGTTTACTATATACTTTTGGTTTGTCAAGCTGAAAATATATTTTAAAAAGTTTCGGTTTAATTTTATGGAAATTCCGTTTAATTTTCATGGAATCGTTCTGTTTCCATTAAAAGTTTATTATACATCTAGGATCTTGAAATCCTCACGAGATACGCTTCATGATTGCTAATACAGTAGGCCCGAGTTAAATATTTTTTTTAGATAATTAATTTACCATAAAATGCATACTTTTTAAATTATGCGCAAATAAAATGGAAATTTTATCAAAATACGGCTCTAACGTTTTCGGGAAAATTATAAAAACGATGATATAAAGTGGCACTTTAGTGAGTCGGTTAGTCGATTTTGACGAAAACATTGCAGTAACATCTTATGGGTATGCCTCCTTAAATACCTAGTCTCAATTTCGTACGATTTTTTGTTTTTGAGCTAGGCTGTTCACACACACACACACACACACACACACACACACAGATCTTTTTGCGTGACTTGGTTATTTGGACTCAGGAGATCTTAAAACGTGTATTTCCGTAATTTTCAAAATTTTTCACGATCGTAAAACTTCCGCTTACTAAACATTTCATATTGATTTTTTTTTGTTCGTCCTTAGACGGCTATACAATGCATTACTTTAAAAAAGAATAAAAAAAAGACCAAACTTTTTGATCCGATAAACAAAAAAATGTCCATACCAAATTTCCCGAGACATTTCCTAACAAGCTAGAACCCTGCAGACAGTGGACCCCGGACCCCAATTATCCCCTGGGCCTGGGAGCAGTGAGACCCGCCATTAGTTGACCAGTCTCTATGAGTCAGTGTCGTGTGTCCTCTCTTCTGCGGTCAACCGCAGTCGTACCCTCTCTGACGGCTGCGGGTGTTAGCCAATTATTGGAGGGTGGTTGAGGGTTGGGTCTACTGGTCAAATATAACCCAAAGCTGCAGTGGATAGGGGATAGGGTGGATAGGCAAGGGAGTTTGGGAATACTAATTATGTCTAAAATAATATAATGACATTTTATTTATATATGTCCACTTTTATTTTATAAGGTCCACTTGTTTAACATATCATGACTTCAATCTAATAACATTGAAATAAATTGATGCATGGGAACAGAAAAATATCATTTAATCTAGTTAAAATTATAAACGAAACAAAATAAAAAATCTTCAAAGTGGACTAGCGACCATCAGAAATAATCGGTAAAATCAAGCAAACAAAATTTAATACAACTTGATGGGAAAAAACAAACATATTAAAAAAATAATTCAAATTAGGAAAATTTTATTTAATTATTTATTATGCGGTTGCCTCTACCCCTAAGGCTCATACAAAAAATACAATTTATATTATGGTGTAATGCTTGATTTTTTTTTTTTTTCAAAAACACCAAAAGAGTAATAACAAAGCCTTCAACATCTTCTTCAATGTCTCCAAGATTCCTTTCTGTTCCCAAATGTCTTCAGATTAAGGACCATTTCGAGTATTCTAAATGGTCAACACATAATATTTTTGATGAACCGGCGGAGTTCACGCGTTAGAACCTCAAGACCTACCAGAAGGTAGCCGTGTGATATTCAAATGTCTTGAATGAATTCAATGTGATCGTTGAAAAAGTGGTCACTATCGCTTAAACATGGAGCAGGCGCCTGATTTCTTGTAACACGTTTAGGCGCGACGGGTACATTATATTCTCCTACTTAATATATACTCAACTTATTAAAAGATAAGTTGTTAGTCAGTTTTATAAGAATATATAGAAAGTGAAAAAACTATCGAAATTAATTTAAAATGTTTTATTAATTTAATATTTACATTATACCAGTTAGAACTTGATATTCGACTTATCTTTTAATTTCTTTCTTCTTCAAGCTCTTTTAGCCATTTTAGTCAGACATTAGCATTAGTATTACATCTAATGCTAGTTTTGACATTAATAAAAACAAATGAAATAAATGATATGTACAACAAAAAAATCTAGTTTGAACTAAAAGAAATAAAACTGTTAATTATTAAACGACTAATTATTGAATTAAATTAATAAAGAACTTATTAAAATGTATGTGAAAAATCATAGTAATTTTAATGATAAAGTTATGAATCATATGCATATTATTCAATAACATGAAATTATATAAATTATACAAATTTTCAAAAAAAAACTTTTTGAAAAAGTGGAGGTGAAAAATTTCCAAAATATTCATAACAATAATCAGATTAGAAACCTGAAAAGAAAGTCAAATCGCAGATTCAGTGAAAGAAAGTGGAACGTAGTTAGGCGCCTGGAGTACGGTAGCAGCCCTACCATAGAGTTCTTAGACAAAAAAAACAAGGTGACTGAGGCATTATCCATTCCTACATGGAATTATAGGAGGCAGCAAATAAAAATATCAGATCCCTAATGTAAACACACGATGACGTATGCTGTCTTATAGACGGCTGGGAAACACCAGAACCCCACTCGCTTACTCTTGGGTTAAGGGTTTCTTGGACAATCCTCGAAAATGTTTCAGCGAGAGTAATGGTGGAGTGTGAGCGCACAGCAGGGTTTCTCCTGATCGCATGGTGATCATATGTCAAACGGCAGTGTCCAATTCTGTCTGATTTGTGTGATAGCCACCTCTTTTCTTCTACACCGTCTGACGGATCTAGGCCTCATGGTTCAAACAACTGATGATTGGTTTAATGATTTTGAGTTCATTTCTATCTAACGTAGTCAAAGTACATTTCCACTTAAGATCTTCATATTTGTTGGCTGATATGGGCATGAAGAAAACGTTATTTTACATTATTTTTTATTACTATTACAATGATATTATTTTATATTTTATAAAATATATTCTTCGTTGTTAAAAATAAAAATACTTCGTAATTGGACTTTATCTTTACCTCCGTGATACACATTCTTTATTAATAAATAAGTGTAAGTACTACATTTTTGTTAATTTCAAGTTCTGATATCCTCCCGAAAAATGGTAAAGTCGAAGCTGATTAAGATTCCTAAGTTTCATCTTTCGTCAAGAATAAAAAATCATGTTACTCTCTGGTCAAAGAAATTCTTTTATCGGTAAATAAATAGTTTTTTGTGTATTTTTTCAGATTAGTGGCAGAAACGATTCGATGATTTCAGCGATAAAAATAAAATTGAGAATTAATCTGAAAGCGCAGAGAAATTTAAGTATTTGCGGTCGACAAAAAAAAAAAAAAAAAGAAAGATATAATGTCGAAGAGGGCGGCTTAGAGACTGGTAATGATTGTAATATGGCTTATTATTTAGTTTAAGACTAACTGAGTAATCTAATGTATACTATTGTGCTTCGGGGACAGTGACGTGGGCCCCAGGGCAGCCTCATGATGGAGGCAGGTCACGGAGGCCAAGGTTTGTTTCGTCTGACCCGCAGTCCCCATCAATCAACCCCTTTATCTCTCGTCTCTACTCCATCTTTCCTCCTTCTACTCTTCCATGTCCGCTTTTATACGCTGCTAAGCTCTGTCTTCTAAAAGCTATGTCGTTTCCTGGTCAGATATTTCCTGGCAGTCATTCAATAAACAAGTAATGCTATCAAAACAACGTACAACTGCATCTTACAAAAACAAGTTGTAATATGCATAAACATAATGGCAACTGTACATGTTTTATAACAACAAGAGGGGTGCACAACACTCAGCTAATCTCCATAAAATTATCACCATTCGGTTAATTATTATAACTGGAAAATTGGTTCTGTAATAAGTATTTTTTTACTTTTGCTAACCCATATATGAGACATATCGTAAGGAAAAGTATGATGATCGTGGAAAATTTCGAATCCGAATTTTCAAAGAAAATACAAGTTTTATGATCTACTGAGCCCAAATAAACAAGTCTCACAAAATGGTCTGTGTCGTAAGTCTAGTCCAAAAACGAAAAGTTGTACGAAATTGAAAATAAAGATTTAAAGTAGGTAGATACCTGGGATGCTTTTTCAATAAAATCGACTTATCGGAAGTGCCACTTTATATCTTGGGTTTAACAATCTTTTATCATTTTCTGGAAAACAACCTTAACGATTCTGATCAAAATCCTTACATCAATGCACAATTAAATTGTCTTAAATATCAAATAGGTCAGATCATATCATCATTGATATAGTCTAACAGGACTTGAATGCCGAATGATCAAAATGTCTTTCTCTAAAGAATCTTTATTTTTTAATTTAAAATTATTAACCTTCTATCATTGTTAATAGAGATACAAATGGATAAATATAAACTATGAAAAAATTGATAATTAACTGAAGAAGAAATATGTTTCCCTATTGAAAACAAATTTGCGGAGACATAAGTTGTAACATAGATGTATAATATACTGTTGGAAATATATATATAGTTGCTGAAGGTTAAAGAATGACGAAAAACGTACAAGTTTAAGCGGAAATTTTTATAATATATTTCACGTATGGTGATAGGAAAAAGTTCTGTGATGTGCACACCAGATTTATTATATTATTAATTATTTATTTATTTATTCAACATAATACAAGCTGCCACACTCAAGGGCAATGAGTATTAGGGATGAAGTACCCATTCACACTGTATGTACAACTATGCATACAATAAAATAACTATAAAGGAAAATAAATTGATAAAATAAAGGACACTAGTGATAAATAAATATACAATGTTAACAAAAGAAGAATAAAATGAATATAAAATAAAATAAATAAAGAAAATAAAATAAATAAAAATTCTTGATTGCATTCATACATATATACATATTTACATTCTGCCCAGGGAATCCCCAGCCATGCCCTGCCCTCCACTTGTAGATGGCAAGGCAAGACTCGAAGAGGTCCCAGCGCTTCTCTCTGAGCCGCATCACTGGATCAAGCCAGTGGAAACTGAGTGAGAGCACTAGGGCCACAGTCGCTCAGGACTTAAGTGGAGGATCTGGCCATTGCCAGGACTCCAATAGCATATTTACAGAAGGTCTCGTGGTCAACCTGCCGCTTCAACCTACGAGGAGGATTATAGGGATGGCTTGAGCTGGATAGGGATTGTGCTAAGGGATTAGGATGGCAGCTAAGGTTCTGGTGAAAGTTTGAAAATTTAGATGGAATAAGGTCAAGTACAAATGGGATGTTTAGGTCATGATGTAAGGTCTTGTTTGAAACATAATAAGGAGCGTTGACTATTGTTCGAAGGACATTGGACTGACAGGATTGGATACGTTTGATGTTCGAAGATTTTGCTGTCCCCCACAGTTCAAGTCCGTAGGTCCAAATAGGTTTTAGTATGGTCTTGTAGATTATTAGTTTGTTGTCTATTGAAAGATGTGATGTTCTGTTCAATAGTCTATATAACTGGCCATATCTTCGGTTGAATTCTTGTCTCTTAAGCCTGGTATGTGGGTTCCATGTCAGTCTTTTGTCTAGGAGGAAACCAAGATACCGAACTGTGTCGGAGGTGGGAAGTGGAATGGAATTGAACTGGACTGGAGGACAGGGTCTGCGACGGAGTGTGAAGGTGACATTTTTACATTTGGATTCATTGACTTTGATGCGCCAATGGTTGCACCACTGTTCAATCGAGGAGAGGTGTTTTTGGAGATTAAAGGATGCTACTTCAGGGTCTGGGTGAGAAGATAGGATGTTTGTATCATCAGCAAATGTTGCAAGGAAGGTATCGGGGCTTGTTGGAATATCCGCGGTGTACAGGATATAGAGGATAGGACCTAAGACGCTGCCTTGTGGAACTCCGGCTTTGATTGAATAAAAATCGGAATATTCAGTGCCGCAGCGAACTCTAAAGGTTCGGTTTGAGGTAGGGTCGGAGGATTAAATATAATGATTGGGGTAGATGGATTTTGAGCTTGAAAAGCAAGCCATCGTGCCACACCCGGTCTTGGCTTGCGCTACGTCCAGAAAGGGACTAGTGCAATATTGCTTGCTTTCAAGTGCATAGGATATATGGTCCATAACGCGAAGACCTTGTTGCACCGTGGAATGTCTAGGGCGGAATCCGAACTGGTGTGAAGGGATTATTTGGGATTCAAGGAAGGGTAGGATGCGTTTGAGAAGTATTTTATCAAACACATTTGAAAGAATTGGAAGCAGGCTTATTGGTCTGTAGGATGAGGTATTATTGACAGGTTTGCCTGGTTTAAGAAAAAGGATGATTGTAGAGTGTTTCCATATTAGGGGAAAGTGGGTTGTGCGAAGGATGCAGTTGTATAGGTAGGTTAGGAATATAATTGCTTTTTTTGGAAGCTGTCGCAGGATTTGGAATGTGAGGAGATCGTGACCAGGGGATTTTCGGGATTTTAATCTAATTATAAGGAATTTGACCTCAGAGGGGTTAACAGCTTTAGGAGCTGGAAAGAGTGGGATCGGAGTGAAGAGGAATTCTTTTATTTCAGCTGTATGTGTGGGGTGGTGTTCGGGATGGGGAGTGAATATATTGGATAGATGTCTGGGAAATTCCTCTGTTCTATTCTCATCTGACGAAGCCCAGGAGCCATCATCACGTCGGAGGGGACGGGAAATATGGTGGTGTTTAAGGATTTTTTGGTTACTTTCCAGAGGGAGTTATCAGTAGCAGATAATGAGGAAATGTAGGAATTGTAGGATTGGGATCTATGGGTTGCTAGTTTCTTTTTAACCAGCCTGGAATAATAATTGTACGATTTCCGATCGTCAGGATGCCTGGTTCTCTGCCAGAGGGTCCTAGAACGTCTTTTGCTTTGTATAAGATCTCGGAGTTCTTGGGGTAAAGGATTCTCGCGGTCTTTAGTGGAAGAAAGAGGCTGGGATGCTGACCAAACTGCTTGTTGGATCAGAGTGGTATAGGAATTTACAGCTTCATCTAGGTCTTGAGAGGTTTTTAGGGAGACTCTGAGGTCTATTTTATGGTTTATGATCTGACGGAAGCGGTTCCAGTTAACTGGGCCTCTGATGAATGAAGGCGGAAGTGATTTTGGAATAGGTGATAAGGAAAGGGTTAGGACTAGAGGGCTATGGTCTGAGGAGAGGTCATCTAGCCGTTGGATGGAACAATTTAGTGGCCCTAGACCTTTGTGCATAAAGAAGTCTAGGAGATCTGGGTTGCGGTTGGGATCGGTTGGCCAGTATGTAGGAGTATCGGGAGAAAGGATATTACAGGAATGGGAAATAAGTGCAGATAGCAATGTTCGCCCTCGGCTGTTTGTGGTTCTGGCTCCCCGCTGCTGATGCTTGGCATTTAAGTCTGCACCTATTAGGAATCGATGTCCTAAGGAGTTCAGGAAGGAATTGACCTGCGATTCGGAAAATTGGGTTTTTGGTGGGGAATATGCTGCAACAAATGTTAATGGAAAAAGAGAGGTTTGGATTGATACAGCTGTGGTCTGAAGGAAGTTGTGATTTGTTAAGGGGACCATGTGATGGGAGAGGGATTGATGAATGATGGCTGCGGTGCCAGCGTGCGCAGTTCCATCGGGATGATCAGTTCGATAGATTTGGTGACCGGGAATGCAGAACTGTCGTTTGTTGGTTAGTCGGGTTTCAGTTATTAGTGCTAAGTCAATGTCTTTGTCTTGTAGTAGGACTGTTAGTTCGTTTATATGGTTTCGAACGCCATTCGCATTCCAAAGGAGGATGGATAAGGGTTTAATGGAATTCATTTAAGGGTTTCTTGAGGGAGGAGTAAAGTGGGATAGAAGATTGGTGAGGAGTAAAGTGGGATACAAGATTGGTGAGGAGTAAAGTGGGATACAAGATTGGTGAGGAGTGATATTAACGGGATGACAATGGATTTCAGTTCGGAGAGGAAGGATGTCAACATATTGGTGACATCAGTAGCAACTGGGGGGGAGGGGGAGGGAGGAATATGGAAAATTTGGTGTTGAAAGGATTGTTGAGGATTTGGTATGTTTTGAGGGACGGGTTGCTGAGGTTGTTGAGGACTTTTATGAGGCAGGGCCTCACATTTGTTATCCTGGTTTCTTCATCCTAGTAATCGGGCAAAGGACACCGTTGGATCAATGATTTTGGATGATTCTCTTCTTGGCTTCGTGTTTTCTTCTCTGCCTCCAGGTTTCTGGAATTTATTCTTCAGATTTTTATATATCTGGCAGCCTTTATAGTTAGCCGGATGATCTTTTGAACACAAGGCACAAACAGCCGGGGTTTGCCTCGATTTGGTGCATACATCAGTTCTGTGCTGCTCGCCACATTTCACGCATCTTGGTGCATGGTGGCAATAGGTATTGGTGTGCCTGGCAATTATGGCACTGAACTGTGCTTCTTTTGGTGTGTGGTTTTTCAACCTTGATGGCAGTACAATAAAGCCTTCTCAGTTCATATATTTTTTCGACCCCTGGTGTAGGTTCCAGGTCTACGAAGATTAGAGGTAGGGCTATTTTTCTGCTTTCTTCGGTATTATGTTTCAGGACGTTAATCACCTGACGAACCTTGAAGCTTAGAGCCGTGAGTTCTTCTTGAATGACTTCGGCTGGTGTTGAGGGGTGCATGTTTCTAATTACCACCCTAAGAGATCGCTCTTGGCGGAGTTGATAAGTATGGAAGTCCGCCTTGGTTTCTGTCAAATATTTAACTATTTTTCGGTAAGTATCGGCTGTGTCTGGCGATATCTTAGTGTCGCTACTTCTACTTAGACAGGAGTAGCTATTGGGGGTCGTTATTTTATTCAACTGGGCGCATAGTAGTTGAAAATTTTTAATGTTTTTAACAAAAATTGGAGGGGGGCGGGGTTCCCTAGGTGTAAGTGCAGCTTCCATTGAGTCGTTATCTTTCGGCTGTATAGCCTGAAACGGATTAGGGGTGAAGAAGGGTGATTCATCTTGAGTGATTAGTGATGATGTGCCGGGCAATGGGTCGGATTCCTCAGCTGAATTTGGTGTTACTGGCGGGGTTGGTCTCTTACCACGACGCGGCCTTTGTTGCTTCGGAGGGGTTGATCGAGTCGTTGAGCCTGCAGATCTCGATCTCTTAGAAGTTGATATCACTTGATGAAAATATTTCATTTTTTCATGGTAGTAGTGAATGGTAAACAATAGGAGAAGAAAAAAGAAAAAAAAAACAATATATAAGTAAAATAATAAAGAAATAAATAAAGAAAATTAAAGCAAAAATTAAAATTAAAATTAACAGACGTCTCTGAGTGGACTTGACCTTGAGTCGTAAGGAAAGCGCGAACCTCTCCCCACAACGCTACTCAAGGCACTGAGCTGGCCTCACCAGTGGTGGGATATTATGGCTGCCTGTCCAGATAACACACTTGAAACTGTCCTTCACTGATGCAGTAAATAAACTAAACTTACTGTGGGATTAAACAGGTATTTACTGATGCTTCTCAGCTACTGTTACTTGTGGTCATCAATTTAATAAATTCACTCCGATATCTTCTGTTATAACGGCAAGAATATAGAGAGACGATGTGAAACGTGGATGCTCTAAACTATGCGCAGGCGCAGACTCAGATTTATAATAAAGGATAATAGAAAGCAATGCCTAATTAATAGTATTTTACTTCAATTCTCATGTCTATTTTAGGAAATTGAAGCATGGTCAGGA
This sequence comes from Rhaphigaster nebulosa, assembly GCA_948150685.1. NCBI lineage: Eukaryota > Metazoa > Arthropoda > Insecta > Hemiptera > Pentatomidae > Rhaphigaster > Rhaphigaster nebulosa. The sequence continues at coordinate 187,763,013 of OX411306.1, forward strand.
ATGATCAATAATTAGGGATGGTAACGCTATCTATTATACTAGATTCCCCTTCTCCCTCCCTCCCAGCCTGGATTATGGAGCCTCGTTAATTGGCTTAGATAGTTTTAATATCAATTTCTATACCTGATCATATTTCAGACAAGAAGGCATTACATTCCACTACAATCACGTCATGGATAGTATGGATTTCCTCGATAATCTAAAATAACTAGCAAAGGGCAACAAGCTTACTGAAGGCCATGAGACTGAGTCATTTTAGAGTTAAAGAGGTGAGGAGCAAGGTAAGCATGCCCAGAGCCATACTGAAAACATGATGAAATATAATCGTGGTAAATGAAAAAGATACAACGGGCCTCAAGGCCTGGTACGTAAAAGTTCTAACATTTTATTGATTTTCCAATGGAAGAGAAATTTGTTTACCTTCTTGACTGAGAACGGGTTTAGAACAGTAACTGGTCTCCTAACGGTCCATTGTCCTTGTTAAAGGTTTACGTGACGTCCGTGTTTAGAGGAAAAAAAAATCTGAACACATTCCTATTTAATGGAAAGAAGTAATGCAAAATGCTTCAGTATTTAATTTAAACAATACTTATTAGATCTTTTGACATAACTAGAGGTAATTTCAGGGATCAAATACGTTCAAAAAAAGATTAAAATTTCTTTGAGATTTTTTTATGACATTGACTCACAACAGGGTGTTGACAAAAGATCCATATGGGCCGAGGTAAAGAAGGGTTCTCCAACCTCAGTGTAAAAATAATAACATTAAATGACTAATCATCGACAATTTTTTTTTTTAATCAAACCGTCCGATAATGAGTGTTACCCTAATTATTTATTTTAAACGTGATATTTTGAACACTCAATCAATTTAGTTACATAGTTCCAGTATTCTCACTCAGCTAGCATAATCTCAAAATGCCATACGACATTCTTTACCATTTATAAAATGTGCAATCCCAATTTGTCATGAATGTTAAAGACTCTTACTTTGAATGAGGAAAATCGCAATGATCCAAATATTTTATGAAAGTTAAGTATAATTTAACGTAGTGTCTGCATCCCAGTTTTTCAATTGTTCTCTGTGCATAGTTATTTATTTCATTTGCAGAAGTAATCGGATGAGATCTAGGCTTCATGATAAGAGCCTTCAGCGACCGAAGAGCTAGTTGCTGTATAATTCAGTAGGCTTACTATACGGGCTTTTCCTGGCTATAAATAGAGGCACCGAGCAGGTCCGGTCTCAGGTTTTGCCGCCCTTCTTCTGTAGGCTGTCTTCGTCGGAATGTATTTACATAATGCAGCAATCGAACGGGGAAGAAGATATGGAAAAATATCCGATGGTATTGAGGTCCGCAGGGGCTTGTTCTTCTACCATTCCACTGTATCTTTCTTATGTACATAGTTGATCCTTTTCTTGACCTCGTTATTAAGCTATTATATACATTATTTTTGAGTCAAAACATGCTCCAAAGAGTAATATTTTTTCCTGAATATGAGTATTCATCGTCAAATCGTAAAACCGGCACGAAAACCAAAGAAATGTTCTTATTAAATAAAAGCATAACGACTTAAGATAAGCTAATCATAAGGAAATTATGATAATTTTATTTTTTGTTTATATAATATTCTTATTTACTTATTTGACGAAAAAAAGAAGTGCCACTTTGAGATTGCATTCAAAATTTGTTTTTGAGTTCATAATTACAGTGCGCTAGTGAATTGTTTAACCCTTTATAGCTTATCGAAATAAATGATCAAGAATTAAAAAAAAAAATTATCATCGATATATTTATTCTTTGAGATATCTAACATTGAGATCTTGTGTTGATTTTGAAGAAATAAAAATTACTACAAAATAACAGGCTGGTAAAAAATCAGTGCCCGTGCACGTTTGCAGAAGCGTCATCTTAGGAGGTCACTGGTACATTTGATGTACCTCAACTGTGTGGATGAGTTTTAAATACCTCGTTTCTTGCTTTTAAAAATAAATAAACGTTTAAATTTTTAAAAAATGTATTTATTTGTATTTGTATTTATTTATTCTAAAGGTATTATGAACACCTTTGAATTAAATTAAAATATACCTTAAAATATATATTAATTTCTTAATATCTAATTTTTAAATAGGTATATTTTAATTTAATTCAAAGGTGTTCAAAACACTATTAGAATAAATAAATACAAATACAAATAAATACATTTTTTAAAATTTAAATTTTTTTTATTTTCAAGAGCAAGAAACGAGGAATTTAAAACTCATCCACACAGTTGCGGTACACTGAACATTGAATGATACACTGGATGATATACTGATACACTGATACACTGAATGATATACTGAATACTGAATAGTATGAGTGACCTCGTAAGACAACGCTTCTGTAAACGTGCACGGGTACTAATTTTTACCAGCCTGTTATTTCCTGGTAATTTTTATTTCTTCATAATCAACACAAGGACTGAATGTTATATATCTCAAACAATAAATATATTGATGATATTTTTTTTTTTCAATCCTCGATCATTTATATCTATAACCTATAAAGGGCTAAACAATTCACTAGCGCACTAGTACATCAACAGAATAATTTTACAAATATATATCTATTTTATTCTGTTACATATGTCTATACCAGGAAACCTCAAACGATCACATAACAAACCAATATAAACTGAAGGCTAAAAAGGACCTGGATGAAGAACGTCTTAGACAATCACAAGAGTTGATTATTTTAAGGCCCTACTTACCCCATTCCACTTTTATATCATTTATTTTATTTACCACATGCCAACACACTCACTACTTGTCTTCAAATTTCCAACTTGTGTTAATAAAACAGTGTAAGTGAAAAAATGCTTAAGTCCAAAGAAATAAAAATTAAATAATAACATATTTTTAAGTATAATTTAACTCTTAGTTTAACATTACATCTTTCTTATTTTTGCATTGTCATCTTCTTTGGTTTACGTTTCGGACTTTTTTTCCATTTTCAAGACCTTCCTATTAATCTAAAAGTACATTTAAAATTAGTGTCATTATTGTCAAAACTATTATATACTATATAATTACATCAAAATGATTGCATTAATATATCAACAGAGCCAAGGAGAATTAGTAATAATACCAAAACAGATTATATAAATGAGTATCGGCAACTATTGAAGGCTTTAATATTAATACATGATAACATTTATTTATAAATATTAATTATGTTTATATATGTCGAAAATCTCTATGTATCGAACTTTTTTTAGGAACCTTGAATTTTTATTAGAAAAAAAATATTCTGCATATCGAATAAAATTTCTGTATATCGAACAAAAAATTTCCATAAAAAAATCCATAAAATGTATTGTTATCAAAAAGAATCTAATGTTTACGTTCATAAGAATGGGTAATAATTAAATAAGAAACCTCCACTGGTTTGCAAAGGAAAGGAAATTCTGGGAAGGTATTGTTTCAGTAGAAGCAAAGGAGTACCTAAATTCTCTGAATCTCTTTCCGAACTTAGAGTGAAATTTTCATTTATAAAGTTTAAATTCAGTTTAACTTTGCTTTTCTTGTTGTTAACATTGCTCCTAAACATGACTTCAGTGATGGAATTAGACACAAAAAGTCAATTAGAATCTATTTTGCTCGAAAACAAAAATAAGTTAATTTTAATGTATTTTTTCATATTTTTAATATAGCTTCTAATTAAATTATAAATGTATATTTGTAAAAAATCTACAATCGTAGATGTAATTTGTGTAATTTTTCAAATAAGTGCCGATTGATCGTTCAGCTTTGTTTTTCTTAAATATTTAAAAATAAACTTAGTTATATCATTAACCTCCAAAAATTTCCATTTATAATTCTTTAGCCCTACAGAAATAGCTGTAATAGTTTTTATCCTGAAAGGGATGAAAAATTGCAATCTTTCTATATATCGAAATTTACTTATATCTAATTTTTTTCAAGGAACCTTCATGTTCGATATATAGAGGTTCGACTGTATATATAAATATAAATTATAAATCCTTTTAAAAAAGTCGGAATCTAAGACATTATCACGAGCCAAACGACAGGGAATACAGATAGGATGACTAAATCAATAGGTGGAGAAGCCGTAATAGGATAAGACTATACCCCTGCGATGGATTGTCTGCTATGACTGCTCAGCAGGAGTGAATTGCTGGATTAGCATACCGCACTGCGCCTTCCATTCTAAATCCACATCAACCGGACAACAGATTTTTCTTTATTTTTTAGAGGATGTTTATATTTTTATCATTATTGAATCTTTTTAAGACGTACTTATTAGGCGATGCAATTTATCTTTTTATATTTGTAAAATAATGATTAAAAAAAAAATCGCATGGATGACAAACAGGACGACTTTCCCGTCTTCTGCATGTGACATAAGAATAAATTATTGCTGAACGCTGAGGTACTTATTTTAAGCCCCTTCTCGGTAATTATAAGTTATAGCTAGGTATTACTAAATCACTATTTTGCACAGGGTAGAGTATCAATGGCAGTAAGAAAATATACTATAATTCTCCAATGTTGCTATCGGATATTTTTCATGAAAAACTCATAAATAAAAAAATAAATATATGGTATGTCATATCACTGCCCAGGTAAAACAATAATCCAACTACAAAAAATGAAATTTGACAGCAGACAAAAAAAATTTAATCGATTTCACAATAAACCGTTTGATGCATGCGAATAATCGATAGCCTCTATGGCACATGGGCTCCATATAATTTACTATTTTTGTCCTATTGACTTCAGCCCCCTCTCGATATTCATCCTAATCACTACAAATACGCCATTGTTCTTCAAGAATTAGAATTTAAAATACCTACTTCATAAGTAAGGAGAAAAGAATTTCAAATTGCGTTCTCATCAATGTTTTTCATTGATACATGTATTTAATTATATTTGGTAGCTAAAACACAACATAGAGAATAATGAAACAGTTGTATAAAGGTTACTATAAGATTTCAGAGTAAAGTTCACTTGTGTCGTTCGTGCGAAATACGAATATTCTTGTCAAGATCAGAGACACAACTCGCAATTGCGGCAATGATGATTTGATTTCAGTGAACTTAAATCTCCTTAATTTCTCCAATGACGCAACTACATTCTGGAGGTTGGGCTACAGCTGTCTTTTTTCCACCACATTCGCTAACCAGTTCTGACAACAATGGCGCACTGCTATTCCATTCTGAGGCATTCATGCAGTTGCATCATTGTTCTACCGGGGCGGAGATATATTGTTATTGATAATAAATTTATTAATTTATTATAAGGTATTGTTTTGTTTTTTAATACTTGAAATTATTTATTTGCTTCCATTGTTATTTGAAAATAGTTATTGTTTCACTTAGAACAATGTTCTTAAATTAATTCATGAGTAAAAACCAAAAAGTTCAGAGCATTATTTTCAATAACAAATATTTCTGCAGAAACTAATACTTTTCTAAAAAATATATCTTGATTGATAAATTCCTGAAATAAATTGTAACGAAATAAAATCTTGTTTTGACATCATTAGGAGCTCTATTTCACAGATATTTATTTTAAGGTATTTATTTAAGAAATTTAAAATACCATGATTAAAATAAATATTAAAATTCGAAGAATCAGAGGATTTATTTTATAACGGTGATAAAGTAATATAAAATTTACCTGTTGGTAAAAAATAAAAGTAATTCACTTATTCGTGCTGAGTGCTATGGACGGTTTTAAAACTTGTACATAAAATATATTTCTTATTTCACGGTCAAAAGACATTAGCTCACTTAAACCCCTTCGTTTGGCGAGATTGTCCTTACTACTAATGTAAGGATTCGGTTAGTTATTACAAAATTAGAAGTTTACAAATAATTAATTTACTGAATTAATTGCATTTTGAGGTTTTCGATTTATTTTTTTGTAATTTACAACTGTAACAAAGAGACAATAATTAAATGTGCTATAGACTATTATAGCACGGCAATTGCAAGTTGAGAAACTACCCATTGGTAGCACTAGAATGATTATTCAGATTTAGGAGATCCCGTGGCCATCTTCTTTTGAAACGTCTCTGAGGTTTATCGGAAATTGATTGGAATGAAAGGTTACGAACAAGTTATTTCGAATTCAACTCTAACTTTAAGTACCTTAACTTCCTTCTAAAAAGTTCGCTTTGCCTCTTAGTGCTTCATATGAAATGCAAAAATAAACGAAAAGGCATTTCGGTATGATACTGATGATCGAACTATATATCATTCAGAAAAGTTAATGATTTTGACTTGAGTATTTTTTTCTTTTTTCAATCGACAGAATCTTTATAATAGTTTTCGTAATATTTTTTTCTGACTTTTTGTTATTTATTCTGTTACTGATTCATATTTATTTTTACGTGGTCGTTTGTTAAAATAATGAATGAGCAAGGCACATTAATGAAGATTGATCAGCAACGTTGATGCCCACGCAAAAGTGAAAGCGTCTTTTGAATCAGTAAAAAAAAAATATGTAGCACAAATATAAAAATTGTTTGAAAAAAATAATTGATGACTCTATACATGTAAATAAGACAAAGAACAATCTGCAATATAAGAAAAAAAGAATTAATATAAAAATAAAATATAACGTCTTCAAAACTAAAATAAAATTAATAAATGAATAAAGAATAAAATTGGGTCACTGTTTTTTAATAATGGTTATAACATAGGCGGTTGTTGTGAATCCGATGGGTCAGAGGCAGAATGAGGACTTAAAGAAAAGGCGAACTAACATGCAGTGATAGCGCATTGCATAATTAATTTCTTCTGAAAACAAACTTAGCATAGTAAATTTATAAAACGAAATTCAATTATAATTACTGAAATTATTAAATACAATTATACTATTACAATCTAACTTCAACAACCTATACAATGCATATGTGCATAATTTTGATTGTGAATCTTCCTACATATTTTGTTTTATTAGTATTCAAGAAATGCGAATGAGCCAACTTTACATTGAAATATTTTAATAAAATCTTACTGCATTCACATGCTGTAGACACAAGCTGAATCGAGCGTGAAAACTGCTTTCAAAATAAGCATTTGTTTTCCGAACAGAAGAGAAATATGTTTGGGAATGGGAATAGGAGGAGCCCATCTGGGTTGGTAAATCCAGACGGATTGAGAAATGCAGGTCGACTCCGCGGTAAATATATTCATGAGATATCGCTTCCAGGAGCCGAAACTGATACAGCCCTCATCTCCAATCTAAGCCGGTTCCTCTCCCCCTTAGGGTTCCATAAAAATGGGGAGCTGACACTGCCAGCTAGGAAATATTGGAATTCCACAACATTGTCCATTAGTGTTCCAGGCCACATCATCAATTTTTAGACTTTAAATGCAATTATATCTTACGTGAATAAAGCTGGAATAAAAATATTGGTAGAACCTAAATACCATTTGGAACAATAGTTACACCACCACAAGTTCTTTTAGGTCGCTTGAAAGCGCCACCACCTATCCATTATTCACTGAACATGAATTTCAGGAAGTTTACTTTCAAGAAGTTCAATTTAGTTAAGATCGGTCAATAATAAGTATTAGTTTATTCATAACGTACGTAACGTAAAAACATTAGTCCAATATCGGCAATATCTCCATGTACTAGTATATAAGGTATCAAATATACACACATATAAGATATAAATGTTTTTTAAGTAATATAAATATAAAGTATAAAGAAATACATTTATAAACAATAATTAAATAATTTCTATGTTGCTAATATAATTTCATGCATAAATACTTAAATAGACTATTCTTTAAAAATAAACGATTTCAGACTACAACACTATTTACTGTTATGAAAGAAAATCAGCAAAGAATCGCTTACATAAATTTTAAATAATTCAGTAAAATTTGATGGTCATGCATGTGTAACATGAAATAGACAATAATAGCGACAAGCATTACACTTTATTACAATTCAAGGACCTTCAAGCCACAATAGCCATAAACCATATGACTACTGCTGACATGACTTTTAGGAAAAGTCTAAAAAAGAGCTGGATGAGAGATCTCCTTTTCTAAATTAAGGGACTAATTCAAGACCGAGAAGAGGTTCTACGGGTACTATCCTTCCTCATGCCTATCATGTCATGTATATTTCATTTTATATATATTTATATATATTATCTGATTGTCATTCTGCTGTGGTAAGTGCAAATAAAGAGTTTAAAGCAGTAAAAAAACAAAAAAAAAAAAAAATGCACAGTTTAGTTAAAATTAACGGATAGTCTAAGGATTGTGTTTGGTCATTAGAAACGGAACATTTAGTGCAAGATAAGAATTTATACTTGCATTAAATTGTATAAATTTTTGCAACTTGTAATGAACTGATGCATGATAAGAACATTATTGGTGAATCGTGTTCTGTAAATATTAGTGGATATAATATAATTGTATGTTGTAGGCACAATTAGTTTTTTTTATTTCGTTCCTCCTCGTTACTTATAAATAGGATTAAAGTTGTGTACTTCTCGGCCTAAATATCGAATTTATGAAATCATATATTAATGCAGCACTATTTAATATCAAAGAGACATTTTCCAAAATTCCAAGCAGTTCTGACACTCTGAAATGATGATACGAAAATGAAAAGGACTCATAAAAATCCTGTTCCTTCTACAAAATACAATACAAATAAAAGCAAACTTCGGAACATTATTAAATTGATCACAAATTATTGGTAATTATAAATTGATTATTATTAACAAACGACAAAGTTATGTACATCAGGAGTCTCTATTATTAAGACGCTCACAGAATGATTACTACAATTTTGCATTTTACATACCTGTATAATATCTTGACTTGGTATTTCATTAATGAAATGCCACCCACACATGAAAACAGAGTCAGCAACATTCGCTTCTAGCAAGACGTTCTAAATTAAACCTCTACATTATTTTAATACGCAAATACTGAAAGTACGTGTAACGGGCAAATATACGGAACTCCTAAAATAAACATAAATAATAATTAAAAATTTACTAAAAAATTTTACCAAAAATCACCACACTCGCAATGTTGTTCACCATTAGGAAAAATAAATTTTCGCTTCATGAATGAGCGACAATGAATTTTATATAAACACTTGTTGTCAACTTTTTTTACCTTTAAAATATTTATTTACATTGTCAAATACGCAATTGATAACCTGTAAATTTTCTGACTGTATAACAAAATAACGGCGTGCGGACATCGAATATTGGTAGGTTTATACTCGTATCAGTATGTAGAGTTGAGTTAGTCTCAGATACCAAGGTTCTTTTGCTGTCAGTCGTAATATTCTTTTGTAAGTATGGCCGTTTTGGCAATTGCAATGATTCAATGGACGAAAACGAACCGCTTCTGAAGAAAATGAATCAATTAATCTAATAGAACGAAACGAAAACTACAGAATTAAATACAATTTATAATATTTATTTATGTAGTAGTGCTTATTTTAAAAAATGATAAAACTAATCACACAAACATAAGCAGTACTAGTTTTACTAAAGGACATTTGACAAATTAAACAGAAAGTCAATTAAAAATATTAATAGTATTATTTATGTTTTTGTTTTTTTTAATAAAAGAAATTTATAATGCATAATGCCATTCTTTAACTTTTTCGTTTTTTCTAATTGAAATTAATTAATCATCAACATGATATTGAAATATTTTTAAGGTTATAAAAATAAAAAAAAGAGACCCGTAAAACATAAAGTGGTAGCTTCTAGGGAAATGATTTTTTAAAAAAGTTTATATTTTAGCATTATTCAAATATCAGAAAATGTTTAACAACAAATATATAAAGTAACTTGGAATACGGGTGAGAATATCAAAAAAAAAAAACCTGTTGGTTCATTGGAATAATATCATTACAGGACAAACTCAATGTCCTCTACTGATTGATGCCAAGGTAGCCTTAGTGACTGTGTTAATTAACTGAGTGCTAGTTGCTAAAGCAAATAAATGACTCCTCTTGGCGATAGCTGCTCTATTCAAAGAGATTTTCCCTCCAACCCAGCCCAACAATTAACAGGCATTAAGAGGAATTTGCGAACAATTAAAATTGAAAATTTAGTTAAGATCAAAAGGACCTAAATAATAATAAATAGATTAAATTTAATTTTCTCTTCCTTACCGAATTCGCAATATTAAATTATGCCATGCCAGTTAAAAGTATATATATATATATATATATATATATATATATTATATATATATATATATATATATATGAAATATTAAATTGATATAAGTGAAAAATAAATAAGAGAAATCGGACTTGAGAATAATTTAAACAGAAAAAAAAAGTATTGAAATCATTAATAAATAAAATTTTCCTAAAAATATAAAAGAACTGAATATCTTTTATGGAGGAAATAATTAATGCCATGAAAAAACTAGAAAACATGCCTACAATTAATTGGCTTGTTGGAACTAATTGGAACTTTAGATATCGTCCAATGCAAGAAGAGAGAATCTTTATTTATAGCTGATATTTTTATAGACAGCCAATAAAATTTAGTTTTTATAATTTATAACTAGATAGGGCACAACATCCCTTCACCGAAACTGGGCTTCCTACAACTCGCCAGATGGCAGGATATGATTGTGTAGCCTCCATTTCTTAACTGCTGAGCTACTCGATAATCATACATAAAAAATCTAAATAATATGTACTTCTATACACGGTAGAAGTACTTTATTTATATATCATAATAAAGGCTATTTGCATGAATTTTTGTTATTAATATTTTTTTTTAAGATTTGTTAAATAGTAATGAGGAAATTAAGTGCTTAATAGCACCTGAGCTCTATTCAAGGTGTTACTCAGAAGATCCCATCTAAAACCCCTTTTGAATCCCCTCTGCTTATTTCTCAGGAGTCATTGGATTGGTATGTCTTTTTGTTTGGTTATGTAATATAAGAAAAGAGCCCATATTTATAGAATCGTGGTGTACATGCAGAAACCAGTATGTTTGTGTATTGTACCAGAGTGTTTGTGTAATTAACTTAGTGCTTTTGCATTTTAGTACATATCTAAGGTAATAAGGGTTTTTATTAAGTAGTGTTAGTTTCGGTATTAGATCTAGGTGAATCTTATATTACAATTACACTCTTCCCCAAACGTTGGCCGCTAGTCTATCTCGATAGCGAATCAATTCTACTGATAAACCCGGAATATTATTATGTTGAGGATCGCATTTATTATTTGTGATTCTAATGGATATGCAATAACTCTAAATCTACATAGTTCCAATTTCTTTAAAATAAATAGTTCTTCTGTTGTTATTTTTTCTAAATATTAGTTCATCATATGAACATATTTTTAATACCGTACCAACAATTTTTTTATTGTTTTATTTTAATTTTATGAAATTTCATTTAAGAGCGATTTATAGGAAAGTTTTTTTTTGTATTTAAAGGTATTTCACACATGCCAAAATTTTAAGAGGGAAATATCCCTCTTTGATCTATCAGGAAAAAGCAACTAGTCAGTAAAAAAAAAAAAAGAACTTATCGTTGACGTTTTGCCTAAACACAATTTATTGAAACAGATGATGTCGGCTTCTTATCCCATCCAACATCCGAAATCACTTCTTAAAAATGAGGATGTGAAATCAGAATGTTTCTCGATAGAAAATGAGAAGAATTTTATCGCCAAACACAAAAGCCAGCAGGAAGATACAAGTATAATATTATTAAGAAGCAATAAATAATTTGATAAATATAAAATGTATTTTGAGGAGTATTGCAAAAATTTGTTTGTTTGTCTTCTAAAAATTAATTCCTACTCGTCAGAATCGGAATCAACATCCATAAAATATTCTGCCTGCTTAAGAAATAATGACATGTCAGGAGAAGGAAGGAACACAGTAACACATCTCTCAGGTCTGATTGAATTACTTTAGGTCATGGAAGGAGATCTCTCATCCAGCATTTTTAATCTCCTCTCGGTATTAATTTAGATTCTCCTCAAGCTGTTAAAAGTTAGTCGTATTTTATTAAAAAATCGTCATTTACAAGAGTCATTTTTTATTGGTCGACTTTTGATACGTGCAGAGTTTTGCTAGAGTTTTGTTGGTAACGCACCAAAGAGCTTTCTATATCAACCGTAATATGTTTTATTGGAACATTTACAATTTTCATAAGTGTATTATTTTTTATGTACAGTTAAATTAAATTTAATTTATGTCTAAATACAATTTTTTTTAATATTGTGAATTAATTGCTTAGATCATATACACTGTACGACCAAAAACCATTTGTAATAACCTAATGTGGTTGATAAAGCTTTCAACTATCGATTAAAAAGTATTCTATAAAAGTAATTAAATGATAAGAACTGGATATTTATGCGAGATACTCCTACATGGGGTCAGCAAAACCCAGGGTTCCTAATTCCAGCTTTTAAGGATAAGCAGTACGATTTGTAGCCGGCGTAATAATGACAAAACAATGGATGGGGAAGAAGGACTAAGCCGGTCGTTATTAAAATATGGGCTCGGGGGTAACCATATATCATCGGCGGGAGAGGGGGTGGGGAGGGAGGGGTATCGTCTTCCTTCGGGGAGGGTTTATTCTAATGGCCAAGGATGGTTTCTGAATGCATATTCCACAGCTTTCCGTTCAGAAGCTGATATTTCACGTTCTCTTGTTCCACTTCTTTTCAATGTTGGCTAACAAAACTGCTACAGCAGAAGAAATTCTTTTAATCACTTTACAGTTACAGCTTTATTTTGCCTTTACAACCTGAATATTGTAAAAAATCAATCAATAAAATTATCATCATTACGAAGAAGGTCTGCATTAAGGCAGGGTATAAGCCAACATTATAAGTCACGTAAATCTTCAATGGAAATGGTAAGATACTCAAAACCTCCAAGGGCATAAATACCTAAGAAATTATCCATCTGAAGTATAGTCACCATCAAATCTTTCTGGATTATAGATTATAGGCCTAAACATGTAAGCCATCCTCGGTGTTAAAATAGATAAGAAATACCTAATTCAGAGATATGCACATTACAAAAAGAAGCGGACAGAGAAAAATTGACAAAACAAAATTAAAAAATACAAGAAACAAAAGTTAAAAAGAAAATGAAAATGATAAAAATAAATAATAGTAATAATGATATGATGGGAGAAAGTAATTTCATATCTATATAATAAAACCCTTAGGTACGTCAGACCGTATCCTTCATTTAGGCTCCCTTAACCCTCACAACCGTTCAGTATTGTGGGGGCAAAATAGCCTGGTCCGTATATTTTTCTAAGTAATATCAACAGAATATTTAAGAACATCAGATAGAAAATATAAAGAGTACTTGTAGACAAGTTCATTGTGAAGAGGGGAGCAATAATATTAATAAATTAAAGTTAAATACATAAATATTATGTCTTGTATTTTTTATCGGTAATTATAACCGTCCTCGAGAAGCCACCTCCTTCGCTGGTATGAAAAAAACTGAGAAAACTGAAAATCGTTTCTTAATAGAAAATCGATAATTTTATTATATATTTCGAATTCCGCAATACATAATCTCCAAGGCTTAATTATCAAAATTCTTTAGTATCCAAAAAGCTAATCAGTGATCGGGTGCTTCTTTTCAAGACGAAGAATTATTGTTTGAGGGGGTGTGATACCAAATTTCTTCCTGAAATTTAGTTCATTTCAGTTTAACCTCCAGGTATCATGAAGAGGAAATTAAAAAAAAAAATCAATAGAAGTTTTTTATATAAATAAAAGGGCATGTTTTGATTAATTAAAAAAAATATTACATTCATTCATGTTTTATTAACGATATCCCGAACAAATTGCCAGTAGAACAACCACATTTTATTAACAGATATCTCCTGAATATTAATGCCAAACACAGTACAGTAATATTTTCCTACGCAGGAGATTAGCTCTACTATTCTGACACAACAGTTAAAGATAAGGATTTATTTAAAAAATAAATGTTGATATCTTTTATTATTTAATTGTTTTCAAACTTTTCTAAAATTCTTAAAAGAGTGTCTACATTAAAATTCCGAAAAAAAAAACGCATAGACGAACGCCTTAAAATAAAAATATACGAAACAGCGAAAAAAAAAATTACTACAAACTTATTAATGATTTCATGGCTAACTTCATTTACATTTAAAACATACTTGGATACAGAACATGGTCACGACCCAAATACCGGAAAATACTGAATACGGAAAGATGAAAAGGAGCTGGAAGAAGGGCCTGCTCTAACAGTATCTTGTGGAATAGGCGTGTATCCTCTTTTTTTTTTTATGGGAACCTTCCTCTTCTGTGCATTTTAACTTCCCCTTATTTGTTTCTTAGATTTCTTCTTTTTAATTATTGATTTAGTTTTATGATCTTTTGTATTTTGGAGGGATTTTAGTAGAAGTTATTTTATTTCTTCTTATTATTTTTTTTTTTTTTTTTTTTATTAGCTGTTTGTAATTTAATCTTTCCCAGCTGTTGTCATATAACCGCCCTTTTCCCTGAGAATGGGTCTTGGTGTCGGGTGCCGTCTCTGGTTAGTGGTATTTGGACTGTAGATGTCTGCAGATATGTGCAGCATTTTTACATATAGTTGTTTTTGTTTTCCTTTCTCTCCTTAGATTGTGCACAGTTTTGAAATTAAGTGCAACGTTTTTATTTGTTTTTGTTTCTTTGTAATTAATATATGAATATTTCATGATGTAAATGTTGAAGTCAAATAAATAGACAAGAAGGTTCATAACTAAATGTCAATAAAATAATTAATTCATTCAATTTTCAGATGAACACTAGACAACCTATCTTGATTTTATCAATCTTTCCGAAATTCAGAATTGCCTAACGAACATAAAACAGGATGACATTTTTTATCCCAATCGATGATCCTCGTACGTGGACTACAAAAAACGCACCCTCTTGACGCTTTTGTTTCAATAAACGTTCACTTTCCAGACTGCCCCGACAACGTAGAAGGAATACAAATGCTGGACCAGAGGAACATAAGCCAACACATCCGAGGAGAGGAGACAGATTGATCAATAGCTAGATCCTGGCAACTCCCGCCAGCCTTCTCGTCAGCGTCTTCCTTCCGATGTTGGTCATAATTGGTCATCTTGTCGTAGGATAATTTAAAGATTATTCAACAATACGACTCAGCATCTACAATAATATAAATCAGGAGTGACCAAGGTCTGTAAATTTACGATAGACGTTCTTTCCTTGAAAATGCCGAGTTCTACAGAGAAACTCAAATTCAAATCAAACAATGAGAAAAAAAGGGGGTTTGTAAAATATCATACCAGCAAAATATTTTATTATGAATATTTATTATTTGGAAAGCAGTCATCAAATACCACAGAATAAATTCTTTTGTAATTAATTAGAATAACAATTATAGATTGCTGCTCTGCCACCTCTTAAGCAAAACAATCATAGGTTTATGCAAGTAAAAATATTGAAAAGGAATCAAAGTAAATTCTAATGAAGGCAATCCAAAAAGATAAACGAAAAAAAAATTCTAGTTACAACAAAATAAATTATTAAAACATAACGAAAAAAGAGACGTCACATAAATGTAATTCGCTTTGGACAACGGTATTTATGATTTTTTAATATACATGCATCCTTAAACGCATTTCTCACGTTTAGTTAGCTATAATAATAGCTAAAATTATAGAAAATAGTTAAAGTGATACCAAACAATAAAAGAGGAAAGATGGAAAATAAAGGGAGAGCAAAAAAACAAATACGACAAAGAAAAGCAAGGAAAGAATGATGAATAGAGGCAAAGAACGAGTATTATTTCACTTCAAAGTTTCAATCAACTGTCCCTACTCTGTTTTTTCGTTGTTTTAATCTACAGTTCTCAAAGTAGTTAACGCCACGCTATTCTTATCTTCTTCTTATTTTTTTTTTTAAACTAAAGTTTAGCACCTTTGAACAATTTAACACTAAGCCAGTTAATTTATTCTTCAGTAGATTAGTTGCCTATGTTGTTTCCAATGTGTTGTGAGAGAATATTTTGCTAACCCTAACAAAACCTAAAGTTCCCATGAATAGGTATATATAACAATTTATAATTAATGCAAAAGAAATGAAAAGTATTATTATGAGGACCGAAGTGATTATCTTGTTCGCATCTGGTTAGTAAAAACAATTATTCGAACGGTAGCACATAACTAACCTCAACTAATACTAACTATTGTTATTAATTTACTTTCAGTAGTAAAACATACTTTTAACTTTATTATCTTAGTCCATGTTGGTTTATAATGAAATAATATGGCCTGGTTTCTTTTTTATCAATTAGGCTTTTTAAATTAAACATTGTTCTCCAATCGGATAAGAAAAGATATCTTTATTCATGGATTTAGATAATATTTATTTTTAAATCAGACAAATATTTAGAGATCTTTAAATTGGTGGTAGTTCTGAAAAAAAGAAAAACACACAGAAATCCAGAAATAATAAAATTACTATCTCAGTCTGTTTCATTTTATGTATATATATACACATATAACTTTTTTCCATTATTTTTCTGAAGTTGAACTAATGCACACAATTTAACACCAGTGATTCATTATAAATTTAAACAATTGAGGAGTGTACTGTCAAAAGTCATTATATCCACTTTGGAAAAATTATTTTAAAAAAAATTATTATGGGGTACCTCGAGGAGATAGACCAAATTTTTATTCAAAATGTTGATTTGAAACCTCTGTTGACAGAAAAAATATAATTTTTGGAATATATTGAAATACTTTTTAGATTAAGAATTGTAATTGGTTAAATATTTCTTTTTTTATGAGAACTGGCTATATTTTGATAGAATACTTCTCAATTGATAGTTGTCTAAATTTAATATTATATATGATATTTCTTGCGAACAAGTCAGATGTGGGCTCGATATTTTTAGAATACAAAAAAAAAAAAACTACAACGTTTTTAAAAAAGAAAAATTGTAGAGATCTAGGGATTTTCTTTAGTGACCAGCTAGTAATTAAAAAATATTAACAGAATTATTTAACTAAACTATAATGCAGCCTTATGATTTAAGAGCATCCAAATCAGATCAAATGTCAGTGTTTTCAATTCCAGATCATTTTTAGCTTTTGATACATTACTCTTCACTTTCGTCCATGTCATGCGCTAACTTATTATTTTTTTTAAATTATTAAACTCCGTTCTTGAATAGAAAACCTACTCCACTTTTGGCAAGTGTAATTTATTACACCACTTAATCAATAAATTTTTATTTTTTGTTTAAATATTATGCCAAATGACGTTAATTTACAGATCACCTCTCATAAGACTTGTGATTCGGTTTAATTTTGTAAGACTATGACTCATGATTCATTGCCAATTAGAACCTAATCGTCCGTATAATCTGTGTACGTTACAATTAAATGCATTGCAATCAGATGCAGGACTTGCTGACTTCCAGCCAATAAATCAATACTAGCTTTCTCAGCAAACAAGGATGATCTATGCCAGTTGATACTTGCTATAGAAGTACTGACTATCGATTTGGATCTTCATCCTTCCACACTTACTTTTCCAAGGATTGGAATGTTCCTTCAGCACATTGGTTGAATAAAACATCTTTGCTTGGAAGAACACTTGGAAAGGGGGAAACTTTTCTGTAAACCAATTCAGAGTTTTATTCTGGTATTAGCATCATTTTATAAAGGTTGAAGTCGAGAGACACGCACGCAAGATATTCAGGAATCTTTGCTAAGGTATTCTTACATTTATTTATTAAATTATTATTAATCTTACATTTATTAAATAATTATACTGTGATTAGTATTACGGGAGTTGTTCATTTGGTAGGATACATAAGACAAACACTTCAAAAATATAGACTGTGAATAGTATAAGGGATAAACTTTACAAAGATTATCCTTGTATATACATGTAATGAAATAAATATATCTTATCTTATTACGCTTTTTAGTACACACACACACACACACACACACACACACATATATATATATATATATATATATATATATATATATATATATATATATATATATATATACCAACCTAACACCAATACACTTAGTAGGCTATATAGTACTTACATATCAAAAATGCTGCATTATAAACTAAAACGCAAACTTCAATTCCAGTATATTTACTATTGAAATAATAATATCCCTGTTAAACTAGTATATCTAATAATTCATAATTTAGAAAAATCAATATTTTAAAACTAACATCGTAGAAATTGGCTAACTTTGGTCATATAGAAAATCATTATATATACCATATATATATATATATATATATATATATATATATATATATATATATATATATATACATATATAAATTTTTAAATAAATAATCACTTTCTTGTTTCATTGTAATCTACTTGCATTTTTATACAATATATGTAGGCATAAATTTTATTATGTTTTTCATTGCTTTCAATTCTGCTAAAAGGTTTAATAAATATCATTCAATTTTATTCAAATAAATATCAAAAAAATTTTATTATTATAAAAATATTATTTAATGCAAGGCAATTCTTTTAGGATTGTATGCGAGTAGAGGGAAAACAAGCGAGCTGGCGCAACGATAGGAGCAGCCAATCAGAAGCCAGCATTTGGTCACGTCACCTATGGCGGGAAATTTGAATTTGAATTTTCACCTCGACCTAACCTTAACTGTGGCCTTGTCTCGACCTAACCTTAACTAACACGTGGTCTCACCTCGACCTAACCTTAACTATCGGACCATGCCCCTTTTTAGTCACGTGACACTTATGCCCCGTCCCTTTTTAGTCGCGTGATCCAGTCACGTGACCCGCAGCGCCTTCTGATCTATGCTTCGCCCCATGTTTTAAAAAGATTAAAAATACATATAAGATTAAAATGTTGTTATGGTTATGTTTCAGCGAGATGAGTAATGATAGAGGATTAACAGTTCAAAGTCCATTGTTTACTTTTAAAGGAAGGATTAAGAGATGGAGCATTATTGCGAAAGCTAAATTTGTTTACTTTTAAGCGGAAGGATTAACAAGTCCTAAATCATTCTTTATGTTTTGGTATTAACAGCTCAAAGTCCCAAAGCTGTTAAAGGAATTAGTGTTAATTATCGTGTTCGAAGTTATCAATACCGAATCGTGTACTTTGAAAATATTTCAAAGCTGTGAGAAGGTTTAACCTCTTTGGCCAGCGTGATACAGTCGTTTCGATTCGTCGATATATTTTAGGATTTAAAAGTTAATCCTTTTAGGACCATTATTTATACTATCAGAGATTAAAAATACGTAGAACAATGAAAAGCTGTTTTGTTTATGTTTAAGTGAGATAAAAAAAAGGTTGGGGATTAAGAGCTCAAAGTCCAAAAGCAGTTATAGAATTAAGGAACTCTACTATTTATTTATATGTTAGAGATAAACAGTTCAAGGTCCATATTTCCATTTCACCTTTGTTTATGTTTTAGGGATTAAGAGTTCAAAGTCCATGTTTGCATTTCACCTGAGCATCATCCAACTTGTCTATACATGATCCAACATGTTTGCATGTTGGCAAAGTTAACTATTGTAAGGTTATGTAAACATTGAGAAGATTGCATAAACACGAAAACAATGTAAAGGTTATGTAACCTTTGAGAAGGTTACAGAGTATAAAGTGGGTAACTGACCTTTCATCGTATAGGTTATGATTATATAACCATAGGGGAGGTTACAGACTATAAAGTGGGTACCTGACCCTTTATCGTATAGGTTATTATAAAACCGTAGGGGAGGTTACAGACTATAAAGTGGGTACCTGACTCTTCATCGTATAGGTTATGATTATATAACCGTAGGGTAGGTTACATACTATAAAGTGGTTACCTGACCCCCTTCAATGGGTGGAGGGGGTAAATCTTGTGGGCGGAGCATAGGTCAGGATGTGCCGTAGGTCAGGTGATTGGATCACGTGACTAATCCTTGTGGTCGCAGCGTAGGCCAGAGGGTACAAAGGGGTCGCGTGACTGAATCACGTGACTAAAACATGGGAGCGGAGCATAGATCAGAAGAAGGCGCGGGTCACGTGACTGTATCAAGGGGCGGGGCATAAGGGTCACGTGACTAAAAAGGGGCGTGGCCCGATAGTTAAGGTTAGGTCGACGTGAGACCACGTGATAGTTAAGGTTAGGTCGAGGCAAGGTCACGTGGCAGTTAAGGTTAGGTCGAGGTGAAAATTCAAATTCAAATTTCCCGCCATAGGTCACGTAACCAAATTCTGGCTTCTGATTGGCTGCTCCTATCGGTGCGCCAGCTCGCCTGTTTTCCGTCTACTTATACGGTAGTTTTTTGTGTTTTTTTTTTTTTTTCGATGGTGCAGACCTAAGCAATGCTAGAGGAACGGTTGCCAATAATAATCTTCCGCCATCTTCCGACAGAGAGGCATAAAAGAAAACGTCCTAAGACGAGATAGTTGCAGGATGTGGATGGTATGGCTACCAGAGGGCTAAAAGAAGGAGACTGGTAAAATTGGAAGAAATGGAGGGGTCTTTTAAAAACGATAAATGATTAAATGCTGTAAAAAAAAAAAAAAAAATATCGTTGAATAATTTTGTTTGTTTGCATTTATTGTTTTTTCTTAGATCCTATTATGACATGCACATTCCTAAGTTAAAAACGAAGAAATAGGGAAGTTCAGTGGGCAAGGAACTGGATAGGACTCCTAACCTCGGGCCTTGGTTTTACTCTGGGTAGAAAATTTATTTTTATTTATATAAAATAGCCGTGGATCGGCTTCGAGTTCGGAAGAACCTCTTGGGACCACTTAGCCTTTTTATAGTTGATACGTAGCCCTTCATTGGGTTATATTGGGGTTAGGTTATTATTGGGGGAATAAACCTGGCGGCTGAGTGTGAATGGTGGCCATGTCACCCTAATCGGTGCGTAGCCATTGAAGTAGAAACAGGTTATATCAGTTATTTATTTATTTATGGAATACATGCATCTACCAGGATACATGGAGTGTCAGTCATTTATTTATTGACTACTACAAATACAATAAAATGGTAAAAAAAAAAAAAAAAGCACAACATATAAATGAGATTTAAAGTTAGAGATTTTGTATAATATCCATCAACAGTACAAATCAATCTAAAATATATCCAAGTAATTAAAATAATTATTACAAAAGAGAAAAATTAAATTAAAAACCCTTTAAATAAAGAAACAGAACGTCCTTGTCGGACCCAAGACTTTAAAATGTTAAAAATACCTACATTGTCATAGAAAAACATGGGAATATTTTTAATGTATTAAAAATTTTCACAAGCATGAGTAGTAATAAATTGCATTTTGATATTAAGGTTTTCAAATTTGGATCCTGAGAAATAAATAAATAAATTTGAACTTTGAGTTCAGAGACAGATTTTTGAGGATGTTTGGACGAAGAGTCAACTAAAAATGATAGTTCATCTACATACCAACACAGATCTGAAAAAATGTCTAGCTCCAGTTTTGATTTAATGATGGTAATGCAATGGAATCTACATCTATGCAATGGAACCTATATCTATCCTGGATTATCTTTTTGAGGAACTTTTTGCATTATTCTTGGTTTTATACTGATATACTAGTCCTTTTCCTATCAGGTACCTTTTCTAGTTCAAGAGATCCAGAAATTTTTTGATTCCCGGTCACCTTATGCAGTTGATGAAAAAAAAAGATATAAATTCAAAACGAAAATTTACAACGTTTTAAAGATGTAATGAATTAAACTTTCTGGTCAGTCACAAAATTGTTTTCATTAAAAAAAAATCCTCATTAGTTATGTTGTGAAGGTTTCAGAAGAGAGAAAGAAAATTTGTATGGTAACGATAGGTTTTTAGGATTATCCTTTTGTGTTGTTTGACTCACGTCTATATAATATCTTGGCTACACAGTTGTTTCTAAATTCTCCCATAAACCTACGATATCACTTCTAGGATATTTTATCATGAGTATTTTAGAAAAAGGGGCACGTAGAAGATTCAGTATTTCTAATATAACGAGACATGTATTTTATTTAACACATTAGAAGTATACTACTTGGAACAAGGGAATTGTATTTATTTTGTAATAACAAATGGCCAGAGAAACAAAACGAAGATACACAATGCTTTTTCATTAACCCAGGGATTTAACATTATTCAATTTTAAATACTATATGGTAAATACTTCTTCTTAATTTTGTTTATTAGTTAAGAGGTTATATGTAAATGCGAGTCTTTATAAATGTGTATACACACACACACATATATATATATATATATATATATATATATATATATATATATATATATATATACACGTAAATGCGAGTCTTTATAAATGTTTGACATACATATATATATATATATATATATATATATATATATATATATATATATATATATATATATATATATATACACACACACACATATAACCGGGATGAGAATGGCTAAAACTAAGGAAAATACCTCCGCAGTCAATTTTTTTTCTCATTTACTTGTTGTATACTTATCGTTTGTTGTGGTGCTGGAACTTTCTGGGAACAAAGGCAAGGTGTTTTAAATATTTTTGTGAGCTAAATAAAAATATTAGCTAAGGTATTTCTTACTTTGGCTAAAGTTTTATTAATTTCGGGGTGACAATGGCCATATGGATTCATGATCATTTCGCTCAAAATAGGATTATGTAGTAATGAACTGTGGATTCTAATTAAACTAAAGTTCGCTAATCCGAACCGTTCTATAATTCAAATTAACCTAACAAAAAAAAATTGTAAAGATTTGACTAGAAGCGTACTTATTCATCCATTAAATGATATGGCTAACTCCACAGAAATAAAGAAAGAAGAGGATGACTCTGATTTGATGAGGACGAATTTAAAGATCTCTACTGTAAATTTTTATTTGTTTACGAAATTCTGAAAGATGATTATATTTTTTTAATGTTAAAGTTCAGTGGAATTTATATTCTAGAATAACATTAGAATAAAAATAAAACGTTTAGATTCGTTAAATGCTCCAGTATTATTTTTCTTAACCACACGCCAATGTTACGGAAATAAATAAATTGTTTAACATCTAAATCAACCTGAATTGTAAAATAATTTATAATTTTATGATATCGGTGCCAAGCGTCTACACTTTACTTTCGTTTCACTCATTAAGTTGCAATAAGTTTTTCCCTTATCTTTTCCAAGCGAGATAGGTCTTGGCACATTAACAATTGGCCAATGACAAAAGTGTATTCTTTGTAGCAAAATTAATATTTGTTATATACATTTTTGACAAAACTAAATGAATCGTTTTTTAGAAAATACTTGTGCAAATATTATTTATTTCATCACTCCATTACAGCAAGTAGGAAGCAAAGTCTTATAGAAATCAGTTCAAGGATGGCGATGTTATAAGTAAACACGCATGAAAAATAAAGTCCTATTGGTAAACTCCTTTTTTGAATTTGGTTAAATAGAAAATATTATTTTTCTGTAGATAACTCCGATTATAATCTATTATAGCTACCTCCACGTAATTGTGTTTTTAATTTTTTATTTTATAAAGTAAATTCAAATAGCACTGTTTCCAGCACGAGATCTCATACATTTCATTTTTTTTTTGGTATTAGATGCACGTAGAAGATCTAGAATTTCTTATAGAACTGAATATCATGAGTATAAAAAAAAAAAAATTGTACAACTGCAAACCTTGATAGGTCCTTGAGTTCAGTACTTGCTAAGGACCGTACTGTTTCTAGGCCAACGGTTGTGCAAGGAGGTGATTTGCCCCTGATCAGAATAAATAATTATCTGCCACAGCCGTATCGGAGAATAGGAGCAAAATGCCTTACTGAGCTACCCCGCTCTTTAAATGAAAATGAGTGTAATTACATATAATTCTGAATGAAGCGATTATTATTTCTAACTTCCTTTATTCAAATTATTTCGTTTATTTTTTTTAATTCAATTATATTTTCTGCTTTAGCCTTGGAAAAAAGTGATAAACAGCAAACTACATAATTCGTGGAAAGTCAATATGGGAGAAGGCTAAACGCAGGAGCAAATCTTTTGGCTACGGAACTAGATTTCTCATCCAGATTTTTTTCTCTTTATAAGTCTCCTTATATTATTAATTATATTAACCATACACTTTTCTTTTATCAGTCTATGGGTATATCTAGATAGCTTATTATAAAAACGTACACAAGCAAACCTAATTTGTTGACCAATTGTAAATAGTCAGCATAACACATTTCAGCAAACTAAAGATGGATTTAGTAATTATTGTTTATTATTATTTAATTTTTTTGGAGGGAGGTGAATTCGCAACTTTAGTATGCAGGTTTATTAGGCTTTACCTTTATCACTGAGCTATATTTCCATAAAGGCTTAGTTATATATATATATATATATATATATATATATATATATATATATATATATATATATATATATATATATATATATAAATGTAAATAGTTTCAGATACAGTTTTAGTTTTTAAGCTTTGAAAAAATAGTAGTATGTATATGTATTATTAATGTTAAATCAGTTCTACAACAGCTCATAAGAAGCCTAGACAATTATCAACACTGTCATCCAACCACGTGATTTATCAACTAGCTAATACAAGGTTACCATTTTAGAATTTAATGAGCTAATTAGTGTCTGCCAAACCAAGGTCTTTGCCATTTAAAGCCCTCTAAATATCTTTCAAGAAAAACGTTAGTGTTCCAAGCCAGGATTTGGACTGGATATGTCATATAATGATGAAGAATTTCTTAAGATGTAAATAATTAAAATATTTATTTTGAGCGTATTTTAGGAACTTACAGAGCACATAACAAGCGTTATTTATAGTACCATATTGTATTTATAGATAAATGAATCAATCGATGATCACTTGAATTCCTTATGAACAATTTTGCATATAAAATGGGCAGGCTTGCTTCATTTCTCAAATAACTGGCGTTACCTTAAATGTTCTGGAAAGACATAATTTAAATATTTGTCATTAATTCATTTTATATTAATATAATTTGTCGACTGAAGTCACTAGGGCTAGAGCCTACCAATTAGCTGCCCTAAGAGCCAAAGAAGAAGCCATAGGGACAGTAATCTACTCTTTCATAATTAATACTGACAAAATAGCTTATTTGTTTTAGTGAAATATTCCAAAAGCCAAATTTGAGAGGAAGGTAATTTAGTTCCACTAATTACAGCAGCTTTAATTATCCAACGGCACAAAGGAAATTTCCCTACGCGGTAACTTAATATAATCCACTTTATTATTTTATAAATCAGAGTTTCACATTAGGCAAAGATTTTTTTAAGTATAATTTTTCCCGATATAAGAAATTTTCTTTTTTAGAATTTTTGAAAATTTAAATTCTACAGCTAATAGCAGAGGACATAAGTCGACATTGTACTGATTCAAACGCTAATTTTTAACTTTTCGACCGTAGTATAAAAGTCCGATGGATCTAGATAATTGCAAGAATAAAAATATTTTATTCATTTTATAATTTACGGATATTCAAAAGAATTTTTTTTTTTTTTTTGGCCACCAGAATAATTTTGTGCTTCTGTATAAATATTAAATAAAATTTACTAAATTCCTCAAGTATGCATCCCGTTCAAAACCAAGCAAATTCGAAACGTAATGTCAGGTAAATCGCCTCACAGAATTTCGTTTATTTTTCTATCATTTTTGGATATACTCAGAAAGTTCATTAAGGTGACATTTGCATCAATACTCAACCATTGTAATATATCTTTTTTATTTGTATTATTTCTATAGGTAGGTAATTAGGTAATTAGATAATATAGGTATGTAGGTAATTACCTACCTATTATTTAAAATGCCAAAGTCAGTTGTTCATTTTATTCTCGGGTTCAATTAACTAACCAACTTTTTCATATTTATTTTCCTTGCGAATTAACCATACAAAAAAAAATGTTCTTTTTAAAACATTATCATGGTAATGAAATTCAATTTTTTATCTTAAATAGGTATAGTTCGCTTTTTTCTTTTCTGTGTTTACCTATATTTTAATAGCAAATGAATAGCACAGTATTTCCGATTCTTAAAACAAAAGTCTGTTAAATTTGCGTTTTACAATTGTAAATCCTGTTATAATGTATTTTAATAATTAAGTATTGAAGCATAAACCAAAAGGTTTCAAAACCTAAATTTTAGCTTATTTGTAATTTAATCCTCATTATTTGGCAATGAAACTAATCATAATAAAACTATTAAATTATGAAATATCTACAAAAATCAGGTAATAATGGTGATTAAACTTTCTGATCAAAATTACTGAATATATAAAATATTAAAGAGCAAAAACTCAACAAGAGACATAAATTAATTACTATAAACAATTGGAATATTCCAAAACACAAAGCCTTAAGTCTCTAAAATACCGGCAGCCAAGTAATCAGTCAACGTTTTGCCAATTCAGACATCATCAAGACATACACCAAAGATCACATTTATGAAGACTAAACACAGCACATCTCACATCATCCATCCAGAAAGACGCATCAAACAGAGACAGCACATCACTCCAAAGACATCCAATCACATACTCTTATGTGTAAGTACTCGTACATACTCATGTAGGTATGTTAGGTATTTTAGAGACTTGAGGCTTTGTGTTTGTACCAAAAATACAATTGAAATTCAATGAAAATAATTAGAAACTAATAAAACAAAAAATATCAATGCAGAGAGATAATTGATCATAATTAAAATAGTTATAGATGTATCATTTTTAATGAAGATAAATAAACTAGATAAATATTTTCGAAAAGGGACTTATAATTAAATACGGAGGACCTAATATTAATATAAAATATATTAAATGAGAAAGTTATCTGGCAAATTAGTAATGGAACAGACGCGAGTTAAATATTAACATTTTATCTGAATAAATAATAAAGCATTACATAACACAGTATTGCAGTAGCTTTTTAACACGTATATCAGCTGTTGTAACAAAGAATCTCATGAATCTTATGAACATTAATTTCGAGCCCTTGCGCTGTAAAATTAGACGCCAGATAAGCATAACGTACTACAGTCCGGGGGTTTACAGAAAAGCATGAAACAAGAACTTGAAGAAGACACGCAATATTCCACCTCTATTTCTTAGGTCTTATTCTTATGAAAAGAAATTTTTTCGTAGATTGGAGATATTTACGCAACCATACTACTGTTTTAATTGGATGGTATTTATTTAACTATAAACAAGAGTACTTGTTGTTATAGATTCTAAACGCATTCATTTATAAGTGTTATTTAAATATTAGATTACGTTATAAATAAGAATAAGTTACCAGCAAGGTGCTTGTAAAACAGGTTTAAACGTTTTTAAAAACGTTAAAAATTTAGTAATGGTGACTTTTATGCATCACCAAAAATCCAAACGGTTTCAAGTTCAACAATGTCCATAATAAGTTTTACTATAATTATAGGGTGTAAATTATGTCTGTGTAATTGATAACATGAATTTCAAAAACCCGAAAATATTAAATAGAGAACAAAATACTAGAAATATAAGAATACATGAAGCAATTATAATTAAAACCAATAATAACAATTAGTAATAACTAAAAACATAAAAAATACAGTAAACTTCAAGACAGATACTAGAAATATTAAGAATTACTATGCAGATATAATAAAAAAATTATATATAGACTAAAATAATAATTATTGACAATGTCATACCAAAAAAAATTAAATTAAAGTTTCAAATGCTGGTAAAAACAAGAGCACAGAGAGGGGGATAAGATAAATAAAGAAATAAGAATTAGATAGTCTTCAATACATAGATCATGTGATAGTGAAAAGTAACTGCATTTAATAAACGTTCCATTTGAAATTTGAAATTTTTGACTAGCAATAATATAGACAAAATATTTAGTATAATGGAAAAATACATGCAAAAATTATAAACTAAATATAAATGTGACTTAGGTAGGAATAGGATAAGGATAATATAGGTAAGATTAGAAAACAATTTTTAATATCGATTATAATTTGATATAAACTGTGCAATGGTTTTTTAATTCCTTGTAAGCAGTAAAGAAAGTATTATAATCGCGAAATTTTTCGATTTGCAGATTTCAACGGAAATATCCATTTTCCAAATACGACCATCCCTCAATCCATTTTGACTAGTTTCGTCGTGGCGTCTGTACGTACATTTGTATCTCGCATAACTCAAAATGGTTAGCCGTAGAAAGTTAAAAGTTTTTATTTAGGATTTTTGTAAAATCTAGTTGTAAACCTCTCTTTTTGATAACTACATGATTCACCCGAAGTGGTACTTTACTTGAAGGCCATAAAGAAGATAAAGAACTTTAAAAGCAGAAATATTTCCTCCAGCACAAAAATTAATTTAATTAAAACAGGAACTGGGAGTCTATTAAAAAAGAGGGAATATTGTTCTGTACACGTTCCCTAGTAACTGTATAAGTCTGGAAAATATGGTTTGTATTTTTGATTGACGAACAGCCTTTTCTAATGCCAAATTGATCAGAAGTCATGCTAGGGAGTCCCTTGTCTAACTCCGCTGCTGCTTTTAAATACTTTAGACAAATCTGAAACACAGACTGCGCATTTAGAGTTTTTCATCGTCATCTTCATCAGTCGCGTGAGTTTTTCTGTGACTTTTAATTCCTCCAGAGACTTGAGAGAGGAGCTGTCTCTGCCAATGTCGTCGTATGCTAATCTAAAATCGACAAGCAGATGGTGCATAGTCAGCTTGTATTCTGCGCCCATTTCCAAGATCATCCGCAGAGTGAAAATCTGATCGGTGGTTGAGCGGCCTCTTCTAAACCCTACCCGATAGTTTCCAAGTTCTCTCTCAGCGAATGGGACGAGTTTCTCCAACAGAATATTAGAGAAGACTTTGTGTAGTTTGCACATTCCTCTGTAGTTTGCACATTTCTTTCTATCTCCTTTCTTGTGCAGGAGACATATAATGCCATGGTCCCAACTTTGTAGTCTTCAGTCCAGATGATGGGAATTAGCTCCTATAACACTTTTTCCAGCTCCCAACCACAGTACTTCAACAATCGGCCTGATTTCTATCTATGCCTGGAGCCTTGTTATATTTAGACTTCAACTCGTTCTTTGCAGAGAAATTGCTTAAAGTTGCCCTATCCATCGTCTGAAGACTTGATCTTTTTGAATGAAGAGTGTTCCATCCTCGTCCCTACAGGATGTTACCTTTGGTGTAAATGTTGCTCTGACCTCATTTATTCTTTGGAAGAAGATTTTGGAGTCGTTATCATTTTTAAGCTTTTCGACATCCTTCATCCTTTGATTTTTCCAAATCCTAAACTTTTTTCGTTGCACTCTCTTCTCCACTCTTCTCTTCTCACCGTAGGTCTGAGTTTATCGCCTCGTGTGACCTTTTCAAGTAGGCTCCGTTCTAGCTCGTCACTAGCATACATTCTTCATCAAACCAAGGTGATCGAGCGAGTCTCTAAGCCTAAGGTTCTCTCGGCCGCTGCACTGAGTGCTTCAGAGCATAATTTCCATTGCATCAACAGAAGTCCGCTTCCTCTCGGTAGATTCTTCTTTGAGATGGTTCTGATAAACAGTACCAACCTCATTTTCTGTTAATTTTCCTACGACATATCTTTTTCCTAATAGTTTTCAAAAGGATCTGATATTCATTCTCTAATTGTAGCTACGCTTAAGTAATGATCCGTGTCCATGACAGCTTCAGTATATGGCATAACATTTCTAAGATCGGTTTTATGACGTGAACTGAATAGAAGATGATCTATTTGGTTAACCACTAGACCATTAGGAGATCAACAAGTTTCCTTGTGAATCCTATTTCCAGAAAAGAGGGTACTACTTATGGTTAGCTCGAAGCTCGATCCAATGCTTATTAATTCTTTGGAAATCAAAATTAAAGCATTAGATGTCGTTATACTCCCGTCTACTTCTCAGTCTGCCTCCCTGTCCTCTGGGATAAAAATTCGCAACCTTAGTTATCTACTGATTATAAATATTATGTAAAAAAAAGTAATTAGTTTAACATTACACAACTAAATCCCTACCATTCTAGTAGGCCGACTCGTTAAGTTTGAAATATGTAGTTGGTAGGCGAATAATCCCTGAAATAGATATAATGCTCATCTTTTTTTTCTTTTTTTTATTATGCCAATACAGTTTTTTACATAGCCAATGATATAAGCTAAAAGGTAAGATTATTTAAGATAGCGAGAAAAACAAGCCAGCCAATCACCTGTCGAGTGGCATGCCCTTTAGCCAATATAGACTGAGTGTTTTATTAAGCCCTTAATTGGTAGGTTTAACTGGGATAAATTATCCTTTTTATTAGAGTTTCTTTGATGTTTTTTGACAAAAAAAAATTTAATTAAAAAAAGGCGACATTTCTTTGGTTTTATCCTGATTACCAGCATCATCACTTTACTTCGGAATGGAAAAAATGTTTCCCTAAAGTTAAGTTGTTTTTAATATCAATAAGTAGGTAATCTTTAACGTTCCTTACCTATAAAGCTGTCAGCCAAAAAATCACACTGTTAACGTAATCCTCTTTATGATCAATGTTCAAAAATATGTGAATGTCACCAAAATCATGTACGTAAATATTTTAATTTTTAAATTCATAAATTATCGATTACCGAAAATTGCCCCCTGTTCTTTACAATAAATTCGCCACAAGTTAATCACATTATTATTTATCTTTTCTACAAAACATTTACTATTGAGGAAATTCATAAAAATTAAATGAACTTCGAGAGGTGGGCTATTCTAGATGGGTATAAAAGCCGACTCAGCTGAAGCATGACATTAAATCGGTATATAGCAAGTAGAAAAGACTAGAAAAGGTCGACTAGATAATGGAAAATACAAAAAGTACTAAAACTCTTTCATACGCAAGATGTTTGAATCTGAAATAATTGAATGAAATTTTCTATTTTCATGATATTTGTAAATTGCTTTCAAAGGACTTGGATCAACTAAGGCTAAGGTCTTCACCTGAATACAATAATTTTTTTTCCATTCAATATAAATTGGGCTTAAACTCTATTAAATCAAAGACTATAGCGCTTCCATTGTTTCATTTTTTTCTCCAAATCCTTCTCTGAGAATCTTAATATAGCATTAGATCAACAACGTTCTTTGATCATGGTGGTATGAGCCAACCATACAAAGAAACCAAAGATAAAATAAAACGTTTGATGCAGTGCTATAGCATATTAATCTTTGTATCTCCAGAGATTCATATATCGCAGATTCTATATAGAATTTCAGTGGTTTTATCCTCTCATCCACAGAAGATATTTCTTAGGATACTTCATGAACGAAACTATTTCCCCACATTCTCTTCTTGTTGTCTTTGAGTAACTAAGATAGTCCCCATTATAAGTCATTTCGAATTTACGTCGTTAATCAATTTCTGCAAGGAACCGTTTTATGTCAAAGTGAATTCAAAGTTACATCACTCAACTATTTTTTATTTTTTTTTTATCAAACGAAGCCGATAAAAAATCAATTTAAAAGTAAAATAAAGATACCTATTAAATTAAGTTAAAAAAGCTATAGAAAAAAAGTGATGAATAAAAAGGTAATGTGTTCGATAGTCTGAAACAGGCATGAATTCAATTATTGCTTTCCGAAAAAAAATCATATCTCATCAAATGGTCCACTAAAATTGTTAATTATTTACTATAAAAGTATTTCAAAGAATCTTTTACTTTTCTTACTTTGTAATAATATTTTTCAGTTGCTTCCAGTCCTTGTAAATGTGATATCAGATAAGAATTTTAAAAAGAAAAATGAGTGATAAAAATATTCCCTCTGGTAATGTTTTTCGGAAACATTGTGCCCGATTATGTAATTTTTTTTCCCTTTCAAGAACAGTCATTATACCTCTTTAAAAACATGCAAATCCCGTCACCTTCTCTGCTTTAAGCAAAAATAAACAAATCTATAAGCATTTTTGATTCATTTTGGTTTATTTTGTTTGAAACAAAACTAATTTTTTGAACATCGCTATCATTCTAGAGGTCTTGTGTCCAAGAATAATATAGTGCTGGGTATTGTTCACACCCTTGCCTTGCATAATAAAAAGGCAAATAACACCTAACTATCAATAATCGCCAAATTGGAAACAAGTTTTAAGGATATGAATGAAAATTGGATCAAAAATTATTGTTGAAATTACCAAAAATACGACTCAAACAATACAATACAAACCTTTACTTTTCGTACATTTCGGGAAGGAGGGGATATATCCCACCGATCCCTCCCCCTACACCAGAAGGCCACTAAATAGAAGCTGGATCCGAGATCGCCCGTAAATTACGGTACAAAGTTCGGGAAGTGCAACTGGGTGCTGTCCTTCATCAACAAAGTCAGATATACCATATCAATCTTATCATAAAATTTGCTGATAGTTACAATTCTTGTGGCAAATGCGAATGAGAGTACTTTGTAATAAGTAGGACATTTTTAATAACTAAAAGGATTAACGCAAGTAAGGCATGAGAAAAAGAAATTTAATAAAATATGAAGCGGAAAAAAAAGACATAACAAGCAAATTAGAAGAGAAAATGGATGAATCAGGGATTGAATTAAACTCTTATTTTTCTCTCACAGTGAATAAAAGACCAGATATGATTTTTATATTTGACATCAGAAAAAAAATAAAGATAAAGAAAATAAAGATCATGATTTTTATTTTTCAAGGTCAAAAATAAAAGTCATGATGTGATTTTTATATTATAAATAAAATTTAAAAAAATCAATGTTAAAATTTTATTATTTGACCATGAATAAAGATTTTTCAAATATTTTTGATATTGGGGTCCATTATTAGCTTACCAAGGGGGCTGATCATGAAAAAAATATCGATTTTAATATCGGTACTTCACGTAACGATTTACTTTAACAGTTCGGATATCATCGATATTGGAGTATATGGGGTGAATATGGGGGGTGCTGAAAATGAAAAGAAATTATCGATTTTTATATCGAGACATTGGATATCGATTTATTTTAACTACTAACATTTCGGATATCAGCAATATTGAGGATGTTTATTACGTTACCGAGGGTGCTGATAATGAAAAAATATCGATTTGAACATCGCTAGATCACGTATCGATTTATTTTAACATTTCGGATATCATCGATATGGAGATCCATTATTAGAGTGTTGAGGGTGCTGATCATGGAAAAAAATATCGGTTTCAATATCGCGATATTGGATACCGATTTACTTTAACAGTTCGGATATCATCGAAATTGAAGTTCATCGTTAGGTTACCGGGGGGTGCTGATTATGAAAAAAAATTATCGATTTTAATATCACGTCATTACGCATCGATTTATTTTAACAGTTCGGATATCATCGATATTTAGGTCCATTATTAGGTTACCGAGTGTGCTGATAACGAAAAATCTATCGATTTGAATAAAGCGACATCACGTATCTATTTATTTTAACATTTTGGATTTCCTTGATATTGAGGTACATCACAAGGTTGTCGAAGGTGCTGATTCTTGATTTATTTTTACTGAACATTTTAACATTCGAAATGTTATAATAAATCGATAAGTTGGTGCGCCATTAAAAAATCGTTAATTTTTTCATAATCAGCACCTTCGATAAACCAATAATGTTCCTCAATGCCGAGGATATCCGAAAAGTTAAAATATATCGATACCCGATGTCGCGATATTAAAATCGATAATTTTTTTCATTATCAGCACCCTCGGTAATCTAATAATGGACCTCCATGTCGATGATATCCAGAATGTTAAAATAAATCGATATGTGAAGTCGCGATATTGAAATAGATGTTTTTTTCAGGATCAGCCCCCTTGGTAAGCTAAAAATGGACCCCAATATCAAAAATATTTGAAAAATCTTTATTCATGGTCAAATAATAAAATTTTAAAATTGACTTTTTTTATTTTATTTAAATTATAAAAATCACATCATGACTCTCATTTTTGATGACAAAAATAAAATTCAAGGATTTTTGTTCACTGAAGAGTTAAATTCAATATCTGGTATGAATACATACAATTAAAATGATTTAATAGAAACATCTTAAGCGACTG
Source organism: Rhaphigaster nebulosa (assembly GCA_948150685.1). NCBI lineage: Eukaryota > Metazoa > Arthropoda > Insecta > Hemiptera > Pentatomidae > Rhaphigaster > Rhaphigaster nebulosa. The sequence continues at coordinate 187,797,166 of OX411306.1, forward strand.
ATGTATTTGTGCATTTCCACTAAATGAATTAAGTATTTCTATCTTTATCTCTCTCTCTCTCTCTCTCTCTCTCTCTCTCTCTCTCTCTCTCTCTCTCTCTCTCTCTCTCTCTCTCTCTCTCTCTCTCTCTCTCTCTCTCTCTCTCTCTCTCTCTCTCTCTCTCACTCCCTCTATAATATGTTTAAAATAATTGAATACTAACATAGTAAAACACTAGTAAGGATTCGTTAACTGTAACGATCGATACCGAAACCACCAAGAACTCCTTCCATGAATCTTCATCCAAACAGAATTGAACAAGATAGGACTTAATGTTATCCTTCCATCCAAAACAAAGCAATGAAGTTCGATCGGTTCCCTATTGTCTCATTACTCATCATCAACTGCCCAATAACGCTTCCAACTCTACAACATCATGTTATAAATAGCACTCTCGTCTTTGTGACAATGACTGTATGCGAATAATTGTAAAATAAAACAGTTAATAGCATTTACAGATTTTATTGAGTTTTATTTAATCTTGAGTTTTTATTCAATAATTTATTATAAATCCTAAATCAGGTTTTCTGTACTATTACATAACTCATATGGCTTACGATTAAGATGTTTATGTGCATTATTTATGTTTATAGTGCGTTTATGTGCCTCAAATATATACACTATGTACCCTTCATGTATAGACAACCTAATAGATAGGTTTCTTAAAATATCAAAAATAACCAAAGTAAGGTTTTGTACAGAAAATCACGAAATTTAGCTAACAATTTCCGTAACAAATTGCCGTGGCTTTTAACCCGTTGAAAATATCTTATTATGAAATATATATTTTTGAAGGACATATAATATTATTATATAATAATATTATCATGTAAAACGTAAAGGCTGAGGAATAAAGAAGGCAGTTTAAACGAAAAAATCTGAGGAGAAAATCAATTTATCGAAAATTGTCGATTTTCGATAGTGAGTATCTCTAAAACTATAAAGGATACGATAAAATGAATAAACAAATTCTTGTAGGAAATATTGTCAGCTATAATTTCGGATAGAAAAATGTTTTCTGCATGAAGTACCGTTTTCGAGATATAAGTGAAAAACCGAAACAACTAACTTTTCCAACCAGCACCTTACAATGAAGCGGCAGGAATGGGGGGACTTTTAGTATGTTTACCTTCCAAGTATCCCCAAAATATGCCCAAGGTCAAACCCCTCCTCCATCCATGTTCTCTACACCCCCTTCGTTGATTGGACAATAAATATGCATGTGTAGCAGAAATTTACCATTTTATTACAAATAATTATCATGTTAGGTAACATCTGTATTCGATTCGTATGTATGGTTGAAAGGAGCTGCGTTTGAGAATACAGTATTTGAATTTGGGTCAACGTAATCTAATGTATTCTAATTGTTTCTTTTTTTTTTTTTTTTTTTTTTTTTTTATTTATTGGAATCAAAAGTAGCCAAATTAAAACAATATTTGGAGTATTTAAATATAAATTTAACACTGATTGGAAACATTAATTTCTTACAAATATAATTAACATAATCGCAACATTGAGCTATATTTTTATTCTGCATGTTTATCTACCATTAAAATCTCCGTCAAAATTTTGTAGTTGAGTTTGACTTAAGTTTCTGTGATTAGCACTCTAAGTGTAGGATATAATTCTTATTTAAAGGAGTTAACGACTCTGCGTTTCTTCTCTCTGACATGTCCAGAGAAAAATGACGAGGAAAGAAGTCGATAAATTGGCAGATCGTAACACAGCCAGGCTATTCGGATTCATATATGGTATGTAAAAACTGGAAGATGTGTGAGTGTTCTTTTTGATCCCGGGATGCGTCCAATATTTCATTACATATTGCCGTAAAAGTTTTTGTATTAGAGAATATTTTTGTACCTCATGTACCATAAATATTACAGCGAACGGGCTGATACAGCAATATCAGTTGATTGAAATATTGAGTATTAAATCCATCTCAACTCCCTTAAATACGTTTTGCTGTAAATGTTCAATTTATTTCAATAAAAACTTTTATCTCTCTCAATGTTTAATTTAATTTAGTATTCCCGTTCCAACACCAAACAACGAAAAGAAAAGGCAATACATTTCTAAAATGTATACTAAATCCATCTCTAATCGTCGCAGAATGATCGTACAATTCATCCAAATGGCGCTGAATTATCTATTTGTTAAAAAGACAAAAGTACGATAGGGATGGTTTTCAGTTTCCATTTAGCCTCTTTCAACGATTCACGATTAATTTAATTTCAAACAATGCGTAATTAGCATAGTAACTGATTTGTAGAGCTACGTTGAGTCGAATATGTCATTCGAATCAGCCTGTTAGAGTGATCATGGATGAAACAGTAATTTGCAAGAGACAATGAGAAAGATGGAAATATAAATATATACTAGACGATATACAGGATAAAAAAAAGATACAATAACAACAAGAGGATGATACAAGATACATGCAGAGGATTAGAAAACAATGGCACAAAGTACGAAAAAAAAAGAAGTAAGTTTAAACGATATTGAGAAATGTTTAAGGTAGTATAACTGCTACAGTATTTTAATTTGTGTTTAATAATTAATTTACGAACAGATAGGTATTCAAATCAATAATGAAACCCAGAGGAAACAAAAGACATCACCAACTAGTTGTATTCTGGAACTCTTTTAAAGTGCAATGTGCAGATCGAATAAAGGGGAACACCAGTTTGCAGCTGACAAATCCAATAACAATCTTTCAAATGTAGAAATGTCAACTGCTGGGTTTTTTCCCCTAAAAGTCGTTTCACAGTGTGAGAGGCAAATAAATAACGATTTAGCGACCGGCTTGAGGGACGTGCATAAAAATTCCTATTTGCGCCACGCACAACTCCTAACCAACAAATCCAGATAGAGGTAAAATGTGTATTTTGAAGTTATAAAGGTGAGTATTTTAAACAGTACTCATTGTATTACTATGAATTATTAAGAAAAAACACTTCTTTTCACTTTTAAAAATCGCTTTTATTGGTTTCACGAAAAAAAAAAATTAGAATATCTACAAAATACAAATGGAGAAGTGGGAAGGTACGTGTTTTCAGGATAATAATACTACTATTATTCATACAATACTATTTGTCAAAGGAAAAGATTAAATTTTACCAAATTCTGACAAAGAATGGATTGAGAACAATAATAGGCCTCCTCACGGGCCAATGCCCGCTAAAATATCACCTCAAGGAGATGAAATTAGTGGTTGATTTCACCTTCCGTCTGTACTTTGTGGAAGAATAAAAGGCTAAGCACATTCTGTGTGAATGCCAAGCACTTGCTTAAGACCGGAGTAGCCAAACAAGTAACCTATAAAAAATGTGGCAACACATAAAAAAAAATGCTAAATGTTTTATTGTGGCGTATACATCTCCCTCCAAAAAGCATCGTCAAGACGAAAAAATCTAAACAAGGGCCGAGCTAATGCTATGCATCCTCATCTTAAGTTGACGTATCATTTATTGGGCCAAATTGTCAACGAATAATTAATATTCGAAATCCTGAAGACGCTATTGTTGTCTCATATCAGCAGTAGGAAACATATTCTAACTACTTTATCGAGTTAGAGTTTCTCTAGTAATGAGTTTCTTTATCGACTGAATAACTTTACGATAGAGAAATTAGGAGCATTTACTGCATTGAGCCCGGATGTCTAAAATAAATTAAATTCAAGAGGAAGTAAAAGCAAAATTAAATGCAGGAATAGCTTGTTTTTTCTCTGTTGCAAATTACTCAGTTTAATATCGGGCTAACTTCTAATAACATTAGAAACACTATCAACATCACAAATTTTCGCTAACAGGCCAGCGTAATGCAAGAAAAAAAGAATACTTGCACATTTTCGGCAGAATAATAGTGTGCAGAAAGTAGTAGAAGAAAGAATAATATGAGCAAAAGAATAACAGGTTATGCTCCACGTTGTTATGAACAAAAAGATTCAATATTGAGCATAATCATAAAACCTGAATGAATGGAATAATAATATAATTTTGTTGATATCTCAAAAATGTCCCTTACCTCACTACAAGTCTTCCAATGGATCCTGTAAGGTGCATTGCAACGCTATTCAAAAACTTTAAAAAATCAACCAAATTGGTGCTAATGTCCGAAAATGGTTTTTTGTGTGATTTAAAACGCTGAGATCTGTTGAAAGCCGCACATCGAAAATTTCATCTGATTACAATACCTTCCTTACCTATGGAAGGAAATAAAATGTGGCAAGGAAATAAAAAATTGTATTCTTAATAGTTGGGGGTATTCCCATATTTAATCTCAAAACATGAACATGGACAGTAATCAAATGTGTTGAAGAATTGACTCCTGATTCCATGCAGCTGATATTAAGCCTCTGCTTTGATTACTAATTACTAATTTCTAACTAATTGAAAATATTAATTTTTTAGTCAAATCTTATTGATGTGACCTCTAAAAATTAACTTTTACGAGACACAACGAGACAGTTGGGAAGAAGAAGGAATGCCATGATTTGGGAGTGGAATTGAAAGAGCCAATCGCGAAAGATTTGGATTTTTAGGACTTAAATAAAATTCAGCCGGCAATGTTTTTATCAACTACTAACGTATAAAGAAAATTTTATATTGAATAGCACAGTCTTAAATTCGATTAATCTGTCTGGGAAGATAAATATCCCCGAGAAATCCAAGAAAATCTGAAATTCTAATAATATAAATATTTGGTTTGATTGAATACAATATATTAATAAATTTAATAGATAAATAAAACAGGCAAAACAACATTTTCCGGCTGGATTCAAGCACTAGGTCGAGTAGAAATTTGTCAACTTTTGAATTTAAGATATCAACATCAGTACTTTTCTTCCAAATCTCATTTAACGGATAGCGTAGAGGATTAATTAATTTCTATTATAATATATTTAATGAGGCAGAATATTCGGACAGTTCAAAAGATCATTGGTTTCATAAAACATTCATATTAAACAATAATGACAACTTATGCTGTGTTAGTGACAGGAGAGAGGATAGCATACAAATATCACTAATGAGAATATTAGCATACTATATCAGTTCCTGGGTCCTACAACGTAGCCGTATCATTATTAACTGGAGCAAAGGATGTGAGGCAGCGAGGGCAGTCCGCTTCCTGTACGCTCGGTCTTGATAATACACCAAGGTAGTACACGGTCGATGCAATTATTCTACCTCTGAATAAGTTTCAATAGCTGAACATAATAATTATAGCTAAAATGAATCTTGAATTGAAAAAAAAAAATCATATAATAAACTTGATGGGATAACGATTCCTTCAAGAGAAACATCGTAAGAACTTTAAAACATTTTCACGATCGCAATACTTTCCCTAACTATATACTTCGTATATAGATAAGGGAAAGTGAAAATGGTACAAGCACTTAAACTTCAAAAAAAATTTCAGTAATACAAATACTGATTTTTTTGTATAGAAAAATATTATAATATACCACTTTTCGCCAATAAATCATTTCGCTAAATAATTTAAAATATAACATTAATCGGAAAAAATAAATATGAAAGGAATATAATAGCTATTCATCTTAAAACATATCCACTTTTAGTTTTATGATTTGATCGTCATTCCCCTAAGTAGTAGTGAATAGTGAAAGAAAAAAAATTAAAACATCCCAAACCAAACATAGACTTTACCTATAAATTGGTCTAAAAACGTTGATAGTTTCAATCAAAGCATGAATGTTTCCAAAACATGAATGTCAGTTTGCCATTCATACTCATTTCTCACAAGCTGTATAATATATTTTATACGATTATATATTTATTTTAAATATTATCATTCCATATAATTCAGTATAATAATCATTTATAATATATCATCATTATTGAATTATAATAAATTGGTCCGTATATAGTCATTAACTTCTCCGGAGTAAGATATTAAGTTGTGTAGCTGATGGTCCAACGTGCAAGATAATTTTCTTTTTTCTGTTTTTTTCTTTTCTAATGTTTTCAAAAAATTCCAAATTATAAACATGGACAAATTTTATAATTTCTCAAGATATTTTATTTCAAATGTATCGATGTATGTTTATTATAATAGTGAAACCTCTTATTATATTCTTTGGTAGATAAAATTTGCTTCGTATTTTAACAATAATTTTTGGTAGACTAGTTAAAAATTTAAATATCACTAACGTATACATTAAACAACTGTAAATATTACCTACATGCATGCATGTGTACATATTTTTACATGATACGTGAAAAATGTAAATATTGCACATTATTTCGTATAGCACCTAATATGTATTATTTAATTTAAGTTAAATTTTTTTTTGTTATAGTTAAATATTTTTATATGATCATCATAACATAAAACTTGGTATGCGTAATGATAATAAAATCTTCATTTTATAAGTACCTTAATATATTCACATTTTTAACAAATAAGAAAAATGGGAAAGATAAAATGGAAACGCAAAATAAAAGACTTAATGCGAAAATCGCGACAATGCACAATCAAAGGACAAATTTCTATTAAATTAAAACCTAGAATTTTATAAATTAAAAAAGCATGCAAGAACAAAAAAAAACGTTATTTTATCGCGTCCGCATAAAGCAGTATAAAGTATAATCATTATTTTAATTACAAAAAAAAAATACAGCACAGTGTTAAACCAACAAAAAATACAATATTACATAAAGAATACTTTTAAATTTAAAGCGGACACGGAAAACCTAAATACCCATAAATATAATCAATAAATAAAATAGAACATAAATCAATTATACTAAATGGATACAACAGACAATATTAATCAATAAAATAATCAATGCTTAATTTTGAACTATGAACATTAACTATAGACATGCATCAAAGAGGATTGTAATAGATAAGAAAAGATTAGCACACAGCCTAATTACGAATAATGTGCACTGTGACAGTAAAATTGCTGCAATCTTATAAAAAGAAAGAAATGGCGAAAGTTAAAATTAAGACGAAATCTATTAATTAAGAATTTGATAAAGACAAAAGGATTGTATATTTCCCTATAGATTATATGAGGTAGATGAGTATGGATGTAAATTAATTTTTAATTTCTAAGTATTGGGCGTATTTTAAATAATTATTTGAATTATGCACGTGTTGTTCTATAGCAAAGAGATTACTTCTCTATATGGAGAAATACATTGGAAAAAATGATGTGAAGAAAATTCTAATAACAGAATAAGAATACGGGAATAAATTATTTAACTAAAACTACCTAAATTATTATTATTTTTTTTTACACTTTAATACATAATGCATCAGATAATAATCAGTAATAGATATACGAAAATTAATCTATCCTCCTAAATCACTCATTAAAAATTGATAACTGTATCAAGTGAAAAGAAGGGCATAAACTAGCAAAAATGATATCGATTAAAAACTTTTGTCACGAAACTAAGAAAATATTTATGCAGGCAGTATCGACACTGCGGCTTAATGAAAAAAAAATCACTTTTACCTTAATAACTACACGTCAAGGGTCACACAGGCTAGAAAAGATAAAATCCTTTGATGTGATACTGTAATTTATTGAAAATGAATTAGTAAAGCTAGATTTAAGACAGTGAAAAGAATTTACAGTTTCAGAAAAGAGTAGAAATCCAGAATAAAGTGGAATGCAAGTTTACCTCTAGATGTAATACTAATTATTAACGAATTCTATAACCGAATGGTATAAAAATAAATTAATTTTTGTTATTACTCATATAACCATGCTTATCACAATTAATAATTTTTTAAGAAAATTTCAGGGAAAATTTAATATTTTCTTAACTTTAAAATTCATTTTCTTATTCTTTCTAAATTTTTTTTTTAATCACCACTGTCGCTTGCAATTGAATTGTAGTGAAAATAAATAAACAACATAACAACTGGTATGATGTAGAACATATATCAGTAGCATATACTCCTGATTTGTATGTAACATAATTTTTTTTGTAAAGGAGGACGCTCATCCAATTCCTTTTCAGCATTCCGCAGGTATCATCCGGCATGAGGTTTGTTATTACATGGACTTTTTTATTTGTAATGGAATTGTTCATAGTTGATCCGTAGCCATTGATCTGCCCTGAGTTAGAAAGTTATGTTATATAATATAAGTAAAGTTATGTAGTGGATGGTCCAACGTGCCAGATAGAAAATAAAAAAATGTTATTTTGTTTACGGCTAATTTAAATCTTTTTAGCAGTCCCGCATATTTCTAAGGCGTATGTCTAAGTAGGACATTAATTCAATTTTAAATAGATCCTAAGAAAATTGGATCCTTTTAAATTATCAAAGCTGTAAAACTAGTCACGAAAGCCATGACCAGTTTAACAGCGTATAAGAACTTTGCGTGCCACTATTTCTGGGCGCAGGCTCTAATCGGCCAATAACGCTAACACGCCACATATCTGCAGCCAGTATTGCATGTACAAGAAATTTATTATTTGACTACCTACTTGATAAAAGTGCAATAATGCTCGTAATCATATACTCTAAACCTTTTTATAGAACTAACAATTAGACCGCCACGTGACTAAAGCAACCAGGCTCAAGCAATCTATCTCGACAGAAACTTACGATTTATAGGTGCATAATTAGGCCGGCACTACTCTATGGTGCACCTCTGTCCACGAAATTATCAAAATCAACTACTGAACTTCGCTCCAGAAGGAAAATACAAAAACAAGTATGATTAGATAAAGTTATTAAAAATTAAAGAAATGATTGTACATACTACACGCAAATTTTTTCGTTAGTTTGCAACTAGCGGAAAAGGAAATATTTGAAATTTTATTACTAAGCCCAGCTTCCAGACGATGGAAAAATCACGTAAAGCAATAGACTAATTTATTTAATATTTTTAGTTTTTAATACCTATTCAAGTAGAGGATGAATCCCATCACCTGGTGGGAAGTGAGTATCTTATAAATATTCAAACTACAATAATGAATAAGAACAAAAAGCCTTTATTAGTAGCGTGGTCCGATTCCCCAGAGAAAATTAGAAAATTTAAGTCACTTTTTTTGTTTAATAGATTTATTAAAGCGATCGCTCAAAACTGTTCAAGGTAATAAAGTTCCAACTGCACCATTATAAATTAGAAAAAATTCCCTTTAAAAAATATAGTTTGGCTTAACTAAAGGGGATTTCGGGTGGACCAATAGCGAAAAGGTTTTTTATTTAAATTACTCTTTACTTGTGAATGTTTCCTCATCACCCTCATGATAATATATAGATATAACTTCTAGGAAAACTTCTTATTTTATAATGATTTAATAAAGTATAAAAGAAGTAAAAGTTTCTTATGGGAATGGCTCCAGTCTAAAATTGGCTCCTGAGTAACCATAAAGAGTAGTATGGAATTAGGTTTCCCCGACAAAGAAATGTTTTGAAAATGATATTTCTTAAATTCATTTTGTATTCAATCAATAAAATAACACGCGAATAATGAATAAAAAGTTTTTTTGTGAGTTAAAACACAACTTTACCAAAAGTATCTGTAAATTAACCAAAAATAGGTTTGAACACGTTGAGAAATTTAAGTATTTGGGGTCTATGATCACTAGAAAAAAAGAAATTCAAGAGGAAATAAAGGCGCGGTTTAAAGCGGAAAATGCTGTTATTTTTCTATATCAACATTGCTTAGGTCGCGCATTTTGTCCAGAAACTTAGAATATAGAAAACTATTATCTTGCCTACAGTTCTGTACAGGAATGAAACGTGGCCGCTAACCTTGAAGGACGAACAACGCCTTAAAGTCTTCGAGAATAAGATACTGCGTAAAATATTTGGTCTGAAAAAGGATGAGTCAACTGGAGAATTTAGGAGGTTACACAACGCGGAATAGCGGAGCAAGTACCCTGTTGATATAATCGAAGTGATATCATCGCGACGGTTGAAATGGGCTTGTAAAGTTGTTGGGCTCAGTAACGAACGAATTCCTAAAAAGTTAATAAACGCTGAGCCGACTGGTAAACGTCCGAGGGGTAGACCAAAACGTAGGTGGGAGGGTTGTGTTAAGGATGATCTAATGGATTTGGGTTTGGATGGCAGTCGGTGGACCGAGGTTTGTAGGCAGCAATTGGTGGTATCGGTACCGAACCTTCGGGTTCGCTAAGCCTTTTATTATTAAATTAACCAAAACAATTCTGTATGAAATGAAACTGCCACGGAAAATAAAAATAAAATAAACATTGACAAATTCTTTTAAATATTTAACGCAGCACTATGAATAAAAAACTTGAAATAAAAATATTATTAAAATAAATTTTCAAAATGACCAGGAGGAATCTATACGCCCTTGTCCTCTTTAAAACAGCGTCTGTCGCTACTTTATTGTCAGGCTCATGATATTTTTATTTTCATTATGGTTTATATTTTTTTTGTTGGTACTGAGGTAAAATTATTTTCTTCTTTTAAATATTTAAGCATTATTTATTTTAACCAGTCAATGTTTATTTTATTTTTATTTTCAGAGACAATTTCGTTTCATCTTCATTTCACAATTGTTTGTACAGATTTCTTTTTTGGTAAACTTTTGTTTTATTTCACAAAGAACTTTTTAATTCTGTGTTTCCGTGTTATTTAATCGACTAGAAACAAAGTCAATTTAGAAATTTCATTCTCAAAACATTTCTGTATGAGGAAAAACTCATTTTAAAACACACTTTTTTTGTAAATCAGCAGTCAATTCTAGAGCAATCTCGACTTTATTTATTTGAAATGAGAGCTTAATAAAAGCAGAAGTTTTCCGAGAAGTGGTGTATCCGTTTTCCAGCAGAGGGCTGAGAAAAGCATTCATAATTAAGGTGAGATTTAAAATAAATAAATATTACTTTTACCTATTGGTTCATCCGAATGCCCTCTTACAATATATTTAATTAAGTCAATCCATATTTCTAAAGGGAATGTTGTCTTCTTTACGTTGGTCCAATTGGAACTAGATTACCTTGAATACCTTGTGAGTGATCGCTTTCTATACAACAAAAACGTGACAGAGAGAAATGATTTGTTAAAAATCAGTGCTGCCCAATTACATTGGGTTGCTATAATACACAGCATACTAATCAATCCATAGTGGATAAAATATTTATATATACACAATTTTACATTTATTTCTCTTTTTTTTTCCATTCATACACATATTTCATAGACTTTTCGTCTGTATTCGATTACACACCATTTTATTTTTATTTTTCTATTCCTTATTTATTTTCATCCATCCAACTACCTTCTCACCTCTCCACAATTCTCCCTTCCAGTTAACAATCAACCCCTTCTTAATCCAGTATATAAATTCTAGACAATTTGAAAATTTATGAAACTAATCAACCATCAATGTCCGAACGCACATATATATATATCAACAGTACAAAAAAATAAATAAATATATATAGATCAACAGTATAGGAAAATAAATAAATATATATACATATACAAACAATCCCAAATGATAAATAGACCCATCTACCTACCATGCAGGTGATGGTGGATAATCCCCAGGGAGTCCAGAATAATGTTTTCGGCCAACACCGCAATATCCCCAGCATTAGCACCCAGGTCTTCCAAAAAGCTCTCCGTTCTATTCGGTATTGTTCCGCGAGACCCAAACCAGAGGCCTCTCACGGTGAACTCTCTCTCTCCGAAGGTCTCGCGGAATTTTTCTTTTAGGAAAGGGATACATTTATCATATATGTCTTTTTTTTCCCCTTTCCACTCCACCTGCCTGATCAAAATCATTTCCCTCAAATCTTACGGTCGGATCTAGGAACAATGCTGTCTTTCCGGTCCTAGGGAATGCGACAATATCAGTATACCTCGCGGATCCGTCCGTATCAATACAATAGACCTCGTCAAAGCAGGCGAAGTCCTTATCTCTGAGGAGCCTTATTAACTCATGCTTGACCTTATGGTGCCGGCGTGTTATGAGGAGGGAGTTGTTGGGACATTTTCCCAGCACATGGGCTGGTGTTTCAGACTCTCTGCCGCATTTGCGACAGAGGTACCCAACTTCTCTCTGCTGTCCGCTGGCTCCGGGTACTCCACGCAGGGGTGCGTAATTAATATTAAGTTTCAAGGCGTTGGACCATTCCGACCCCGAAAGAACCTGCTTCTCGCAGATGTATCTGTTGGCTTTCGGAGTCTCTTTGAAATGGCGAACACCAACGCCCTGCTACCTGCAATTTGCCCATTCTTCAAACATATTTTCCCGCAGCGACTGTCGTAGAGCTCTCACACTACGTTAGCCCTGATCAACATTCAGTTTTTCTGCACATTCAGCTATTTCCGTTTCGTAATTAAATGTTGACTGGAACAGGGCATCCGGCACATTAGACAGTCGCTGGGCAATGGACCAATGCTGTAAAGGAGCCTCCCATTGACAGCGGATCAGTCCTAATCCTCTATACCTCCTCGGTGCGTATAACATCGCCGTTGAGGTGTTAGCGGGGAGTTAAATTTTTTGTTTATCTGTGTGGAATCGGATCACAGTAAGTATAAACTCATATATTTCCCTTGAGGTCTACTATCACCTCTTATAATATGTCCGGTGACTCACGGGACAGTATGTATAGTAATTATTTAAAATGTAAATTTAGTAGTCACTGAAAATACACACATACATACATACATTTATTTTTGTATCTTGTTTATTCAGCCCAGTTGAAGACCTGTAAAGTGGGTCGAAACATCGGTTCTTAATAAATAATTTTTACTATTTATGATTAATTTTTTTTACCGCCTCCCCAACCATCATATTCCTTTATAAATTGATTAGTCAACTATTGATTATTCAATAAATAAATTAAGCACAAATTAAATAGGAAACAATGTTCATAGGTAGGTGAGTAATTGATCAAGAAACTAAATAATTACTAAAGCAAAGTTTTATGGTTTATTTGAATTTGAATCAACCTGTAAATATTTTATATAATCTAAAAGTCCTATAAAACTCAAAAGAAATAAAATCGAATTGTGTTGTAAACATTAAATGAGAAATTAAATTTATTGTAATTCCTCTAAAAATAAAATATAGCGGTGCAACCAATAAATGCTTTTAGCTTATTTTCATTGTGAGAGCCTTAGAGGCAGATATTTACTATCTGCTCATCAGCAAAAGAGAACTGGTCTGCATTACCGAAACCCGAAAAGAACTGTTACGAGTAAAAAAAAAAATAATTATTATTAATAAAGTTATAATGTTATGGGGGGTCGGGGTGGCCGAGCGGGTTAACGCACTTACTCACAAACCCAAAGGTTCTGAGTTCGATTCCCGACACCGGCATGAATTTAATTTAATTACAATTAAATGATTCAAGCTATTTATTCCGCCCTCCCCCCCCCCGGGTATGTGAGGCTCGTCAGCCTACTTGGAGGCAACTCACAAAAAGGCCGGGCGTAGGAGTGATGACCCTACCCCGTTGCACCTAAATTGAGAATCGCGGTGTGGTCTTCCTATGTATGAATACCACATCGCGCGGCCAAGGATCTCCACGGTCTACAGTGCCAACAGAAAAAAAAGTTACAATTTTATTTATATATGTAGTTATTTATAATAATGCTTAATATATAAAACTCATAAGTTTTATATATTGAGCATTATTATATGATGTTTATTTTCATGAATTTATTTACTTGTTTTTCTTTTTTATACCAATATCAATGATAATCACAAACACTATTAATATAATAGAAAAACGTAATAGGATTTATAGAAACATTTCACAACGCATTACTGAAAAATTCTTCATACTCTGTTCATGTTTCGTGTAGCATCATTAATTAGTTTTGAATGAATTTTATAAAATTTTCAATGATGTTTTATTTTATTTAATTTGTGTTATCGGGCGAATATATATTTGGATATAGTCTATCGATTTATCGATTTACGACCTATTTTGGTCCATCTTCTCTCTTCTCATTTTGGAGGTATACGAGTGAAAGTAAAAATTAATAATAAACAACTACTATTATTTTAAAAATAAGAGCTTAAAAAAATATATTTTCAAAAACAAGTCTACAGAGTTATGAAGGAGCAGCTGAAGGAGGTCGAATACTTCACAGGAAGAGCCAAGTGTTGACAAAGGTGAGCGAGACCAAACATAACAAATAAAAGAAGGAGAGAAGCAGAAGGTTGGAGTCCACAGGACGACCAGAAAATTACTAACGGGTTTTGCGGTATCCCAATATTTTCGGATAATAACACAAAGTGCAAAATAAGTTATATTTAAAAAAATAATTATAAATAATCGTCATCATATATTTACGAGTTTTACGCAGGAAGTTATCTGTGTCTCTAGATAAATTTGCAAATGTGTATCTATAAAATAAAAATATACAATCATTTTTGTTTTTGTCTCATATTGAAAATTGGCCAAAATAACTATTATATTAAAATTCTAAATAAAACAGAAATATTTTAACAAAGAAGTTACATAAAAATATGTAAGAATTATTTTAATATAAGTAATTTAATGAATAAAAGTAACTTATTTTAATTATTATGTAATATTATTATTATTATTAATTATTCTCCAAGAGATTCCAATAATCAGTAACAGCCAGGGTTATCTAATTTCATAGTCACTACTATCAATGGCAATTTCCCACCAATTTTTCACCAATGTGCTAAGCACTGTGAATGCATCTACCTAGAAACAGTGAATCTAAAACAAAGAGAAAAATCAAGGAATTCAACGATTTAAAAAATAAAAAAAATAGAGAGAGAATATTTTAAATAAAAATGATAAATGCCATAGTTAAATTATATATAATAATTGGACTTATATTTACGGGGATTACTTTTTTCCGTTATGTGAACACTAAGAATGATTTCAGAAAAAATTTCTGTTGTTTTTAAAACTACAATTAATCTTTACAATCAACAAACAATTTAGCGACAGCTATTTCTTCGCAAATATAAAACAAAAAAAAAAAAGAATTTATTGTGCATTATAAATAGATCAAACTATTATCTGAGAAATGGTTTGTTAAAAATTATATAATGATAGTTCAAAATTATTCACTGGTTTTCCATCATTACGAGAGAAACTAGCCCTACTGAATCGGTTATTTTCAGTCCAGAATTCAGAACAGGTTTCAGGAATAGAAAATATTTAGGTAAATGAACCAATCACAGAAATTATAGCGTTTATCAATTAGCAGCAAAACGATAACGTTAGGTATTCAACTCAAAGGACGGTACATATATTTCTTTACGCATATCCTTTATAAAAAAAAAACTTATAAACATAATGCTAAGCGATGTGTATAAATTATGTATATATTATATAATATATATATATATATATATATATATATATATATATATATATATATATATATATATATATATATATATGTATGTATATACCATGTATATATAATTATGTATGTATTATGTATATATTAATAGTAAATAGCGGAAATGAATTATTTTGTAGAAGTAAATTTGGACCTAATTAAAAACTAATGTAACTCTTTTCACTCTTTTAAGGTACAAGAGAGGTGAAAAGAAGTCTAAAACGTAACTGACTGAAAACATCTGTACACTCAGTTGCAATTGTTTTTAACTCAACAGGCCGACAATAATTGTAAATCATATTAATTCAATGCAATACAAATTTTAACATAAATAATTATAATAAAAAACGAGTTGGCACATTTTGAAGTCATCGAAATTATATAGATATGTATCCACATAAATCAAACATATAAACTTATCTAAATACATTTACGCAATATATTGAATTCTTGTAGATGATGAATACTCAGGATCTGTAGCCTTAAATTTCAATTATATGCTTATTAAAAGATTGCTGGTTTTAAAAATGTCTATAACATAACCACTCTTGGTATTTTTCTTTTTCAAAGGACTTAAATAAAATAAATAAATAAGACGTATGACAATATTGAAGGCAGAAATATTGAAGTGTGAATTGTGGCAATCATTAATTCTCATTATCGTACCTATTTTTATAATAAGAGTTATTTAATTTATATTAAGAGCTGAAATTATTCATGACTGTTAAAATAATCTATCTATTGAAGCGTTAATATAAATTGAATTTTAATCTTCACCTTTATCAAAGAAAAACCCTCACGGGTTCCCTAAAGTAATTGTTGATTGTGTAAATATTGTAATCGCGTTTTGGCTTGACTGGTGAATGATTGGTGATTGTAAAAACTAAAAATTGAAGATAATTCACTATATACTTCACTTAAAATAGTAACAAATTATAAAATCGAACGATGTACTCGTATGTTCAGGTCTGAAAAATTCATATCAATCAGACTCGCATGTCTGCTTCATTCATTAACACTTTTTATTTTTAAGGTATGTTTAGGCCTATAGTTTATTTTTACTTATTTATTTTTTGCCATTGAGTGTGACATCATCACACTCGGTATTTTCACTTCTCTTTTTAAAATGATTTAAATTATATTATTAAAACACATAAGATAAAAATATTAGGACAGAAATATTGGCAACAGAATGTTTTTGATGAGATATGAACATTACTTAATTCTCAGTAACATTTTTACGTAGTCGAGTTACTGTATTCAAATTTGATCTGAAAATAGGGGTAATCTACGGTAGTAGTTCTTTTTCAAATAACACTTTTAAATTATTTAAAAGATAAGCTTTAATTATCAATATTTAAACTCACATTTATTACATAACTATAGAAGAAATAGTATATATTACTACTTAATTTTTATCAATAAATAAAAACCCACGAATTCTCTTTAGTAATCATTACCAATGTGTATCATAAAATCATGTTTTAGCGAGACCAAAAAATAATTGGTGATTATTAAAATTAATAAGAGTAGAAAATCAAAATTTATTATAATCATCTCTTAAAGTAATATTTGAAATTATAAGTACAAATTAATATTCCATCTAGTTCTATACCATCTATTTTTATTTTTAATGAGGCTTTTCATACGTCTAGTTAGACTCATACACTCATTTTTTTTTCTAAATTTTTGTATATTTGAAGGAAATTTTTTCTGGTCCAAGTTTTATTTTCAATTTATTTACTTTCTAGCATTTTATTTATTTTAATAGAAACAGTGGATTGTGCGCTAGACGCTACAATCCTTTAGAGGGAAGAGTGTGTACCTTCCTCGGCGATCGCGGCGACTGATGTCCCGACGAAGAGTAGGCAGAGAAGGGCAGTAGGCACGAGCATGGCGGGCTGCAGGACGGTACTGCCTCCGGAACGGAGCCCTTCGACCTAGCGCCTGCGCCCTTTATAGGGAACCGTCCCTAATGTTATTGTTGTTCTACCTGCCTCCTTTTTTGTTTATCATCTCCAGGCGAAATGGACCTCTTTCAGGTGACACAGAAAGAAGGTGTCCTCCCACTAATCAAGTCCAAGGACTAATCAAGGACGTAAATGGAGAAACACAATTAACCAAAATTAGGTGATTAAACAGATTAATAAAAAATTAAATACAATCAAATGCGAAACCTTGGCTTGAAAAGACTACTTGATAACCTCTACATACATAGGGATTTCATTCCGTCAAATTCTTCATTCTTTATCATTGAAGAATATTTTTAGGCTAGCCGATTGAAGCACATACCGGTCACTGCCACGGTCACGTCACTGCTCAATGTTGGTAGGCCTTAATTCGGCACATTTTGAACTTGGGTATGTCGGATTATTGAAATTTGTTGGATTAGCGGAGATTAAATAAAAACATGCCACTAAAGGAAGGCACTCAATAGGTGCCTATTTATTATGGCATATATATGCATAAACATTTGAACAAGTTATATTAAAAACATTTTGGTGCGCGCATCACACAACTTTCACTTACCGCCCTATCATAATAATGTATCCATTTTCTAAAATTCCCCACCAGACAGGAGTTTTGTATGATATTCATTTGATTTTTTTTATTAACAACTTATTCCGACTTACCTAGAACTAAAAAATGCCGCCTTTCAGAATAGAATCAATGACTTTGGTGAATTTCGATTTCAAGTACAAGTATCCATCAGAAAGTTTATCCGTAGCTTCGACAAAATTTTTCATTAAGCCTAATATAATATGCAATGGAGGTAACTAAAGGGACATGTGACATATTTTTCTGGCCAGAAATAAGAAGCCATGATTTTCTAACGTAATGAGACTTCCTATCTCTGCTGTCCCATTCACACAAAAAGCAGCAAAATTTGGTGAACCCAAGTTGCAAACCAAGCAATATAGCAATAAACCTTATATCACCACAGATATACCATTTTTTATATTGGATTTTCACCAAAACTAGGTTCATATGTCTCTTTCAGCAGCACAACCTTCAAACTACATTTAGAGTCTACGAACCATCGTAGACAATAATCTGGCCGGTGTTGATACTCAAGAGTTTCAATAAAAGAACAAATATCATCACAAAAGTCTATACTATTTTCTTTAGAGAAGCAGTCTTTTAAATCAATATGGCGGCTACGATAAGTACATATTCCTATATCCTTCTGGAGTAGATTCTAGCCTTTGATTCAGGAAGTAAAAACTTCAGCTTCCTGTTTACACAGGTTTAAATCCCGAATCAGGTGATTCGGAAAGTATGGTTCTGATTAACATTTACGGCTTCATATGTAGGATCATTTTTTATTTTCATCTCAAGGATGTTCACTTTCGCTAGGTCAGAATCAGATTCATCGCTTAAGGTCATACCTGCATGCACTGGTAAAGAAAGGGAGGTAGCATTGCAAGTTCGGATACTCAACTGTATATTTTTTTTTTAGATGTGATTCCTTTTAGGTATGTTAAGCTTCATTTTGAAAAATAATGATTCCTTTAATATTTGTTTTAACAAAAATAACAATCATTTTAATAATCCTTCGGTTCTCTCCAAATCATGGGAATTACAAATTGTATTTCAATCTAACTACGCCAGTCTAACATAACAGGCTAATTCAAAAAACACAGCATATACTTGGGGCCCTGCTCAAAATCACCAACTTGGTGTCCAAAGTAAAGTTCATCAAACTTTTTTACAAGTGGCGTGAAACTTCGCATCTGAGAAGTCAGCTGACCACAAATGTAGCACAAATTATCAGCATGATTGACACACTTGCTTGGCACGATGAAAAAACAAAACACTACAACACAATATACACAATGCGCTTCTAAATTTATACATCACAAGGTTATATTAAAAGGTTTCTATGGCAGAAAGGAAGGCTACATTAAAAGGTTCCTATGAAGAAGTACAACAAAAAATTTTGTTTAGTACAACAATTTTGTACAGTATATGCATTTGGTTTGTTAAATTTAAAATAAATTTTAAATGTTTCCATTTGATTTCTATCGAAATTCCATTTAGTTTCCAGGAAAACATTTATTTTCCATTAAAAAATATAAATGTAGAAATTATCAATTACATCAAAGTTTATGTTTTTTTCATCACTCCATTACTTTATACGGCTTAGTAAGTTAGACATTAATTTGAATAAAATCTTTAGCTTTCCGGTTGTGTAGTAATACATCTATATTACTAATCTTATTTCCGGAAATTTGTTTTTAGCGTGGGAAAAATGTTTCCTTTATTCTCCGTTAGTTAATCATCAAATTCTTTCATACTCCACATTTATTCATTTTTATTACTGCTAACAATAAAAGATGGTTAATTATTACAAATGAACTAAATTAAAGGTATTTTAGAGAAAACCATTTTGAAAATTCGGCATTTAAGCACTGTCAGACTATTTCAATGAGGATAAGACCTAGATGATATTAAATACCATTTAATTGTGCATCAATGTAACGAGTGCGTTAATTAACGAGTTGCGGTGACTTTTCAGGCATATACCTAATTTAAATACAAAATTTCAGTTTCTCACAACTTTTCGTTTTTGTTCTAGGTTGTCACATACAGTTACACACATACACGCACAGATCATTTTCTGAGACTTGGTTATATGGACTTAGAAGAAATTGTAGCAATATCATGAATGTTCTATTAATTTATTTTCATTTTGAATGTTTCACTTATGAATTTTATTCAAACAAGTCTGGGGAATATACAAATAATGTTTTAGACGATGGACTAATGTTTAAAATAACAAACTCTCTCTCCGTTATGACGGAATAATGATTCGAAAAGTAGAGTAATAGTCATTGTTTGCATGATAATAAATTCAAATTAGAATTACTATCGTGAATATAATATTTGGCTTTTTTTTTTATCTTGATGTTGTTTTTAAATAGATATGAATATGGTGGTACACCGAAAACTACTCACAAGAAATAAAATAAAATCTAATGAATTGAGACTGTGTTTGGTAATCTACCTATATCAGTTGGAAATAAATTATAAAACAGTCTACCTACAGTTTCAACTTGGAGCACCTTAAAATGTGTATTTCCTTTGAAAACTCGAATTCGAAATTTTTCACAATTGTAATACTTCCTCTTACTATATATTTCATATTTTAGTAAGTGAAAGTACATAACAGAGAAAAGTAGAAATCATATAATTACAGAAGGTCGACATTTTCACTGCCAACTTATTAAACTACAACCGGCTTCAGATAGAATCAAACTGGAAGTTCCTACTAACAGATATCGGTTTTTCCAGTTTTAATATGTTCCAATTTTAAACACTGCAAAAACCAATAGAGCAATCAATAAATATGCTTCACTGAGGAGAGTAATAATTCTAGAGTTACATACGATTCGGGACTGGATCAGAACAACTTTCCGTCACCCTCGCACACATCGACTTCAGTAATACAAACGTTCATAAACCGTCCAGCACAATGTCGGACTATTGGGCGTGTCGGATTGGGGAGTGTCGGACTCAACTGTCGTTTAATAACATATTTTATAGAATCAATATTGTAAAGTTTAAATTAAAAATTAAAAACCAAATTTTTTTTTTCCATTCTACACTCAGGGTCGGGTGGAGTAATTGGATTTTGGCATTGCGTGATGGATTTTCGGACCGATAGAATTCCAGCCGCTAAGTTTCAAAAAATACACACAGGATTTTAAATTCACGGTTGTTCTACGTTCCATTTGGCTTGGAGTGGTGAGATCGGCGACCCTCTTTAGGCAATGTGGGATTTATAACTACATTGATGAAAGCTGATGAATAATTAATCCTGAATGACAAGAATAAAACAAAATATATAATTAGTTTTAGAACGGAATAAATAAGAGGGAATACGTTTCAATATATATAGCAGTTGAAGTGTCCACATAAGTCTCCTTTTAAAATACCTAAAAGGAAGGGAATTCAAAAGTAAATGAATGAAAGACTGGCACTGTAGAGGTTTATTATTTACCTGTCAAAGAATTACTATCCACAAACCTCAAAGTAAAAGTTAATTTTATACTTCAAACTGTTCTGTAAAGGTGCAAAACCCCATCAGTTAAGAGAAGAACAATGACTAAAGTTTCTCGAATATAATATTACTGCAATTATATAAATTTCACTTACTTACGGAAGTTTAATATTAATATACTATAATGCGTTTTGTGAAAAACAAAACATTCCCTCAAATATTTCTTAATTTTTATAAAATTGACATATTTATTCTTTTAAACCGACGTTTCAAAGTTTCTTTCGAGGTTTTTTTTTTTTTTTCTTAGTATTTCTTTAACAATACAACATTAACACTATACATATTTTTTAAATACTATTGTACATTTCTAAATAATCAATTCAAAAAATAAAAGTTTTTACCTCAAAATTTCTTTTTTTTTTGTCATACTTGTCGTTACAGTAGTACGACGTTTGTCGTTGGCAATAGTCTCTAAATAATAATTGTCTGTATTGTACATAAATAATTATTTCGTCTACAAGTCCAATTTTAACTATTTTTTTTTTAAATTTTACATAGAGATTGTTAACTTTGATCTGATATCGATGTCATCCTGAACTACATTAGAAATTAACCTTGTACTAATGCTTAATCTGTTTTCTATTTGTCCAATATATTTGTCTAGCTCTATTAGTTATTATCTAACTATTGATTTCAAATTTAGTTGGAACGATCTACTTTTCTTTTTTAAAACTGTAATATATTTGATTCATATCAACATTTTAATAATTTGATGCAAGCTCAACTCGGTTTGTGTCTTTATTTTTCCCCTTCCTCTCTCGGATATTCCAGCACCAACTCTTCAGAATCCAGATGGCACGGAAAAAGCTAAGAAAGCTTAAACGAAGTCCGTTAGTATTGACAACATGATTCTTTCTCTCGCGACCAACCGAAATTTCAAGTTATTCACTAATTGTAAACTATAATACATTTCAAATAATTTACTGTAGAATCTAACAAGAGATTGATTGATTATGGGATTTACAAAAATAAAATAATTATATATTATCAATATACAAATTAATTTATATAAAAAAATAAAATTAATAAAATATAAAAAAATTACATAAAATTATTAAGTAACTAATAATTTATATAATAATATATAATATATATATATATATATATATATATATATATATATATAGAGAGAGAGAGAGAGAGAGAGAGAGAGAGAGAGATTTTATATAATATATTTTCTTTTTACTTTATATAAAAGAAATATTGTATTTCTCAAGAGGAAACAGTGTAGATTTTGTTGGTAGATTTAATAATAAAAAAATAAAGCCGATCAACTGCATAACATAAGCTGATTGGTTCTTGTTTTTATCTGTACCTATATTACAGAAAAACGTTGGTTATCCTGGCTATTGATTGAGCGAAAAAGTATTACACAAATAACTTCTTGCATGATTCTCTTTGTTTTCCCAGATTACTTTTAAAATGGTCGGAATATTTCACGCTATTTAGGTTGTTATATAGTTTAAAAAATTCTATCTCCAAAAGATCCATTAAAAAAAAAATTAAACGTCTACTAAAACTCTTAAGATAAGTGGATGAACATTTCTAAGCGAAGAAAAAGTTAACAAGTTCAGCGACAGCTTGAGTTATTTAACTTTCAATTGAGAAAATGTTTCATAAAGTCTAATGAGGTACCCGAGAGCTTTAAAGTGACATACTATCACGCATTATGAACTTTCAAACTAAATTATATTTGATCATTCTCTGAGTGGGGTGAAGAGATCTCATCATGAAACCTAAAAAAAAACCAGAAGTGTTAATGCAGTTCTTTATACTATCTACAGCGTTAGTGTAGTTTAAAAGGGATTCTCTGAGTAGTTTATCTCGAGAATTACTTCTAAACTGGGTATCATTTATTCAAAAGAGTTTCTAGTGTTTTATACATAGCTCATCAAGTCCTTTGGTGTCTTAGTGTTCCATTCAACTTTATCAAAAGAAACTAACTCCTCATTAAAATTATACAATTTCTCTCCAGGACCTAACCTAGAGCAATTGCTTAGCTGCCTTTTTTGTTTTCCTAATAATTAATGAAATTATTATATTTCAAGAGTTATAAATCCAATGTAATTATTATTAATTTAAATGACAACGTAAAAAATATTATTTTTCTGTACAGAAGTAATGCGAATGAAATCCTGCGTTTTATGTATTCTCTCTTGAAAGATAATTATTGGTCTTTATCAGGATGGAAACTCTGGTTTATGAGATACTTCTTCCCCCATTCAAACAATTGGTAATTGACACTAATCACTTTGGTTGTTGAAGCAGATTGTTGACCACAATATTTTCCAAGATTACCGTATGATGAAAAATGAGAAACCCTCTACTGATAAAGACAACCATTCTCGGTCCAACATGTATGATTACTTCTAGGACAACACAAGGTAGCGCTTGAACGCGCTCGCAGGATGTTTGTAGTCTTCTCCTATCGTCCTTCAAGGAATCCACTCTCCAAATATCCTTCCGCGTTGGATTGTGACTAGGGATAAGTCCTAAAAAACCCCCAGCGAAATCTGCTTATTTAGTACTACGTCATTATTGTTATCACTATTTGTTTATTATAAGTCAGTGCTGGCAGTTTGTGTTTTTCCCCCTTAGACTTTTTTTACTAAAGGCGTTAATCATACTATTTAATCATAATATTTAAAAACTAAAAATTAGAATGATTAGAAATTTTTTTTTTTTGAAAACACCATAATTTTTTTTTTTTTTATTATTTTAGTTTTAATCGAATTTCCCAAACGTGCAGTGTATTAAGCTAATAAAAAGTTGTTCTTATTGGCGTGTATTGTTAGTGCGACCTCAGTCCTACGTTCTAGTGTCGAGACTGAATTAAAATATTCAATAAATAAACAATGGAAAACCAATAAATTTTGTTAATTATACGTTCATCTTCGATTTATCTTGTTTATGTTGTTTAAAGTATGCTTGTAATTATTAATTTGATCTAATCTTTCAACTAGTATAATTGATTTAAGTAATATTGAACTGAAGTATTATAAAAATGTATAAGCCGTAAGTGCATTTTTTAACATTTATACTCATTCAAAATTATAAGGAAAATTTTGTTATCCATTCATAAGTAATTTTTATAATTCTTCCTATCGATTCAATTTCAAATTTTCAAATCACAATTATTTATTCGGTTAGTAAAAATATCTCGCTCTCACTTTCTTTTTCAATAACGCTATAGTAAGACAAATTGCCGAGATTTTATTATTTGTTAAAACAGCGATCCGCGATGACCACAATATATAACGTATCTTATATAAGTGATAGAGAGTAGGAGTAATAGTAGGAATACCTGATCGGATTCCTTGTAGGACCGTGAGTGGATGAACACATCCAACTGTAGTCCAACAACGTAGTCCTATAAAGTTGGACCCTAAATTGGTTTAAAACTTAACCTATTCAATGGCATGTTGTGCTAATGATTTATATTACGCCTAATTTAAGTTACATTCCGTAATAGTGATGATTTGAAAAATATTCAGGATTGGTATGATATTCATGATAATTATTTTACTGTACGGAATACGTTGAAATCTCTATGAGGTCTATTTCTATTTTAAGTTGTTGAAGTGAGATGTACTACCTCAGCTATCCGCATAAATCTGATTTTGTGGCTTTCGATCTGTCATGATGATGCCTGATTAGACTAAAACGTTGACTGGCCATACATTTAATGATTTTCTAGAGACAAAAATCAAAGTTTCGGAATCCTCTAACTATTTCGGATTACAATCAGTTGTATCATTAAGTTGAGAACCTATTTACGCAAAATGATTAAGGCATTGTATTTTCAAGCCTTCTATAATGGAATACTGGGTTGTTTGGACAGCGTAATTGCTGTACATATATTATGTATTTTACTCAATACATTACGAAGTCTGAATATAGCATTATTAACTATATAACCAAACAGTCAGATCATTATGTGTTAACTCGGCAAGCTGTAAATGTCAATTATTGACTAGTACAGCTAAAGTTCATTCTTGTGCTAAAAGAATGAATTATAAAGAAAAATTATATATAAAAAGCATTTTAAGAACAGAAAAATAATTAACAACTACATAAATTAATATGAGCTAGGAAACGAAGTGTTTAATACAGTATCAAAAAAGGTAAATATAATAGAGAGAAACACTTTATTATTAAAATACTGCCCAGCTGTATTGGGTTGCAATACACATAGCATACTATAAACATCAAACTCACAATTTGTAAAACTTCTAAATATATATAATTAAAATATTCATAATAAAATTATATAGGTATTATTATCATTTTTGGCAGTTTTTCACATAATTTTCTTATAATCATTAACCCTCATAAACCCCTTCTTGTATTACATCAATATATAATTTATTAATAAATATAATTTTAAAAGTCTCAAATTTATACAGATGTACGCTGATAATAAGTAAAAAAATATTCGCATACTAGCATAAAATATAATTAAAACTTAGCATTTAATAAATATTTATAAATATATTATGTCGTAAATAAAATGTCGTAATAATTTAGCAACGCTTTTCTGATTTGTTTTTATTTAGCTTTCAAAGATTATTGATGTATTCTCAGACAGTGATAAATATTAATTTTAAATAGTACAGAAATACTGTACAGAAAGAAATAAAAACGACACGATGCAAGACTTATAAAAGCTAAAGATGTATTTTATTCAGGTCAATAAGTTATTTTTCTCCGAGCCATTGTCGAGGTAAGAATATATTTTAACAAAGCAATGCTGTATTTTATCCCTCTTACAATTCCATAAGCAACCTGTAAAATGTTTACTTTTGAAATTAAAATATTTTGAATTTATTCAGGGTTTACACTTGAGGTTTTTCTAAACTTGCGTAATCTTATTTATATCATTATTTAATCATTTTCCAATTAGCACTACTGAATGATTTGTCTCATCCTTTTAATTATGATTTTAGTACCTCTATCATCTTTTATATATTTTTTTTTACTTTCAGTTACCTATATATGAAATGTATACTAAGGCAAAGTATTACGATCATAAAAAAAAATTCGAATTTGAGTTTTCAACGGAAATACACTTATGATTCAAATAACCAAGTCTCGCAAAATGGTCTGTGCGTGTGTGTCTGTGTGTGTGATACCTAGTAATGAAAGGACGGTAAATAGATGTTGTGAGATGCGCGTATCAGATGTTTCTATTAATAATTCTAACAGGAAATACATGGAACAAGACTGAGAATCCGCCGCAAATTACGATGGGCTAATGGTGTAAAACAAGATTCGAGAAACCTGCTTGGTGTTCGAAGCTGAAGGACAGCTGCATTTAATCAAACGAACTTGCGAAAGTAACTTGAGGACGCCATAGAGATACCCATAAAATATAAATACTCAGTGATAAGATTTTTTTTTCTGTTGTATTCTTTTGTCTTAAATTTATACAAGTTCAACTTTAATTCATTCATTTAATTTAATTCAACACGTTCAACTGCTATCTTTATCTAAAAACATGAAATTTAGTTCAACCTCATGAATGGAACAGATTATTTTATAATTAAATGAGTCAACAAGTTAGCATTTTTCACAAGAACCAGCTGTATGGGTGGGGATATACAAAGCTGGTAATCAAAGAGTGAATAGAGGAACGGAGGATAAGCAAATTAAGAAAATAGTAAAGCATTGTGAATTAGAAAAGATACCTAGGAATTACTGAAAGTAGGATAAAGTTAACTTGACATATCAACAGGAGACATGAGAGCCTCCCAGAACTCCGGAAATGAATCTAACGAACGACTGGTTTGTGCAAGAAAGTACCTTTCCTCACTTACGCAGTTTTGTCTTGTATCGGGTCTACAATTACATTCAGTGGGACTGATGTCATCTGATAGTTAATAGAATGTATTTGTTGAATATTTATATTGTTGGATAGTCAATAGAATGTATTTGTTGAACATTTATATTGTTGGATAGTCAATAGAATGTATTTGTTGAATATTTATATTGTTGGATAGTCAATAGAATGTATTTGTTGAATATTTATATTGTTGGATAGTCAATAGAATGTATTTGTTGAATATTTATATTGTTGGATAGTCAATAGAATGTATTTTTATTTCATCAAAACGTAAATGATAGTGGTACAATTTATTATTTAACAAAATTGTCCGCTGTTTTTATCAGCCTTTACGTTTAAATCTCATTGTGATCTGAGTTTCATCAATGAGATCGTGGTGATTTTCATGCACAACAGTATTGTTGCATCATCAGCATAGGTTGCAGTCATAGACTCAGTATTATATGTAATAAATACTTCTATTCTAAGAGGAATGCGAGGTGAATAAATTAATGGTAAAGGAAGGCTGTTTGGTTCTAAGAGATTGGAAATACACCATGAGAAAGCAGAGTACAGCCGCATCAACTCGTAAAACGGACAAGGAAATAGACAGTATGACACTAAACAGAGGAGTGATACTGCGTATCCTGAGGCATGCTTCCCCCATGCTATTAGGGAGGATTTCATCCAAGCCTGTGATGACGACAAAAGAACAGGTTCGGCGTTAACCCAGAGGACGGGTCATCAAAGCCTATAGATATGTTTCATGAAGCGCTGAAGGTCCTTAGAAGGAGTGATACCTCTCGACCTCATCCTGCAAGAAGCTGGGGCCAAATTCTGGCTAAAGAGGGAAGGCTCGACAGGACTTTCGGAAAATCTTCGAATTAGGATTGCGAAATTTCCAAATCGACTGAAGGTAATATTAGGCAAGGACAGCATTGAGGAATGGAACCGATGGTGGATGACTACCCAGAGGATCAGTTCACTTCAATCAGAGGAACCCGAGAAGAATGGAGGCTAGAGATGCCTCTGGGAGACCACTGAGATAGAGAAGGAGCGAATGAGTGACCAATTAAAGAATTTAAAAAAAATGAACAATTGACTAGGCATGCACCTCGGAAATCTCGTATTGCTGAAGAAGGGAAGAAATAATAAATAAAAAAATAAAATATAAAATAAATAAATGAAACCAAAAGCCAGTATTACTCCTTGAGTCATTCCCTTCTACGTTTTCCAAATATTGAGATATTTTAAAGAATAACTTAAACCAAAATCCTCACAGTCAGGACTTTCAGAAAAGCGGTCTTTAAGGTTAAAACAGATAACAACAAGCATAGAGACATAGGGGTCTGGCGGTAGAGGAAATGTGTGGGACTTGATTCCAGTTTGCCGCTTCGGTAATAGGAATCAGGGGAACTAACGAGGAGCATGCCAAGCACGTATGCGCCGCCAGACAAAGCACAGCCAACGATTGTCTTCAATTGAATATTGATTCGTAAGCCTCCAATCTCTTAACGACACCCCGTCTTATCTAGTGAAGCGGGGTTTTACAAAAGGTTTTTCCAATTAGAAGAAAACACAAGATAAACTATTTATCTATAAACATCAAACAATTTCAACGCTGCAATTATTATAAAGCTAAAGGAACTGTGGTTATTAAAAAAAATACAAACATTAGTTTTCGTTTAATGTTTTCACCCCTTCTTTCACCTCCTCCTCTCCCCAAATAAACGTCAACTGTTTTGCAACAATATTTTGTTATTCGAAATAAATATCATCATCCGATAATATATATTACGAACAAAACAATCAAATAGTAGAATATTTTTTCCATAACCTAAAAATAAAATTTCGCACTTTGCTACCTTCTAAATTCAATAGCCCAGAGCAAGTGTCCTTTTGTCCCCTCCCACTAATTACTGCTACAGGTTTCCGTCTAATTCAGTTGAATAGATGAAAGAAAAAGAAAAATCGATGTTTTGAAACCATTCTTCTTTTCAAAATATTTAAATAAAAAGAATAATCTTGTACAGTCCCATATTTCGTAAAAATCTAAATTGTTTTCATTATAGAATCTAACCTTAAAAAATTATTTGAGCCAGGAGTTGAAAGATTATGATGCATTTTCACAAAAGTGCATTCAAGAATATTATCTCATGTTACTACTGAATAACGGATTGTACTTTGAATTCCAAGATTAATTTTGTGCATTATCAAGCCATCAGTTTAATTAATATGATTTCTTAATAAAGTCAGATCTATGTCAAAATCTGATATTTACCCTGCATGCCCTTTAATAGTTTAGTCAAGTGAATTGGTAAACGGCACGCCCTTGGAAAAGATCTTCCATGGTATTTATAATATCCCAATCTAGTGACCATAATTGAGGAAGGAGGTCTGTGGTCTCTGGCCTCTTTAGTTAATGTAACTAAGTAATTCAGTTTAATTGATCAATTCCCTTCTGGAACCGATACAAATAAAGAATATATTAAATAATTAAATTAAGTAAATGCGGTTTCTGGAATTCCCATCTGCCTTTTATAAGCTGGAAGATTTCATTAGGAAACTCCAAGACTAACAGCTGCCTTGCCCGAAAGATTTTTAGAAAACGATTCAGTACCTTAGCTTTAAATTAGGGAGACGAAAACGGCAACAAAGCATAAACCAAAGGTATGACCAGGCTTCTTTGCTCTGGTTCATCATTTTCTTAGGAAAATTAAATAATGCTCTTTTAATATTAGAGGAGTATGGCAGGATTCAATCCAAATGGTTGACGAAAAAGAGTAAACCAAATCTTATAAATTACAAACGAAGACCTTCACTATGACCTAAGTAATCTAAACATCGCAGAAATGGCTTGCATCATCTCTAGCTGTAACCGCAAGTCGATAAAACAAAATAAATCCGTTTTCACAAACATTTACCACAACCCTGAATTTACTTCCATAGACCATCTGGATATATCTTAAAGTAGCTATGTAAAAAGTTGAGCATTTGGCTGTAGAATTCAATACTATGAACCCATTTCTTGAAGGTACGTCTGTTAGTTGAAAATGTCCTATTTGGAGACATTATCAATAAACAAATCAGAGAGTTTGAGGCTATTGGAACCAAAGTGTTTGATCCTAAATATAATTTTATTTAAAATACCAATATAATAGGTAGTATTTATAATTACAAAAGTGACAATTGTAGCATATAAAGAAAAAGTAATTAATTAAATTTATAACAGAATTATGCATCATCCAGTTCAGATACAAAAGGCAAACTCGACATTTGATAACAAAAAAAAAAATCGCCCAAAGGTGTTCTAAGGCATTAATGACAAATAATAAATAAATTATGTAGAGGAATCCTAGATTGCTTTGACAGATATAAAAAAATTATTATTGACTTACTAATGAATTGAAGAATATATTTTCAATTAATAATAACATGACAAACTATGTGCATAATAATTATGCACAATTATACTATAAGATTGAATAACAGCTTAGCAATGTTCGATTTCCATGTGAAAAGAATAAAGTAGAGCTAAGTATGGATTTCAATTTATATGCAAATCGACAAGGAAATTAATATGCATAAGGGCATCCCCGATAACCCTTTCATCAATACGGAGCCTTTTTTTTTAAGTATAGAAACTAAGAAAATACTACATGAAAAGCACATAGAACTTGAAGAGAATATTTAAGTAAGAATTCCGGTCTCTTTGATTAATTTCCTCACTTCCTGTAGCTTATTTGCATCACTTAACAATGATGCCAATAAGCTACAGGAAGTGACCATGATCAAAATTGTTACAAGATGCTGATCCATCTTGTAACATTTGATTAAGATGACGCTATGTCATCAAATCGCCCTAAAACTACTAAGTACTTTCCTTAGTGTTTAAACAAACCTTTCTCCGACTTAAGTTTGAATTTAAACTATAATCAGCGACAGCGGACTAATACGCCCTTGCTCAGCCTGCGCTGGCTTCAATACCATTGTCAGGGTTTGGTTAACCCTTCAATGGTAAGTTTTGAGGGTGAAACACGAATGGTAAGGCTAGGCCAATCTGACAGAACAATTATTAATTTTCATTTTTGTGCTATTTAGTAGACTTTTGGAGAAATAAAACAAAACAATTCTATAACATTTATTAGTGAAATAATTGTAGTTCTTTAAAAAAATTACGCAGTAGGAAAATATAGATTGCAATTAACAGACACACGGGCCACGTCTTCGGTTTTTTTTTTCTTGTGCCGATTCTTTAGGAAGTACATTATTTGTATTTGTCAGCTTTAATATGGAAATTCGAAGTTCTCTTAGAAGGAATCAGGAGCAGAGGTCCGTGAATATTTCTATTGTGAATGTTGATCTGGCCAGATGGTTTCACAATTTTTTCTCAAACATAAATTTATGCCGATACCTAGTAGATCTAGAGTGATTATTATAATATAATTGATATAAAGTGACGATTATTCCTTATTCTACACCAAATAATTAACTGATATTGTCATAATAGTATATTGGCCCATCCTCCACCTATAACTTCAACTCTAAACTTCAAAACAAGTATATCTTCTGATTTCTCCTCTTGGCGGTGCGTTTCTCAAAAAAACTCTTCAGGAGTGGCAAATAAGTAGGATCGGTACCTCGTGAATCCAAAAAATATATATACAAATAAGCATTTGCTTATGTTTATGTTTACGCACTGCTGGAACTGCTAGCGTTTTTTCACATAAACCCAGAATTTGAATATGTTGTAAGTAATTTATAGTTTAAAAATACCGCTTGCCTAAATAATACCGCTTTATCGATAGCCGAAGTCTGGTGCCGGAAATCCTAGAGGTGCATGAGCACTTAAATAACACATTTGGCTCGAGTCAATCTAACCTCAGCCTTACGGTTTGAGGCTAAAAGGCGCAGTGAGCTCTTGGAATCCTATTCATCGAGAATAAAGAACATTTACCTAATTGAATCTGAATCGTCAAATACTTCACACATATACGAATTCCAGCTTAAGAGTAATACAAAATTTTCAGATAAAATTATTAAAACTAATCATTTTTAACTTCAACGGATTTTTCAATTAAAGCATGCGAGTTTTAAAAAATTGGTATATTTGGAATTTTTCGTTCATACCATTAATTTACAAAATTTATTGATTATTTATCTTGCTCCGATTATCTTATCAGTATTTTCTGGGAATCTTTGAAATTAGTCCAGCCAACAAAGAGTTTATCGAAGAAAAAATTATAAATGTTTTTTTTCTCACCGATTCTGGCCACCTCGTCAGCCGCCGCACTGTGGCACCTGGTATAGTCATATCGCGCTCAAAACCTTATTTTTGGATTTTGTTATTTTGGAAAAATAATCGTATTTAAAGGAACTAGAGGTTCGTCTTGGTCTCAGTGATGTTTGATCTTCTTAAAAACAGTTATATTTTTTAGTGTGTGAATAAATCACCTTAATTAAAAATGTCCGGTTCGAAAGCATTTTCATTGTCCTTAGAATCTATTAATGCATTTTTATGAATTCATAAGGTGGGAACGAAATTTATAAATTTAAGTTTATATTTTAAAAAATGTTTTTTTTTCAATTTAAAAATTTGTGAAACACTTAAGCAAAATTGAAAAAAAATATTTTTTAAGGATGTAAACTTTAAGTTCATAAATTTCTTCCCCGCCTTATGAATTCATGAAAATGCATAATAAATTACAGTATTTTATTTTATTAACTGAAAAGGTTCAAACATAGGCTGAGACCAATACAAAAACATTGAATTATGTGAAAACTGTAAACAATCAAAGGTTATTTATATGTCGGGTTCGATCTTAGATCTAGTTCCTTAAAATATGATTATTTTTTTCAAAATAACAATAATTCAAAAATAAGGTTTTGACTGCACAATGCCGGGGGTGCTACTGTGTCCCGACTTCAAACGACGAAAACAAAAAAAAAAAAAATGTTGGAATTTTGTCACTTTTTCGCTTATAACTAGAAAACTAATTATTTTCGGAGATGAAAATTAAACAAAATTAAAGTAGATAAAATTTCCTAAAAATGCGTATATTACATTTAATTCACGGCCAACCTGCGACGGCGCTGCAACGCGCTAAAAAAAAGGCCACTTCTAACTGTATTGTGGTATCAGTATCAGCGTCATATGCCTGAAATTAATTATTTTTCAGATATCTGGTATGCCTAAATCACATTAATGGAATTAAAGAACGTCAGTGAGGTACGTGGTGTGCGGGCCCTCAAGTTTATAGAAAGCGGCGTCTCTAGCGGACCCTGTAGCAATAACAATATACGTATTGTAAGAAATTGTGTCTACTTTAATTTTGTATAAAATGTATATCTTCAAAAAATGGTTAATTTTTTAATGAGCGGACAGCTAAAAAAGTTTTTTGTTGTTTTCATTCTAATTTCGTTGTGAAGCCTGGTAAGGTGGCAAACTTTAAATTCGGATTCAGCACCCCCAAAATCATGTAAAATCGGCGAGAAAAAAACATCTATAATTTTTTCCTAAAAAGATCGTTTCTGAACCTCCAATTACTGGAATACATGTGTAAGTGCAAATTGACCAAACTGTGGTAAGTGTTAATGTGAATGTTAGTGTTAATAAGAAATATTCGAGCTGAAATTTGAGCAGTGTTGCACTTAACAAATTAGAAAAAGTCGGTTTCGAAGATAAGAATTTAGATACCTCTTCCCACTTTCGTGCATAGCATTTTTTACACTAGATTAACAGCATAAATGCGTTTAAACCATTTTCAGAAAAAAAAAAAAAAATCACTTACCATTGGAATTGTGCAATTCCATTGATAACATAAATTTAATTGAATAAAAATATTTTTGGGATCTAATGAAACTATTGACTTAATTAGTTTTAAAACACTAAGGCAGTTTGTTGACCATTAAAACATCGAATTAGAATCAGCTTACCTCACATCTGTCAAATAACAGAGATATTTAGTGTATTGGTAAGTAAGGACCAGTAGCACTTAAGGATTTAAAAAAAATATCGATATATGGATCTTTTCGTTCGACACATTTTTTTTTGATATGTCGCAATATCGATATAAAAGTTTTAGTTTAAAAATAAAAACAATATTTGAAAGAAAAAGGAAAACGAATATAAAATAAAAAAATCTGCAAGGAGGGCTTGTTCGTAAAACAAAGAAACAAAAATTTGTGATGTGGTGTGTTCGTATTACTATCTATAGTGGATGTATTCTAGGAATGGGATAAACATTGATATTTACATCGATATCGGAGAACAACAATGATATTTTGATATTGATTGCATACAAATATCGTTAATATTTTTATAAAATTATAAATAAAATTCAGAACGGACAGGAGGAAGATTAGGTGATGGCCTGTTTCTTGATATTTAAATCAAGATAATGAGCATAATAAAAACAATATAATAAATCATTATATCAACAATATCAATTGGGCAGAGATTACTCTATATTACAGATTACTCTCACGGACAGAGATTACTCTCTATATACTATATTAATCTAGTAATATAATATTAATATAGTAATATATCGGCACAGAAATATCAATATTTCAAAATATCGTTAATTCTTTTATCAAATTTAAAAATATTAAGGAATTGGAAGATAACCTGCTTCTTATTTAAATCCTGCTGTAGATAAGCACAGTAATAAAAACAATATATTAAAGATATCGACAGAGATATCGATTTTATAATAGAAATATCTTAATGATATCGGCATAGAAATGTTGATATTATAAAACTTTATCATAAATATATGAGCACAGAAGCATCGATATTACAAAAACAATAACTTAATTATATCGACACAGAAATATTCATCTAAATTATATCGGTTCAGAAAAATCGATATTATACCAAATCTCAATTGCATTGTCTCAAAAATATCGGCATTATTATCAACGTTGAATTTGTTGCGTTACTGTAGACGCTATTTTGAACATATTCCGTGGCTCGGATCGTTAGAACTTTTAGGGAGATGTATGTTTTAATGCCTTCTAAAATATATGTGATTTTCAGCTTTCCCTCTATTTTTTCAAACCCCTAAGTTGAATTTCACTGGGGTGAAGTAGAGCTTGTCATAGTGGGACTGTCCTGTCTTATGGATCTCTCGGGCAGAGGAAGGAAGAGAGCATACACTCACCACACAGTCTTACTCCCGTGTCACTGTTGTTAATTAAGTCTATGCTATGTGCCTGTCGCAAAGTAACATCATGTTCCTCATTTTCGAGATCTTCTTTTATTTTAATCTTCTCAGAATTATATAAATATTTATTAAGTATTAGCAGAAGTAATTTTTTTTTTATAGGAGCGATATTGTGTCAAATTCAAACTTATCGAATGAAATCGTATTATTGAAACAAATCGCAGATTAAATGTCCTTTCAGAAGGAAATAAAGGAAATTGATTTGAATGATTCTCCTTCAAGCCAAGCCCAATCTGTTTGTTGGACCGTTGCCAATACGTACGGCTGCAGCACAGAACTTCTCGACTTTCAAAATGATCCTAATTAAAGAAGCAAAGTTCTGATATTCCTCTCAATTCCCTCAGTGATTCATCTGCTAACTCAATAGCGATCCGCCGGTAGCTAACTTGCCTCCAGCCTGCCAATCGTTGATAAATTTAAGTTAGGCTTGAACGTTCTAAATGCCTTGTTTAAGTAAGTAGTGAAGTAATGAAGGATGCGGGCAATCCTTGAGCTCCGTCACTAAGCCATGTCTCGGGAGCCTTAGCAACTTATTCCGATAGAGGCTCATTAGTCTTAAACAAACTGTGGATCCTTCAAATCCCTTATAAAGTTTCACCCCTTCCCAATTTGTGATATAATGCAATAACTATTACTCCCGGATTTAGTTAATTAATATCCCAGGTTTAAATATCATTTCTTGCGTCGCTGATTAATAGTCCATTTAGTAAAACACTAAATAGGGATGAAGAACTTGGTAACAGTTCACGAGGAGAAATTCTGTTGGGCCAATTAGCTCCATTAGCAGAGTTGAGAATTTAATAAATGAGATTGGTTCAAGCTCTGACCAACGAAATGGAACCTCCGGCCTAATTTAATGCCCATTGGTCGGAAGGACATTGAGTAAAGACTTAGCTGGGCTAATTGACACCAGTATTACAATTACAAATAAGGTTGTTTCTGAAGTTGCGAACTTCAAGTCAAGTGATCTGAAGATAACATCATTCGACTGTTTGGATTAGAGGAAAAATACTTTCAGATACAACGAAATTAAGAAAAATAAAAAATAAAATAAGACTAATTTGTTTGTTATTTATTTTAAGAGCGAAAGACTGCTGCAGGTTATCATTGCACTCATAACTACAATGAACGATTCAATTTATTGGCCATTTATGAACAATTATATATATAAACAGATAATTGATTAAATAGAGGAAATGATATATCACAAAAATGTTAATTCCATGCTGTGTGAGGGGGATTTAATATAGTAGCCCAAGGCACTACAGTGCTGCCTAGGCACACCACATTTCTCTATTATCCTTTTGTACCGAAGACACTCCTAAAAGATATGAACCACAGCAATAGTTACTCTACAGAACCGACACTGAGATGGTTATCTTTTTGTTATTAAATTAATAGGAGTCAAATGCCCAATTCTGAGGCGTGTTATACAATAAAAACATCCTCTCTTCTGCATAGTATAGAGGATTTTATAGGTCCAGCAACTCACAGTTGGTTTGATGATTTTAAAATTATTATTTTCAAATGCAGTCTAATCTCGTTGCCACTCAACATCCTTGTGTATGCATTTGATGAAACAGATGGGACCTTATTTTTTCGAATGAATGGACCTCTGCAGGAGCTCTGTCTACTTCCTCGTTTCCAGAGATCCTACAATGACAAGAAACCCAGAAAAATAGTTATTCTCAAAGGCATTCTCAAATTTTTTCGTGATGAAATGAATTTCTTGAACAACAGGATTATCTGAATAAAATTCGAAAAGAGCTTTGAGAGTACTCAGAGAGTCAGAAAAAACTATTATTCCTGAATAATAGGTTTTTCTGACTCTCTGAGTAATAGTAATAACCCTGGTTCCATTGATGACCAGGCCAGTTGAAGTGCTTTTATAATCGCCATCAGTTCAGCTGTGAAAACACTTGACTAATTTTATTACCATTTGAAAAAAGCCATTAAAATACTTCATGAAAAACAATAAAAAATTAAGAAGTATCTTAGAAAATCCCATCGAATTGTTAATCAATCAGTCGATTCACAAAATGATTGGTCCATAGCACGGTGATATTCACTTAACACCTCATAAAATCTAGTACTTGAAGACTGCCGATGTCCGTTGGAGGCAAAGTGTTAGAAGAAATGAATTATTAAAGTGGGCATGTTCCTCGAATAGGGACGCTATTAAACGCTGGTCCAAGGAAGTATTTGATAAGGAAGGATGACAAAATAAAAAACCCTTAAAACACACTTTGGAATTAAAACGGAAGATATGGAAATACAAATATGGCTGGAGCGGTGCACCCAGAAAAGTGTAACCTTAAATAAAGAAGAGCACTCTGGAATCACAAGAAAGCAGTTGATAAAACCACCAGCACATCAAGAGGGAGGCTGCTGCTGCTTCTCAACACTGCCAGCAGATCTAACAGTCCCCCAAAGCATAGAAAAAATATATTTTATAAATTGTATTCATCGTAGTTTAAAAATAACCTAATTGTGTCGTATCACTACGACATGCGTTAGAAATTAAGTTCTTTCTTATTATTTATATATTATTCATGTCCTACCAGCATTTAACACTTTTAATAAATTAATGGTTAATGTAATATTGTTCCTTTCCTTTCCAATGTTTGTCTCAAGTAAGCAGTCATTATTAGTTTTAATATAACCTAAAAAAAGTGTTGTAGACTATTTTCTGTAACAACCCATATCGAATCATGGATATGTTTAGATCACCACATACTTATATTATGTTACAATTTCTTAGAGAGTCTTTGTTTATTATGAAAATGAAGTGAACTCTTAAAAACAGAAGTTTTCGGTTAAAAAGATACCCAACAAAATCACAGCTCAATTTAGAATCAGAAGAAGTGGTGAGTCTATGACATTGAAAACTAATAAATGTGGTTAGTTGATCATCTCTTAGGTTAGTATGCGCTATAACACTATAGCGCATACTAACACTATAACACCCAAGAATGCATTGCTACCCAGAAGGGAAGAAATATAGTTTTAAGTCATTTAAATCTAAATTCTTTAAAAAATGACAGGCTCCTTGACTACTGCCTTATTGGCGCCACTGATCCACCTCAACGACAACTAAGTTAGCAGTCAATGGTAGCAGCTTAACGAAATAACACTAAAAATAAAACAACTCTAGCCCACCTGCAATAGCCCATATATGGTCGGTTTGATGGTAAAAGTGATAAACTGCATTTTAAGATAAAATAAAAATTTTGCAGCTATATACTAGTGACTGAACCAAATTTACGCTTCATTATTGACAAAATTGTGAACTTATTAACAATTATTAGTTAATTATTGACAAACTTGTGAAATTATCAACTATTATTAGTTAATTATTGATAACTTCACATTTATTTTTTAAATAATGAAGTGTAAATTTAGTTCGGGCACAGGTAAATAGCAACAACTTTTCATTTTCACGAAAATACAGTTTTTAAAAGGTCACTTTTACCTCCAAACCGGCGAAATACGATCAATTATTAAATTAAATTGTTTAAAAAGTAAAATAAAATATTTATTTATATATCAGAAAAACGAATTTAAACACACTATTTTAAAATTGATTTTTTTTTTATTTGTCATTAAAACTCATTTTCAACAACGTTTTATGGGTTTGTTGCCCATCTTCAAGTTGAGGTATCTAAAAAATATCTTAATATTGCTTTACAATTTTTTTTTATTTTTTCAACAATATATAATCAATATATGATCAATATATAAAAATAAAGGATGTAAATTAAGATAATTAATATTAATTTTAATTTAAAAATTTCTTAGCCAATTCTCACATATTCATTTTTTAAATATTTATTTAAAAAAAAAAAAAGCGATGGGCAGATAGCAAAACTAAAATAAATATTGTAATGGTTGGAAAAATAACAAACTTTGTAATGAAATATTAACATATTTTTTATAAATCACAGCTTGAAAATGGGCAATAGATCCAGAAACTTTGTTGGAAATGAGTTTTAATGAAGAATACAGAAAATTCAATTTTAAAAAGGGGTGTTTAAATTTGTTTTCCTGAAATGTAATAAATGATATAACATAGAGAACACTATTGAATCCATATAAAAAACATCTTACTGAGTTAAATAGAACTTTGTTTAATGCAGTTAAAAAAAAATGTTATTTTTTGAACTAGGCAATAATAATACAGTGTACAATTTTCAAACAGAATTGTTTGTTGTTTTTAAAAATTTAAATAAATTAATTAAAATATAAAATAAATTAGAAAAAAATAGCTAAAAATAAATGTTCATTGGAGTGGATAAGTAGTTCAGAGACCAATGTCTGATATATTTATATGTAAATTAGTTTTTCTGAAACAGATCAGGTGATCATTAATAAATGGTAAAAAGAACGAACTCGCTGACGTCAGCCATATATTTTATGCCAATTATGTTGAATAAAAATAATATTCTGAGCAATAAAATGTCTCCCGTTACTGGCAAGTAATTCAGCTGTGTGAAAAAATATTGAATAATATACAGTAAGTGATGACTTATATAGGCAAGTTGATTAGCAAATGATTTATATCTTCGGAGATTAAACTTGAACACTGGTTCTGAGAGTTAATAGCAATTAATGGTATTGGTTATAGGCAAAGAAAAATAATGTAATCATATGTAATAAAACAAAAGCATCGAAATAATAAAAATAATTAATAATAATAATAATTAAAATTCAAAATATAACAAAAGATCCTAATAACTCTGCAATAATATATTTTCAAATAGATTTCTTTGGTATTTAAAAAAAAAAAAATAAAGTAATTTAAATATAAAATAAATGATTATTTGAGTTGTCAAGTTGTTTAGAGAACAACGTTTGATATGTTTATATGTAAGTCAGTGTTTGTAGAACTCATCTGAAGTTCATTATAAAAAATTAATTCCTATACCGTAAATGTGACTAATAAATGAAATCACATTAAATTTGTTGTGCTTGAATTAAAATTGTCTTCTTCACAAGTTATTAAAATAAGTAAAAGTATTAAAATAAAAAAAGTAATTAAAAGTCCCAATAACTTTGTAATAACATCTTACAGAACTTTTCGAATATAATTCTTTGGTATTTTGAAATCTTTAATAATGAAATTAAAATATAAAATAAACTTTTAAAAGTCAAATGATTATTGGAATTGACAAGTAATTCAGAGATTTTTGATACGTTTATATGTAAATTAGTGTTTCTAAAACAGATCAGAAGTTCATTAATAAAAAAATATTTTCTGTAGCATAGGTGCCTGTGACTATTAAATGTAATAAAATTAAATATTTTTTGCTTGAATGAAAATTGTCTTTTTCAATAGATATCTGTGTAAACTGTCGCAGCATTTTTAAAATTTTAAAGAAGAGAAAAAAGGAGTTTCAGATAGCACTGTATTGCTTGGCATGGATCGTGATTAATCTGTATAACTCAAATACTGCATATTTTATGCTCTTTTAGCATATTTACGATACTCTCATTCGAAACATATAGTCAGAATAATGCAAATACGATAGTGAACTCAAAATCGTTAAAATTGGACAGTTTACCCTGTTCTACAGATATATAAGAGATAAATAGAATTTATAACAGTTTTTAAGTACTTGTAATTACCTTGAAATCGACAATATTGCTATTTTGTATGACGGTGTTTTTATAACTTTTTAACGTTATTTTACTTCGTAAAAAATTAATAAAGGTACTAAAAACAAATAACTATTTCCGTGATATTATTATACAATATAACAAGAGTTGACAATTAAGTTAAGAAATAGTTATAATTTATACAAGCTTTATATCATAAATAACATTATACAAGCTTAGAAAAATAATTATTGTTTTAAGCTTAAATTCAGGCGGCAGTTGTATTATATATATCCAAATGAATTTACTTTTGATCGAGTTCTTTAAGAATGATTGTTTAACAGGAGTTAATAAATTAAAATTAAAATATAAAGATACTAAATAAATGAAGAATCCTCTTAGCCGAATCAAACCAAAGACAAAGTACTGAGGAACATAAGGTTTAGCACTCCTGAGACACAACTTCTAAATGAGAAGTTGGTGTAAGTAGAGTTAAGTCTTCCGTTAATGTAATAGACTGTATTTTGTTCCTTGTAAAGTTGTTGTCCCAACTCATTATTTTAAGTGGACGATATTCAACCAAATATTTAATTTTTTAATATTGTTTTTACCGATTAGAAATATTGAGGGAGGGTTCGTGGATTTTAAAAATCTAATCAATTAAGGAATTCCATTTATTTCTTTAATTCATGCGAAATTAACAGTTAAACAATTTCGGAATTAATTTTATTAATTTTTATGTTTCAGATATTGCTACTTCAAAACGAATATGTAATAAATAAGCCGATTATAGTCTTATTTATGCAGATTGTAGTTCCAAGCTAGGGCCTAGACACGAAAACCAAATTCTCGTACAACGATATAATTATGATATTGCTTTTACAATTTAGATATTTCTCTGCTGATATCGTTAAGATATTGTTTTTATGACATCGATATTTCTGTGCCGATATAATTAAGGATATTGCTTTTACAATTTAGATATTTCTCTGCTGATATCATTAAAATATCCTTTTTATAATATCGATATTTCTGTGCCGATGTAATGCCAGGAAGCTCAACATTTTCTAAGATTCTTTGTTTGTTTAACCCGCCGTCGTTGCAATATTTTATATTTTTTTCTTCATGGTTTTCTAAACATACATTTTAATAACGATATATCGAGAAAAACCGATTTTTTTTAAAATATCAAAATTATTTCAACAGCCATACTTTAAGTTTATCCAATTTTTTTGGATGGCTGTGGCAGCCTTAGCCTGAGCGTCCACTGGAACCGTTTTCATCCAAAATTTCAGCCGACCTATTATAAAACAAGTATACTTAATGAAAATTATATTCAATAATTATAACGCAATATTTTCAATTGCATTTACAAGTTCTCCAATATATTTTCTTTTGCAACATAATATCAATAATAATTGAAATGCATTTATTTATAATGCATTTATATTGAAATGCTATTATAAATAAATAAATATATTTATATGGGCTCGTCCGAAAACAAATATATTTATTTATTTATTATTTTATTATAGAATTTCAATATAATTTTATAATTCAAATTATTATACAACTATTAATTATTATTGAAATAATATCGCAATAGAAAATATAGTAGAGAACTTTTAGATGCAACTGAAAAATATACTTAGTTAAAATATATAATTTTAACTAAGTATATTTTTCTAAAATTAGGCGGTAGAATGAATCTTTACCTAAACTAATTATTAAAAGATTTCTACACCTTCCTTTTCAGACAAAAGCGACAAACATGAAATATTCGTGATGTGAAAGTTTATTTGAAGATAAAAAAAAAAACATTTCCTTTAGGTGCTAATTTTCATATCATAATTAAATGAACTTGCAAATCAATGGTAGACGAAGGCATTTCAAACCTATGGTATAGATAGTGTATTTCCAATTATATGCACCCAAAAAAATAAAAGAAACAAAAAAGTTCAGGTGTGTAATTAAGAGCTTCGTTATCTTAATTGCAATTTAGTCTCTCAACTGTCAATTTTTAAAAATATTATATACAGTATCATAAAGATGAAATAATATATGATTAATTATAATTAGTACTAATAAATATTAATAAGCTATAATAATGTTAAAAATTTTAACTTAAAATCTCTTTATTAACTTGCCTCGGGCTATACTTATAAAAAAAAAGGAACTCAAAAGGTAACTAACTAGTCCAGACCCAACACAGAAAATATATTCATTTTTTGAAATAAATTTCCAATGGATTTTCTCCAGGTGATAATTAGGAGAAAAATAGTAGAAACAAATTTTATATGTTTTAGATAAAATCGATATGTAGTAAACTGGTAAAAAAAAATCATGAACGCGCCGAAAAATATTTCTTTTTTTCACGTTTAAGATACGATCAATTTTTTTTTTTTTTGTAAAAATAAAAATAGTGTGTAACAGCGTTTAAAGAGACGGAAAAATGAGTTTCAAACAACTGAAATCGGTCAACAACTTTTCGCAAAAAAAAAAATTAAAAAGCGCGAAATATGACCATTTTTGGAAATTTTATTACAAAGCTTTCAAATGTCGCAGAAACTTATTTTGGAGCTTAAATTATAGATTTTGTCAGTGCCTATCTGCAATAAAAAAATTTTGCACAAAAAATAATAACTTTTCTCGGAAATTGAGAAAATGTAAAAGCAGGTGGTTTTGAAAAAGATTTACACTTTGTCTCATTGAACGGCTAAACACGGCCGGAAAATCCCACCACGGTGGGATTGGACCGTTTTTGGTCGGGTCCGGCCGGTAGGGCGCGCTCCAACTCTTTCGCTATATTTGGGATCGTTCGGCCAGCCACGGCTCAAAGGTGATTCGATCGAAAACGGTTTCAGTGGATGCGCGGCCTCAAGAAGGTTGTAACTATTTAACGACAGACCACCAATTGATATTGGGCCTATTGATCTATTTTTTTGATAAATAAAATCAAATCAAATTTACATTCATGTATATGTGTATAGTCATGCATATTATGTATTAAAGATGTATAGATAAACGAAAAATTACAAAATTGCACTTTACTGCATATTCAGCCAAATTAATCTAAGGTTAAAACAATAATAGTAATATATAATAAATTTCTTTTAACCAAGGTTGGCAGCTTTGCTGGAAAGGCCAAAGGTTGGAGAACTTAGGAAAACCTAGAATTATGTTTTGTGTCTAATGTAAGTTATTGTTTTGTAGATATTAGTTATGTAAGTATCTTT
The DNA here is from genome assembly GCA_948150685.1 of Rhaphigaster nebulosa. Lineage (NCBI taxonomy): Eukaryota > Metazoa > Arthropoda > Insecta > Hemiptera > Pentatomidae > Rhaphigaster > Rhaphigaster nebulosa. The sequence goes on from OX411306.1 coordinate 187,841,461, forward strand.
TTTCAGTATTATAATTTTCTCAATTGGTTTGTGTATAAATTTTTCTATTTGCTGTTCAGAGTCCTATTGGTTTCCTATTTCTTTCTTTTCTTCTATTTCTTGTATACATATTGTATATTTTGTTAATATTGTATATATTCTTTGTAAATTGACTCGCATGGAAACAATTCTTTCTTTTGCTGCTTTATTATTCTCAAACCAGCCCTTTCACCTGAGCTAGAAGAGCTTAATGCACGTTTAATTTTTATGACCAATTATGGTATATATTATTTTTATTTACCACACTAAATCTCTTAAGTGTATCATTAAAAAAAAAACAATTAAGAAAATAGGGTTATGGTAGCAAGGCGCTAACCCGATTGTGAAATTATATTTCATTTATTTCCCAATTTAAATGATTAAATTTTTGGCCGTAATACCTTAACAAGTGAGTACTGTGAGTATTACGATTAGCCTAGAGATTGGAGATTGGAGACCATACCATCTCCCAAAAGTACGATAAAGGCAAAAATCAGAAATAAACTAGGACTGTGGTGGATTTGTTTTATTTATTATTATTTTTATGAAAAATAAATCATATTGCTGTTATTTTCTTATCTCATCAGTGGAATCAATTTCATTTCCTAATTTCTGGGTACATCACGAACTCAACGATAGTTATTGATTTCATCCGTCTCGAGTTATTCTGACCTTATGTCAATATATATAATCCTTCTAAATTTCTTGGGATGTATCGGTCACTTGAGAAGTAAGAAAACTGCAAAGTCCGGTATTTGAAAAGATAATTAAAACATTATTTTATTAATAAAAAAATAGCATAATATCTCAAAATACGAGGGACAATAATTTATTAGCAAAATAATCTGTTGCATAATTTCTTGAAAGCTGTAATTAACTTGGAATAATATTTTATTCAGTCATTATATAATTGGAGGAACAATAATAACTTATATTTAATAGCTTCAACTCAACTTACTTTATGTTGACTTGGATGAGACAATATCTTAATTTATTAGAAAAATAATCTGTTACATAAAGTTTGTTCAATCAAATATTCTAATATAATATTTGATCAGAAACTAAATTAAAACAGCCTCACTGACAAACTTCAACTAATTAAATTTTAATTAAAATTAAATGGACTGAGACGTGACTTAAATTTGAGACTTTAAGTAAAGTGTAAAAGGTAGCGTTATATTCGTTGAGTTATATTAGAAGCACGTTATTGCAGGAGGAGGGGGGAGAGGAGGAGGAAATATACAGCAATGTACACAAAAACTCACTCCGAAGTACTCAAACACTATAAATACGGACTTATTCAAATAAACGGATTTAGAATTCCCTCAACATTTCACAGAATGGTCACAACCTGCAAACAATACTTAATTTTTATCTAATTCAACTGACTCGATTTTCCCCTTGAAGTACATTTTAATATTGGCAACTATACAGTTTGATCAATATTAGAGAGTTGTAAAATTTGTGTTTATGCACAACTGATTTATTTTGATTTATTTCCGAAAGACAAAACGAGAAAATAAGGTATGCTATTCTAGGGCAGACAAGGAAATGAAGCTAACATTAATTAACAGCAGGTTGAAATTGGAGTGTCAAATTCACGAAGTGAGGACAACCACGTAGTCATGCCTATCCCCAAATATTCAGCTACCGCATTGGTAAATGCAGAAGAGAAACCTGTCCTGCGAGGATTGGTGAACTGTCATATGCGAAAGCAGCTCAGAGGTGCAACATTTTGAAACCCTTAACAGTTGCCCATATAATTACCAACCAAAACTTTAGTCAAATTTGAAATTCCTCTACTCAAAGTTGGGTTCAACCTAAAAGTTCAGAAATTAATATTTTATTTATTAGTTTATATTAGCAACAATCATATTTTTCAGGTGGACACGGAACAGTACCTCGGACTCATGCTTCATTTTGAATTGGGGTCCACAAGAAAAAATGAAAAGAAATATTCTAAGCATACGAACTCAAATCTATTTCTTTTCCAACATTTCAAACCGAGAATTAGACAGAAACTAAATGCATCGACAAAACTTACATAAACTCATGTGGACATACGTTATAAGTATCATGGTATATCATAGTATATAGGTATCGTTTAGCATAAAGACCTACAAAAACTAAAATATTTTCAATTCAAAATATAAAGCTTCAGAACCTTCTTGGTAAGTAACAGAAAAGTAACAAAACTCAGCACACATACCGACCAACACATACGGACTCTCCCTTTATTAACTATTCCAACATACCAACATAGTAATAAGATATATTGCTACAGCTGATATTCAAATCAATAAGGAGCTGGGTGAGATTGATCATTTTCCGAAACAAGATCAGTTTTAAATGTTATAAACAAATCGAGCAAAACTATGGATGTCTAAAAATATTAGACGAAACTTGAATGTCTTTAAGAAAATAGCAAATTAAATAACATAATATTTGCAGCATCTGTGAATTGTGGGTTTAGTGCAATTTTGTGGATTTCGACTTATGTGTCTCAAAACCTATTTTCGTTCTCTCTCTGTATAAAGGGCCAAATGATATAATAATATCGGTGTGGAAAACTATTAATGGCCTTATAGCCCTTGTTTACTATTTATTTTGAAGACATTAATAATTACTTAATATGAAAAAAATAATGTTTAAAGAAAAAGTGAAGACCGTGAGTATTTTTATGACTAGCCCAATAAAATACTATAAATATGTGGTAAATAGAAGAGAAAAAAATGACCCTACTTGTTGATGTAATGAACAGAAACTAGATTGGAAAAGAAAACTCTAATAAAATAAAAATTGAAACAACTTTAAATACTAATTAATACTTTTTTTTTTTAACTGGGACTTTGAGAATCATCCACTCAGGTGTTTAATGAGTTTTAGAAAGTGGTGCGGCTTCTTGTTGCAAATTTGATTATATAAAAAAAAAAAAAAATTAACACACTGTATTTATCTTTCATTTATAATCTAAGAAAGCTGATATAGACATTTCAGACGTTTCTGACTTCTATAAGAGAAACTCAGAATATAAAAAAAGGTGCAAAATCTGGAGTAAATTGGTACTGGCTCTTTGTGGGTACTAATCTTATACATATAAGGATTTGGAAATAGCATCATTTGAAGAAAATACAGTGATACGAAAAGAATACTTGCAGCGTAACAACAAACTATGAGTACAGATTTACACACAACACCATCTGCAGAATATTCATGCTAGCTTCCTGTAGCCCTAAAAGCGTTGCTTTATCACATGTAATATAAAAAAAGAATATTATGAAATTCCTCCGAATAGAATAGAGGCATATAAGAGAGGCGGTAGGAGGCCAATATATATGTAAAGAGAAACGAGGGCTGGGGCCATGTCTATGTAAGAGAAAGCTGGAGCATAGCTATGTTTATATTCCTCGAGGAAATATCTGGTTACCTTGCCCCGGGTCGACTGTAACCACTCCTCTCCCGATTACCATAGAACAGCAGCTCTGTCCTAACCAAAAGGATGGCTCCCGCAACATTTCAGGACGAGGATTTACAGAAGCCTTCAAATAAAGGATTCGGAAAAGGAAGGAAATTCACAATATCATAAATAAGATTACCTAATTTAAGATGATGTAATCTCAATTATAAGCGAAAATATCGTTGGGTTCACGGTAAACTAGCGAATCTGTAAAAATTCAACTTTTCAGGATAGCCAAAAAACAGTTTCTTACTTTTAGTGTAATTCGGCTATCTTTATGATTTTTCAGAGATATAATTTTATATGATTTTTTGTTGAGGAATCCATTGGTAATAGTCGTAATAATTTCAGGTTTTTCAATCGCCTGGAAATGCTGATTCGTTAGTTTACAATTAAGGAGCTTTCTTCAGAAATATAGCAATTTAGAGTCGCAAAGTAACGAATCTGCCATTTTCGATAGTTTAACACAACATAAGTTTTAATTTTGTCAATTTGTCAAATCTAATGAAATATTTATTTGGTACTTTTTTAATGACAGCATTTTTATTCTTTCTCAATTTTGACTAGATCTACTGAAATAAATCTACTTCTGTGGATCAGGAAGTGATTTGGCCATCACGCTCAACCGCCAGATTTTTCTCCCAATTATAGAGGCTGGGTGATCCCCAGGAGGATTTCCCGATCCCACAGGGTCGATCCACGTCTGATAACAGAATAAATAATTACCTGCCACAGCCGGCCTCGAACCCGGGACCGGGAGCATAGGATTGCAGTGCCTTACCATTGCGGTACTCCGCTCCTTTGAAATGCAATAAAAAACAGAATTTAAAATATCAAAGATCATTTTAAGTATATAATATTTTAAAAAAATTGTATTTATAACGTAAAAGAATAAGAGCATTTTTTAATTTTTTTTCAGGGAGAATTAGAGTTAAAAACTGTTTAGCTGGCTTTTATCTAGTTTTCCTAAATCCGGTTATTACTTAATATTGGTTAGTTGAAAATTTAAATGAACCTCTTTATGCAACAACCTAGTAACTAACATAAAAACAAAACCAATTTATTTTTAAACTTTTATGAAGCGTTGGTTACTAGTAGTTTCAATATCGTAGAAAAATAACGGATCTATCCCTCATTTCTTTGGAGTGATCCAGGTTTGTTTACAATTTTATTAGATAGCAGGCTCACGAATACACCATATTCAATAGTTTTCCAGGAATCACCATGCAATTCCATAGTTTTCCATGCAATTCGTCCGATTTGTGTAATGGTAAATTAACGAATGTGGCAGATTCGTAACATTATCAAATGCCAATTGATAAAATCTTTACAGATCAGTAGTAGCAAACTAACGAATATACCAGATTCGCTACTTGTATCATTCAATAGTAAAATTGAAAATAAAACAAATAACAAATTATCTAATCTTCTGATTCGCTACTTTACCAAAATCGTGATTATAAAAAAATTATATTCGCAAAAATGAAATTTTTTATTTAACTAGGAAGGACTAAAGATTTAATCGTGAAAATTTTACAGTGTGTAAAACACATAAAATTCAGCCTTTCGTGCCAAATATCTCAAAAACCGGATTTTTTCCGATTCATTAGTTTACTGTACAGACGACGATATGAAGTATGGATATGTTGCTTACAACACATTTACAGTCCTTTTTACATTTCAATTCCTAACATCCGAACAATTATACAATATCAGATAATATATAAATTATGGAATGAATGAATTCTTGACGAGTATATAATAAGGTGAGTTTATGTGGCGGAAGGTTGGGCGAAAATACCAATTGTTTGAAATGAAATGAATAAAAAATACTCTAGGACACATCATCACTTGTTTAACAATAATGCTCGAAATGCATTCAGGAACTTTTCAACCAAAATAAAAGAAGAAGGAATTCAAATTAAATAAGCATAAGCATATTCATTACCAGTTGACATCCGCATGATGGTATAGAAGGTATTGATAAATTATTTGCCACTTCTATAAATTTGTTTAATTGAAAACTAGTTTCGAATGTTATACATTCATCCTCAGATCTAAAAACACAAAAAAAATTCAAAAATAAGCAATTCAAAATATATTTTGGTGTTATTATACATATTAAATTACATGTAATGCAAATCAGTATTATAAAAGATTTATGAATTATGAATTTAATTAGGACAAGAAATCAAATACTTAATTAAATTCATAATTCATAAATCTTTTATAATACTGATTTGCATTACATGTAATTTAATATGTATAATAAAACCAAAATATATTTTGAATTGCTTATTTTTGAATGTTTTGTGTGTTTTCAGAATTGAGGATTAATGTATAACATTTGAAACAAGTTTTCAATAAAAAAAATTTATAGAAGTGGAAAATAATTTATCAATCCCTAATTATATTCATTACTATTTATATGAAAGGAGAGGAAATAGAGGTAAAAAGAAGGAACAAAATGTCTTTGAGGTGACAGGACTGTTGAGAGGGGACGAATTCCAAAAGACTCGGTAGCAGATTAAATAGGTAGACAAGTATCATATCCGAAGGGAAAGCTGCATACGAGTTAAAAAGTCGATAAATGTTCCCTCCTTCGACATAAAGAAGTTTAAAATAGAAAATTGACTGTGTAACGCATGCCCACTTGCATTGCAATATTATACAAAATGCATTCAAAGAAATTATTATTGCTTTCAATCAAAATAAACTAAAACTTAGTTTATTTAATAAAGGGACAATAAATTTATGATATACGAGGCGATTAAGCGTCACATTGGCCAGATCACCTCCTTTTGTAACCTTTGTGAAGAAATAGAACTTCCTCATCATGTACTTAATCTGAAGACCCTTCATGGTTATATTACTACAGGTTTTATTAATTTATACAATATTTTCGAAAATAAAGAAAATCTGCGAGTTCAAAAGAACCGATTTCAGATCATTGTTTCAACAATATGTGGAGAGGAAAAGAAGAGAGTTAGAATGTTACTTAAGGTGGTAACATAATCGATGTTGAGAAGGCGGGAATTCCAATATTGTGAGAAACAGATGGGGTTGAATTATCATTCTCTCGCAGCCATTCTGGTTTAACAGAGAGGTGTAGGTCAGAAGTTTGTCATGGCAGTTCTGGATTTTACAGATAACTTGAAAAAGCAAAGATAAACGGCGGAGATTGTGTGAAAATAGGAGGCATGGTTTGCAGAACGAAGAGTAGAGTCCACTTCAATTATAAATTCAAGGCTGGGTCCAATATTACCACATAAATCCCTCTTACTTTTTCGAAACGCAAACTGCCATTTTATTACAAATTTATTTTTCAGTTCATGCGTTGATTTTGTTATTTAATCTATAAATAGTCAATAATCTGGTTGTACTCATAATTTCTTTATTTTCTACATCTACCTTTTATCTTTAGGTAGCCATTAACCGTAGCCATTCCCGACTCGAGATACGTTTCATTTTTCCAACCGTCTGTCCTTATTTGCACTCCTGGTAAAGAGTCTAGAGTGTTTCTCGAGTTCATAACCAATTCCTGCCGTATCCATTAATTTCTAAATCCGTTTCGTTGTTGTTCTGCAGGCACGTTACACAGGTATCTCATATCAGTGTCCATGATCCAACTAATATGTCTAGTAGTATTTACACTTCTAATGTTAAGGTGAATCGAAATTCTGAAGCCATAGAGGTAACTTAATATTGAAAAGTACCACTGGCCACGAACGAAAGGTAACCCCGAAGCAAGTTGTGAAACAAACGCCGAGAGCCATTAAAGCTAAAGTGGAGGTAGGAGGGAAGGCGGCTGGAGGAAGTTACTCCCACAAACTGGTCACAAGTGACGGTCCGGTGGGCATCACCCAACTCGCAGTCTCCCGGTTTCCTCTCTTATTACAAGTGCACGCCTCATTGGGGCAACAAATTAGGGGTCCATCCTAGAGAGAAGGGGGGAGGAAGAGGGATGACGTGGCGAATCGTTTCTTAGTACTAACAATTACTTTAAAGTTCCATCTCAACCGAAGTTTAATTAGCAGCCAAGAAGTTATAAAATATATTCCCAACACATACTGTAGGTATTGAATGGGTGAGTCTTTCATTTTTTTCATGAAAACAAGAATGAAAAAAAAAGAAAAGAATCTTCAGAACTTCCCTTTAGCCCCATCGCTCCATTCACCTTCTAGATTTAACTTTTACCTTACAATAGCTAACCACAATCCTTATCTCTTCAATATAAGCAGGCTATAAGTTTACAATATACCTTTTTAGACCGAGTAGACTATCCAAGATTTATGAAGTCTTCTATGTAATATGATAAATTTAAATGGACCAAGTGCTAACAGTTCGATTTAAAAATTATTTTTGCGTTACATAGACATCAAGGAAGGCATTAGACTTTATAACATCAGGCTATAACCCCAGGAACGGAGCAGTAACCATAAATAAATTGCTAAGATAAAAACATCCAAATTGCTCACGTTTCTTTGTCATGACAACTTCATCTGTCTATATTTATACTATTATTTAAAGCTGATGAGTTTCTGTGCATTAAAGTGCTAATTTCAAGAATTATTTTAGCGTTAAGAAGATATATATGTATATATATATACATATATAAATTTTGTAGTATAAAGCGTATAAAAATAGGTAGATTTTCACACACACACACACCTATTTTTACTGGCATTTTTTAACGTTTTATACTACTAAATTTTCATACTTTTATTGTTGTAATCCTGTTTTTTTACTTAGCCCTGATGAAGGCTTTGGCCGAAACTTTGCCACAGAATAAATAAATAAGTCCACTTATTAGTGTGCTTTTCTTCATTGAACGCATTCGCCGATCAACTTCTCTTTAAATTAAACTGTTTAATAAGTGTGGAATTATCGTGAATATTTGAAGCAATATGTATAACCAAAAACATAAAAAATACTGTCAACTTATAATATACTATAAACTTATTACACTGTATACTGTATAAACTTATAATACTGCATATATTATTATACTATAAACTTATATAAAAAATATCAATAGTCATTATGCGGCTATTATTAATAAATTAAGTATTTGACATAAATTATTATTTTTATAATTAATAATATGAAATAAGACAAACAAATATGTAGATTAGGCGAAATAAGATAGATAAGGAATAGGATTAGGCTGTCTATAATGTCATGGTGAAAATTTAAATCATTTTGTTCCTTATGAAGTTTTTGATATTAACTAGATGAAAAATTGACAAAATATAAATGTATATGGATAACAAAATAACTGTAAAAGGAATATGCTATTTTATATACGTACATATATTAAATATATGTATTGTAGAGCCTATGAAGATAAAATACAATTGCCAGGTTAGAATTTTATATTGCGATTTAATGTATGTTGTAGTTGAGTGCAATATTTTTAATTTTATTTATATAGATATTATTGAATTTTTAGTTATTGGACCCTGAGGAAGTGGTAATAGCCACGAAACGTTGGTCCTGATGTGAGATTGACTAATACAAATTTTAAGGAAGACATATAGTTCACATTAAACCTGATAATCTAAATAATAATTTTCCAAAATAGGTTTCAATTATTAAATGTGAAAATGTTATTTTGTATATTAAGTGGGAGGATAAGGGAAAACAAAGTATGAAAACTTGAAACTTATTTAAGTGTTACTTTATGGCTCTTTCTAAAAATTTATTATTATTTTAACAATATTACTTGAAAATATCTGCCGCAAACGGGGCTTGACAACATATTATAGTTTATTATTTAAAACGTTATTTTGTATTTTAGGGGTCCATCCAAATTTCATACTATAATGCGAAATAATAAATACATACAGTTATAATTCATTGTGATATGGCATACTTATTCCTTGTTTCGACTGAATTGATACAGTAGCGTCAGTGCAGCAAAATCAGTTAGAGTATTTCCAGGTAAACATTACTTCAAAGGCTTTGAAGTTATAAACTATTCCCTTTCCAGGATTTCCTGTATATACACCTGAATTATATGAAGGAAATGGTAATTGCTTGAGGCTGTAGTAATTGAATGAGGCAACCGAGTGCTGGTGTGTAACGCCTAGTACATTTTCCTTTCCTCGAACCCCTATTGAATTTCACCAATACAAATTTCTCTGTATCATTACAAAAATTGATGCCTACTTTTGTATATCTGACTCGACTTCAGAACCTGTTCTCAATCCATTACTTAGTACGTAAACATAGATCTTAAATTATCCATGTCTTAACAGCTTTCCGAATAAATTATTGTAATATTAATTACTTCTAACTATAAATATTAATAATTTAGGTTTAGTTACATTTTTAACAAATGTAATTACCTAAGGATATATTTAGTTGTTCTTTAGTAATGTATAGGTATTTCTCATTTTCAATTTAATCTGTGCATTTCCAATTTCGTACTTATTTGTAATGCTTAATTCTTATTCCTTGTTTAATATTATTATTCTTATATCTTATTTCATATATTATTTATTTTATTATATTTTTTATCTTATTCTGTAGCACATTAATTAAACAATATTATCACTTTAAATTTTTAATCACTTCTTCAAATTAATCAAGTATATTTCTGTATATTTTTTATAAGCTGTCATTTATATTTATTTCTCTTTCGATTTCAAGTTTAAAGTACCTTATTAACTGTCGCAGTATGCAAACTAATTAAAATTGTAAACAAATTACTATATTTTATTTTTGTAATTTATATGTTATCTCATGACAGAGATGTTAAATGTTGTCATCTGGTTGGACAGAATTGTAAATTGTTTTTATTGAACAAACTCAATTTTCAATAGGCGTCACCAATAAAAAAATAGTGAAAAAGAATATACTTAGCATATTTATTTTGTATACGTATCTACAGATTTTTTCCGATCTTGATAATTTTTCCCGTTTGACCTTCATAAAAAAGGATTATTACGTTACGTATTTCCTACCGTCCTCCTGTGGAATTTGATTACTAATTGATGAAATTTAGTACTCTAGAAGTTCATAATAAGAAGACAAATTAATGTCTCCATCTGATTCCGAATCATGACATATAACCAACACACAACAATTTACATTTACGCATGAATGCTTGCAATCTTGATGTTCAAATTATGAGCAAAATTATTGTCTACATTTGATTTCTTATAATCTCGCCAATTATCTCCCACTCTAATTAAGGGAATAGCACTTCATAAAGGCTGGGTGTGCCGCAGGAGGGTTTCCCGACCCCGAGGCTAATATGACAGAATTAATAAAATATCTACCATAGCCAAGCTTGGACCCAGGCGCGAAATTTAGGAATCCAGTGCCTTATTGATAGAACTATCCCACTCTTTAAAAAGAAAAAAATCACAAACATTTTGTTTAAATATATATTTTATTTAATTAAATATGTACTTTCAAAAAAAATTCGTCACCTGTTTTCGTTGTACGTACCATGAAGTCGGTCCTTGATCGAAGAATATCGAAAAAATAAAACATGGTATCAATGATGCTTAAACAAACTATCCAAGAATCAAGTCACGCCGAACATAGTTAAAGTGTATAAACTAGTCGATTCATTTATAATTAATCTATAAATTGATCATAGAAAAATCGATAGTAAAAACGTCAATACTGATGACCGATTTTTTTCTAATAAAAAAACTCTTTTTCTACCTCTGCAAAATTCTAAATGTCATCTAGAAAGCAATATAGTGCATTTTTTATTGGTACACTTTTTACGAGTATTCAAAATTGTCATAAACCACAACAATGATAGTTTTTATTTTAACTTAAAATACGGACAATTCCTCCGAGGCCATCAAAATGAAATAGGGCGCGCAATCGTTTTTTTTCCAATAATAACAAGATCTATTAATATTTCGTAGCGCACAACCACCACCTGTATGGTGTACAGGATCCTGTTTACGGAAACAAACTGAAACATGTGGAAATTTCAATGATAGAATATTAGCAATGTACATAATCAGTTTGTCTGTTCATAAATGCAAGAGAGAATATGTAATTTATACAGTAAATATTGTAGACTAGAAAGTATTACATATTAATATTTAGGAATGTATGAAGAGAAAATTAGGTCAAAGGCGACCTGGCCGAAAGGGAAAGGATTTGCTCCCTAAAAGGCCGGGAGTGAAGCTCTAAATTTTTTAACAGTTGGGTCCAGCTTTTAAGTAAGCCTAGTACTTACTTTACCACGTAACATTTCCGGCAACGAATTAAGTAATGTGGGGGAGGGGTACACCCCATAAAATTGGAAAATTATAAAAATTGGTAATAAGGAATGCGGCAAGTAAGTTAAAGTTTAATTAAGAGCTATAGAAAAATATGGACGATCTTTTGTATTTGCAAAAATTAGAAAATAATTTAGTTTTGAAGATGGAGATGGACTAACGAAATGTTTAAAATGATATATTAGCTAATGCTTAATAAAATATACGAAGTAGGTTCGGTTGCCATAATTTTGATCAGTTTGAATGGACTTCCCATTAAACTGGATCTTCATACAGCATTTAAAGGCAGTGTTTAAAAGCTTTTGTAAATTTCTGATGATAGTGTGCTGGAAAAACTAATATTTTAATATTAGAACGGTTTCAAGTAAAATAAAGAATTAAGAAATATTCTGATTAACAATAGATTGATTATAACTAAGATTAGGATTTTTATGTGGTAAAAAATCCAAAATATATACATAGATATCTGGTTATTGTATCAAATATATTTAAAAATATATGTAAAAAATTTGAAATATGAAAAAAAATATTATAAAAGAAGCATAAAATATTATATATATATATATATATATATATATATATATATATATATATATATATATGTATGTAATAAATTTGAAATATGAAAAAAATATTATAAAAGAAGCATAAAATACTATATATATATATATATATATATATATATATATATATATATATATATATATATATATATATGTAACTACTTTATAAAATGTAAAATAGATTAAAAACACATTACAACAACGAAAAACATTGTTAAAATTAAGGAACAAAATAGGTAACAAATGAATATAACAAAAAACTTCAAATTACTCAAGTATTCAGTATTCACCAAATTCAGGTGAAATTGACAAAAATTTGGTATTTTTGGATTTTCGAAGAGAAATTTCCGCCGGTTTTCTCTCAGAATCGCTAAATGATTTTTCAACGTGGACTGAGGTGATGGGATCAAATTTAAATGAGGGAATTTTCTTGGCATCTAATTCGGTGGGTCCTCCTGCCTGGTATTTGTTTTAGTCCTCGAGAACATCCGCTGTACTCTACATTATGTCCTAGTCCTGTTTTAGTCCTCGAGAACATCCGCTGTACTCTACATTATGTCTAGTCCTGTTTTAGTCCTCGAGAACATCCGCTGTACTCTACATTATGTCTAGTCCTGTTTTAGTCCTCGAGAACATCCGCTGTACTCTACATTATGTCTAATCCTGTTTTAGTCCCCGAGAACATCCGCTGTACTCTACATTATGTCTAGTCCTGTTTTAGTCCTCGAGAACATCCGCTGTACTCTACATTACGTCTAGTCCTGTTTTAGTCCTCGAGAACATCCGCTGTACTCTACATTATGTTTAGTCCTGTTTTTTTGTGTCATCTTCAATCTTTTTTTTATTATACTACATATCACTTCCGGGTAGATCACGTAGTCTCTCGTTTACCACGTTCAAATTTTCATTATATTTGGTCTCTAATTTTGTGATTGTCAAGGACAAGAAAAACGAATTTGCACTTAATTTACTTACTTAGTTAGCCTTATCTTTTTTTAGAGCTGATGAATTAAATAACAGGCAGGCCTTTTCAAAACAGGCATAACCGGCAGAATACAGCCTCGATACAAAGTCCTTTATCTTTTCAAAGTTGTTACAATAGTATTTCGTCGTCTCAATCCAGGTACCCCATCTTGTTATGACTGGTTCGTTGACATCAGCTACATACGTGGCCAAGTCAACCGTCGCAATGTGGTAATAGTCGTAAAGCCACTATTGATAGCAACACGAACACACCACACCACTATATAGTCTACTTTCGACAAACTTTTTTTGGTTCTTTGATTGTCAATATCGGTTATCGATTCTCAAATTTCAATATGTATGTAATTTAGTTTAAAGTATGTGAAAAATGTAAAATATTTAAAAATATGCAAAACTAAAAGTGTTCTATTTTACTTCGAATTGCTTGAAACGGATTTTGGTCGAGAAGAATCGTAAAAATTTTGCTTTGGTAAAAATATGGAAAACATAAAAATCCTAACTCTAATTATAACATTTGCTCCATGGTAGAGATCTTATTTCTCTACCAACAGGTTACTAAATAGATGTACTATATTTTTATGTGTCCAGATGCTACTGAATGTAAATAACTATAGTTGTGCTGAGCCCATAATGTATTAAAATCTGATACAAACCTGTGATGTATACGAGGACCTAGCATTGTCGCGAGAAAAAGAGAGGAAAATAAGCGTTAAACAAAAAATACATATTTTAAATAAATTGAATGTAAATAACTTTTCAATTTATTTAAATATGTTCACATCACTTTCATAGGTATTATATAGGTACCTATATATTTTTTTTAACGTAAATAAATGTTATTAATATCAAGAATTTTTTATTTATTGTTTAGATTATCTCTTGTTTGGAATTGCCACATTATACCGGATAAACGGGGTTCAACAACCATTATGAATCTTCCGTAAAGTTTTCATTTGTATTAATTTTCAGTAATATCTAAAGAATGAATTTATATGAATTCAAAAATTATTTAATACAAAAAAAAATGTTATGCACCAATTTCGTTCTATAAACCTACCCTTAAACCGGATCTTTGCATTTAATTTAATGATGCATATCCTTGGATATATATGGATCTGCGTATAGTTTCAACGTATCTAGACGAAATATTATATTGAAACTTATTTATTTTTTTTTAAATAAAAAATATAAATAAACAATCTTCATAACTAAATATTTCTGTTATACCGGAACAAGTGAGAAACGACGATATTACTTAGGATTTTAATAACGGCAAATTTATTAATTGCATTAAAAAAAAGGATTTTTTATTAATTTGTATTTTTAGCTTTAAGAGAGGCGGTAATTCACTGCTCCAGAAAAAAACTTATTTCTTACGTAATTAATATATTAGAAAAAGTTATTCATACTTTAAATCACCTCCAAAACTATACATACAGACAATAATAGAAAAAACAAATTAAAAAGTTATAAGAAACTTTTCCATAGCAACATTTAATTCAGTCCTAAAATGTCTACCACAAAACAGGAAACAGAATACCAAAACTTTAAGGCGTGTTTTGAAAGCAACATTAGCCGAGTTGAAATATGTTCGGACAACTTCCAACTGCATTATCTTCCCCATTGTACTATAGACTGCTGGTCATTTCAAACTTAGTTATAGCTGTTGTATTTTCGTTAGCAAAAAATACTTTACTTACTGTTTTTACGTTACAAATAATCGATGAGGAAATCTACATACTGACTATAATACTTCAACAACCACATTAATTTTATTTTACAACTATAAAATCATTTCTTGGCAATTTCTATTAAAAATAAAATTAAATAACAAAAACGTATGTCAATTCTTTAGCATTTACTTATTCATTTTAATGAGCTTGGGATACAATGTAATTAAACGAAAAAAAGTAAAAGAAATCCTGCTGAGAATTCAAAATAATAATTATGAGGTTTCCAATTAGTTATTAAACTTCTAAAAACAGTTTTCAGATCTTGTCCCAACTTTCCACCTCGCTTGTAATTGAAGATTTAACGCCAGCTAACGTTTAACTTGGAGTGACTATGATTATTTTTTATAGATTTAATTTTTTTATCAACATATTCGGGTTTTTATCAGCCCATTTTTTTTACAAACTAACACATACTGTTTAATTACCAATTGAACAGATTATAAATAAAGAACAAATCACGAGTTAAAATAATATAGTTTTAACAAACAACATAGATATTGAAAATTCATTTTTTAAATAATTTGATAGTTCTATCTTTCTATGATATGTCGTTTTTAACTAGCACGGGGAGTGCAAGGTGTGTCCGTCGCCGAATTTGATCAAAATTTTTTGGGTGATTCAACATTGAAAAAAAGTTGGCCCATCCTTCCGTTTCATCCAATGGTCCTAATGAGCTGAGAAAAAAAACACCCTGAAAATGCTTTATTTTATATCTCGTGTTTGGATAATGATATCGACATGATTTTTTCAGCCAAACATTTGTTTTTTATATCATATTAAAGGAAAAATATAAAAATTAAAAAATAATTGATTTTTGGTCAAATAAATTAGAAATGTGTTTAAATTATTAAGTAAACTAGCCTCATAGGTTTTTTCACACCAAAAATGATTGCAGACTTGGATTCAGCACATCAATAAACCTAAATGTTGAAAAATCATCGAAAAAATTTTTTTTTCAGTACCGAATGTCCTCAAAATTTTTATTCACAAAATTACTTTTGGATTTGAAGCTCTGTGTCTCCTCTTCAGTTTACCCAATATCGGCGTTCTTGGACTTGTTAAAAAGATGGGAGATTCTTCTTTACATACATATAAAAAACTAATGCATTATCTTAGATGGTCTGGGTAAGCAAAGGTGATTACCATATAAAAAAAAATTGAAGTTTTTTACGGATAACGTTGATTCTAAAACGCGTAGGAACATCATTGTTAAAGGACCTTCACCGATGCTCCAGATTTGGTGTGAATTATTCAAAGAGTTCCTGATTTATGAGCGATTATTTAAATCTATAAACAAATTTGAAGAGCATAATTTTTAGGCCAAACATTTGTATTTTTAGATTCACTCGAAAATTTTAATATAGGGGTTTTCCAAAGTGCTAAAACCAAATCTGACACCAGTTTTGAATAAAAAAACTCTGTAATATACTTCACTCCGTAAAGAATACCGCTATCATTACATACAAGTCAATACACCCTTCAGATCGCTCTAAAATTCAATTATTTCGTTTTAAAAAATGTTATCACTAAAATTTACTATTTCTTTATCAGGATTATTACATTAATTATAACTCTTCTATAAATATTATCGTATACAAAAAAATAAGAAAATGTAATATTAAATACCCTAGGGATATCCGAGCAAGACTGGGTTCGTAACAATGTACATATAAAAACATTATTTGTGATCAAGAAATAGTAAATATAACCGCTATAAACGCTATAAAAAAACCGCTATAAACATTATCGTAGTAAAAAAATATATGTTTACCTTATTATAACGCTGATCTACATTGCAAATAACTCAATAGACCTGCCAGAACGCTCCAAAATTTAATTACTCTATTTAAAAAATTTGGTCTGTCTGATATTTAATATTACTTTTTATTATTTTTTTGTCTATGATAATATTTATAGCAGTGTTATAAAAGTGTAATATTTACTATGTCTTGATCAAAAATATTGTTTTTATATTTTATATACATAGATAAGGACCTTTTAGACCGTATTTACGTGCAATATAAAAACATTATTCCTGATTCAGAAATAGTAAATTTTAGTGATCCAATTTTTAAAACGAAATAATTGAATTTTAGAGTAACCTGAAGGATGTATTGACTTGTTATATAATTATAACGGTATTCTTTATGGAGTGAAGTATATTAACAACATTATTTTATTCAAAACTGGTGTCAGATTTGGTTTTAGCACTTAGAAAAACACCTATATTAAAATTTTCGAGCGAATCTAAAAAAAATCTAAGATTTATTGAAATTTTCTCAATCCAAATCTGCAATCATTTTTGGTGTGAATCTATGAGGCTAGTTTACATAATAATTTAAGCACATTTTTGACCAAAAATCAATTCTTTTTTTAATTTTTATATTTTTCCTTTAATATGATCTAAAAAAACAAATGCTTAGCTGAAAAAATCATGTCGATATCATTCTCCAAACACGAGATATAAAATAAAGCATTTTCAGCATGTTTTATTTTATTTTTCTCAGCTCCTATGGCCCATTGTATGAAACGGAAGGATAAGGGCCAACTTTTTTTCAGTGTAGAATCACTGATTATAACCTCGGTTAATAATTGAAAATATAAATCACCTGACACGAAGAATATCAACGAGCCCGCCTGAATGGAATAGAGGGTCAGCAACCGCCGCCACTCAACACTATACACTGGATGGAATCCCATGACACACCCCGTCCATCACTTTCTTAAATCGATTTTTGTCTTGTATTTTTCATTTGTTTAGGAATCGATACCTTTCTTCCATATTTACATTCCTCGAGGGAATAAACCAGGTGATCACACACCGAAACCCCCTTTCAAAAATGTTTATACTACCCAGCTATCTATAGAGTAAAACATTATTGAGACGGCATTTAAAGATTGCTTTTAAAAATAGGTATTGGTATTAAGCTTCCTATGATATATAATTGAAGTACAATTTTAGGCTTTTTATGCAATAAAGAAACAGTAGGTTTGAACAATAATTATTTTTATAAACAATCCTTCCAGTGTTACTATAAAGGGATATAAAAGTGAAAAATTCTAACAGTTTGATGGCCAAATCCTGTATACATCAATTGTGGAGTGTACGATAGCACAGAAAACAGTTGAAAGTTACGTAATTATAATTGAATAAATTCCTGTATACAGGAATCGGATACTTTGAATTGCCGAGAAATTAAGGCTTACCTTCTCCAGTGAAAAAAAATAATACGTTTATTAGTTTACGGATTAATAATGATTAATGTATGTCATATTGTCGATATATAAAACATGGATTAGTCTTTATTAATCCGTAAACTATGTTATGTTGCTCATAAAAATATATATTAGCAATACATCATGGATTACAAATATATATATATATATATATATATATATATATATATATATATATATATATATAAATATATCATATATTTATATATACATACACACTTGTATACTTAAAACGCAATCCTTAAAATGAGAAAAAAAAAAAAAAAGAGAGAACATTCAGAGGTTGTAACAAAAGCTAACTACGAGTACCTACAATACATTTAGCTATATATTGTTTAATCGAATATCCATCGTTCTGAGTAAAAGTTTTTAATTTAGATGTCAGAAAATGAAGGTATACTTTCTTTAAAGTTAGATACATAATTATTGGCGTTAGACGATGGTTTCCGTAATTATAACCGGTTATAAAATGTATATAAATTCATGGTACATACATCTTATCATTAAATATATGAAGATAAATAATTATAGGCAGATATGAAACTGGCAGCCATTAAAATTATATTGCAGCACAAGAAATCTAGAAGAAATAGTTAATTTGAGTCAAATATTAAACAAGGAATGGAAATTTTATTGGAATATTTATCATCCATCATCTCATTTACTAAAACTAGTTGTGTTGATACAATTAATATAAAAATATACTGTATAAAAATCAAACTGGAAAAATTACAAGCTTACCTAGCAGAAGATAAAAGTGATAATAGTTTATTTTTCGTAAGGCAATGCTACTTAAACACAATCTTAAAACAAAAACATGAAGATAACTTCTTAAGTCACAATATACCACAATAAAATCAAGAATATCCAATAGTAACCACCGTGTTTAAGAAAATATTGAACATACAGACCGAAACCGATATCTACAACTCACTGTAAAAAAAAATCCGCTTCTCACATCGATTGCAATATCGATTAATTTGCTTAAAAGCTAATATTTCACTTAGATCTTTTAAGCTAAATACGCATTTACGATATTTTTAATAATTAAAACTATTTAAAAATTAAGTTTGAATTGTTATAACGTATTAAATATAATTTATAAGATGCTTTTCTTATCTTACTTTTTTGGTTGTTAAACAGTTGGCGGTTTATTCGAATTCAAAGTTTCCTCCCTTTTAATAATAAGTTGAAATGCGTAATGCATTATTTAAACTATAAATTATTTTGAACATTACTAACTAAGTAGTAATATTATCTTAGCAATATACTATGTCATAATAGTATTATTATCTATTCCTAATAATATAGTTTTTAGATAAATATTCTTCCTGAAATAAAGTTTCAAAGTTGTAGTCTATTTGTTTTGTTTCCCAAAATACATTTTTCGAATTATTATAAATCCATTTTTTTATTTGAGAATAGGTAGATTGAAAAAATTAATGCAATAAACGCATTTTTATGAATATTTTCTATAATGAGCATAATCAGGCTGCATTTTGAGAAATATTCAATAATCTCTAGTTTTATGAGAGAATATACTAATTAATAAGCCATGAAGAATTTAATTTGCAGTCATAATAATCAAAGGAGTGCTACAAAATGTAATAGGAAATTTCATCAAGGTAAAAAAACAGCAGCATAATAATGAACTTTCAGGATATATTTTTTTTTTTTACATCTTATGGTAATAAATGTTATAATTATCTAACAAGTATTGTAAAATGCAACCTTTTCACCAACACAGAAACCTCCTCTATTCCTCAAAATTATTGTAAATAAATTTTGGGTCAATTCAAGACACTCTTCAAATCGTCATGATCGGGAGGTTATTTTTTCATCAGACTCCTGTAACCCCAATAATCCATCCTGAAATATAAAATTAAAATAATATATAAATCAGGCGATTAGGAAACAACCATTTGTAGAGCCAGAAGTGCTCATAGGCTACCTATCTCTGTAGATCTAACTGTGTGTTTAATATTTGTTCCCCTAAAATTATACCTTTCATTCTTGATGTGCATTATACACGAGCCATGAGATTTAAAATATATCACATATAAAATTGAATGAAACAAATAGCAATCTCTTATTATCTCATTATAATTTTTTTCATTAATAAAATATATAATATCCATACATTAAGGTTTTTAATGACCTAAGCATTATATTTTTTTTAAATTGATATGATTAGATTAAGTATGCCTTATCAAATGGTTCTATGTTTGACAATCTTACTATAGCAATACATTTATAATAATGAAATTTTTAAAGGAGGTCTCTTGATGAGGAAATTATTCAACTCTAACTAATCATATAATTGGATACAAATTCTATTTATTATTTATGATAATAAGTCTTGCAAGGCTTAAACATGCTAATCGCAATATTCTCAATTGGAAATGGATTCAGGTATTTATGTTCCTGTGTTTGTATGCAGTTTTCATTTATTCGTTGACCAATAATTAAATTTAAACAACTATACATAGAATTTAGTTAGAATAGAATAGAAGTTATAGATATATGTATTCATGTAATGATGTGTAGAGCAATTCCAAAGTTTAAAGGACTAGAAAAGAAAGTTAAAAGTAAATAAATGAGCATTATAATGGAAAATAGTAAAATTGATCAATAATCAATAAATAAATTAAAGCATCAATCTAAAATATTACCAAAACATTTCGTCTATAAAACCTTAACTAATTGATATAAATAATTCCAGACCATTCAGCATAACTTTCAGAGTAATTAATGCACAATAAATTGAAAGGTTGACTTTGAATAACTTGAAAGTCAACATAAATTTGTAATTCTTTAATGCTGAGTCATTTGCCACGATCAGTATGGAATATGCAGAAATGCTTTAAATTTTACATTCACAAAGGCATTTTCAGTTTGCAGTAGTATTGTAATATCTAATGAATTGTTAATCAATATTTTTAATAAATATTTTGAAATATATTAATATGAAAACGTTAATAAAAATTATAAATCTATTAATTACAAATATTATCAACAATTTGCTGGCAATTCTAATTTTCATTAGCTTCATTGGCCAAACAATCTCTATATTAAGTAATTAATAGAATTGTGAAATCACTTGATTGCATCTATCTTAACTATTTTAGATAGATATTAAAAAAAAAAATGGTTAATTTTAATAATCCCAGTTAGGCCAGAATACTGGAATTTTTCATAGTGCATTTGATGTAACTTTTTTTTTTCATGTTCTCTAGGCTATAATAGTAATACAAGGAAAGCATCCTGTTGTTCAAAATTTAATTAAGTTAAAATACCACTGTAGTGCATACACATATTTACTTTTATTTTATTAGTTATTCTAAGATGTTTAAAGCTAAAATAATTCATATCATTTTGTAATTGAACAAGATCTTACTCCTATTGACAGTGAAACTGATAGACACTGTTGATAATCACATTAATGGATCAAAATATTTCATAATCTGCAGTATTGTAAATTGTCCTATTATAATGCTTTAGTATTAATAATTATGTTCTTTTTAATACACTCACATTCATATGTATGTTAGTAATTATCTAAATAAATAAATTCATTTTTGAATACTGAATATAGAACGCTGAAGATTGACTAGAAAATGTACTTAAATGATCAGTGGTATGAATAGCGTTCTATTTTGGTTTGGCCTGGACCAATGCTTTTGGAAATAAAAATATAATTTCGAGTTATAATATAATATGTTATAATAGTTCTAATGAAATATTAATGCATTGTAAGGTGCTACTTATTTGTGCCTCTGAGGAGGTGTTGAACAAAAGTTTTGAATGTTAAAAGATAAGATTAATTTTTATTCCTTCATCTAAATCCATTTTGATGGTGAAGGAGAAGAATAGACTACTATATCTGATTATTAAAGTAGATTTGTCATTTATATTAATTAACCTAAAATAAAAATTTATTTTGTTGTAATTAGTTATATTTTAGCAGTATATAAACCAAATGAAAGCTTGAAAAATTAATTTAATTTTCTTATAAAAATCTTTAATAAAAATCAAAGTACTATATTTTTTCTAAGTACTATAATTTATTTACTCTAATTGTTGTTTTGGAGAAGTAATATGGGAAATTTAAATTTGCATGTACATGTAAATGATACGAAACCTCAGGGTGATTACACAGTGTTTTTGTAATTTAAAAAGATTGAGATTAAAACTTTTTTATTATTATTAATTAGCATGTATTTTTTTCCTATAACTCAATCGTAATTATATTGAAAATTGAATAAATAAGTTTGATAATTTTAACTCCTTCAGATCTTCAGTGGTCACAAAAACTGAAACAATGTTTCCAAGACTCATAGGAATAGTGCACAACATTCACAACATCACAGCATCTCAGATGTTCTAACAGTATGCATGAATGTTAATTATCATAGAGAAGAAGTTGAGAGAACAAGATAATTGATATGAGTTATTAATTGGCTTTTTGTTAGGACACATCACTTCCAGTTTTTAAACAAGTTGGTAAAACAGCAGAGGATGTTGACGAGGTTTCATAACCAGACTTGAACAGGCATTTAATAGATTGTTAAGGAACTGAGGAACACATTCAAATGAGTGTGTGAAGTTATAATTGGAGCGACCCCAGTTGATAGGGGGACACAATAGGGGAGCCCAGCATGATTACACATTTTCACAACCTCCTTCATTTGCCTGTTTATCAAAAGGCTTGTCTTCAAAGGACTTTCAGGCATGATTTTTCTATGCAGATGGAATATGAGAGGTGTTTGAAGATTTAGTGTGATATATAGTTCTTTGATCCCCCCTCTCCTCCCCTTTCAAATCTGATATGCTGCCTTTATTCCTATTCTTCTATCTCTCAAAGAACTTTCACTTCAGTTTTTCTTTTACAAAAGCTCAACTTGATTTGTCTATTGAGAAAGAAAAGCATCTTTTTTTTGAGGATATTCTTCAACAATCTTTCAAAAGATATAGGAATATATTTATATATTTTGCTACTGAGAGTTTCTAAGATTTTTCAAATTTAGTTCAGCTGAAACTTTTTGAAATAACGAAAACGAGCTAAGATTTTTAAAAAGTCAAATTTCAAAAATGTAATTATCCAATAAATTGATGTGAAAATCGTGATAAAAATCAAACTGGGGCCCGTCAGTCTTGGGTATAGAATTCATTGAAATTTATTATTTTCAGTGGGTGAGAAAATAAATACGTCTAATCGCTAAGTTTGTAAAAGCATAAAGTTTCATGAAAATATCATTAAGCCAAGAGGTATATAATATATAGGAAACTTAAAACTTAGCGGAGTGAATTAATGTATAAAAATTATCCGGATTACTAAATATAAACCAATTTTTCTAGAGTAAATCTCTGTCTAGTGTTGATTTTACTAATATAGTATAAAAAATAATTATGTGTACCAACTTAAAATATTGTAATTTCATTATCTTTATTCATTGTATTACAAAATTATTTCTCAGGCAGATGAATGTATTTAAAATTTACATTTTCAAAATTTTAATTTGAATAAGAAGGGAACCATAAATTATTTTTACCATGAAAGTGGCATGAAATTAGTTTAGATCTTCAAATAATTCAGGAAATTAAGTTTCACTGTTTATATAACAGAGATTTTGACAAAAAAAACAAAAAAAACAAATGCCATCATTTAGAAAACTATTCCGAAGTTTAGAGTGACCGCGATTTAGTTACGATTTAAATCCTTAGTTACGATTTTGAATCTCTATGGAATGAATTATCCAGACGAATTTCGTTTCAAGATATAAGGGTTTTTTTTTAAAGAATATTAAAATTATCTCTCAGGAATTTATTCTAAATCTTATATGACCAAAATCACATCACAAGGCAATAATATACATAGGTGACAAGAAGAAACACCTCCTACTTAAATTCATATTTTTCTTCAAAGAAAAATAAAAACCCAACATTTTGATGAATATAAGTGGTTGAAAAAAATTCCAACTTTTTTGAGTAGGACTTTCATCGGTAATGTGAAAAATGCTTATATACTATAAATAATACTTTAAATACGACATTTCGCATCATGATGCATGTTCCCTACTTATGTTTTTTTTCAGACATTTATACACGATGTAAAACTTAAACCAGTAGTGGAACTAACACAATCTTTTATAAGTTGATTCACGGTAGGTAAACATATGGCAATTTTTTTTTCTAAATTACTAAAAGAACAATTATAATATTTTTCAATTTATTTTCAATAATAATCCAATGTTATATTAATCGAAGACTTATAAGATCAAACAGTGTGTTGCATTTATATAATAATAACAAATGAGAGATATTTCTATTCTAAATGTCATTTCTATTGAGGTAAGTAAAACTTCAGTAGGATGAATGGAAAAACATCATTTCTCCACCCCTACCTTGTCCCGAAGGTGATTCCCTACAAGAAGCAGTATCTGTATTGAGAAGGGATGTTCCCAACCCTCCTAGAAAGGGAATGTCAAACCCCCGTCTGTTTGTAAATATCCCCAGGGATGAATCGAACCATGTAAAGATAACATATTGTGAAGTTATCTTTAGGATTGTTTCTTGTCTTTGGAAGGGCTCTTCTGCTCAGAGAGAAGGAAAATATACGTTCTCACTTAGTTACACATTGTATTATGATTTAATAATACTCGCATTATCTTCCCATTCAGTAAATAAATCTGTATGTCGGCATCTCTTAGATTATCAAAGCCCACCTACCTGTTAGTCCATGTCGATTTTTGGCGTAGTCAGGTGAGTGGTGAGGGTAGCCATTAATTAACCCAAATATGTCAAATTCACCTATACAGCATACTGTTCAAGAGCAAAAGTAATATGCAGATATTCCAATGTGAAATAACGAGATTCCTATATAATATTAGATAAGAATAAATAATAGATAGGAATAAATAAATAATAATAAGAATAAATAAGATAAATTAGATAGGAATAAATATTATTCCTATATAATCATTATATTATGCCTAAATTCCCTAAAAAGGTAATTGATGCTTTATTAGAATTTTCGTCTTTATTAATCATTAACTGGGATTATAGATACATATATATTTAGATATATTAAACACATACATTCTATTAATAAAGACTGCGGCTAAAGCTAGGGCTCTGAGAAACTAGTTCATAGAAGGTATGTAATAGGTTGCTGAAATAGCGACTACATGGAATGGTTAACAAATTTACCCGCTCTAACTGTTCCAGTACCACTGAGATATTCATCCCCAACAGTGGAGCTCTATATTCTCAGTGGCACTGAGAATATTTTTTCATCTTTCGAAGATATGGTGGAATGCCAAGGTTCAACTGGAAACTGTTTGTAACTGATTTGATCTCAATGGAAATACAAGGAAGTTTTTTCATTTTTTTTGGAAAAAAGTTTCTGAAGTAACATTAAAAAACAAAAAGGAAAATTAAAACCATTAAGAAAGAAGTAAAAAAAGTTTGTTAGTCGGTGTACCTTTACAAGGAAGAGTTATTGTAATTAGTAGCCCTATCTGCAGAGCATAACTTAGATTGTGAAGTGACGTATTACGAAGGGTAAAGTTGAGGGACGGAACTTCGTGATTAGCCGACAACTTCGTCGGACGTTTAAAATACTTCATATCTAATTCTGCCACTTGTATAATTTTGCTCTTGAAATTATAAAATTCATATATTTTCCTTGTTGAATTGTCACTCTTTCTTTATCATAATTTATTGTTAAAGATAAAATAATAATAATTTACATTAATAATATTTATAAAAGATAACTAAACAAACAAAATATAATAAAACTCTTAAAACAATTTGTTTTACAATACTTAATCTTTAACTGGGAACGCCCGAACTAAATTCCTTCAATAAGTATGAGGGTCAAAGCATAGATCTGTAGGTCTCTGTAGGTCTCAGCGCCCCACCCTACATCCCCGTCAGCAGCATTGAAAGCCAAAGGAGGCCGATTAAGGGCAGATAAGGGAATGGAAACTAAGCCATAAGTGGAGAATCTGGCCAAAGTTCTTGGTCACATCTCCATGATAATCTTCTGGGAGTATTATATAGATCAGTAGAATTGGATAAGGAATAAAATTATCACGGAGCCAAATCATTTTTTTAACAAAATATCTTCGATTTTTTTTTTTAATTCTTCATATCACCGAGATTTACGTATATCATGATTGTGTTTTATTGAATGAACAATGAAATTGTTTATAAAAATAAGTTAGAAAAAAAAAGAGGAAGATACCAACATTTCTCAAAATTAGAGGAATACCCAAATTTGCAATATTCTTAATTTATTTAATTTTAATTTTCTTTAAATTCATTATTCACGATATTTCAAAATTATCAGAACCATTGCTCAGGCTTACAACCATTTCACTAATACGAATACATACTGATACTTAATAAGGCACGAATGATAGTTCTCACACAAAAAAAACGTTATCGAGTGTCGCTTATTATTGGAAAATATTAGGAAATACAAAACCGTACCCAGCTTCAAATGCGTAAAGTGACCCATTTTATATATCCATTAAAAATTTCTCACCCAATATTCGAAAAGATAAAGAGGAGTTTGAAAGATCTGCATAACTTACAGAGTTGCATTATTCATTCGGTCGGGAAGAAGGAGTACATTAATATTTTCTCATCTAAGAAAGGTTATAAAGGAAAACTCCATTCAATGGATCTACTTTAAAATTTAGGGAACAACTTTATAATCTTATCAGAGACGGAGAGAAAAACGACTAATTGTTAGGTTTCTTTATTCAGGAAACTTCAGAAAAGGCCTACAAGAGAAGTTACCAAGTTCTTCATTCCGGCTAACTTTGGCAACTGTTTTAAACGAATTCAGTCACACGTTTGTACCGTGTGCACCATCAGTCCAGTATTAGTTACTATTGCAGGAAAAATATACAAAGTATTCAACAAAATTTCTACATTCATGAAACTTTGGTCATATCTTCTTCATGGTAGTGAGGATTCAAAAAAAATATCAGAAATTTGGCGGGAGAGAGGGGTCGAAATGGGGAGAGGGATATTCACGAAATAACTTCCACAAATTTAACTGGGTAAGGTATCGTTTCTAATAGTTTTTTTTTTTTTCTGAATCGATGAGACCACTCCCATGATGATACAGACAGTAGTTTTGAAGTTATTACTGATTTTAGGTAAAACGTCCTGAAAAATCACATTGTTCGGCTGAAATTTAAACGGCCATATATAAGTCATGGAAAATATCTAAAGATAGATCTCAGATGAAACAAAAAAGTTTGTTTTGACCCATCCTCTGATGTCCACATAGAAAAGCAGGAAATTTATATTTCGTGTTTTTTTTTTACGTAAGTCATTTTTTGAATAGAATGCGATCGCCTAAATACTATTCAAGGTTGTTAAGTTTCGATTGCACCATCGCAAAGAAGATAAATAATCCATGGTTAAGTAAACATTGTAAGAGAAATTTCGGAAGGGCCAGTAGCGAAAAGCTTTCTTATTCTAAGCCTCATGTCCTAATCGCAAAATAAACCTCGACTTCATTTATAAAAAAATAAAGCTCAATAAACGTAAAAGTTTTTCTAGAAGTGAGGTTCAGAGAAATTGGCTTAGAAAAATATTCACAAGTGAAGAGTAATTTGAAAAATTAAAAAAAATTCACCGTTGGGCCCATCAAAAGTCTACTTACAATGGATTTAGTCACGAAAAACTATATTTCTCAAAGATGATTTTGTCTACTTTATTATCGTGTAATCAGAACTTAATAACCTTGAATAGTATTTGAGTGATCACTTCCTACTGAAAAAGAAAACATGATTCAAAAAAATCAAAAAAAAAATCTGAAACAATAATTTGCCGCATTTTCTGTGTGGAATCGGACCATGAGTCAATAGGAACTTTTTTGTTGCTCTTGAAGTCTATTATCAGCTCTTTAGATATTTATACATAAACTATTGACTGTACAGGCAACAATAAAAAATATATATTCGAAAAATATAAGAAACGATACCTTACGCGACTTAATTTGCACAAGTTATTTTGTGAATATTCCGCTACCCCATTTCGCTCCCTCGCTCCCAAAAATTTGGGCTGACTGTATACATTTCGATTCTAATTACAAAAAAGAAGTTATGATTTTTCTTCTATGCAAAATTTTGGTCGGTGAGGGCTTATTTTCCCTGTATTTTATGTACTTAAGACCCATAATTCTGAAATAGTCTAAAAACAAATATGAGAAATCTTGTTAATTTGATTAAGAAGTTATGTTTAAGTCAATTTAGATAAATTAGTAACATGATTATCATTTTATTTTTTTAAATTGGTTTGGAAGGACTTTTTTTAAGTATCAAAGTTTTTCATGACCAGTAAAAGGAGTGGAGGAACATATCCATTCTCGGTATTTTCCATATTTGGTTGACCAAAACTGAAAAAAATAATTTTCTGAAAGCTTTATGTGTACAAAAAAAAACCTAAAGAAATTACGTAATTTTCGTCAACTTTAATACTTAATTCATTTATCCGGCTTCAAAAAATTTCATACTGTTTTTGGACTATAAATGGAATTTCGAAATGACATTCCAAATAAATACGAGAGATAACCATTAATTGGTTGTATTGAATTTATAGAAAGAATATTATTAAGATATAACCGGCCATGATGACAGAGTTAAGTGGAAATCGCGACTGATTCTACTTTGTATGAAAAACATGGTCAGAATTCATATAGTCACATAATATTTTATAATATATCTAACAGAATTATAATGTTTTATCATATGTATGGTATTAAATATATTTCAGAGAGAAATTTAAGAAAGAAGTTGAGTGTATATTCAACTTCATAATCAAATTGGATAATTGAATTGGTGGTTGGAGCAACGTTGGATGTAACTTTTTTCACAATTACTTTTTTTGGTGGAATAAGGTTTGTTATGACTCATTTTATGGGAAAGTTAAGGGTTATGTTCTCAAAATAATAACTAGATGGTGTCGATCGGTAATTTGAGAACTTAGCCATTAAATTTCCAGTGAGTCACGACAAAGATTATTCCACCAAAGAGGTAGTTATAAAAAAAGTTTCACATCCATAGTTGCTCTAGCCACTTATTCAAATTATAATGACATTTTATGGGAATGACATTTTATTTATTTCCAATAGAATTATTCGGAAGCTCTATTATAATAGCGAGGCAGAGAAAATAAAAAAGGATAGGATGCGCCGAGCTCGCAGCGATGTAGATTCTATTCCCAACTGATCAATTAATATTTATTCTTGGCGGTCCCGCGAAATTAATCTTGACACTCCCATTCTGGTTAGGCTTAGGTGGCAACTTCTCGTTAGCTATTAGGGATTGGAAAAAAAGACTAATAATTTCACTTGCCAAGGTAGTTGCAACTACCAATACAATTACCAGTATTATAGGAGTTATATGCTAATAAATTTTTTGTAGGTATGGTCTCTAATTCTGTACTCTTATAATCTGCTTCAAGGAGCATACTCGAGGTCTATAAACTCAGAAATAAAACCGTCTATTCTAATTTATTTCTAGATAAACGAATTCACTCCTCCACTGGCAGCATTGTCAATCCCTGACTGGGAATGGGAATGAAGTAAACAGGGGCATCCATAAGTAAACGACCACCCAAAGGGACAAAGAGCCAGGATCGTAAAGACTCGGAACTGTTAGGAGAAGGAGTTGGCTGAAAAGAGAGCTGCTGAAGGAAACTGCTTCTATTCTAAGCCATGATAAAGGGTCGGGTCGTAAGGCAACTCATCTCATTCTCCACCTTCGTGGCTTCTTCTAGCCCAATGGCGGAAGTTAATTCTCTCATCTCGCTCATTTTATTACTATGATAAAAATAGTGGGTTGCCGTTAAAAAAAACGATTTTCCTCAATTAAGAAGATACTAGGGATTTCCCATTACACCAGTCGTCGATGCTCAATCGACAGTTCAAAAAAATATATAAAATAATTCTACAACTATATGATACAAATATAAAGGGTAAAATGAATAGTTTTTATAGCTTCCTTATTAAACAAATTTATAGTTGACCCATGCGGAAACTTTTAAATCGAATACAACAACTATGAAAGCTGGTAAAGAATTAGGCCTCCGAATAAGTACAGATAAAACAAAATAGATGTTAATTCTAGAAACGGAGACAATTTCGGCGATATATATGAAATCGAGAATATATGAGGGCAAATAAAAGCTAAGTAAAATGCTGGAAACGATTGTTATTTCTCCGAAATAAAATTGTACCCTTCCAGTAAGCTGAAAGTTAAAATTTATGAGACTTTTATCCCTTCCAATTGTTCTTTACTGGTACGAAACGTGGCTTATTTACTTTCTTCTAACGTCTAGGGAACCAACAGTGCCTCAAGCATTTCGGAAATAAAATGTTTCTTAGAATATTAAGCCTTAAGAAAGCTGAGTCCACAACAGAATTTATAAGGTCTCACAGCGTAGCTTGCAATCGATAAATATAATAGAAATAATAACATAGCAACGGTTTAAATGGACATGTAAAGTTGTTGAACGAGAAGGGCAAACCGAGAAGTAGGTGGGAGGATTTATAGATTTATTATAGATGGATCGGTAGAAGGAAGTATGTAGGTAACAATGGTGGTATTAACCTTCAAGTTGTTGTGTAAAAGTCTTTTTATTATAATTATTCAAGCTTGTAACTTTATTTAAGTTTAAAGCTTTAATTTGGAAAATTTTAGAACAATGCGTAACTTTTAGACCCCTTATGAGAATCATTCCTAACCTACACATGTGTTGGTTAAATATACCTTAAAGATGATTTGGGGATAATATTGAATATTTTATTGTTTAGTTTTCTCTGATTTAAGATTGTTTCCTAATTATTAATCTGTTATTTTTTAACTATTTCAATTTAGCAGTTATTAACTTATATGTTCAGAAGGGTAACTGTAAGCGAAACTGTAAGGAGGGTACTATGTTTATCTTGAACGTTAATAGGTATCTAACTATTTTTTGAGCGAACTGCTCAACGAATTTTCAAGTTGATGGGTCAAATTACTCGTTGTGATCCCGGGAATGTATTTGCTCTAAATACTAAAGAAATGCTGTATTAAATGTGTTAAATATGTCTGTTTGAGATATCTAACGATTTTTTGAGCGAACTGCACGACCGAATTTAAAGTTTGATGATTCAAATTACTCAGTGAATTCTCGTTAACTGTTTGAAACGTTGTGAGCTCAAAATACTGAATAATAATTCAATTATTTTAAGTATTTTCGGTTGATGTTTCTTATCATATCGTTTGTAAGTTCATAAGTAATAAATTATAATAGCCAATACTTGAAAAACTAAAATTATTAAAATAAAATTTAATTTCATAAAAAATAAATCTTGACTATGGAAATTAATTTTATATCTTACAATCCCATCTGTCCTAAGGGATGGAGTGTGCTTGCATATATACTTAAGCGCATTGGTGGGTTGTTAATGAAGTTGTCGTGAATATTAGTGAACCGTGAATATTGAACCTTGGTGTAGAAGTCGGGTGCCTTCTACTACCCGTTCATGTCAAAATACAGAAAGCTCCTTGCATCTGTGCATGTAAACATACAGAAAGTAAATTAATGTATCGAGTAAATAAGAATTTTAATTTTCATTTGGGTGTGGAAGGCACTCGACTGCGACACCAAGTTTCAATATTCACTAACAACCCACCGATATGTATATATATGTAAGAACATTGCGTCTCTTTGGACAAATGGGATTGTAAGATACAAAATTTATTTCGGTAGTCGGAATTTTTATTTTTTATTAAATTAAATTTTATTTAAATAGTATGGTGTATGTTTTTAAATAGTCTGTGCTATAAAAGAACTTGTAAACCAAAAAAAAACTCTGTTTTTCTGCGTTTCTAGCAGATTAGATATTTATTTAAATTCTGTTAATACGAACTGATATATTTTTAAGAGAGGTTATTATAACTAAATAACTTCAACTCATGAAGGCTCAACCGCCAAGTTTATTTTCCAACCGAATTTATCGATAGGAAACCACTTAATAGAGATAATTTTTATTAAATATATTATTAATTATTATTGAAAATATAATAAATTTTATTGTAAAATTACAATTGGAGAAAAATAAAAGTTGAATTAGTGATTAATAAATGATATTGTGCAAATATAAGGCACATGTGTATATACGCATGAATTATGATTATGGATTGGTATCCAATAATTTTTCTAAATTTTTCATAAATAATTGATGACTTTAGAAAAATTGTTCTGAAGATGAAGAAATTTTTCACCGAAACGTCCACAATGTATCGATAGGAAACCACTTAATAGAGTGGTTATGATTAAATATTTGCAATACAGCTGTGAGGTTAAAAATAAATAGAATGATTTCAAATGTCTGGAATATTCATCAAAGTTTGTAGCCTTCTACAACTATCGGGAAGGAACCGACAGGCAGCAGATGGAGGATAACCCCGACGACAGGGGCCCAGCGGAGTCGCTAGAGGGAGCCCAATAAGGACGAGGGCACCCGGCTGTAGGGATTATCCCGGAGAGGGAGTTGGGTAATCCCAGGATACGGCCGACTCCTTTCAACCTCCGTTATAGTTCCCAGGACCTTACAATCCGGCTAAACTCCTTTGGAGCAGACTTTTTTTTTTATCCAGGACCCTACTGATTTATATTGTCTGTATAATAAGGGCTTGGCTCCTGAATGTTTTCCTTTTATATAGACATGGTCGCAATCCAATAAAGAAGCTAGGAAGCTTTTCTCTATGTTGATTTATCATCTCAGATTGATAAGTTTCCAGAGGATCATAGATTAAATCTTTGTTTATGAATGAATTGATATGTAGATTGAAAACTAATTACATCTGAGATTCAATATTGAGGTATCTCGAAAATAACGTGCCACGTATGGTTTTATGGGGTTACAATTTCTTTTTCGCTCGAATTCTACTAATTCGAAAAATAATTTGATTTAAAAAAATTGGTATTGTTTGGGATATTTATACATAGTTGAGATAGGAAGTCCATGAAACTGAAGAAGCTTGTCTCTGTGTGTTAACAATGGAACGTTCAGTAAAATGCTTATAAAGATTTTAGAAAATTTAGATATTCCTAAAGGCGTAGAAGAAGAAATTATTAGCGTTGATTTTGAATAACAGTTAGGCCGATTTCACACGGTCCGATAAATATCAGATCCGAATCCGACTCCGATTTAATTTACGCAGGAAAGCACTAATTCCTTCATATGTAAATATATATATATATATATATATATATATATATATATATATATATATATATATATATATATATATACACATATATAGTTATATATAGTTATATATAGTTATAGTTATATATTCATATATTACTTATTCATATTACGTTTTCATTCTTGCTTTATTTTTTTTCGAACTCAGGTCTGAATAACAACATACAGATGGCTTAAAACAATTTCATGAATTCCTATAAAAATAATATCTTCCTACAATAGACAATAACCAACCTCCAGTATCCCCTGAAATATATATCGAAAATAATGAATATGGAAAAAGAACAATAAGCTTTTAAAAATGTGTTACGAAAGCATGAGTAAGCAAGTAACAAGGAAACAGGAGTAAGCAAGTAGCAAGGACTGATAAGCTTACAATCAAAGTTAGTAACTAATAAAAATAAATAATAATCACTAACGGATCCTGGATTTTTCATAGAAAACTGCAACAGTTACGGAATTGCAAAATGCGCATGCGCGATTAAAAATCCAATTAAAAATATGGAATCAGAATCCTCGAAAACCTTATAAACGATATCTTTATCATAAAAAAACTAGCAACGGAAAAGCGAAATGCGCACGCGCGATCGGAATTCCGATAGTGATTTCGGAAATAGTGCCCTTGAAAACCTAGTAAACGATACCTGTATCGAAGAATTTTGAAAACTAATAGTTAAGTAGAAATATTCGTGACCGAATAAAATTTCGGTAGTAAATTTGACATTAACAACTTCTAAAACCCAATGAACGATCACCAAATCGATGAAATCCACCCTCCCCCTACTAATTAAATAAAAAATAATAAAATAATAAAATTTAAAATAAATGAACAACAATTTATTTTAAAAATTTAAACTACCTACTTGAAATTATCGCTTAATATCAATTATCTAATAAACAAAAAAAATGTCGAAAGAATATGCCGAAATGATTTCAAAAGCCATTAATGTAATTGAAATAATTGTTCTTCAATTATAAATTTAATAATATTGAATTAATTCATGTCCTTTTGTGTTACAATTGAAATGGTAAAAGTTACATTTGAAATGGAAAAGGTTACAATTGAAATAGAAAAGGTTACATTTGAAATGGAAAAGTTACAATTGAAATAGAAAAGGTGACAATTAATTTGGAAAAAATTACAATTGACTTGGAAATGCTATATAATGAATAAGGCGCACTAGGTATAGTACAACGCATAACGAACTAAGCAGCCCCCAACGATTGTAAGGTAGGCCGATGTACATACCTGCAAAATCTTTTAAGTGATATTGAAATAAAAAAGAAATTAGGAGGTTATGCAGGTATACGGTCAAGTTTCTGTCTGTCTGGAAAATATATTTATGAATCACAGTGAAAGATTTTGCTTTAATTTTTAGAATAAGAATTTTCGGACATCAGAAATTGGTTAGCGTAATCTTTTTCCCACGAAAACTCTTATTTAGTAAAAAAAATAAATAATAATATTTATTGTTCATTCAAACAATATGGTGTATTAAACTAATGTTCTGATATTTAAAACATATAAATTAAGTAATAAGTAAATTAGAATTAATTCGTGCTGGCTATTTGACCCGAATCCCTCAACGTTTTACTTTGTACTGTGCTGGTTGCTGCTGATTAATTCTCGATATCAGATCTCTACCGATGTAGTTTGCAGTAAATACATACGTATATTTGTTTGTTCTATCTTTGGTTTATTGCATTTATTCGTAAAATTTAGAAATTCAAGACGATATTTTGAGTGTAAATCACAATAAAACGAAGGGACTAAACTATCTACAAAATTTTCAGGTGAAAATTCATTTTATTATTTAGTTAATATTAAGCTTGCCCTTTTACATATTCTTATAATTTTCGAGTTCATTTTAAAGCTTAGATACGAAAAAGTAGGCCGTTGGGATATATTTGAATGAAAATAAGCCATATTTTATTTTATTTTAGTATTAACTAAGAGAAAATAAAATGAACTTTAGACGATAAATAAAGAAGAGAAAATGTACTGTTTTCTGCAATGTGACTTGATGGATGTTTTTAAATCTTTAATGTATTTATATTGCTGTTTAATAAAGTAGTAAAATTATTGTATTGTATAAACATATACATCATATACAATGTATTTTTGTCACCCAAATCGGTCGTCAGTACTAAACTTGATTGCACTTTCATTCAGCTGATCGTGTCTGAGATATTTAAGCACGTATTATTCGTGATTCTTGTGAGGCTCTTCACCAGATTGAACAGAGGCCCAGGTAAGAGGTAATGGGATGTATAAGAAAGGTCTAGGCAAATAGTTGGGCTATAACAGGAAAAGGACAGTGCGGTAATGGTAGATCAGCTTCCGACAGGAATTGGGTTTGGCCCGCCCGACCCACTCCCGCAAATGAAGACCTCACTGACGATCTCTCAATATCTCCTCCAACCCTTCGTCACTACCTCGAATCTCGGCAAGTATACTCTACCCGGTCTATCTCATAGATTGTTATACTCCATTACAGAATGAGTATTTTATCGTCTATAAAGTGATTGGATATATATTATTACAGTATTTGTTATCCCATTTATTTTATTTTTATATTTAGGGAATGCAAATATCTCACAATCAATAACAGTAGTATTGCCTGACAGATTACATATTTTTTATAATGAATGACTTATAGTTGAATCCGATTTATATTCAGGAAACTCCTCCAAGACTGCAACTATAATTTGTTTTGCAATGATTAATTTTAATTTCAGGAAATAAAATATTCAGAAAAAGTTCTTGTTTTGATTAATACCTGTTAATTTAAGTACTTTAATACCAGAAATACTAGAAACATTATTATTATATTGAATCGAAATATAAAGTTACGATACTGGAATCAGAAGTGAAATACAATCTGTTGTGCCAATGCAATTTACTCATTTTTAGTTGTATTACCTGTTAGACATATCTTCGGAATAATATATCATAAATATCGCCAACACATTATGGCACTATTCATTATTAACATCTAGATATCAAAAATAGACATACAAATCCTAAGCATATCTCACAGATATTAAATCGAAATTTGCCGCCCTCTATATTCTGTCTCCCCCACCTCGTTCCGACTCTGTAGCAGGGCGATCACTGAATATGGTATACTTGTAGAGCAGCCCGGGATTATGCCATATATATTTTTGAAATTTTTTAATGTTTGTGTACCTATGTTCTTCTTTTGGGACACCAACCATTTTTAATTTGCAATGCATATTTATGAGAGAATATAGAAAGGATGATTTATAGAATTATGGGATTTTTTTGTCAGGACAAAGGTCTATTTTAATAGATTGAATTAAGAAAATTTAAGAAGGATGAAGAGAACTCAACGGTAGGTAGTTCTTCTGAAACCCGTATTGCTGAGAGGCAATGTAGGTTGAAAAATAAATAATAAAATTGGTACTAGTAGATATATTTTAAAGTAGAAGTTTTTTTTTCAGTAGTTATTTTGGGAGGAGAAATTTTCTTTTTTTTCCCCCCCTGTGGATCGCCACTATATATTTCAAACCTTTTCTGGCCTGACAACCTCACTTGACCTTCAGCATCGACGTCAGATTTTTAAAGTCAAGCTGGAAAGCAGTTTTAAAAATGGAGTTAGAAAATGGAGTTAAAGTATTTAAAAAGTGTTTGAGAAGACATTGCGTTGTCAACGGTTCCTAAACACCTGCTGAACGAATTGTAGTAGATTTCAGTAGATCTCCGTTTGCTACAATTCTTTTATCCCCTAAACTGTCATAACCTTGCTCTTGCGTCCGTTAATACTCATTCCTTTACGAGCAAGTTCTTCTTACCATTTTATAAAAGCCTGCTGCAATTTTTCATGGGTCGGTCACCAGCACTACTTCGTCTGCGTTTAGGAATGCCTGCATTAGGACTCCTTAGGTATGCTCCACATACCGACTGCAATCCAAATAGCTCTTCTTCTGCATATTTTAAATATGTATATTTTATATATGTATTTATGTATATAAAGACAATAAACAATAATGGGCTCAATCTATCCCTTTATTTCACACCTCGTTCCAAGGAAAATGGCTTGGACTCTCGACCACTTATACGTACTATTCCTTTAGGGCTTTGGTACGTTAATTTGATTGCTGCCAAAAGGTCCTCGGGAATCCTCTTTCTTCTCAGTTGACCTTAGCCTACTTTCTAGTACAGTTTGTGTCATCTGGGATAGGCATGTAGGCCTGTAGTGGCCACATTCAGTTGTGCCATCTTTCTTATGTAATGGGACTATGATATTATATTCCCAATCCTTCATAATAATCTTATCGTCCCATATCTTCTGAAAAAGTGCTTGTGATACTTTTATCATTTCGTTTCCTCTATGTTTAATAAACTCTGTGAAAATCGCATCTCTAACTGCTGCTTTGCCTAACTTTAGTTTCTCCAAAGCCCATTTTATATCTTCCTCCCAGATCGTATCATATGCAGCCACTTGATTGGTCTCTATCTCGTGTTCTTGAGGTTGTCTGGGATCAGAGAACTGCGAAGAGTAGTGTTTTTTCCATCTATCCAAGATCTTTTCTTGGTCTGTGATCATACGTCCGCTTTCACCTTTTATGTTTCGTATCTCTTTGGTTGCTTTAACCCTTAGTGCTTTTTTTCCAATATTTCTTTCTATTATCCTTACAGTCACTGTCCAGGCATTTTACACATTGCACCATTTGATGCGCATGTCTCTGGTGATTATTTTCATCACTACACACACTGACCTTGCTGATTCAAGAATGTTTTTTTCAGGAACTTCCAGATTTCTTTCACAGTTCCAGTCGATATCTTTAAATTTTGCTTCTAAGCACGTCTCATATTCCTGCCTTTTCTCAACCGAGTCAATGGCTCTTACATGAATCTTTTCGTATGCCTAAAATTTCCTGTTTCTAGGCTTCATGATTTGTGTTTCTGCGACCAAAAACAAATGATGCGTGTCTATTTCAGCACCTCTGATCACTTTAATGTTAGTGAACTAGCGTCTAATATCTTGTTCTAAAACAAAGTAATATATTTCTTTCGTTGTGATGAAAATGTTATTTTTTGGACTTTCTAATGAGAAAAGAAGAAGTTACCAATAAGCATGTCATATTATCATATTATATTATCAAGGCAGAATTCTATCAGTCTTTGGCCATTTTCATTAATTGTCCTTTCTCCTCCATGCCTTCCCATAACTCTATGCGTATCTCTAACATCCCATCCAGTTCTCGCATTGAAGTCTCCTCAACAGATAATACTTCTATTCATACTTTTGAACTTGTTTATTATTCTTTCTAGGTCAGAGTAAAACTGTTTCTTTTCTACCACAGAGGAATCTTGAGTTGGATCGTAAACTTGTATTATTGTAATTTTACCAGGAGATAACTGGAAATCGGTTGTTATTATCCTAGGCGAGGCAGCCTCCCATTTCTCCATTTTCTTGTATAATTCTTCCGTAATAACAAAGCCAAATCCTTCTTTAGCATTTACGCATTTAGACTCCTGAATAAATGAAAGCACACCCCTTATCCAGGCGCACCTCTCCGATTCCTTTCCTTTTCACTTCAGATATACCGAGAATACCTTTCCTGTACTTTATGATTTCCTCCACGAGTTCACCTTTCTTGCGATGGTTTTTATATTCCAGGTACCAAGTCTTAAACATTTTTCCCTGTCGTGTTGTTTCTGATATGTCAATCCAGTTCCGAATTTTCTTAGATATCTGTGAATCTATATAACTTCTGCACGGGAGATTGGCCCAGCAGGAAGGTTCTAAGGCCCTTGGCCGGCAGAACGACACTCCTTACTCCTAGGGAGCTGACTCTAGAGTGCGCTCTGTTAATGTCCTTGATGTCAGTATAAATATAATGTGTACTGTTATGGTGCGATGTACTGTACTCGGATATCCGGGGATCAGATCAAATTATATAAAATGTTTTTTCAACTTTCCAAGTTAATTGGGGAAAAAAAGTCAAAACCATTTTTTTTTCCTAAATAAATTTATGTCAATTAAATGTATTATTTAAGAATTAAAGGGTCATTTTCTGTTTGCATTTGAATGATAGCGAAATAGAACTTAGTGCGGGTAAATTTTGTGTAAGAATCGATCGAATTTTAAAGGATCTTAAGATGCCACCCTTGTTCTGAACTTGAAATTGGGGTAATAAACAGAACGAAATAAATTTAAAACAAAATAAAATTTAATAGAAGAAATAAGAAACGTAACAACAGTTGAACAAATCATAAATCACGGACTTACTTATTTTAGAATCGTTTGTTGAAATCTGTCAAAGTACTTTTTATAATTTATGCAGCAATTAGTAAAAAAGCGGCTAATTCAGCCTAATAACATTTTATGAGCGTTTAAAGATAATAAACTCTTTTTATTTATTTGAAACTTTTCCACTAAAACAGTGCTTTTCCTTAATCTGAATTTTCTATTGCCTCCTGTTTTTTTTTAGTCCATTCCTCTCGTAGATCGAGTAGATCCAATCCAATACTCCTTTATCCCACAGCTTTCTTGATCTACCTCGTATTCGTTTTCCATTTATTTTCCACAAATCCGTAATCTTCCAATCGGTATTTTTTCAAATATCCAAACCAATTTAGACACTTCCTACATGGTTTCCTTTTTCCACTTAAACTTTCTCCAAATATTTGCTGAAAGCATAGCTTACAGTAAAAAAATAAATAAAACAAACAAAGTTTAAGAAA
Source organism: Rhaphigaster nebulosa (assembly GCA_948150685.1). NCBI lineage: Eukaryota > Metazoa > Arthropoda > Insecta > Hemiptera > Pentatomidae > Rhaphigaster > Rhaphigaster nebulosa. The sequence goes on from OX411306.1 coordinate 187,881,706, forward strand.
AACTATGATGATCACATCATTCATAAACTCTACAATTCAATTTAATATGTCTTACAAAATACAATATAATTTAATTATGCATAGAACTAATTATACTTAATAAACCAAATATTTTGAATTTTGGCCTAATTTATAGTTACTGAAGATCTTCTTTCTGCAAGGGAAACTCCCAAACCTATCTCTAAAGAACATTTGTCGTAAAATAGATGGCCTAGTAACCGTCAAAACCGTTGCCGACGCACAGTTACTAACACAATAAGGAGTTAGAAGGGGACCGTAAAGCTTGCAAAAAGAGTAAGTAATAAAGTATATTAAAGGAGGAGATTTATTGGATAGAAGGTGGAGTGAACGTTTATCTTCGATGGGACGCCATCACGAACTACGCAAAAACATATTGGAGGCCCGACCCCACAGATGGACATCAGATGTACCCTAGTTGTTTTTTAGCTAAACAATAACTTACTGTATCTAAATGCTCATTTTGAATCATCTTGCAGGGTATAATGAGCCAACTTTCTGCCAGAACGTGAATTGATTTATCAATCCGAAAGTTGTATCCTGTAATCAAATCCGGAAAAAGAAAGAAAAATGGCAAAGATTTTTTTTTTAAACTACAGAAGGCTATTTGCGACTAGTGTTTGCAATCTTAATAAATGCAGTTTCTAGCATAATTATACTAACTACAAAAATTGAAAAAATAAATCAATGGTTCGTCTATCTGATAGTGATTATAAAGTGCCAGTGTACTGCCTTCGGTGTTCACACCAATGATTGTTTTATGCCAGGTCTTTGCAATCATTCTATCAGATACCTCGAAGGACTGGGTTGAGGGAGAAGAGAGTATTGATTTGTTAGTAGTGGAATAATATTTATCATATTTTGTAGGCGGCCAAATCTGTGAACATAGGATCTTCGTGAATAATTTTATATGTGAAATAATATCGAGTAGTAGACCTAGATACAAGATCATCAGCAACAACGGAATAAACAAAGAGGCAGTAGAAAATAGAAAATTTAAACGAGAACTTCGCCACCAAATACAAAAGAGACCTATTCATTAAAGCTAAAATAAGACACTTCAACCATGTGGTAAAACAAACTCGGAAAAGCTCCTGAGTTTCGAAAGAAGAATACTAAAGATTGGCAGAGAGAAATTACAGCCTGAGAAAAAATATCAGGAAAAGAGGGCTGAAATTCTATGGGAACATGGTCAGAATGGATCCAGCAAGAATGAATAAACATTTTTTGATAAAATATATAAGCTGAAGTGCCAGAAAGGAGGGGGACTGGGTACTGGAAGCAGATAGAGGAAGACCTCAGGAGGCTAGGAATCACTAATGGAAACAGTCAAGACAGAAATCAATTCGGAGAAAGAATTATCAATTTAAAAGTTCTTGGGAATTACACGAAAAGACGAGAATTATACGAAGAATTTTGTATTTTAAGGATTGGATTCGATAGAAATTAGATGCTTTCGTGGAGTTCCAATGATCAATATATATCCCAAATAAGTCTCATCATGTAGATGTGCTATAGAATCAATCTAGTAAATGTTGGAATCGACGAACAATTTCTTGTCTGTTCAGGCTTGTACATAGATTCAATGTTAGTCTAGTTTAACGGAAATTCTAATTTAAAAATCTGTCCTATACGGAAAGAATCAATATTTAAAAGTATTAGTTCCTAAGTGCGACAGATTTCAGATCTTATATTCAGTAGCATAATTAGGAAATGGAGAGGAGTCAGCAGTACTTTTATATATATATATATATATATATATATATATATATATATATATATATATATATATATATATATATATATATGAAATTCAGACCATACAAAAGCACTGAATGTGACTGTATATTTACTTAAATGACAACCAAACATTTGGGGTTCTAAAAATACTCAGGGCCTGGGTCTTACGATCATCACTTTTCAAAGACACCCCAAGCCGCCAATTCATCCGACTCCCCTCAACATCAAGATAAACTCCCCTCGCTTTACGGGGCCATTCACTTAAGTACTGTATGGTGTTTGCAAGTCATATAGTAGCCGGGGGGCTTTGGACGAGCTTACTCCTTGCGGTATATGTAACGTACTAGGAAATGTGTATAGATTTTTAATTTATTTATATAGTGTAGTTTTTTATTTATCAACAAATTATAGGTAGTGTTGTTTCCTTTATTATTCCTACATTTCAGCTCATCTATTTAGGCCTTTCTAAGAGATTTAAAATTAAAAAATGAACAGAATAACTTATAAGAATATAAATAATTACGAGTATAGTATCTAAAAATGAGAAAACGTAATAAGAAATAAATTCATAAAACTTTATACAGAAACAGCATAAAATAATATTTCAAAATTAAATATAAATGAGATAATAAATTACTTAGTTATACCTAATAATAATAATAATAGTGCTAAATGTAGATTAAACATTTATTTTCAGAAAATTAAAGAAATTGTAATTTCACATCCAATCTTTGGTTAATGGAATTGGGGTAAAGATGGATACGAATTGATTCAAATAATAGTAATTTTTCATGATCTTGTTGACGGGCTAAAGTGGAATGAGGATTCTAGTCAAAGTCAATCGTTTCAGAATACTGCGTGTTGAGATAGTTCCGAGGCAGATAAATTATGAGAAGAAATGGTTTATTTATATCGGTATTCATATTCGATTCTTGAGATGATTTCTAGTTTTATGTTGAACGAAATGGTAGTGGTAGTTATAACGGCCAACTATATTAGATAATATCATTGAGATTTCTATAGCACAATATAATATGACATTACAACCCTTTGTGGATCCAAGCCTCCTCAAGAAGCCCTCGCCAGATTGCTCTACCAAGTACTCTAGCGGTTGCTCTCCAGTCACGATAGCGCCAATGCAGCCTATGGGAGCAGACACAGAGGAAGGCGCTGTGCATAAACGGATATACTGTAAAATATTTCCTTTCAAACAAGTGCTGAGATATCAATATCAAACAAGTGCCTATGTACATTATCTTTCAAACAATTTAAAAATACTTCTTAAAAACTATTTCTCTTGCCTATGTCCTATTAGAGATGTTTAGGAGGGACTTTAAGAAACATTTAAACATTTTTCTGAACAAAGTGATTTTCCACAGACAGTTACGCGAAACACGTTACCGTAATTTCGAGGGGGAACGGCCTCTGAATAAAATGGTGTCTAAAATTCAAGAACCTAATTTTTAAAATTGTCCATAGCAATTTCATTAAATGAGCTGCAACTTACAGAATAAGTAACTATTTCTAACTACTTCATCGTAGGAAAACACGTTTATAAAAAAAATTAATAACAAACAGTAGGAATGACATTAAATATGTTATAATCTACACCTATTTGCAAAACCTAGCAGAAAATAAAAATAAATTTAGCACTCACAGAACGAAGCAACCTCTCTTACAAACATATAAACTATACAATTTGCAAATTTACCATTTTTTAAATTAACTTATTTATTATAATGTTTTTTTTTTTTAATTTTTGTTATTTTATTTATTTATTTAGTTTTGTAATACTAAAGTTACGTATATATATATATATATATATATATATATATATATATATATATATATATATATATACGTAAATATATATAAAAGCAACGTGGAATCTAATTCGGTTGATTTTCAATATTTATCAGAATATTTTTCGTATAGTCTTCCAGCTCAATGTGAAAATGATTCCTTTATTTTCTAATCGTAGAAATAAGCGGGTCTGACGATAATAGCAAATTATGAATCAGATCCTTATTAGTTGCAGTTCAAGAGATCTTCTTGGTATTAAATTCCTAAAAGCTTTTAAAATCTTTGTTACCAGCTCCCTGAGCTTCTTCTGGCGTTAGTCCTATTGGTAGGTAAATTTATTGTAAAATGGTCGTCTTGTTAATCAGTTAATTAACGAAATGAATAGTTTCGCCGTTTCTATGGAATATTTTTCAAATTTGACTGGCTCTACATTTTTCCCACCAGAAATTACTTGGAGAATTATTTAGAGTCTAAATATCAATTTTGAACCGATTCCTATAAATCCAGAAACAATCTCCCAATTTTGAAAAAAATCGTCTAGCAGTAGTTCCGTCATTATTTGTTCCAACGGATTGCTTCGGTGTTTTGTACCAGAAGGCCTTTTCAACTTTCACTCAAATATTCACTTCTCAATGAGCTTTGAATGGCTTTCTTTTTCTCCGCCGTTAACTGCTCATACTCTGGGGTTCGAGCCGACTATTTAATAAAGCACCAGCCTGTATGCTAAGCGGAATAAACACCAATAAACACCATAAACGCCATGAACCTGATCCAAGCATGTAGTCCCAATAAATAAATAGATGATATGATAGTCCATAAATTGTGGATCCTTGGATAATAATTTCAACAGTTCCTAAACTGTTCATCTCATAAATTTTGCATCCACAAATTGAACAGGTAGCTGTGGATGAACTACATTAAAATATGGCATGTTGTTCTTTGCCTTCAAGCATAGTTAAATAATGTAACTTGTTGATCTGGTGCAAAATTTCTATATAGATAAATTCTATGTATAGATATATAATAAGAGCAAAATGAATTTCTTCCTTAGAATATTTTTCTTTAATTTCCTGAGATCTTTACTTTTTGTTGAACACAGAACGAATGGCGTCTGAAGTCTTCCCCAAGAAAACTCAACGTCGAATACACTAGTCGATTCTGATCCTAAGTCCACGGAGGATTCCTCTGTTTTATCAAATGATAAAAAAGTTTCAAAATAATAATTTTTAACTGAATTGTAATTAGATTTGAAAAGCTTTTGCTTCGACCAGCATGCTTCAGACCATGTATTGTTAATTTTTTTTAAATGTTTTTTTGAGATTCGCGAAATGGCTAAATAAATTTTCATAACCAATGTTTTATCTGCAATAAAAGAGAATTAATTTTGTCATTTTTTTTATGTAATACAGAAATCAGCGAGCTAATCATAGCGCACATTTAAACCAGAGACCATTTCAATACTTATTAAAGTATCACTAATTAGTTCAGAAATAATAACTTTTAAATAACTAAAATAGAGGTTTTGATACTAATGAGAAATATTGGTTCAAGTCTAGGGGTGAGTGTTTTATACCACGGTGCCCAAACCAAGGCACACGGCCGTCCAGTAGATATCTAAATATTTTATTCATATTTTGGTTATTAAGAAAAAATAAATTTCAGTTATGATTCTATGATGAAAAAGTAATTTGTACAAAATTGAAAATATTTTAAAAACCAAGAGCCTATACAATACAGAAATAATTAATGAGAAGTTGGCATGGTATAGTGGTGAGGTTGTGGAGGTGCATACCCTTGTGGCACGCCTCAACATGGACAACCTTTGGTGGCGGCGCACGTTATAAAAAGGTTGGGCGCCTCTGGATTTTATTATTAAATAAATAACAATATTATTATTATACAAACGGAATAAAATCCTTGTTTGTTTATTCTTTCATGGAATTGATTATGAATAGATTAGAAAACGAAAGCACCCAGGTTGATATTTGTGTTCATATTTGGTATTACTAAATTAGATACAATTAGATATTTAAATTTAAATAATTATAATTATAATTAAATTAAAATTTTAAATAATTTCTTCAATTATATAAAACAGTTACTAATTAAACAATAAAAATCTTCTTTTTTTTTTACTTTAACGGATTATACGATATGCAAGTAAATGATCAAATGTTACAACAATTTATAATGAATTACATAGTAGTTGTTCTCAAAGCAAAAATTCTAAACGTATATCAACTTAATAACTACCTAAAATTATTATTTAACAATAATTACAATCCCAAGAGAACATTTATTTATAAATATCATGTAATTACGAAATGAAAAAAAAATAAGACATTACATTTGTGTTATTATTTAATTGACAATTAATAAACACAAGTAAAAAGAAATAAATTAACCATAACCCACTGTTTAAATGCTAAAGATGAAAATTTAAAAAATATCTAGAAAAAATTATTAATACTATGATCACTTCTCTAACAAATCACGAATTAATAAAAAAATATGTGGTGTCTCCACTCACACGATTTTATACTAATTCGGCCCGAGGTATTCGTTTTCTCTGCATAACTTTTTTCTTGCACTTTTCTGGAGATGCTCCTTTAGAGGATTGTAAAGTGCTTCTAAAAGAATACGCTAAGCGATGCTCATCAAAATCGTGAGAGCCGTTTTTTTTGTCATTTTGCAGTGGCTTTTGCGAACACGGTACCCGATTTGGTACACAGGCACCATCAAAACAAAACAAAATCGGTCCACCGTTCAAGAGATACACTCCTCACAGGCACATAAAAACACAGGCCAATGGCTGAAAATGCTATTTTTGGACCCATGGGGTTCTGAAACGAAAACAGCACATCGAAAATTTGACTCTCTTGCAATATTCTCTTTACCCAAGGTAGGAAAGCACTAGCGCTTTTTCGGAATAAGGATTTCAGAAACATTCAACTTCCGTTTTATTTTTCGTTTCAGCTTAGCTGGCATTTTATATTGATCGAATATAGATTATAACAAGTTCAATGTAATTTACAAAAAAATGATTAAAAAAGTGTTTTCCTGATATGAAGTAGATTTATTCTCTAAGTTGCAGCTCATCTGATTTAATTTCTATAGAAAATTTTAAAAGGGGTAGTTTCAAACATTTTTTTAGAGAACCGTTCACTCTAGAAATTATGGTAACATGTTCCGCATTTCTGTCACTGACAAATTCACTTTGTCCAGAAAAATGTTGAGAAAATTTTTACTGAAAGAGACCTTTCATTAAATGTTTTTGGGAAAAAAGAATTGTGAATCTTCGAAATTTCGCGTGTATTTTATAAATTACTGATTTTTCTAGTCAAAATTCGAAAAATCGCCAAAATTACACATTTACAGATATTTAGTGAAAATTAACTTTGTTTAGTTTAAAATTTAATTTAAAAATAAATAAAGTTTGGTTAAAATTACTGCAAATGTTGCAAAATTACAGACTTTTCACAAAAATGTAATACAAATGTTACAATTTTTTTTTAAATTATCATTTTTTAAGGAGTGAATATTTTTTTCTACCACTATCATTCTGAAGAATATATAGTCCTGAAGACAATGGCTTTTGTTTCATTTTTCTAGCACGTTTGTATCTCCAAGAGCAGACTTTTGTCCCAAAAATTTCCGGTTTGAACCATTGAGCAGCGTCACTGACTCGAGAATGTTGTGCTGCTACCCAACACACTCGGTCACCTCGGCCTGTTTTAGATTTGTTTATCACAGTCAACCACAATCAAAAATTTTAATGATACAGAAGATGTACGATGAGAGGTCAAAGTAGCGAACAAGGGAATTCGTTTTTAATTTTTAGAAATTTTTTGTGATAACCGACTTTAATCTCCATGTCCAACGAATCCATTCATGTAATAAGTAAAAAATTATAATTATCTTAATAAATGAAAACTTGGTTGGGGAGCGGTCGGAAATGAAACACAAAGGTTGCATTTTGCTTTAATATGTGTCAATATTTTGGCCTAAGTCCTAAGGCCTTTATCAAAGCTAAGGAATACAAGATAAAACAATTATAGAAAAGAGACGAATTAATTAAGTAGGCTTATAAAAGGCATATGAAAAAGTGAAATTAATATAATTAAAAGATCTGCTTCAGTAAAATCCTTTAAAATCTCATGTTAGAAGGAGGTACCGATGGGTACTGACGTACCAGATATATACCATTTACATATACATATATATATATATATATATATATATATATAATAATATAATTTAATACTTTTAATATATATACTTTAATACTTTATTTTAATATATACTTTTATTATAATAATATAATACCATTTATAATATATTTATATATATAACGCTTATTGTCGCGATATGAGTGATAGGTGTGGATAAAAACAAAATGTTTACAAGATATTTACAAAAAAGTATAAATAACAATATATGAAAATATGATATAGTACCTAGGTAATATAAAAACTTTCATTTTAATTTTATGTATATATCCGTTTCTTTTCTCTTTATTCGATGCTAAATTACGATACTTTGTACTTAAATTATTTTCTATCCCTATATCTATTCCATTTGATTGTACAGCTTCTATATGTTTATGTATACTATTATATTTTTTCATTCTTTAATTTTTATATTTTAAGTATACATAGATATTTGCAAATCGTATACTATTTCATATTTTTATGCGTACTATTTTAGTTATTTTTTTCATGTACTCCATGTAATCCTTCGTTACCAGGGGTGCACGCAGAATTATTTTTCGGAAGGGATTTAATTTTTTTTTTTTTTTTCTAGAGGTGGGAGGATTAAATAAGAAGAAGACAAAGAATCACGTAATTGTTTATAATCGCCAAATTTGACGTAAGTTTTAAGGCTAAGCATTCATATTAGATCAAAAACTATTGTTAAAATTCTCAAAATAGAAGTCTGATGTTGAATCAATGAATGAAAATAAATTTCATTATGGGACTTTTTTTCCCCCTTAAAATAACAGAAAAGTTCAGTACTTCTACTATTTGTCTAGCTTACATACAGTGAATTAAGAAATAATGAAAATTGATAATAAATGGTAATTAAGAAAAGTTAAATAAAAATGAAATACAGGAGATTTTAATAATTGCATACATTTAAATCATAATTAAATATATATGTAAACCTATTTACACTAACAAACAATAGACATAATAAAGATGAAACTCATCATGTGTATCAACAACTTTACAAAGAACGGGAAGAGCTGTATTCCAACTACTGTTTTTGGTTCACCGATGCATCTAAATCTAGCTCTGATGTTGGATGTGCAATCGTTATGGACTCCATTTGCCAAAAATTCATGCTACCAGAAACAAATAGTGTATATACAGGAGAACTTTATTCAATTTGGAAATCCCTAACCCTCATAGTAAAACACAAGCACAAATACCATTTGATAGTTTCAGATTCTTTAAGCTCTCTCAAGTCTTTAGAAAACAGGAACTCTAAAGATGTTTTGGTTATGAAAATTCAACTTCTTGAGAGGGAATGCTCGCATTCAGGAAAAGTAATAAAATTCCTGTGGGTTCCATCTCATTTGGGCATTGGGAGAAATGAGGAGGCTGACATTGCTGCTAATGCTGCAAGGACGGATCCTGTTACTGAGGTAACACAGGTCAACAAGACAACTGCCTTGGACTGGCGCAAGTATGTAAAAAAAAGAATATACGCTTCGTGGACCTCCGAGTGGAGCAGGACAAGCGACAAATTGGGACAAATTAAAGATACTCCAGAGGTTTGGAAAACTGCCGAAAGGAGAAACCGCCGCGAAGAAGTAGTCTTGGCCAGGTTACGTAGCGGGCATACAGCCTTGACGCACACCTTTCTTCTAAAAGGACTTTACCCACCGACCTGTAATACCTGCAAGGTACCTCTGACCGTGGAGCACATCCTGCTGGACTGCAAGGCCCTTAAGGATGCAAGGCGACATTGCAACATCAACAACAGACTGGACATCGCTCTTGGTGACAGTGAAACTTGTGTTCAAAGTGTATTCAAGTTCTTAAAAAAGTGTCAAATCTATAACCTTATATAGTTCATTCAAATTGTGAAAAAGTGATTCCAAAAGAACTCAAGAAATCATATATCATTATGGAAAAATTTAGTTGTTAAACATATCTATGTAGTAATGCTAATGACCCTCCATGGGTAGATGCATGTATCACATTAAAAAAAAAAAAAAAAAAAGATGAAACTATAAACAGCTAAAATGAACACATACATATATATATATATATATATATATATATATATATATATATATATATATATATATATATATCACTATAGTACTTACATAAATGCGGAATATTGATAGTTAAGGAGGTGGAGAAATAATTGATGCTTGAAGGAGTGTAAGGATGACGATTAGAGTTTGAAGATGAGGATGTTGGTGGGTATCAAAATTATATTTTTTTCTACATTTCGGAGGAAGGGTGGGAGGATTTATCTTCCTGATCCTTCCTCTGTTTACGCTATTGACCTGACTTATTCTTCTATTTTTTTTTATTATTCTTGTATTCTATACCGCATTATAGTACAGTAACGGATCCAGGAGGTGGTAAAGGGGGAGTCCTCCAGGACCCAGGCCCTTTTTGGGAGTCCCGTGTTACAGAAAATTTAGATAAATGTCTTGTAAACAGTTCATATTGAAGATTGGATGCACGCGAGGCCCTGCGCAACATACAAAAATTAAATTATAGAATTATAAAATACAGACGAATGTAGTTTGCATGGTAGAAGCTATCTGTCTGGTCTTTAATTATTAAATTATTAAACTTTACAAAAATAAAAAAATATCATAAAAATTGGAACTAAAATGTAAAATTATAAATTGAAAACATGAATTTTGAGAGTAAATTTAAATGGCATAAAATACTGCGGTTTTGCCTCAAAATGTTCAAATTATTCAAGGCAAACGGACCCTCCACATTTGGTATACAATAAGCCTATTTGCCATACGCGTTCCTCCACCATTATCATTATCCGTACCCTCCAAACCCCCTAAGGGCTCCCACAATATCGTATACCCAGGGGCCCGCGAGGTCTAGATACGCCTATGAAAGAGTATAGAGCTACTTACTGTGTGTACCATTTCTGGCCACACCTCTCTTCCTCCTCTCTCCTCTCCATTTTCTCCTTGATTTTATTTGGGTCCATCTAAATATCCATCATTAAGAAAATAATACTAATACATCAATATTTAAGTTCCTTTTCCTAAAAACGCATTTGATATAAAATCATTTTTACGTAAGTACGTCAGAGCACTTACCTCACAAATAACGAATAGAAATTTTTGGATTCAGAAAGGACAGTACGTTTTATATGAAAAAAGGGGGAAACGTTGGCGCAGTGAAAGAGAAAGCAGAAGGTCCAATATGTATGAAGGTCTAACAGGGAGGGAAGATCAAAGGCCAATGCAAATATTTGGGCAGCCGGTCGTCAGTAGTCATTGTATGTAAAAAAATACTTCAGTTTGGCTAAAACTGGCAGATGGCTTACACGCTCACTTATTAATGCTCATCCGAATAGAAAATAAATAGTTCCTTAACAAGTTATACGAGAAAAGAACAGATAATTGATCATATCATAGAATATCATATTTCATGTTTAATCGTGACTTAGATCTCTTAACTTTAATATATTAGTTTAAAAGTACTTCTCTCGAATCTGCTACTTTGTCTACCTATAAGGCAATAAATACTTTTATATATTTTGTCCATTTCTGACTACTTATCACTAGAATTCTTATGCTAGGATCTAAGAATAAGAACCGTTCTACAGTTTTAGAACGGTACAAAAGACAGATGCGTTAATACTCATGAACTTGACAAGTAGGAGATCTGTTAGATTCACAATTTGAGAAGTGTGGCATAAGGAAAAGCGTTAACCTTTGTATTCATGTATGTTGTCAGTGAATGAGATCTCTCATCCAATCCCTTATTAGCTTCCATGATTGTTTCGGACATAAGTTTCTTGCTAATTTCTTGTACTCACTTGTGGAATAAATAAAACAAAATGATCCAATGTTCACGGTTGTTAATGGAACTATGCTGAGCAGGTAGAAAGTAACTCATCATTAAGATGTACAAAGTAGAAAAAAAAATATATTTTTGTGTTCTGTCAAATAAAAGTTTATGAAAATGTTAATCTCAAGTTGATGGAACACAATCAACTTTTCACTTAAACATTTTTTTCTGCATATTGGAATGTTCATTTGTAATTAAGTATTTAAACATAATAAAAAGATAATTTGTAATAAAACTTGTATTCAATAAAACTTGGTAATAAACCAAGAAATTCAAAAAACAAATAATATATTATAACAATATAAGGAAGGTCTCTTAAATGTTGGTTAAAAAGTCACATAAAATCTCGTGTCGGTATCTCAGGTTATTAAAGGTCAGAGGTTAAAAAAAAAACGTTTATTTGTAAATTTATCGTTTTTCACTCGTCCTAGGTCGTTATAAAACAAGACTAAATTTATAGAAAATTTGATTTTCAAGACTGAGTCCTTTATCGTCAGAAAAGTTAGATATCTCAAGGACTATTAGACGTACAGATGTCTATTACCACCCAAATTAGAGCTAGTTAAATGCACCATAAAATAGTTTTTATTAATTATCTTCGTAGGAAGAGCAGTTTCCATGATATTTTCCAAAATAAATCAACAAAATGGTGATTTATCTTTTTTTTTCAAAAATATTTTAAATTAAAATTTAATTTTCTACATGTTTAGTCATATTATTTTGAGTTGCATGATCACATTATGATGGTTGCATTGATATGGTAATACCGCGGAGAGTGGCCATCCGCGTGCAGGATGGCCCTGTTATGCATTGAGCAAGTTTCGAGCTTGAATTACGAATATGTAAGATATTATAAGTAAAATAAGCCTTGTCTGCCATTCCGATGCTACCTCGAAAAATGGCGACATTTCATTCGAAAAAAAAAACCTAAAACTTTCGCTGGTTTTTGATTCCGTGCTCAATATCTTGAAGTCTACCGTCCAACCGAAAAACATTATCATTACCTTTTTTTATTGAAAATAAATTTGCTAAAATGTGAGCACTAATAGAGAGCTCTATAGGTTAATTAATTATTTATAGGTAAGTATAATTAATTATTGAGGTTAAAGTAATTTTTAAAAAAGAAAAGATTTTCCGGAAAACAGGAAATCACTATTTTATGAATTTATAACGACAAATATCGTAGAAACCACACTTTCTACAATGTATTTATGGATATAAATCATTTAAATATATTCCGAAGTAATATTTTAAAAAGAAAAAACATTTTTTTATTCAAAAAAAGAGAAATCTCCATTTTGTTAACTTGTTTTATCAAATATCATGTAAACTGTTATTAATAAAAACTACTTTACGATGCATTTAACTAGCTCTAATTTGAGTGGTAATAAGTACCTATATGTCTCATAGTTCTTGAGATATCTAACTTTTCTGAAATGACTGTGTAACATAATGCCAAAATAAAGGCAATATTTTATTTTGTTAAATGTTGGTTAAAAAGTCTCATATTGCATGTAAAATATAAATGAGACATATTAAATTTGATCCAACTCGCTTCTAAGAAACTCGGTTATAATAAAACCGGAATATAAGGACCCGGCATTAAGAGAAAACGTTGACATTAGCCAGTTATAAAATCAGCATTTGGCTATAAGAAATAAAAATTACTTGTATTTTTCAGTTTTTGCCGATAATAGAAGTAAAAGATAGACCGGGAGACTCCTAGAAAGCTCTTTAAAGGATATCGCTGCAAGGGGAAAACCTACATTTTTACTCCCCTCTTCCACTCAATCCTTCTCATTGAGCTGAGAAACTTAATAATAAATGCTTTGAAACTATTTTGTTTCTCATTAATATTGAATCAATTCTACTAATTTATGAATGCCGAAATTGTTTGGATCAAGACAAACAGCAAAAACCATCAACAAATTAGGTGGGGTGCGAATTTAGTGTTATTTTCTTCATCTGGTGTTGAGTGGATTAATATCAGGTAATAACAAAATAACTTCCATGCTTTTATCTTATAAAAATATTAAAGGAAATAGGTAATTAAAGGAAACGTAACAATGTAATAGTATGGAATAATCATTCTCTATATCTTTATTTAGGTCAAATATTAAATTAATTTTTGATCACCTCCTCCTCCCGTTAAAATTTGGTTTAGGTTTATTGTCTAGTGTTACACAAAAAAAATTGTAAATATTTCTAATTAATTTATAAATAAGAATAGGGAGATATGTAGTAATTTCATAATCATTCTATACCTTTAGGGACGGATCAATGGGAGACCAAATGAGCGACCGCCCAGGGCCCCGCGCCATAGAAAAATTAAATAAATTACTAATACATTATAGACAAATTTATAGCTTCAGAGGGCTCCTGGACTCTCCCTTCTTCTGGGTTGGTATTTCTTACTTTCCAAACCCCACTACAGGCATCCGCCCTAACCAAAGGGAGCCCAGCAAAATGGTATCGTTCAGAGCTAGATCCTTTACTGTATATCTCGAAACAGAAAAAAATCAATTTCCCGAAATTCTCAAAAATCCTGCAAAAAAAAAATCTTAGCTTAATTATAAGAAGATTATATAGGTACCAACTATACCTAATTTAATATAGCTAAATCACTTAACTACAACATTAGATTCTCAGGCTGTCGGAAATTGTCAGAAAGTTTTCCAAAGGCATTAATAACGAGTATATCCGAGACATATGATCGAAATCAATATTACCCAAGACGAAATTCGAATGCTCCCTTAAATGAAATCTGTTGGCAAGAGTGATGGGAAAACTTGGGCCCAATAAGGTCAGGTCGAGGCAACAAACTTTCGTTCATATCTGCTATACTTTAAAGTCCATTTATAAAGTCTTCTCCAAGTAATGAAAAGTTTCATATCAAGTTTCCCAGCGTCATATGGCTTTCGGACACTTTAGCCACATCGGCGGACGTTACTCATGGCGTTCTCTTACACCATAGATGGCTTGATATCAAATATTCTTATAACTGCAATTTATTTTAAACGGGATGGAGTATTTTTTTCTCTATTAATCAGAAAATAACGGGGAACGATGTTGTAAAGAACTTCCATTAATCAAAAGGTTTTACAGAGAGTTCGAACTTTTCAAGTGATAATTTTTAAAACAGAGAATTCGTTTACAAAAACTTTGACTGTATTCCATGTTATAGAGGGCATATTCAATTCATGTCCCAATCATATATATTATTCGGCCGATAATAATTCCATATAATCTGAATTTAATAGATTGTTTTTTATTTTAATGACCGTAATTTTATTTTGTGTGATTCCCATTGTAACGAAAATGGTTTTAAGGAAATGTACATTGAAATAATGATACTTTCCGCTTTTATTCATTCAAAACAGTAGCACATAATTAAATAACAGACAAACAGTACCAACTTTTGCTTACTTCATGGACTTTAATAAATATTTTTATCAAGGGAAATGCATAAGATCAACATTTTGTTTCTTTGACATCTGTAACGTTAACAATATGAGTAAACTTTATTATAAAATTAATCGTACCCTAATGCAAAGTTACCGGAATAAAACATTTTTGACAGAAAATTATTGATCTTTGACAGGGTATTGTAATCTTTGACAGGTAATCGTGACCTCAAAATTACCTCCTCATTTCACTAAACCCTAAAATTAATATTGCTAAAATATAAAATTGCTAAGAAAATGAATCAGGAGGCTAATGCACAGTTCCAGTACAATCTCTAGAACGACGTAAAATCGAGAATCGAGAAAGATAACTCTACTACATTCTGTCCTCCTTCTAAGCCAGGGATGCCCAACCTTTTTTATAACGCGTGCCATAACTAAGGGTTCCTCATATCGAGGTGGGCCACAACTCTACCCCCTTCCCTCCCTTATACCTTGCCACCTTTACAATAATTGTTTCTATGTCTTTACGGCAGAGGTAAACTGTCACAACTAGCACTTTTTGTAGGAGAGCTAAAACAAATTTCAGACTTCGCACTGTATTACTTGCTGTGGATGATGTTTAATCTTTATATTTGAATTGCTGCATATTTTATTTACGTTTTAGCCTATCTACTCGTACTCGAGAAATTTGGCCATAATAATACCACTACAATAATAAATCAAAATCATCAAAATTGGAGTTAGGACAGTTTAACTCTGATGTACAGATATACTACAGGCGCTTCTTATTTTTTTAATAGTGTTTTCCTTAAGGTAGCATAATGAAATCAGGTAATGAATATAAATTATACAATAAAACTTTCATCCCAGGGAGAGAACTTTAATTTTTATATTTTTAGCAGAATTAAATTGGGTTGGGCACACCTGCTCTTGGCTCCCCTTACGGTAATATTGTAGATATACCGATTTATTATTATAAAATGATTTCTTACATAACTATCGTTATTTATTTATTAAAGTCAATTCAGGTGTTCATTGGCACCAGTCGGTTACGATTATTGGAACCGCGCAGTGAATTCTATTGAATGTACACATATAACAATTATCTTTTCGCAATTGTTACGATACTAACATACTTTTGGGATTATCTTTATTTTCTAATTTATCCCAAACTAACAAAATTATAAACTAAATCTTACAAAATAGAATTTATTGAATTTTTATAAAAGTATAAAATGTTATAACAAAATTATTATAAAAGTTTAAAGTTCACTCGCTAGAAATTTAAGCACTCACTTTATAAAAACAGCTTGATGAAGAGGCCACTATTTCCCTGGTGAACATTGGGTAAAGAGTCTCTTTTAGCAGATCACAGGAAAACATTAATTATTTTTTTAGAACCTCTCCAGCTGTTCTCTAAATATTATCTATCGATAACAGTATCCGCTACAATACAATTGTTTTATACAATTCTAATTAATATCATAGATTTGAAAAAAAAATTAGACCGATGTTGTACAAAGAAGCTCCTACATTATACATTTCATAGTAAATACATCGTGTATTATATGTTTCTATAATCCGAAACAAAGTACTTAAATGAAATAGATTCTTTTAGTTTATAAGCAATGTCAATTAAGGAGATATTATAAGAACATATAACATATCATACATCCAGAATAAAACAAGCACAACTCAGAATTTCTAGCGTCGGAAATGTAAATAGACAGACCCCTAACAAACCCATAGAGCGGCCAGCTCTCAAATATCAGGACGAACTAATTGACACAATAGGTGATCTACCAGGAAAGTATGCTACTGGAAACATCTTGGGGGCTTCTATGTAGAACTTAGCTTGTGTCTAATGCTCTTTCTAATCAAAACATTTTTTTTTCTTTGGTTGTCCCCTTTTCATTCTGGATGTACGATATCCTCTTTTTATTGAAAGTGTATGTGATGAAATATCGGTGTGGAGAAAATCATTAAATTTTGTTTTAGCTTCTATCATAAAAAGATAAGAATAAAAAAGAAATTGTATTTTATTTTATTTATACTGTTCTTAGTCATGCTGAAGAGGACCTGTCCTGATGAAGGCCTAAAAAGTGATCCGAAAAGTCGGTATTCATTAAATATTTTTTATATTATTTTGACTGTCATCCTGAACATCTTATAAATTAATTAGTATTTTATAGACTTATAATGTTTTATTTCTACGCTTGAGGACATCTTTAAGAGACATATGCGTGACCGTGTATAGTTATTACAGATTAATAAAAAAATCATAATTCACGAGTAAGCGTTAGTAACGTATAGATCATTGAAAGACCTCTGTTTTAGATTTTAGGGTCTAGAAGGAAGTTGTAAGATTATCGACCGATAGCAAAGGACTTGGCGGGGCTTGCACAAAAAGCCAAAGCACAGCAGTGCGACCTTATCAAGCTAATGGTTTCATTACTGATAAAGTTTTAGTTTAGCCAGCTGGGGCCAGCCATAAATGGGCAACTTACGTTCGAGCTCAATTTCTGGAATTGAACTTGCACAGACCACAAGTGAGAGCTTAAAACCTAAGTCAGTAATGGAGGGCTTTAGTTTCTAGTTCATTCCCAGGTCCGGGTTGTCTCTTGTACCCAAGTCCTCTACCACACTGTTGGCATAATATTCCAGGTCGGTTTGGCTTCCGATCTTTTGATACTACATCACAATTAATGAGATCTGGGCCATTCTTCGAAAATAGGGAGATTTTCTCATTACTTCGGATAGCACGGGTTTTTTTTTTTTTTTTAATTTTAATTGCATCTCAGATGCTGTTATTAAAATACCCCTCTTTATTATTTCTATAACGTAGAATAAATCAAAATATTCCAATTTTCAAACGTGAGAGGGTGGGAGATTAAGGGAGTGAGGAAATATCAAAAGAAAACAATAACAATAAAATTTAAAAAAATTATAGTTTTATTGAAATATCTTTAGTTTCAATAAATTTAGTTAAATTATTACAAACAAGTCAAAACGAAAATAAAGACTCTAAACAAGCGCCTGAAATTTAAGTACTCTCTTTTTTCCAAATCATCAAAACTAAAAATCAGGCAGAAACTCAATACATTCACAAACCTACTTAAACCCATGCGGACTTACGCCTAACAGATTTATGGTTCAGTAAAAAATACTCACTTACAAAAACTGCAATATTTCCAATCCAAAATTTTAAGACAGAATTAAATTTTAAACAGAAGCTCCTGGGTACGTAAATAACAAAACTCTACATGCGTAAACTACACATACGTACTCTTTATTGCCGTTTCCATAATAACCTTCACGGGCATCACAACAGACTGATAGGCGATATGGCTACGGTTGATATGGCCATAAGTAGAAAACTGAAAAGGAGCTGGATGAGAGATCTCCTTTCCTAAATGGACTAATTCAAGACCGGGAAGAGATGCTGCTGGGTGCTATCCTTCATCATGCCTGTCATGCCGTATACGTATTATATACACATTCATTTACTTATTGTCATTCTTTTGCTAGACAGGTGCGAATTTATAGTTCAAAGATAAAAAAAAAAATATTACAAAGCGTAAGAGATAAATTAATTTTAGCAAATTAATAAAGCAACTGTATTAGTGACATATTGAATGAAATATAATTTTTATAACAAATAAAAAGTGAGGGAATGAGGTGTTAATGAGTGAGGTGTTGTGGCTTGTTTCATTGTTTACTGATTGGGCATTAACTATAGAGTCTCCATATTTACATCACACCAAATCCCTTAAAACCTGAAGAGCTACAATAGAAATTCATAAATATTTAATTTACATTCTTTATTCTATGAGGAGGTGAGGGAATCAGGATTGCCAAACACAAAGCACATTTTTCAACAACATCTCAAAGACCTGAGTTGAGCAGTAATTAATTGCATTAGTAAGTAATTACATTTGTAATTACATGAGAAAAATTTGGCTGCTTGTAGGTACTTAGACAAAATATAAGCTGAACTAGCAAATGCAATAATGTTTGACAAACAATTACATCAAAAGTAATTGGAATTTCCAATTACAATTACGATAATTGGAGTGCTAAAAGCAATTACTTTTTTCAATTACTGTAATTGTGCTTGTTAGTGGCAATTACTTTTGATGTAATTGGAAAAATTAATTCCGGTATTCTAACTGTAAATTGCTGGTAATTGTAATTGTGATTTATGTAAAATAATTACTTTTCTAGTAGTTTTTCTAGAATATGCTGTCATAATATATGTTTAATTAAATAGGCCAATTTGACAACAATATATATTTTTTATTCAATTATTAACAACGTTTTGGCCATCTTGAGCCATTTTCAAGTCTCCAAGAAACAATTTTAATTTATTTAGTTATTATATATATATATATATATATATATATATATATATATATATATATATATATATATATATATTTGTTTTAATATAAAAAAGAATTTCTCCGGCTAACAATATGGTTACAAGTTTTTTCCATTTTTTTAAAGAGCGATGATAGAAAATAAAAGCGTAAACTGACCAAAATTCATAGAAACGATTCCCCTCATCTCTCCTCTTAAAAAGATTTAAAGTTAGCCAAATTTTTTAATTGGAAATTCGAATTTTAAGACGTTTACAGTACTTGGAAGACGAAATTAAAAAGATTTTCAAGGGTCTAGAGAATCCATACGAATAATCGGGATAATTACCGTAGTACGAATTATCGAGATTCTACTGTAATAGTTTAAAATGCCAGCATCGTCGATATATCGTTGTAAAATATCGATATATTGGATGTTAAGATATCGATAGAAAATATACCAATTTATCGGGTTTCGATATTCCAATTCAACTACCCATCTTATTTCCTCTAATAAGAAATCCCACACCAATTCCATAGGGTTTGATGGAATTCTCGTTGAATTGTTTAAGTTATACCTCTCTGAAATCCTACCGGTTCTTCTCTTCATTTAAATTTTTTTTCTCCAAAAATTCAATATTTCTCGCCTCTTGAAAAAAGCCATAGTCCATCCTATTAATAAAACTTTCAACCCTATGACCCCTTAAGACTTTTGTCAGATTTCCATCCTCTCTAACCTTTCCAAACTTCTACGAAGAATACTTCAGTCACAAATATCCAATTTCCTTGAAAAATCCAATCTACTCGAGCCTCTGCAATCTGGTTTCCGACCCGGCTTCTTCGCTGTCATCAAGATCACCAATTTTTTACATACAGCTAAAGATGAAAAAAGTTAACAGCACTAATACTACTTGACTTCTCCATCGTTTTTGATTCCCTGGATCATTCCATCCTTTTCTACAAATTATAATCACATTACTTCAACAAGGATCTTCCAAATCAACATCTATCTTCCTTCCTTACCCTGTCCTCAGGAGTAGCCCAGGGTTCAAGCATATCGCCAATCCTTTTCAATTCCTTTATCAATGATCTTCCTAATGCAATACACCACTGTTCCCACCATTTTACGCCGACGACTTTCCTCCTACCGAATTATTAGTAGTGTTTGCTAATATCCAGGAAGACCTATACAGGTTCAGTGCCTGAACAAATCTAAAAAGCTTAACGAAGGTACGAAAAATCAGGTCATTGTTAGAGGTTCTAACTTCCACTTCAGATCCAACGTCATCTTTCCTAATTTAACTCTAAATGATCACCCCATCACATTCAGCTCCTCTGTTAAAAACTTGGGTATTACTATTGACCAAACCTTGCTCTGGAAACCCCATATCGCCGAAATTTCCCGACGACCAATAAGTATCCTTGGTTATTCCATCGTTCCCAACATTCAACAATCCACCCGTTCCACAATAATCCCGTAAGCACCTCGTATCTTCTATTAGTTTTCCCCACTTTGACTATGGCAGCAGGTGGCCTCTCGATAGTACTCGAGGATAGATTGAAGCGAATCATGAACTGATTTTTAAGATTTGCTTTCGGTACCTCGAGGCGGTGACATGTTCCATCTTTATGCCGAGTTAAAGTCGCTCTTCCCCTCCACCCGGCGACAATATTTCCTCCGATCTTTCCGATGCCAAATCATCAACTCCAAGCCTCCTTCCTACAATACCAGCATCCTTCCTAAACCTACAGACTCCTACAATTCAAATCCTCAGTCCACTCACCGGCAACAAGATCACGCCTTTCTGACCTATATACCCCTCCCACATAACCAGAACATTCGAACATTCCTTTCTTGCCCATTCCATAATCCACTGGAATTCCCTCCCTTCTAATATCCGTCATGCTTATTCTCTATCCTCATTGAAATTCCATCTTTTCCAGAATCTCCTCACTTCCCAATACGATGATATCTAAGCAAAAAATTTTAATTTGAGATTAACAATTTGATAACAAATTTATGATTGTTTTCAAAGTTTAACTGTCAATTCATTTATAATTTTAATTTTCTCTCCTTTTTACTTTTCTTAGTTTTTGTTCAATACTGGTATAACTTTGTTAAGTGGAGAATTCATTTTTTGTTTATTTATATTTATTGTAATTGATGTTAAAACGTATTTACTTTTACTATTCTACTTTTTTTGCCAGATGTGCTTTTATTTTTATTCGTTCATTTCTACTTCCTTGTACGCAGCAAAGGAAGTATTACAATCGCGAAAATTTTTGGTATTCAGATTTCTACGGAAATATCCATTTTAACCATTTTTGAATCCATTTTGACTAGTTTCTATGTTCTTACGTACGTATCTCGCATAACTCAAAAATGGTAATCCATAGAAAGTTGACCAAAATTTTAGGATACTTGTAAAATCTAGTTGTGAACCTCCCTTTTTGGTCACTACCTAATTACCGGAAGTGGTACTTTATTTGAAGATCATTATTGATTTTCATCAAAAATTATATTAAAATATGATGCAAAACTTCTCAAATTTAATATATAAGACTTGCATATAAATATAAATAACATAATTAATTTTGGTTAAAATCGGCAAACCGGAAGTAATACTTTACTTGAAGGTCATATTAGACTTTCATAAAAAATTATATTAAAATATAATGTAAAACATCTCAAATTTGGTAAATAAGACTTTTATATCAATATTAATGTATTTAATAGATTTTGGTTTAAATTGAAGGGCCGAAAGGGGTACTTAACTTGAAGGTCAATAAACTTACAACAAAATTATATTAAAATTGAATACAGAGATCATATGGTTCGGTATTAAAGGTTACAAACACCATTTTTTTTCCACTTTAATTAAGCATTTTTGTTACTTGTTGTAAGTGTTAAAATTGAGTATAAAATACATGTTTTCCTCTCCATTAGCGAGATGAACAAGTCTGCAGCAGGAGAATCAAATGTAAGTTTAGGATTGTTCCGCTTAAAATGTCGAAAATGTCTGAAAACGACAAATAATAACGGAATGAGACCTACGGAAACAAGAAACAACATAGATGGATGTCGCGACGCCGAGTCTCGTTTTTGAGATACTGCAATCTCCAAAAGCTAGTAACCAAATTCAGGATCATTTATCGAGCCACTGAATTATAATTTAACAGGCGTACAAGAAGGTCATATGTTGTCCACATCAGATATTTTGTTATTCTGAAGGGAACTAGTCCCAGAATAAAACAAGTTTTCTATTCTACAAGATAAAAGAAACCTTTTTGGGCGTTGGAAGAAATGCATGGAAGCTAACGAAAGTTATTTTGAATGAAAATAATATCGTTAAAGTATGTTTTTCATATGTTCCAACCCAATATTTATATTTAGATTAACCTTGCATTCTTAATAAAGCCTTAATAGAGATCAATTAGTCATGCGTTCTTAGGAGGTGAGTTGAAGCTTTTAAATAATGAGTAATGATCAAATTTAAAATTAACAAATGACTAAGTTAGTATTCAGGTGTGACTAATGAATCATAGCTCATCTGGATAGGCTAAACGGCCGCGCACGGCCACGGATGGCAAAGGGCCGGCGAGGTCTTAAATTACAAGGCATCTTAAATCAAAGTTTTTTGAAATGACAGAAGAGGCTCATAAAATCGTCCATAAAATAATCAGTATGTTAAATTTATGGCATGTAAGTTTCACTCTTTAACTATTTGTCTGAGTTTTCTTGATTTTTTTATTTATTTTGGGGGCGCATCGGAATTTTTACCACTTAGAGCTGTCAGTCTCGATTCACCCCAGAGTATCAATGCGTCTGGATATCCCAAAGCCATTGCCTTTTTAACCAACTTTCAGTTCCACCGGGTAACAAGGATATAAGGGATAGCAATTGTGGAGGGGGGGGGGGAGTGTTGTGAGTGGGAAAGTGAAATGTGATGTATTTGTCATGAATGTAATATTTAACAATTGTAATGTTCGTGTCCTGGTTTAAAATAAACCAGAATGACGTACAAAGTTGTTGAACAATTTTGTATTGTAATGTATATACTTTGTTTACAAATACTTTAGTTTGTTTACATGTATACGTCTTCCGCTGGACTACTAAGTTTGCTCCATATGTACTACCAGATTACGGTAGAGTTATAGATCGTAAGTTAAGTGGATGTCTATAGTCAAGAAGAAAAGAAAGTTGATAGGATCGTCTTGTCAGTTCTTGTCTTATAAAGTTTTTATTTATGTTCCATGTAAGTCTTTCGTTCAGGTATAAACCCAGATCGTATTGGGTTTTTACTTTTCAATTTTCTAATTATACTTACGAGATGATGTTCGAATTAAAAAAATAAATTGATTAGTTACTGTTCAATATGTGCTGACGGTTCTTTTTACTTTCCCTTACCTATATACGAAGTATATAGTAAGGGGAAGTATTGCGATCGTGAAAATTTTCGAATTCGAGTTTTCAACGGAAATACACTTTTTAAGGTCCACTGAGTCCAAATGAAGAAGCCTCGCAATATGGTTTGTGTGTCTGTGTGTTTGTGAACAGCCTAGTTCAAAAACGAAAAGTTGTACGATACTCAAATTACGTGCTGTGATGTTACAGCAACTTTTTCGTCAAAGTCGACTAACCGGAAGTGCCACTTTATATAATCGATTTCGCACTTTTTTACAATTTTCTCGAAAACGGCTCTAACGATTTTGATGAAAATTGACTAAATTATTCTTCATAAAGGCCTTTAACCTTTCAATTATGTAGTAAATCACCGAGGAATTGCAGGGAAAAAAGTTATGATGAAAAGAATAATTTATTTGCGCATAGCATAAAAAGTATGCATTTTAAGGTAAATTATGTAAAGAATTGAATGAAAGGTAATTAAATTATTTATAAAAAAATAAAAGAATCATCAAAATCGGGCCAGTATTAGCAAAGATCCAGCGCATCGGACTAACCGCAGTTAGCTATTATATCATGGTTTTACAATTGTTTACCATTTTCTCGTAAATGGCTCCAACGATTTTGATGAAACTTAATGTCTTCACCTTAAAGGCCTTTAACTTTTCATGTATGTGGTGTATCAACGAAAAAGTGAAGGTAAAAAGGTTATGACGAAAAGAATATTTTGTTTGCGCTTAACTTAAAAAGCATGCAATTTATAGTAAATTATGTACAAAATTGTATGAAAGGTTATTAAATTATCTAAAAAACAAAAAAAAATCATTAAAATCGGACCAGTACTAGCAAAGATACAGTGTATTTTATGAGGAGCACAAGACCCTAGATGGATAACCGAGCGCATCCGAATGGAGACGGATGCGACCAAACCTCCTCCTCCCAACAAACCGCCAATCTGTTGTAAACAATACGCTCTGTAATTTAAGAATACAAAAGCGGAAATTAACTTAATAATTTCTACTTTCACATTATTTAATGGAAAGAAAATGTTTCCATGGAAACTAAATCAGAAACTTTTAAAATATATTTGCAACTTGACAAAGTTAAACTAAATAGGTAGTGTACAGCATTGTTGTACTAAAATTGTTTAAAAAACTGTTTTATTGTACTTAAGTGAGAGAAGAAGTGAATGCTGCTGAGTTTATTAGAAGCAGTGTTTATGTGAACTTTTTAAAATTATATTAAAAATATAATTATAGGACGGTAAGGAAAAATTGTGTGATGCGCGCATCGCACCACATTTTTAGGCTATCTCAAGGGCTATAAAAACAAGATAAACGTCTAAACACATTTAACACCAAATATTTTATACTGTGTAGTTTATTTTTCCTCCGCACTCCTAAAAATAATCTTATTGTTTAAATTCACATTCAATATAACCTACGTAATCATTTATTTTTTACTTTCTTGAAATAGTCTTCTATAACTCATAGAATAAAATCTTAATTGTCTTGTCACGAAACGCACGTTGATGTGTAAACAGAAAGTTCCTTGCAGTTTTTTGTTTTATTCTTTGATCTCTTGTTAATCACTAACAAGAATAAGCGAAATATTTAAAAGACTTATTTGGAGATGTCTGGTGTCATGAATGCATTATCGTTAGGTAACTGATGGAGTGGAGAGAGGGTACAATTCACGCAGCCCTAACGTCGTGTATTTTCTTGTATTGTAAGCTGTAGCGATTAATTATCATATCTTCCACTGTCAACGAGACACCCAGGGTTATAAATGGTCCGGAAGGAATGGGAGATCCCGCAGTCGTTTTGAAGACCGAGCTGCGATATTTCAGGAGTCATCAGAAGCACGGGACACAATTGCAGTTTAACAGCTAGCCATTTAGGTGCTCACAATGACAATGCCTACCTGGCCAAGAAAGGAGCCGCGAATAAATGATGATAGTGGGGCTGAATGGAAAATAATCTGGCTTGCAACCCGGCTCCTTCATAACGAATGGCCTCGGGAAATAAAGAAGCTGTTTTTGCAGGCCGGTGAAAAGGTGGCCTAATTAAAACCGGCTGAACCTGTGTTTTTGCACCTCCCCTCCCCATCCCCGATTGTTTAATATTTCCATAACCGACCCAGTGGCTTAGCGCTTCCATAATTTTCTTTTTCCGCTTTCCTCTTTCCTATTTTGTTCCGGTTTATTTGCATTCGCCGGGCGTCCTCTCTTTGTGCTTCGGTATTCAAAACAGTCACTGGTCGTTTGCTGCGATACTGTACAAAGACTGTGAGATCTCTATAAGGTTGGGTTACGTTTACATCACGATAACTTATCCTATATTCGATTTTAGAGGAATTAAGTTATGGTTAGTGACTGTTGGATGAAACTAAAACATTATAACTAAACAATTTTTAAAAGTTTTCATTTTCTTAGTTACCATGTTTTACAACCGAGTTCCCCAATTAATAAAGTGGACTTTGCTTGATACGGCCATATGAGGAGCGCACTAACCTTTTCTGTTTAAATAAAACTGAATGTGAATTAAATTGAACAAAGTATAATATTACATTAATTAATGAATTATAAAAATCGAAAGAAATTAAATATTTCCCATTTTATGAGCATAAAATAATTTGATTGTTCTTACTGTGTATACCACACTCCTTAGAAAAGAAATTAGTTAACAAGAAATCACTAAATAGTCCAGTCAAACGGTTGCTTTTGTTGCGAATTTTCTCGTTTTTTCGTTTTATCGTTTACAATTTCAAAAGTACGTGGGTCAGCCAAAAAAAAACGATCTTGGATTTTTGAATGATTTGATCTAAACCCTTTCCATGTATTGAAGAACTTCTCTAAAATTCTAGACCTTCATTTTGCACAATTTTGTAGGCTTCAATATATTATATTATTATAATAGAATATAAATTATAATGTTTTTATTTATGAACAAACACAACTTCACTTAAATATATCTCTATTTTTATAATATTAACATTTTTATTTCAGTCAGATAAATGTAACATCGATATCAGTCATAGCAGACAATTCCTATGTAATAATGAGTTTTAATATTGGACTATTAGACGAAATAGCTATTTATGCACAAAACAGATTTAGGGAACTATTGCCAACGATTACATAGAAGAAAATAACAGCAAGTATAAGAGAAAAAGTAAAAAAAAACCCAGAGGCTGAATGAAGATTTCAAAACGTCGGTTTTTATTCGAATAAAAATGTTAATATTAAAAAAAATAAAGATATATTTGAGAGAAGTTCTATTTTATGTTCACTAAAAAATCAAAAATATTATAATTTGGTGATGTTAAACTTCCATAAGTTGAATGGAATTTATATAATAGAATAATATAATATATTACACTATTATAATACAATGTCTATTGTATTATAATTTTATAATATATTATAATAAGGAGTTGAAATATTAGGGAATAGTTTAACAGTTTTCTTGCTAATTTTAGAATATCCTAAATTTTTTTTTGTTTTTATTGATTTTTGGAAAAATATTTATACTATTTAAAATTTCAATCACAGCTAATTCCAATTTTATTATTATTTAGTTGTTTGCAAATTATAAGTCAATCCTTGGGTCTACAGGCGTTGTTATGTGCATCAATCAAAGATGAAGAAATTTTCTGGAACTTTACTGCTAACAATATTCTTCGTAGGATCATTATTTTTCACAATATTTAGCTCAAAAGTTGACCGAAATCGTTAAATTTGTCTATTCGGAAAAAATTACCAATTTTTTAAGTGCTATGCCTCGGGTACTATTGAACCTTCAGAGTTTCGGTTCATCTACTTGGCAAATACAGTCTATTTTAAAAAATATGTGAATGATTTTTTCGCTACCACGCATACTTTGGAAATTATAGGTGTTAAACCACAAAATGTGCTTAAATATGCCTGTTTTTTTTTTTTTTTTAAATATCACGAAACGCACCAGGAAATTTTGTTAGATAGCCCATGATTTGGATTCAGTACCTACTCGAAAAAACATTGGAAATTATAATAAAGTCAACAACTAGATTTTCGCTACAAAAACTATCATTGGCCTGTACTAAAAATGCTTCGTTACACACTAGACTAGACTGGCATGCCCGCTACTTATTTACATGTTTCTAACGCTTTTGGTCCAGAAATCAAAATTAAAACACGTGACACACAAACAAATCTCGACCTATTCGTGCTGAATAAATTTTATTGATAATTAAGTAAATACATTCGGTCCCTAATAGGCACGATCATTAAGTGTGAGAAAGCGTAATTCAGATTGATTTATATTTGGTTTTTATTATAATGGAATTAATCACAAGTAGTAATTCAGAAACATCAAATCATAAATGCACACATTAAGAAATAGCATCTTAAAACACTAAGTAGGTAAAATATTGAGAAAACCCTAAATATAAAATAGCTTAAGAAGACCGGATTATGTTTTATTTTATTTACCTGATATCTTTTTTGGTTTTAAACAAATTATTCTCATTTACTATTAACTGAGATACATCTTGTACTTATATCGCTAGGTAAAAAGTTAAAACCACCAAGTCATAGCATTATTTTTTCTTTTAAAATCTTTGTAAGAACTCTAATTACCTACTTTATTATAATTAATGGCATACCGCATTTATCTTAAGGATACTAAAAACTAAGCATATGTGAACTAAAAATGGTCCATGGTTAGCAAAAAACACCAGTGCTATGGTATTATTTGCAAAGTAGTATTAGTACCGAAGGACTTGACAGAAAAAAAATCTTTGATCAGTGTTTTTTCAAAATCATTTGTTTCGAATTCATATATTTCCCTTATACCCGACCATATAAATATTGGATTTTAAAATTCATAATCATAAACTTCTGGACAGTATCGATATTTACTCCTTTTGTAATTTCGAACAGAGCGAAATTAGTTGCATTCCATTTGTTAGATAGACACAGCAAAATAATAAAAAATACAACTTCAACCTGTTTCCTTACCGACTTAGGCAGGTGATGTGGTCGGCACCCACACTGAACCGTCATTAAAGTGTCAAGTATCCACTTCGACAGGGCGAGATTTCGGCCGCCACGGGCGCCACTCACAGCGGAAGGCAAAATGCCATGAAATAATTGTTAATAAATTTCTTCCTTCTTTTTAGGTTCCGAAAAGAAGATTTATTTTATTTTATTGGATTATTGATCGAATATTTGATATAGGTGCTTGAATGAGTGCGGTATCGATACAGTGTCGGTATCGTATTTCCCTAGAAGCAGATAACGTGGAATTGTGGCAGAGGCGTCAGAGCCAAAATAGGATTTTTGCCTTTAGGAGGAGGGAGGGAGCAAGATTAATTTTGAAGCCCATTCTTTCATTCCACTCTGTGAAATGAAAGTCAAAAGTTTGAATGAAAGTCAAAAGTTTCATAACAATGCTTTAGCTAATATATTTCGAAATAAATATGATCTCATAACAGTAATTCGTTTTATTGATTGAATTAAGGCCAAAACTATCAAATAGAAGAAACAAATAATTTTAACTTAATTCAAATATAAACATTTACTCGTAATTTGCCGTTCTCTGCTTTCTGCCGCTTGGGAAAAGTGTCCCCTTTCTTTCTTCCCCTACCACCGGTCCTGAGGGGCAATCTTGAAGTTTGCCCAGGGCGCCAATTGACTTAGCTATGCCACTAAACTTTGAAGAGGCTGGTTGAGCCCCACCACTCGTTGAATCAGGTGCCATCAAATAGCCACTACGTGCGAAAAATACAAATAACTTAAATTTAATCCAAAGTGGAGAGGGCACTAACATTTACTTTAGTTTTCATTAACCAACTTCCTGCAATATTCTATTTATTTAGTATTGTGTATGGTAGTTCTTTGAAAACAACAAAACGGGAGACGGTAAAGTGGTATAGCTTTAATTCTCTATCTCAGTTGAGTATAATACGAGACGAACCAATAAGAGACGTAAAATAAAACTTATTATTTACTAAGGGCAGACGGTGGGTTTTTTGCAGGGCTCAGCCTTCCGACCAGATTGCTATTTGATATTAGTTTCATAACGGGGCATTTCTTCTACTTCTTGCCACCAGCGTCAGCAGTTTTTTCCTCTCCAATGGAGATGAGAGGATCCACTTTCTAAATTAAAAGCCTGACAAAAGTCTTATATTTATAGCTGTTCCTCTGTGACAGTTATTAAACCTACCCAAGGGGAGACCCCTAAGAAAAGGGAGAGAATTAAATATTAATATGAATAAACACATTAAGAAATGCTTATTTATCTCTTTGTTTTGTTTTTTAACAAAACTACAATCACCACTTTCAATTAGAAAAATTAATTCTACTCTATTTCGCTATTTTATAATCATTAGTAAATACTCAGATTTTTAAGGAAATTCATATTTAGTTGACTGCATTTTTATTAAGCACCTCACCAAATTTCTGACTCAATTACATCAATTCAATGCAATTAAATATATTTCTATTACGTATATTTGTGGATTAAAAAGATATATTTGAAAATTTTGATAAAAACAATGTTTGATTTATTTTCAAACATATATTTTTATTTTAAAAATACATTATAATTTCAGGTTAAATACTTAAGGCTTTCGTACACGCTACAGTTACGATGTTGAGTTAAGTTGCAGATTGGAGAAAATATGGCTCTATTTTCTCTGGCAGTGGTGGTGCCAGAGAGCTCTGGCAGAGTAAAGTTAAGAAGGAGAGGAAAGATAACGAGATTTAACTTCAGATGCAAAGTTCAATAAATAAAAAACAAATTTTAACACAATAACTAAAATAACTACCGATCGTACTAGAGAATTTTCTCTAGCATCACGTTCAACCACAATGACAGAGAATAAAATATGCAACAAGTGCATTGCCAGAGATGGTTTTAGAGTGCTTACGCTCTATATTAAAAAGTTTGGATAACTTTGTCAGCAAAGCACTCTGTCATCAACTCTAACCTGTGTTTATACGTCACTGTCAGCTCTAGCGTCAGAGCTCTGGCAAAAGAAATCTAGCGTGAATGTAGGCCTTTAATATAAAATACACAAAGCTGATTGTTCGTTAAATGTTCCTGTTTGTTCAATGATCATTAACTTTGTCTATTTCCCCCCTTCCTCTGCCATAGGCATCCTCCATTTATATGATTTTAATCTAGATACCTTCACATCTCACAGCGTTCACACATTTGCCAAAATAGGGCAAGTCCCAAGCCAAACCAAAGGACAAACATGTTAAGGCGGTTTACAGAAGCTTAGCAAACAGCTATCCATACGCTACTTTTTCGGCTATTCGAAATTTGTCAGCTGTTAATTTGTTTTAAACTATTTATACCTCTCTCTAATTCTATTTCTAGATTTAAGCGTTATTGAACATTATCTTTATGTATATCTGTACTTGTGTTTTAGATCATTTAGAGGATTCATTCATGTTCAGTACTTCAGATAGTTATATTCAAGAATGTTGTTTTTGTTTTTTCTTTGTCAATAAATATAAACTATGTATGATTCCGATTCAGTTAATTTTATAATCCCTAATATTTCAGGAAACATTCCTCATCTCAATTAATAGTCTAATTAATTAATTCGATACACAATTAATAGTATATCTTCAATCCTAATGGCCTATAGCTAGTCCTCTTAATCGCTAGAAAATAAAATATGCATGTATGGCTTAGTTGTAAGTTAAATGACATTTAGCAGATTATTTACAGAATCCATTTTCCTTAAACACTTTGCCTAATTATCTCTTTAAGATGTCGCTCATGTCCATGAAATTAATCCGCACATAAACATTATTTTTATTATTACAAAATTATATATTTTGTATATATAGGAATTAAAGGTCGGGTTGATATTTCGCTCTGATAAACGATAAATTCAGTCACAGATAATAGAGAAAAGGCAGAATGGGATCGGCGCATGCGCTGACGTCCTGCCGGCCTGTCGATGATTTCGATCTATTTCTGTAGCTTAAAACTATCTTACATCCAGACCAAAATAGAGAGGAGCATCCATATCTGAAGGTGATCCAGGTTATATTTTTTACAAAACATTACAAATATAATATAATAATTATGTAATAGCCTTACATAATATTTCTGTTCCATACATTATATTCCATATATGTATATGGAGTGATGACCCTACCCCGTATACCTAAATTGTGAATCGCGTTGTAACTTTCCTAAACATAAAATAGCCGCCCGAAGGTTTGGTCCCATGGACCTGCAATAAGAAATATAGGTCCTCGTTCGCCTGCTATCCTCGAGCAGCCATAATCCATGGATCTTGACCAGTTTGTCACTGTTCTTCAACCCGAGTGAGTCGGTGGGAAGGACACTGCCGAATTGCCTCCAAAGGGACCGGTTGTGGAGCTATACATAGCCTGCTGCTGCACCATGAAAACCATGGTTCGTAGCAACGTGAGGTTGGGTGACCCCCCTCCAGGCTGACTGTGCTCCCACAAGCAATAAATGTCTGTAAGAAAATCACATCGGGCGGCCAAAGATCTCCATGGTGTATAGTGCCAACAGAAAAAAAAAAGTATATGGAACGAGGTTGGGTTTCAGTGGCGAATATAATATTTGACGGAGGCCCGGAAAAATTTTAAGTGGGGCCCTCGGTTTCTCTCCACAGCCCTGCTTACATCTAGATTACAATCGATTGTCTGGTGAGGATGCCTTTAGTGGAGAAAGGTGGCCATTGGACAAAGTTAATGAACACTGAACACTATTCGTATTTTCAAACTCAGGAAATGTTGCTGAGTCAACTATTAGTATGACATAGATTTAATCCAATATAAATTAAATTTAATTATGTAATCGTAATTTCCAAATAAGAATTCAATCCACTATATTAATCCTAGGCCTTGATTCATTTTTACCGTTCTCTAGACCAGTGGTTCTCAAAGTGGATACCGCATGTATACCCCGCAAGGGTGACACGAAATTTGTAAATAATTAAATTAAATTAATAATAGAAGTATTAAATAAAATATTTATTTATTTATTGTTATTTTGTTGCGTCTACCTTGCAGAGTCAGTGGCAACACTATTGTTTTATAATCTATTGTAGAATTTTACTAATTTAAAAAATTCAAATTTTTTTTAACCGAATTTTCATTATCTAAATTATTCTTCATCTCGACAAATTCAATTTTCCATTATAGTTGGTAGCATAGGACATTCTTGTCACACGTGTTATAATGTTCTTTGAACATTACAGCTTTCATATGTCAGAGGATCGAGTCCTCTTAGTAAATAAGCATGTGAAAATTCACAATAGCTTTCTTCTTTCCTTGACGATCTGTTTGAAATTTTCCATTTGGAACAGTGGATCTTTATCTTCTGAAGTTTTGAATCATTTTGATGCTATTTTCGCTGCCACACTTTCTAAGTTTCCGAATTTATTTTACATACTAAGTCTTCGATAGCGACTTTATTGATTGCTGTAATGGGGATTGTACCTTCCTTGTCATTCGAGCCGCCTGATCTGCTTTTTCATTTCCGGTGATCCCGCACTGTGAAGGAACCCATATGAATATTATTTCTCTAACCTTCTCTGTTAGTTTTGTAGAGGTTTCGTATTTCTATTGCCAGAGTAGTTTTATGTTTGGTATAAAATAAACTTGATAATTTAAACAATTATAAAAAAAATTGTATTGGTTTTTTATTACAATTTCATGTACTACTTTTCATCCTTTATTTCTTTGCTAACTATAAAAGGCCAAATGGATACATATGTGTATATATATATATATATATATATATATATATATATATATATATATATATTGCTTTGTTTCTGGAAAACTGCTTTTCTAAGGCAGGTGAGGGTTCCAGAAACCACATTTATTCAATTTACTGATCTAATTTAATCTCTATTTGCATCGGTTCCAAAAGGGAGCCGATCAATCAAACTATATTTTAACATAAAAGGCTAGAGACCGCAGACCCCCCTGCTATGGTCAATTGCTTGGGATATTATAAATACCATTGAAGAACCTATCCAAGAGAACTCTTCTTTTCTCTGTCTCTTATACTGTTTCCCCTACTTCTTCTTGAAAAGATGAATTTTATCCCCACTCTCCTTTTAATCTTATTGGCTGACGCTATAAGAACTTCGAAGATGTTTGATCTATTTTCTGTAACCTTGGGCGGCAGATTTTATTACACCATGTCGGCCTGACCTATCTCTAGTTTTATGGTGCTCTTACTTTCGCTTATCTTAAGCGGCCGATTGGCGGTCTTGAATTGCACCTCCCAGGCTTCCAGGTATGGCGCCCGACTTTGTAAATATTTCGTTGTCCGAAAAAAAAACTGGTTAATATTGATATTGGTGAACCGCGTGGCATCTCTGTAATTTATTCCTTATTTAATTACTATTATGAATCTTAATTATTTCCTTCAATCCCAGTATCCTCAATAAATAACAATATATATATATATATATATATATATATATATATATATATATATATATATATATATATATGTGTATATAAATAATAGGGTGCCATGAATTTTTTTTAATACTTTCTGTGGGCCTCCAGACGAAGTTTGAAAACCATAGCCCTGGACTGTCATCTTCTAGATTGATACCACAACCCTACATACAAAAAAAGTCATTTACTTGTTCAGAGAAATAATAAAAACAAAAATTCTTCATATATGATGCTAAACATAATATCAATATATTTAATGCGTGGCGGAAAAAATAAAGTGTAAAATTATTTTTAATGTGTGCCGACATTTTGGTCTAAGTTTTATATTTATTATATAATTTTATGGTTTTTACCTATACTTAAAAAAATATTAAATCGTAATTAGAAGTCTATCTCTGATTGTTCTGGACTGAAGTACCATTGTGGAATTTCCCCATGGATTATAAAATATTGGCTACCGACAGTTACCCTATTGTATATTTCAACTGAGCCTACATTCGATAATTGGGCCCGGTGGGTAATACATTATAGGAAATCGAAACAGTACAATCCAGTAAGCCGTGGTAATATCCCTGTACAGCCGGAAACAGAATTGATATTGGATAGCCCGGAGCCATTATTGGCCGGGTGCTCTCCCCTATCTCCTAAAAGCCTATTTCTGAAGATTATTCCTCTCCTCGAAGGAGCGGTGAATAATTTGGTGGGGCTGTTTAGTTTATCGTCCAAGTGAGGGGATTTTCATGATCGGGACCCGTCTGTCTGTCTCCAAGAAGATCAGGTGTGCCTGAGAACTGATTTCTTAGCACCTGCCACCAGCGTTCTAGAAAGTCAGGTCGTCCGTCATAATCTGATGAAAAATGTACAAGAGTGTAGGAACAAATTGAACATTTTTTCATTTCATTCCTGGTATTAATCTGAAAAGAGACAGCGAGGCCTTAAAATATCGATTAATTCGTCAACAAAAGCTCTCAAAAGTTAGCTCAATTACTTGGGAAAGTTTGAGGACCGCCCAGGTCAAAAGCACCGAGATTACCTTTTCCCAATTTATTTTATTCATTACTGAGTTTTGAAGTGAATACGTAATACTGGAAAAGGTTCAACAATGGTTATTGACAAACTTGTGCTCAATTATATCAGATTCTTGTGCATCTGGTTGATGAGGATAAGGAAAATGTATAATTTATTTTAGAAATACATGATAAATGCTGGTAGAGCGCAAAGCTCCAAGTGAAATACCAATAATATCTGGGTCCTGATAAATCATTATGAGTTACTGTGCGGTATATAGGTTACACATTTTAATTTTAATTGTCTAGCGTGTTCTGCTATTTATTTTTTATTGTAACTATTCATATTCTAAACGTTAAATGGATCCAAAATTAAGAAAAAAATATTAGAGATGAAAATCGAAACCACTTCTGTTCAATACTGGGGTGGGTCCGTGCATGCCTTATGACTGGGGAGCCCCGTTCTTGTATGTCGAAAAAGAAAGTTTGATAAATATTCGTAATTACGCCATCTCATATTAATATAATTTTATTAAGTAATAAATTATATCCCTTAATAGACAATTAGCATTAGTATGCTAGTTAATTAACTTAATTTAGATGCTTACTTCTAATTACAGGATATTTGGGGTCAGGTCTCATAGTATATTCGAAAGAGTGTTTTATCTGAAAAGATGTCTCGCTGTTTCGTCTACTCTACTTCTTCGTCTAATCGTCTCAGTCCAGTTTAATGAGCAGCCGGCTGTCTACAGTGAAACTGCGACTCCTTGGACAATAGCGGAAGCTATGTTGTCTCAACCTTTGTACGTCTGTCTCTCAGAGCAGCTGTCTAGCTAGTGTGGGGAGGAAAGATTCTCAAACCGATAAGAACGGTGAAGGTGAAACTTAATCCTTGCCTGTACAGCGCAGGAGGGTCTAGATACCACGTTTTCGACGTCGTGCGGCCACCGTCGCTATTGGAGGTAATAAATATAAGACCTGGGCCCTTGAAATATATATAAATGTATACATACAAAAATTTTTATCAGATTTATCAAAGTTGTGATGACAATTTTATCTAGTCTCAATGCAATTTTGTTTTTAAAGCTGTCCAAAATTGATCATTCAATCAATCTAACGATGCTAAATTAGAATCCGTTTCGTAGAAACTATTCATTACATTTAAAATGACGGGCATCGTTTGATACTGATGAAAATCGTTCAGAAAATATGATCAATGTGGAATTATTAAGGTTCACTTCAATAATATTTATATAGTGATATTTAATCAGAAGACTTTTTTCTTATTGTAGAAAAATTAATTAATTATGCCCTCAATAAATTACAGGAGCAGTTGAGCTTAGAAATTAGGGCAGAAGATAAAGGGGCTGAAAGAGACGAGTACTGCTTGGCGATTGGTTCCAAGCAGCCAGTGTGTAGCTGTACAAAACAGGGTAGTGAATTGGTTGGCAGGGGCTGTTTGGAGAGCGGCTGTGGTCAGCTCGATTGCTCTATATATTCTCCTGTCACCCTTCTACAGGCTTAATTTACTCTAATCAATAAAGTACTTCAAGTTTTTTAAAAAATTTTAAATTAAATTTAACAAATCAAATTCAGCAATTTGAGAATACCAGAGGTCAGTAAAAAAAGGTTTTTTACTCAGCTACATATAGTTGTTTAAGTCAGTCTAACATTCTTTAGTGAATATCTAATATTATATATAATTAATGCATATTTCATATTATTAATATTTTCAAGAAAGCAAAGTGTGTGATCTATCTATGTTGTGCCTAAATTTATAGCTGCTTATAAATAAATATGAAACAGAGAAGAATGGATTTTTCCTGCGAAGAATGGAATTAAAAAACGAAGTTTCTGGTCAAAGAACGAAAAAAATCTTCTTTTTCAAGAATCAATCATCTATTAAATACATCTTAAGGATTATGAAACTGTTTATAGATGAATAATAATTCATATGATTGATCATTTATTAAAATAAAATATTGAGATTTCAAAATATTTATAAAAATTAATTAATTATATATTAAAACAGAACCGTTATAAATATCAAAGAAAAACAATTTTATTAATAAAATTATAAATAAATTTTATTAAGTTGCATTATAAACATTGTGGCGTTAAGGCCTTTTTTGCTTTTGGCCATTTTAAAACTGATGTGGTTCATTCATACAATTGAAATGTTAAAACTATTGTCCATAAAATAAATTAATATGTACGACTCTAGGTAAGTACCTATTGATCATTTTGTGTTTTTTAAAATTTGTTTCCTTTTTGATATTCCAAAGTATAGTCAAATGGTCAATTTGGCGATTGCACACTACTAAGAAGTTCAAAAACAGAATATTTATTAAAAACACAATTAAAAATTAAGATTAAAATTTTTAAATTATATATAGGAAAAATTAATTTATTTTTTGTCCTTAAAAAAAGTTTTTAAAGACCATTGTAAGCGAGAGGTGTATTTTGTTAAATAATGAAACAATAGGATGGAGATTCTTGAATGGGGTAATTTTTTATTAATTATAATCCTACAATTTTTAGTGAAATATCAAAAAAGCAAATAAATTTTATCTGTATATAATTTCAAATATTTAATCTTAATGTTTAATTACGTTAATAAATATTCTGTTTTTGAGTCTATTAGAATTGTGCTATTACCAAATTGACTATTTGACCGTACTATTTTTGGAAGACAAATTTAAAATTTAATACATTTTGTTGTAATACAGTTTGTTGATTTAGGTGAATGCTTTGACATATAAAAATAAAGGCAGGATGTTGCTAATTCACCAATTTTATTTATTTCAATGCAAATTTTCGGCCTACAAGCCATCCTCAGGCATCTCTCTGTAAAAGGTCCATCAAATTTAAATGATCAGTGGTTACTTCCTGTTGCACATATTAATTTATGTTAGGGACAATGGTGATAACATTTTAATAATATAAATGGGTTTGAAAAAAGTTTGAAAAAAATAAGGCCAAAACGTCGCTATGTTTATTATGCAACTTAATAAAATTAGTTTGTAATTTATGGCATTTGGTAAAGAAATATCTGAATTAATTGGACAAACAAATTTTAAATGTTTCTCCAGGATTAATGATATTAAAATTAACACTACTAATAAAGAAAGTTACAAAAAACTTATTAATCATTTATTTGAAAAAAGTTTCGACTTTCACTGTTTCCAATTAAAAGAAGAAAAGCCATTCAGGGTAGATTTGAGGTAACTACACACCACCATCCCCACTACTGCCATCAAGAACGACATCGAAGAATTAGCATTTAATGTGCGACATTCTATTGTGATCCTTCCAATTGAAAAAGTATCGATTGCCTTTGTTCTTCGTTGACCTGGAGCCAGCTCGCAACAATCCTCAAATATTTAAAATAAATAGACTTCTATACTCGATTATACGATTCGAAGAGCCCAGAAAAAGAGCGCAAATCGTCCAATGCATCAAATGCCAAAATCTTGGACATACTAAAGCCCATTGTCACCACCAGCTCAGATGCGTCAAGTGTGCTAGCCCGCATTTGATATTTGCCCAAAGCCTCATGACACACCAGAAAAATGTGCTTTATGCAGCGTAGACCATCCAGCAAGTTATAAAGGATGCATGATATATAAAAGTATGCTGAGACGAAAGTCTATTAGCATAGCTTTCAAACTTCAAAATCAAAGGAACGTAGTTACCAAAGAAGAAATGCCTTCAACGACGAGAAAGGACCTACGGACTCCAAAATCCTGGTTAAAACATACTCAGGTGTTACCACAAAACATCTACCTGAACCACAGGCTCCTCAAACCTCCTTTTCCAAGCCTTCTACTCTCAACCCCAGACATCTCATTCTCAGTCTAAAATACCAAAAAATGATATACCCAATGATATATGATGGTATAAAACGTTTCACTAAGAGTGAAATTATCGCCAACAACCCAAACACAAATCAATCCCGAACTTCCACCTCTATCCCAATCTTCCTCTCAGTCCCATCCTTCACCAGAAGCTCCATTAAACATGGACCCTATATTAAGATCCCAAAAGAGGATTCAACCCCCAACTAGACAGAATAATCCTCCATCCTACACACTACCTTCT
Organism: Rhaphigaster nebulosa; assembly: GCA_948150685.1. Lineage (NCBI taxonomy): Eukaryota > Metazoa > Arthropoda > Insecta > Hemiptera > Pentatomidae > Rhaphigaster > Rhaphigaster nebulosa. Next base: position 187,921,070 of record OX411306.1, read on the forward strand.
ACTCCTATCCAAGCCAAACCTCACCCGATATAACATCAGTCCTTTAATCCTTCCTTCTTGATCTACAAGACGCGATCATACCACTCATCACCCTCCTTACTAGAATCTTTACAGAAATCCCGCTCAATATCCCAAGATGAGCCAGAAGTCCCTAGCTATTCTATTGTGGAATGCAAATGGCCTTAATAACCATCGAGACGAACTTGACATATTTCTCCATGAAAATTCCATAGACATTGCACTGGTGACTGAAACCCATTTCACAACACAATCTTACTTTTATATATGTCACTACATCACATACAGATCAAATAACCCAGACAATACATCCTATGTCAGGCTCTTGTATCCTTATTCATAAATCCTTACCTCATTCCAAGATTCCATCCACCCCAACTGGCCATTCAATTAACCTCTATAACCTTTTCCGCTCATCCGTTAAAGATTACATTCTCAGCTATGTACTGTCCGCCTGGTAATTCTCTGACCTATGGTCACCTTGATTCCTTGTTCCGATCCTTTGATCCGCGTTTCATTGCTGGAGGAGATTACAACGCTATTACAACAAACATCAATGGTGGCGATGTCGAACGTCCAACGTGGCAGGATTCTTTCCCGTGTCTCAACCTCCAATAGTTATTCCATCCTTTCACACATGAACCCTACATATTGGCCTACATCACTTAAAAAACGTCCCGATATCCTTGACATATTCATTACTTCTCAGATACCCTCTTTACAATCTACAATCAAATCCATAGATGACCTATCTTCAGATCATAGTCCAGTTCTGCTTCTCATGCATTCAAATCCTGTTCCTAAACCTTCTCCTCCTTCTCTGATCACAGAACTGGTTAACTGGGACGATTTTCGTTATGATCTAGAAACCAAACTAGACTTAAAAATTCCTTTAAAACCAAACAATAGATTGACTCCGCAATTGAAAAACTCACAATATTAATAGAAACCATCATCAATAACAACACGTCAAACCCTAAGATTAAAAATCCTCGTAAAACTAACTCACCACATCATATTTACACCTTATTAACAGAAAAAGGCTAGCAAGAGCAAAGTGGCACAGAACCAGATATCCATCGAACAAAACTCATTACAATAAAATAACTAACAAACTGAAAATAGAAATTAGGAAATAAAAAATTCAAAACTTACAGAACTTTACAGAAAACCTTTCTACTACCGATAAATCTTTATAGATCACTACGAAAAAGGTACAAAAATTCAAAATCTTTAATCAGCCACTCCTCACTGAATCTCAGATCTGGTCACGATCGGACGAAGAAAAAATATTTGGTGAAAACCTTTTCAAAATTTTCAATCCTCATTCTGACATCCTTAACCCTATCCAACTTGAGCATGTTGAAGCGGAATTAACTATCCCACTCCAAATGTTCCTTCCTCCTAAATCGTTTCAGCCTTCTGAAATAATCAATATTATCCACAAATTGCCTTCCAGAAAAGATCCTGGCCACGATCTCATCACATCCCATATTCTAAAACAGCTCCCTCGAAAAGCTATCCTACTTCTGACCTATATATACAGTTGGAAATTTCTGTAAATAAATAAAAATAAAATAGTTTGTAATTTTATTAATAAAACTATTTTTCTTTGGGATTTTATAATTAATTATTTTGGTAAATTGATTGAATTTACTGTTGGATAAGTTATAGAAATTTAATTGAAACAATCTCGACCATTAAGCTGATATGAAAAAATTTCGTATTTTACGACTAAAGTATCGTAATATTCAATCAATTATTTTTTTTTAATTATTGAGTATACATGATAAATAAAAAAGATTCTCAAGGGAAATAAATTAGGAATCCAGATTTTAATTTACCTTTATTAGAAAGTTATTTAATTGTATTTATATCGTAATGTAAGTAGCAAAAATAAAAAATCATGATTGAAACTGTTCTGAATAGGCTTTACCAATGCAGCCCATTAAAATATCTAGAGATTAGTAGCACCTGCAAAGAGAGTAGTGATTCTTGGACAAAGAAAATGATGTGGTCAGCACCCATGTTGAACCAACAGGTACTCTACCAACTCTTGAAGGGTCACTATCAATTTTATGAAAGCTAGTTTAGGACTCAAGAGAACATAAAATAAATAACTGTCTATGGCTGGGGTTCGAACCTGAGCCCCTGATGTAGGAATCGAATGTCTTCCTCACTGCCCATACTTTATATATTTATCTTTATATGCTTTATAATTTAACAGATTTATACAGCATAGGGAAAAAAAAATTAATTATTAGTAGTTAAAATTTAAAACTTATTGCAGTACTAACGATTGGAAACTGTTGAAATATGTGTATTCTACATCGCATATCTGTTTGCAACTAGTGTTATAAAATTAATCAAAGTGGCCAAATATACAAAAAAACAAAGAGAATTAATAAATTAAGAATTATTGGATGCTAAAAAAAAATCTTAACTTTTTTTTTAGTCGAAACTATATATTTTGCACTGACATCTGTGGAGTTGATCATTGATTTAGGCTAGAACAAACCAGCTTGTTGCATACTTCTAAGTGATAGTAATATTAATTCATAACTATCAACAGTTGTAATATTATTTAAAAGTCACTAGATAGAGGAATAATCATAAGTTTGTTATCCATAAAAAAATTCTAAAACTACATTTTGATTCATTATACGTCTGCAAATTATTACACAATGCTTTATTATTTCGAAATAATTATATATCCATAAATAAGAATTAAAAAATGTATTCGTATTTTTCATATATTTTTTTTTTTTGGTTTCGGCATAGGTAATGATTTCAAAATACTTCATATTTTTCTACTATTTTCATAAATGGCCGAGATATGATCGAATGAAACCTTTATTCGACCGTCATTTTGAAACGAAACGGCGGATGGTAATGTAGAGTTCCGAGAATTGTCTTTGACCAAATCTCAAAAAAATCGGTCCAGCAGTCTCGGAGAAAACAGACGGATTTTTTATTATTCGATTTTAGAAATTCTACGTGTCTTGAAACGTAAAATATTATATTTTGAGGGGGAAAGGTTTTTTCTTTTTTTCGATCAAGAAAGTTCATTATTGAAAATAATAAACCAAAATATACAAAGAACAAAAATAAAAAATCGTGGTACTAATGTAAGAATTCAAATTTAGGATGTCGTGATTTCATCGATAGTAATTAATATTATTAACGGAAGTTCTTTGCTGAAATCTATAAATTAATATCTATAAGTTTATATCTATCTTTAGTAGGCTTTCTTCTAAATTCGATTTTACTGAGGAATAAAAAGGAAGATCTGCAGAAATATGACATTGTTAAGCCATAATAAATATCTACCTATATGTTCTTTGAATCAGGAACCTGGGCGATATTGAACAACTAGTAGAACGAAGCTAGGTGAGGGACGGGCCACAGTTATTCGTTAGGGAAGGATGAAATCAGTTATCGGATAGGTCGTTATGTATTTATTGGAGGCGAGGGTGCCGCTGACAGGATAAATAAATTCTTAAATCTTTCCACTCCCTGAACCCTCAAAGCCTTCCCCTACACCTTCCAGCTCTATTTCTATAATTGATATCCACATTCTTAAAAGAAATTGTAAAATATATTGCAAGTCTGAGATTTCCAAGTTATTTTGAATTATCCAGTGATTTTGAACATACTGAATCTGTTTCATTTGAATTATACCATACTTCCTTGTACGCAATAAATGAAGTATTGTAATCGCGAAAATTTTCGGTTTTCAGGTTTCAACGGAAATATCCATTTTGACCATCCCGGAATCCATTTTCACCAGTTTCGTCGTGACGTCTGTACCTTCGTTCGTACGTACCTCGCATAACTCAAAAACGGTTAGCCGTAGAAAGTTAAAATTTTGTATTTAAGATTATCATATAATCTAGTTGTGAACCTCTCTTTTTGGTAACTGCTTGATTATCTGAAGTGGTACTTTACTTGTAGATCGTGATTGATTTTCATCGAAAATTATATTAAAATATAATGCAAAACTTCTCAAATTTGGTATTTAAAACTTGCTTACTAATATAAATAGCATAATAAATGTTAGTAAAAATTGGCAAACCTGAAGTGGTACTAGACTTCAGGTTGTATTAGACTACTAGACTAGTGGTGCCTGAAGTTAATATCATACTTTCATCTCAAATTTCGTAAATTAGACTTTTATATCAATATAAGTAAATTAATAGATTTTGGTTGAAATTGAAGATCCGAAAGGGGTGCTTTACTTGAAGGTCATAAGAAACTTATATCAAAAGTTATTTCGACATTTACTACATCTCTGTAGTAAATATCGATCATCTCTCATATGGTTCGGTGATAATGGTCATAAACGCGATTTTGTCCACTCTTTTTATTACTTGTTTTAAGTGTTAAAATCGAACGTTTGTTTTCCTCCCCATTTGTGAGATGAACAATTCTGCAGTACGAGAATAAGATATAAGTTAAGTGGTTTCTTCCTCTCAAAATGTTGTAACCGTCGATTTCCTTTATCTAGTGAAATAGACAGTTCTAAAGTTGTCAAGAAACACGAAGAAATCTCTTGAGAACTTGTTACCGACTGAAAGAAAAAGAAATGTGTTAACGGAATAAGACCTCAAAAATAAGAGCTTGTGTGTGTGTGTGTGTGTGTGTGTGGCGACGGGGCAGTGATAGTGATATCAGTGCCAGGGAGGTTATGGTTGTAAAATGGGTTTGCCAATGTATATAAAATTAATTATTTCATTTTTTCGTTTTTCCGCTAAACATTTTCAATTAACTAATTTTCTTATTGCAAATTTCAATAGTCAAATTTTCTTGCGTGTTCATTGGCAAGCCTATTAATTACCTCCCTGAAAAAGTTGTTCTGTTGAGAGCTCTCTCATGTGTGTGTATTATCGTCCGCTATTATTTTATTCTGCTATAGTACGCTTCTTATGTACCAATTATTCTGGAAAATAAAAGCACCGCTTTGAATTGTTATCAATTATTTAGTGTACATCGTACCCCGAACACCAATTACACTAAAGTGGTGACCCCGACGTGATCGGTGAGTACAATTGTTATAATTTTTTTTTTTGTACGCTAAGGACTATAAGTGAAGATGCCCCTTAGCAATAAATTCGATTTATTGACACTCGATGGAGCCGATGAGGGCAAAGAGACGGGGTTTGCTCCCCAGGTGATCGAAGCTGCTTCGGCGGCCACAGTTGCGGCCCGAATGCCCACATTTCGTAAGAGTGACCCGGAGATGTTTTTCTTACAGTGCGAAATGCTTTTCGACCTGTACCGGGTCACTAATTCGCTTACTAGATTTAGATACGTGGCCACGCAATTGGACAGAGAGCCGCTCAGAGATGTCATAGACCTCATCAGGCAACCTCCATTGGAGAACCCCTACGAATTACTCAAGGCCAGGCTGATGGGGAGTTTCGGTGATTCCGAACATACTCGAATCAAGAAACTCCTCGAAGACCAACGTCTCGGGGACCGCCGCCCATCGCACTTTTTGAGGGAACTGCAGTCTTTGGGAGGAACCACACTGCCTAGCGACCTATTAAAGTCAATCTGGCTACGGGGACTGCCAGATGGGATGCAGGCAGCGCTAGCAGCTGCGGAGCCAGCCGACATGGTCAAACTCAGCACCATTGCTGACCGCATCGCCGAGATCCAGAGGTACCGAACCGGCGAAGTAGCTGCCATGCGGCCCTCCACCTCCAACGACAGAGAAGACAGGCTTCTAGCGGCCCTGGAGAGATTGACCGATCGCGTTGCAGCTCTAGAAACCCGAGGAAGGTATGAGGGGAGGAACCGGCCACGAAGCCGTAGCAGAAGTAAGGGTCGCCGCCTGTGTTATTACCACAACAGGTTTGGGAGTAAAGCGACAAACTGCCGCCAGCCGTGTGATTGGAGGCCCTCACCCGTCCCGAAGCCATCGGGAAACTAGTCGCAGCGACGGACAAGGCGGACTCTGTCGCTCAGGTAATTAACCGCCGACTCTTCGTCACGGACAAGAAGTCCGGGCACAGATACTTGGTGGATACAGGAGCCACCCTGTCTGTGTTCCCGGTGAAGACGCCGACGAGAAGAATGAGCGAGGAGTTCACGCTGTATGCAGCGAACGGCACCCTATTCCGACCTACGGTAGCACACTGCTGAACGTGGACTTGGGGCTGCGGAGGAGCCTTCCCTGGCGTTTCGTCGTGGCAAAGGTGAGCTACCCCATTATCGGCGCGGATCTGCTATATCGCCATAACATATTAGTAGACCTCGCCGGTTGCCAGTTGGTAGATGGCATCACTGGGCTAACGACGCGCGGCAGGCTGGCGACAGTACCAGTTCCCACTGTGTACTCCGTCCCAGCAGGAGAATGGTACACAGAGATCCTGCGCAAGTACCCCAGCGTCACGAACCCGACCACGTTCACGAAGCAGCCCAAGCACGACGTGCGGCACTACATAGAGACACGGGGAGCTCCAGTCGCAGCGAGAGCTCGGCGCCTTCCACCGGAAAGGTACATCGCCGCCAAGAGGGAATTTGCCCAGATGATGGAGGAAGGGATTTGCAGGCCTTCAAACAGCCCTTGGGCTAGCCCTCTCCACATCGTGCAGAAGAAGGACGGTGGAATCAGACCTTGCGGAGATTATCGTCAGCTAAACGCCAAGACAATTCCCGACAGGTATGCAGTTCCGAACTTGGCGGATTTTAACATCAATATGCACGGTAAGAAGATCTTCAGCAAGCTGGACCTCAACCGTGCATATTATCAAATTCCGGTGGCAGAGGAGGACATACCGAAGACAGCAGTCATAACTCCCTTTGGTCTATTCGAATTTCTCCGGATGTGTTTTGGTCTCAGGAACGCCTCTCAGACCTTTCAGCGTTTTCTCGATAGGGTTCTTCAAGGTCTGGAGTTTGCGTGGTGGTACCTGGACGACATCGTCATATGCTCCAGAGACGAAGAGGAACACCGAGCACATCTGGAGGAAGTACTGCGACGGCTGGATGACCAAGGGCTGACCATAAACTTGGCCAAATGTGTCTTCGGGCGTCCGGACGTCGAGTTTCTCGGATACCACGTGAATTCGGAGGGCGACACCGCACTGCCTGCTAAAGTCGAGGCCATCTCCACCTACCCACGACCTGGCACTGTCAAGGATCTCCAACGCTTTCTGGGTATGTTTAACTTCTACCGACGTTGCATACCCAGAGCGGCAGAGCTGCAAGGTCCGCTTAACAAGTACTTGGCTGGAGCGAAGAAGAATGATAGGTCGCCAATTACTTGGAGTGAAGATTCAAACCAGGCGTTCGAGCGCTGCAAGGCCGCCATTAAAGCAGCGGTGGTGATTGGACACCCCAAGCACGATGCAGATCTCGTGCTGGTCTGTGATGCGTCCAACACTGCAATGGGTGCTGTCTTGCAGCAGAAGGAGGGCGACGCCTGGCGGCCTCTAGGATTCTTCTCTAAGTCCCTCGCTCCAGCCAAGCAGAAATACTCCACATACGATCGGGAGCTGCTGGCGATCCATCGGGCCATCAAGCACTTTCGAGGCCAACTGGAGGGGAGACAATTCGTCATCTGGACAGACCACAAAGTTCTGGAGTTTGCATTTTCGCAGAAGCCGGACACAGCGACGCCCTTGCGGATTCGGTTGGTTAACTTCATTAGCCAGTTCACAACCGATATCCGCCATGTAGCCGGGAATGACAACACGGTCGCCGACGCGCTGTCGAGAGTGGAGGATATTGACTGCACGGAAGACTTTGCTCGTCTAGCTGAGGAGCAAGCGAATGATTCGTCGATCCAGGAGATGCAGAAGAATCCTCGTCTCCAACTTCGCTGGATGACACCTCCTGGAAGCTCAACAGCGGTCCTCTGCGAGACCTCCACTTCTCATGCGCGACCTTACGTTCCTGAATCCATGCGTCAGAACATCTTCAAGCGGTTACATGGGCTCAGTCACCCCGGCATACGAACCTCCAGACGCTTAGTTGCCCAGAGATTTTTTTGGCCGAGCATGAATGCCGACATCTCGAGGTGGGTTCGCTGTTGCATACCCTGCCAGCGCTCCAAAGTGGTTCGGCATACGGTCACCCCTCCGGGTAATTTCGAGCCGAGCGGGCGGTTCGAGCACATCCATGTGGATATTATCGGACCTTTGCCGCCCTCTAATGGACAGCGATATTGCCTCACGATGATCGACAGATGTACCCGTTGGCCCGAAGCGTGCCCATTGGAGGAAATCACCTGTGTTGCGGTAGTCGAAGCAATATTGGGCACGTGGATCTCTCGATATGGTACGCCTGCAAGGATTACCACCGACCAGGGACGCCAGTTCGAGTCAGACCTTTTCACTAGTCTCACTAGTGTCCTTGGTATCCAGCGTTGTCGCACGACGGCGTACCATCCGCAGTCCAATGGGTGCATCGAGCGGTGGCATAGGTCCCTTAAGGCATCCCTCATGGCAGCACTCAACAATGATGGCTGGACGACTGTGCTGCCAACAGTTCTCTTGGGTCTCAGGTCGGCCGTTAGAGAGGAAATCGGGGCCAGCGCTGCTGAAATGACCTTCGGGCAGCCTCTACGTCTCCCTGGCGAGTACTTCGAGCCTTCCAGAGTCCTGAAGACACCGAGTCGACGTTGAAGTCTCTTCGCCAGGCCATGAAGGACCTTCGCCCAGCTCCTCACCGCAGCAGCACAGCCAAGACGTTCGTCCACCGAGACTTAGGGCACTGCAGTCATGTGTTTCTGAGGGATGACCACGTCCGTAAGTCACTGACTCCTCCCTACTATGGCCCTTTTAAAGTCATCTCGAGGGAAGAGAAGACCTTCAATGTCCAGCTGCCTTCCGGTCGGAAGGTCATATCCATGGATCGACTGAAGCCGGCCCATCTCCTGGACGACAACGGAGAAAGCACCGCCACCAGAGATCGACCCACTCCTACACCTGCCGCAGGACCTTCAGGCGACCATCCGAATGACCTCGACGCAGACCCTCCTACGTTGCAACGTGGTTACCGCACTCGCTCTGGTAGAGAGGTGAAGCCTAAGGTGCGGTTCTGTGCCGATGTCATTGGGGGGAGTGATGTGGCGACTGGGCAGTGATAGTGATATCAGTGCCAGGGAGGTTATGGTTGTAAAATGGGTTTGCCAATGTATATAAAATTAATTATTTCATTTTTTCGTTTTTCCGCTAAACATTTTCAATTAACTAATTTTCTTATTGCAAATTTCAATAGTCAAATTTTCTTGCGTGTTCATTGGCAAGCCTATTAATTACCTCCCTGAAAAAGTTGTTCTGTTGAGAGCTCTCTCATGTGTGTGTATTATCGTCCGCTATTATTTTATTCTGCTATAGTACGCTTCTTATGTACCAATTATTCTGGAAAATAAAAGCACCGCTTTGAATTGTTATCAATTATTTAGTGTACATCGTACCCCGAACACCAATTACACTAAATGTGTATAGTTTAATAGGAGTACAAGGAAGTCATGGGATGTCCACATCAGATATTTTAAACTAAATATTTAAATTTTCTTGGAAACCAGATTTTGCTAAATTTTTATAAAAATGTTGCTAATCAACGCTTATACAAGGAATACCCAGTTCAAGGGCTAGGTATCCAATTTATTGAAACTGAGTGTGCCACAGGAGGGTCTTCCGTTCCCCATAGTTGATCACCAGTTGATATAACAGAAAATAAATTATCTGGCACAGCCGGACCCGAACCTGAGTAAAGAATCCAGGGCCTCACACATCATGAGCTAACCTTTCCTAAGTTTCAATGAAAAGACAGTTCCAAAGAAAGCTATTTCCATTCTTGAGATTAAAGCACCATACATCATATCATGGATTATAGATAATCAGGAAAGCAGTCAGTGACAGAAAAACAGAACGTCATGTTTTGTTTTTTTTCGACCCGATCATATGGGCCATCCTCAGTGCTAAAAATAAATCAGAGATACAAAATAAGAGGAATATATATAACCCTATCTTATATCTATGATTTATTTTTACCCCTCACCTTCTATAATAGAATACTAAACCCTTTATTTTTTTTTATTAGACACTGGCTGATTTGTTTAATATCTATTATGATGATATTCCGAGTGTCAAAACTTAATATCAATTAAACGATTGATCCACGTCAAATATGAATCTGAGATATGATTTCAACCAAGAGAAATGTATTTTCTATTTGTTGAAAATTGTGAAACATTATTTTTCCCAGTTAAAAAAAAAAGTACTACAAACACGAATGGTACAGTATTGTATACAAATTTAAAGATTTTTTTGACTAATATAAATAGGTAGTGAAAAATTTGCTGTTTTTTAGAAACTGTTTCGCTGAGCAGTCGATTACATGAGTTCCTAGTTGAATTGGACTGCCTTATTTAGTTGACCTTATCAGTTCAATCATATTAAAATACGAAGTTGTTACTTTTCAGTAAAAAATTATGAACTATCTACACAGGTATCTTTAAATATCTTAAACTTTTGTAGATTCGATATGATTGCGGAATATGAAATTTCAGTGATCTTAATTGACCCACCTTTGGATTGCAAAAACTCCAGAAAGTGGAAAACAGCTTGAGAAGAAAGATCTACGATTATCGACATGTGACACTTGAACCCAAAATGTGGAGTCAGCGCCGAGCACAAGCACCCACCCATCAATTATCCACTGGAGAGCCCTGTATCAATCCACCATAACATTCTAACCTCATAAAAAAAATAGTACATTGAAAATTATATTAATGCATTAGTTTAAACCCTTACATAAAAGTATTTGCGTTTTTAATAATCGTGTGGAGAATGAGTGCAGTTTAAAATTTAAATAATTTATCAATCCCTAATTAGATTGATCCTTCTATACCATCATGCGGATGTCAACTAAATTAAAAACGTATATTTGTCACCATAATAATCATTATGTCTGTAACAGATACATAATCTGTGCATTGTAGCAATCCGAAGTATTTAGCTGCCATGCTGAATGAATACAGTTTTTTCTCTTTAAAAACTTATTATTAGTATTGCCTGAAAGGCTGGGTAGGGTATAAATAAATCTAAGTACAATACATAATTATATTATTTATAATATCTTTGATGTGCTATTTTGTAGATAACACAAGTCTGCGATGGTTGTATTTTCCAGTTTTTGATAACGTATCCTTTTATATTTTTTTCACTGCATCACAAAATGACTTTAATTTTCTTCCATGAATTCGATTCGCTAATCGCAAAGTTCAAAATTTGTAAAACGTCCAAAAATTGTGGAAATATTAGACTTCAAAAGAGACTTAAAACGTTTTTCTCTAAGAATTTATTCATTTGTTGGCTTATTCTATGCAATCTTATAGCTTTATTTCAGTCTGAGATGAACGATTTTGTTCGAGATCTGACCAAAGAAAATTCAGAATTACTTAACCCGAGGCTTTATGAGTAAAATCTACTAGCAGCTGGATCCTCATATTTCTGGTTTGGTACAGAGAAAAGGATTTTCTTCCATATTTGTGATATGTTTTTTCCATATTTGCGAAAAATCCTTATGTGATGACAAAAAATGAAGTTCATTTGCGGTCAGTGCTAGAAAATACATAGGAATCAATTTATCGAAATTTAAAAACCATGTCACAACCCAAATTTGGTAGACTTGTGTAATTCAAGGATATCGGATAGAAAACTTGGTTAAATTCTCCTCAAATGTCCAGCCCGAAAAGAAATGATGCTGCCGAGAAGCCCCAAGCACCCAATAACCCAGGGCCTAACGATATCCCCCGTCCATGTGATCGTTGAATGTGTGGGACGTCCCTTCTGGAATCATATTATTGTTATGTTCTGCAGGGTATGTCTTTTCAGTAGGGAAGACCTGGAGGATCTATTTATCCATCAATACTGTAATAGATCCGAATACAATTACGATTTTATCAAACGTGCTAATTGATAGTGATTTTAATTAAATAGTAGGATGAAAACTATTCAAACCTAAAAAAATCTGAAATTTGGTTTGCTATGTTTTATCTCGATTGAGTTGATTTGTATATAGGGATGCCATTGGGCAATCATTGAGGTTGATTATCCCAAAATTATATAAGATTATGAACAAATATGAATTACTTATTTTGTCCTCTATATTGGATACCTTTCCAAGGACCTGATTTGTGGTTACCATTATTTAATAATTAACCAAGATAATGTTCCTACTTCTAAGTTTAATAATAATGCTAATAACCATAATGCTAATCAAGTTTATTGCTATCATACTTAACAAAAAATATTCAAATTAATAATGGGCGTGGTTACTAAAGAACAACCTTCTTCCTAATATTTATCTTTATTCATCAAAATTAAAATAATAAACTGTTACAAGAGTTTGACCATGGAATGATTCAGACTAGACCTAGCCATTAACTGTTCTAACATAAGTCTCTTATCTATAATATTTGGTGTTGATGCTCCTTCAGCATCTCTCCATCGGGTTCCCCTGCATATCCTAAGTCATGGAATCAGAGCCAGAGCATCTGTCATCTTCAGAGGGAAGACTAGTCGTCGTCCTCGAAGTCAGCCCTCAAGCGAGATCAGAGAAGAAGTGTCTTTTGGCTGCTTCGGTGCCCCTTTTCTTCCTTATTCTTCTTAAGAGGGGATCGAAGACGTTGTTGGTTGGTTAGATCCCCGGCACTGTGCGGTACCTTTTTCGTGATTGGCCAACTAGTTTTATAGAAGGAGGAAATTCAGGAAATTCGGGAACGGATTTTAGAGCATAGTTCCACCCCTTGTCCGGGGCGGGACGACCTCTTCGAATCCATTAGTATCCTTTAATGGAATTTTGTCCTTCCCAGACCTCCGCCGTTTTTTCGGTATGCCAGCCGGGATCCCAGGTTGGCAGGTTTCCTAAAATTGATTACGTCTTCCAAGACGGACCACCTCTTGCCTTTGTCACACTGCCCACTTCATAGGTAGGTTTTTAAATTAACTTATTTCTTATATCTGAGGATAAAGGCTAGGTAAGTGTTGTGGTGAATTACCTTCCTACCTGCTGGTCTCTTACCTTTTGTTCGCACCTTGTGCTTGTTATATATAATTTGTGCCTAAAAATAATATTGTCCAAAAATATCACCTATATCAATACATATTAGGTTAAAACAATAATGATTAAAAGGTGATCATAAAACAAAAATATTCGGGTAAATAAATATTTATTCAATTGAGGATCACATACTTCAATTTAATAAAATATTTGTTTTTCATTTTCTAATTGAAACTGAAATATTAAGTATAACTAGTACATGCAACGGTATTATTGTTTCACAAATTCGCTTACGGAAAAAAAAGAGCTAAACAACTACCAAGATACCAACAGATTTTTGGATTGATAAAGAAATCGCAAAAATATTTAAGACGAATTATTTGACACCAAAAGGACTTCTAAGTATATATTTGTTTTCCTCCCCCGTCCTTGCATGTCGGTATTAAAGTTTTTGCACTATGATATTCGATTACTACATACGCCAATAAACTCATATAGAGATATCTGTTCTTATAAACCTACAAACTCCTTTTTTCTTGCTTTGGTCCACGACAACGATTTTCATCTTCTAATTTTCTGTCAATCGGTTTCTGAGAGATTCTTATATCGACGAGCCTCCTTCTAGATGCCCCTAGGCAAATTTTGGAAAAAACTATCACTAGGATTACCGTAACACGTTGTCAATTCGAAGAAAAAATAATTGGTCTAGCTCTATCGATATATCCAGTTCTCTAATTAAAAAAAAACAGAAAGAAGTAGCTAAATAGCACTAGCCAAATATTCGCCCAAAATTAGAGTAAGCGTTCTCTTTTTTTTTTTTAATAAATTGAGTTAATTTAAAAAAGAATTATATTTAATCATATACAATTCGATTTTCAATGTATTCATGTATTCATTAATTCCTAGAGCAATGAAGAAAAAGTGCTGCGAGTTATTACAATATGGTTCATTATTTTCATAAAGATACGCTTATATCCCATTGTTTTATAGTTATAGATTTGATAGATTGATAATAAATTTATATTATACATTTATTATGTATTAGATATAATATTTGAATAAAACTTCAAGAGGGATGTTTTAGTGTATTTTATAATGGTGAATCGAATGGTGCTGTAATTCAATTAGGATTAAATATTTCAAGACATAATTAAAAATATAATTATAAATACATATAAAAATGATTGCGGAAATAAAAAAGAAAGTTGAAAAAAATTATATGAATATTAATAAAATATAATTTTATAAAAAAATAATAATTTAAAAACTTTAAGCGTATTATTAATATATCGTTTTATATTTGTTATAAAGTAAATATAAAACATAGTACAATATAAATAAAATATAAATTAAAAAAAAATTAGGCATCTATATTAATTACATCTTGGAGATCAAGAATTCGCGTTTTTTGGTTTGTCTTTTTATCAACAAAAGTATCGGATGTCGCTTGACGCGTGCTGATGACATCCTCATTCGAAGCGATGCTGCTGAAATATCTGGAATATCCTAGTATGAGACTCTCAATATGTTTTTTCTAGCTTCTTGGGTTTTTTTTTCCGTGAGTATCATAATAGGTTGGGACAGCGGCTGAATTCAAAGTGTTACCATGCAGAAGAATCTTGTGGATGTTATTAGGCATATTATATCTGTGCATACATATAGTTAACAGTTTCATGACAGTAAAATTGTGAGACGGAATGTCTAAAATGTTTCCGGGAATGATCTGAGATGGCAAAGTAGAAATTTACTATTAGTACCCCAAAAAGCATAAATAATTAGATTTTTAAAACTTCTTCAAACATTCTCTTTCAGGTTCCCATTTGATTTACATTGCGTCTCCTAATTTTTACTCACTTTCGCTATAAAATGGAGCGGTCAAACAAAAAAATCTATGGAATCAAAAAATGTGCGCCGCTCGCTGTACGGCTTTTCTCCGAGACTGCAGGGCCCAATTTATCTGAAGATTTGATACCAAAGTCACAGGTCATCCTAGAATAATCCTCGGAAATCGATATCACCATCTGTCGTTACGTTTCAAAGTAGCAGCCGATAAGAGATTTTATACGATCATATTTCAGCTATTTACGAAGAAAGCGGAAAAAAATAAAGTGTTAAAAACCCTATTCAAATACCTAATTTTAACTGTTTTTTTTTTTATTTATAATTATTTGGAAATAATAAGTCATAGTATAATAATATGCAGCGTTTTTTTTTTATTCGATTTTTGGATTCTGCGTAACTTGAAACGTAAAACCCCAAATTTCCAGGGGATTAATATTTGTTTTCTTTGTCGATTACAAAGATTCATTATTGAAAACAATAAAACAAAAACGGTGTAGCAGATCTGTAAAAAATTAATGGCTTTTACTGGATTATTACTTATTACAGGATTACAATTGGAGGTAGACTGCCACATTTCTAATTCATAACAAGCAATTCTTTCTTGCATATTATAATATGCAAATAAAGTAATGATTCATTATATAAATGACAGATTTGAGCATATTGCATTAACTAAACAAAAGCAATTCCGAATTAATTTGTCTATAAATATTAACTGAACAGTAAGAGAAGTGTTATAAATTCTCAGATTTAATAACGAGGTCTTCTGTAACGAGTAGAGTCATTTATATATCACTTTAACACAGCCAGCTATTCGTGAAATGAATATAAAAGCAGACCATAATAAAGCTATTAAATATTCCGCTCTCGTAAAAATAAAAAATAAAATAAAACGAACTATAATTGCTAAATTATAGTCGCCATTAATCAGATGAAACAAGTTGGTCTGGTGCCTACACTTCTAGTCCTCAGTGAATATACTCTCTCACTCTCCCTATTTATCTCACCAGCTCTTTTTTTTTTCTTTGTTTAGGTATTATAGCTTAGTAAATTACTTTTTTTTCCCTTTTTGTGTTGAAGTCAGGATATATACTGAATAACATATATGTTATTTTATGAGGACGTCTTTATGGATTTGTACTTTTAATGTTACATTTTCTAACTCCAGAAGAATCGTCGCCTAGAAATTTATTGTTGAGAAATCTGATCAAAATTGTCAGACAAAGTTAGATTTTGCCCCTATCTCCTAATAAATTGATGTACCAACGTTCATGGCCCTAAAGTCTTTGTTACTACCTTGCACCCCTTTCTGTAGAAGGTCTGTCCTCAAGGTTTTTTTTTTTGCTCTTTTTGAAGTTTTCTTGGAATTAAGATTATTTGCCTAGAGCTTTGGATTGAAACAGCAAACGGTTTTTAAATCCAAATGTCTTTAACTCTATTGGACTACATCTTGAATCCAGGGGTGCATCAACACGATTGGAGGACCTAAGCGGTAAAAATTTCGGGGCCCCGAAAAAAAGTTTCAAGAAAATTTATAGTTAAATAAAACTTGGATAGAAAAGAGCTACCTAATAGGGGGAAGTTTAGTTGTAGCTGTAAATTTTTGTATAGCACCGTTTTTTGGGTCGGTGAACTCGATCCTCAGTTTTGCGGACAGATATTTGCCCGAAAACTTTTTTTTTTAGGCCTGTATCTCAGAAACTATGAGGTTTTTAGAGATCACCCCATACAAAATTAAAGTAGGCAAAATTCCCTACATTATGGCAAACAAATACTATTCTACGATTAACCGTCAAGGTACTAGATGGCACTGAAAAAGGGACGATATTCCGCAAATCTGGTAAAAACATGATTTATTGCCCTTTACATCCCATTTCCAAGAAAGCTATCCATATTACGCTACTGGTGATACACGCAGTTAAACCTTATGAAATACATATAACAATCCATAAAATGTATATTTTACCAATATACATGGTCCTTGTTGCGTGTTTCGAAGAAGTGCTTAAAATCAAAATAAATTGCTGACGAGGATGCAGAACAAGCATCACAATACATTATGGAAATATGATTTTGAGAGAACCCAAACAAATTTATCTTCATTGCCTTTTCCTTTTGTATGGAAAACCCCGACACCGCCCTTGTAATTGAATGATTTTGATACATATTGACCCTCAAGATAACTTCGTTGTTGAATTTCATAAAAAAATAAAATGTCGACATGTTGGTCAGTCTCATACGTCTCTGCAACGATGAAAACGTCAACTTCGTGAAACCAGGAAGCGACAACGTTCTTCCGGTAAAGGTGCGTCCACACCGGGCGCGCACAGCAGAACAAAACAGAACAGAACGTTCGTCAGTGTTCAAAACTGCTTAGAGCTGCGCAGAACTAAGTAGAACTGTGAAACACCGTCCATACCGCCGCACAGAGCAGAACAGAGCAAAACAAAGGCGAACAGTTCGTAGCTGCGCGGCCGGTTTGGACCGCGAATCGCGTAGTTTTGAGCATTCTTGAACAACTTTGAACACTTACCACACCTACCAGGATCCGCACCGTACATCAAAGGAAAATGTTCGTTTGTGCTCGCTGTATTTGAAGGGGATTTTGAATTCACTCGAGGACTTTAAAACATTTTCTTTTATTTCTTTTTTTTTTAAATTGATGAGCTTTAAAATAATATTAATAGAAAATAAGTTTCATAATTTTTATTTTTATCTAATGATTTTCGAAATTGCAAAATAAAACCTGTAGATTATTTTCGCCTGTAGAGTTTCCGCGAGGAATGAGAACAATAGCTCAGAAATTTATCTGAAATTCGGTACATAGGTTTTTTTTCTAATCAGAACGATATCACAAAAGTTAGGTTAAATTTCACTCGAAATTTCGGTATTTTTACCTGAAATTTTGGTGTTTTTAAAGTTTTGCGCACCTCTACAGCTCCACCAAATAAAATTATTGTATATAAATTGACTTTGTGTAAGGAAAGTGTCTTTTAGGTGTTGTTCGGCCGCGGATTTTCGGATTTATAAAGTATTTGCGCATCTCTAAAACCCCCAAATTGAGTTGGAGAGCTGAAAACAAATCAAATTTATAAAACAAAAGAAGTTTCATCGAAATTACACCAATTAGGCAAAGATATTGCTATTTCAATTGTTTTAATATGTTTTAAGTCGTCCTTTTCCAGAATAAATTAGACTACTGTACTGTATCGAAGGTAGTGCAGTGAGGTAATGCATAAAGAGAGGCAGTGCATTTTTTATGTTTCATAATGTTAGGCAGACCCGGTCTGACTCCTTTGGGCGCCCTCGGCTTGAGACCAAAGTGGGGTGTCCTCCTCCGGAAAATATTTGAAAATTACATGCCTGTAAACCACATTTTCGGAGACGGGTCGGAGGACCTGGACTACGTTGGGCTGACAGTGTGGCAGATAACGCCCAGTCCGTCCTGGGCATTTGGAACTGGAGAGCAGCAACATAGCGGAGAGACGAACCGAGATCGATGTTGCAGGCGGCCTTGCTCCCTCGTGAAATGTAGTGCCAGTTAAGAAGAAAAACCGGATATAAATAACAAGCGGTTTGTCTCAGAGAAATATTTTCAAATTCAGAAAACTAAACCAATGCTAAATACATTTTCTAAAACCTACTGGAATACCTCAATAAGAAATAAATAATTAGGGAAAACGCTATTGAATAAGCTAAGCGTATTAAAAAAAAATTGTCTTTTTACCGCAAAAAAAAAAATTGTCCAAATGAGTAGGTAATTTACAATTTAAATCAAGAAATAACCTAACTAATCATATCAGATTTCTTTGGATCTAACCAGGAACAATCTTTTTAAATTTCTTTGTTATGATAGTCAATGGTTTTTGTAAATATTTTGAAACACTAGATATAGCCAGAAATAAATCTAATAAAACAATAGGCATTAATAGGTTTTGTTATTTGAAACATTAGCTGAGGGTTTACACTTTCCTCATTCCTTAACCACTCTTCGTCAGTAATCGAAGAAAAATATGTTTGTTTGCTTCACCACCTTGTGGCTCCTAGTTATTTGTTGCAACGTGTGTAGTTTTTCATATGCAATATGCTTTCTGTTAGTTTATCCTACCCAAAAGGCTATTCTTTTGTACGATGAGCATATAATGCATATAGTGAGTGTTGATAAGATTTTTGTTTTCCTTTTTGAATTGAGCTTGTAGACCGTTACAACAGCCTTTCATATTGTTACCTAAATTGCAATAAATATTCAATGCCACACTTGGCTAATTCTGATTTTATAAGCTCATAAAAATTAAGTCCACTTGAATCATCGACTACATTTACTGATACTTTCTTTTAAAAGCATAGCGGACGCAAATTGTCAATTAGTCCATAACAGCTATATCTTGGGTACTATCAACCAGCATGCTGTATATAATACTACTATGAAAGTCTTTCAAAAATTTACCATGAATTTTATAGAGTCCAGCGAATAAATCTCTTTTGCTTTATCATCTCGGTGAGCAATGCCTTGATTCCCAATAAAAAAATCTATATAAATTAAACGTTGAGCAACAAATTTTCTGGTGTGAATTTCTCTTTCTCGATTTTTGGTTTTTATACTAGCCAGAAGAATTTAAATATCATGACATGAGTTAATAGAAAAGAAAAGAATTAAATATCATGAATAGAGTTGAAATATCTTTAAAAAGATAACTTAGATCTTCATGAATTTCAACAGATTTATAAATATTCTTAGAAGAAACGTTATGTCTGGTAATAAATGTAGAATGTCTATTATCTTTATCTTCAAACACCATACATCAGGAGCACTTTCACGTAAATCAAATTGAATTTGATAACCATTTCCCACGAATTTTTCACCATCAGTCATCAGTCATTTAGAATAGTTTTCTTTTCCAATTTACAATAACATTATTAGTCTAATCAGAAAATCAAAAGTTTTTGAGGCTCGTTTAGCCTTTTTTTTTTTAAAATTTGGAAAAAAAAAATAAGGCTAAACAAGCCTTTTTTTTATTGAAATTTTGGAAAAAAAATAAAAGAATAAGTGTTGAAAAGCAGAAATAAACGTTTAAGATGCACCATAAACTTTACAAAGGTCTTCACTTTAATTCGTATTAGATATCTTAAATTACTCAATTAACAAGTTAAAATGTTTAAAGTTTTGGAGCTATTTTTAAAGTCTAAAGGTTTTCTTTTCCTTTTTTGTCAATGCGTATACAGAGTGACTTTCACTGTTGTTGAAAGAGGTGGATTTTTAACAAGAGCTCAAATTTTATTTTAGACGTGTAAGCTTCCTGGGAAAAAGTAAAATGACTCTAGTACAACTAATTACAATAGCTAATTAAGATAGTGTAGATGAAGAAATAAATGAGTAATAAAAAATATAAATCAATTAGTTTTGGGGCCCCCTCTTATCCCTCTTGCGCAGGGGCCCTCGATTATCGCCAACTAGACGACCTGGCCAGCCTGTGCTTGATGTTAGGTATTGGAGTTTGTTTTAGGTTATGTAGGGTTTTCTTCTAGGCAGAACAATAGTATAAAATATAACCTTAGTGAAGAAGCTCTGCTGCTCACATTTTTTTTTTTTTTTACAACAAAAGTGGAAAAAAAACTACATATTTAGTTTTAAACAATTTATATATGCTCAAAATTGAAGGAACAAATTAAAAGTTAGTATCAAAAACAGAATTTAAATAGATATCTATAATGAACTGAAAAATTAATAGTGATTTTTATGAAAGCTAAATTAAAAAAATATACTGAACTTATATATATTTTTTCTAGAAAATTTTTTATGACTCCAGTTAATGAAATTAACATTGTTATTACAGCCTTAAAAAGATCATATAAATTTTAATCAAACAGCACTGTGCTTTGATTATTTAAGCTTCATCTGTAAAAACATTTGTTCACAAATAGCTTTCAGAAATGTAAAACATAAACTTTGCTACTATCTATTTTCAAGTCTGGAACTTTATGTTCAAGCTAGTTTGAATTGAAAAAAAAAAATAAATTAAGATTTTTTTCTTTGAAGTGTTTTTTGTAATTAAAAAAAATAATAATGAACAGCAGTTGTACATTTTTATTTAAAAAACAAAACAAGAAGTATAATTAGGTTGTTGGAACCCATACAAACCCTTCAGTCTCCCTAATAGCAATTAATAGCTAACCATTTGGTGTTTTGCCAATTCCAGGCATCATGAAAACTGAACAACACAAAATCAAATTAATGCAGAATATCCAAATACGGATCGCACTCTCTTGTAATCAGTTGAACATAATTCAAAAGAAGAAGATATACCTACTCTTTATATGGGAAGTTTTATAGTACATTCATTGTAATTTAATACTTAGGATACTTTCTTTGTGTTGGAAACAGTTACTCTCTTTATTTTTTAAAATTTCATTTACTCTTTTAACATCCGTTTTTTTATTATTCCTTTTTTTTTCAAACTCAGAATTTACAATTTCTATTTTTAGTTTTATTTTTTTATTTAGCTATTGATTATTTCAATTTTTTAATTACACATATGTTATTTGTTCATTTATTTTCAATCTTCTCAATGTCTTTGTCTTAATATTTTATTGTATTGCTAACTTTTGTTCTTTGTTTATTTGGGGTTTAATGTCCTTATGCACTCCAGCTAGGGTAGGATGAACGGGTCACCCTGCTAGTTACTAACCTCCACTAGTGGGAAGGTCGAGATTCATTTTGTAGGTCTACTAGGAAATAAATTTCAACCTGCCCACGCTGGGATTTGAGAATCCTAAGGTGACAACTAAATACGTTGGGCCAACTCGACCTCATTGCTAACTTTTTAATAAGTTTGTTTTCTTTCAATTAGTTTTATGTGTAATAATTGAGTAATACATCTCTGCTTCTAAGGATTGCTGTGACATTGAAAAATAATGTGAACAATGGAACATTTATTAATTCGTGTCTATTTCTAAGGATTGCAGTGATATTGGTAAAAATAAAAAATAATTACTAAGGTATCCATTTATTTAATTTATTGTACATACCATCTAATTCCTATTTAGTATTTATTATATATATATATATATATATATTTTTTATAATAATAACCTTATTTCACTTATTTAAACACATATTTTTAATTTTAAAACACTTTTTTAAAGTATTCAATACAAATGTTGATTTTTTAAGGAAAACTTATTACACTAGAAGATTTCAAGGCTGGTCATGATCATTTTCGAAGTTCCCAATAAAACGATCATGTTGCATTTGAACATGATGAACATGATGAACATGCATTTGAACATGAAGAAGAGCTTGTATTGTTATTCAATATTATATATTGAATAACAATACAAGTTCTTCTTATAATTTATAAGAAATAGAGAACAAATTAAATCAAGTAGAAAAATAATTGGGAATAAGGAAAAAAAAAAACTGGTATGTTTTCACTTATTTTGCCTTTGCTCAGTCATTATTATCGATGGTCACCACTAATATTCTGTCTTGTCATTTTCAATTTTTTTTTAAATAATAAAAACCTGGAGAGCTCTTTCACCATTCAAGAATTAATTTGTTTAATGTTTATATTTTCTCTTCTTTTCTGTTAAATTGAAATATTAAGTATAAGTAACATAGAAACACCAGCTTTAATAATTATATAAATTGGAAATTAAACTACTTTATTTAATATATGTTATTCTTCTTTTAAAATTTTTGTTGAAACAAAAGAATTAATTTTTTTTTGTATTTGGAAAAAATAATTAGACTTTTTATAAATATATTATTACTGAAAATGTTTTATGAAAAAAGATAATTTTTGTTTATGCTCTAAATCTTATAGTAAAAATTGGAAACACCTGTCTAATTTTAATTTAATTGAATCAACTATTTTTTTTTTTTTTGTATTAAAAAATTGTATTTATTCAATGGTATATTTGGAAAAAAATAATTCAACTTTTTATAAATGTATTACAGAAAATGTTTTATTAAAAAAGTTATTTTTTATGCTCTAAATCTTATGGTAAACATTGAAAACATTTTGAAAATTAGAAATTGACCTGTCTAATTTTAATTTAATGGAATCAATCCATCAACAGTTTTTTTTTAATTTGTTTTTAAAATTTTTATTTATTCACTGGTACTTAATGGCTAGCTTTCAATGCCAAAGCAATACAACGTTTGCATCTATTTAATACTTAACATAAAATTATTGATAACATTATACTTAATGAATACATTGTGTAGTTCTTGATAAAGTACAAAACTCCAAATATTTATAAATTCCTGTATTTAAAAAAGTCTTCAAAAGGTTTGATGTTTTCTGTGTTTATTCTGTCAATCATTCTAGGTTGCTCTTGTTTGTTTGATGTAGACATCATTTGATTTTGTGTTTCTTTATGATGATGGTTTGTGGTTTCTCTAAAATTTTCTCTGTAAGTATTTTTATCCAAAGGCATTGAATAACCACTCGGAGTAGTTGAATAGACTTGTGGAGGAATGGTGGTTTGTGTGGTTGGGATCATTGTTGTGTGTGTATTGTACCTGACATGGCTCATTTTATCATGCTCTCCACCGAAAGAACCTTTATTTGCCATATTTTCTTGGCTATAGGGAAGTCTTGTCATGCTATGATAATATGGATTTGGATGTTGATAAATAGTTCTCTGAAACATTGGTGAATAGGTTTCTGGTCTCTCTACATGTGGGTGGTCTGGACTGAAGAACCTAAAAAACCGAATGACTGGAGCTCTCATTGCATGAGGAGCATTCATAGCCACATTTTCATTGTAATGTTGTTTTTGTTCTATAGAGGAGATGTGCTGATCATCATTTACAATATCTACTGGATTCAACTGTTCATCTTCAATAGATGAAATTTCTTTTTTTTCAGATCTTGTTTCATTTGGTTTTTCATGTGATGATAATTTATCATTATGTTCAGCCTGATTTGATTTCTGTTCATTTGTTTCTTTTTCAATAGAATTAAAATCTTCTTCGATCTGATCCTTTGGGGTGATTGCTTTATCATTTTTAACTGACTTTTCAGAAAACTCAATAGCAGGTGTGTTATTGGTCTGTATGCTCTTTTGTTTCTCAAGAATATTAAAAATATTATCAATAGGATCCTCAGTGAGTTTTAATAAATTGAAAAAAATTTCCAGAGGATTAGGTGCGTTAGCTATTCCAAATGGTTTAAATCCTAGCACGTCCTTAATACGTTCATCACTTCCAGATGAAACTTCTTCAGATGAATCAATTTCTGGTTTGTTTAGACCATTGTTATGAATTATTATTCGGCGTAAAAAGATCCTACTTTTAGGAATATTGTTGAAAATTGTTTCTTCAGTTTTATTCTGGTCTGAATCTGAAAGCTCTTTACTATCCTCAGCTTCTTTTCCTTTAATGAATATCTGAATTCTCAACCTTGAAGGATTTGAAACAATGGCTGAATCATTTCCTATTTTCTTAGTTGCATTTTTACTTTGTTCTTTGGGAGGTGTTTTGTCGATCATGCTATCCGGTAAGACTTGAACCTTACTGGATGAGAGTTCTGATTTTAATGGTGCTGCTTCATTTTTCTCAACTGGTATTCCCATCGCTACTGCTGTATATACTGCGAGGCATGCCTGGAATAATAAATTAAATGATTAATGCATTGAAGAATAGTTTTTATTCTATTATTTTTTTAGAGTAATTAAGGTATGAGGTGTTCAAATATATATTGTATTTATACTAAAAAGAGGATTTTAAAATATCAACTGTTTAAGCCTTTTCAAATCAGTTAACTTATTTTTAATTTTCGGTTTTTTAGAGATTTTCATAAATATGTTATTTCTTTTTTCTAATATTTTATTTGCAATAATATTCAACAACCACAAATTTACATAGAATTGAATTTCATTGCATGCTATATTATCTTTTTATTTTTTACTAATTTAATTTGTTTTAAATAATTCAATTATCATGTTTAAAAGTATTTGATAATAATCTATATATTGAATCTCAGAAACGAATAATCATTTTGTCATGACATGACTTTATTATCTTACTCTAAACTTATTTTGTTTTTAAATATTCTTATATTTTGTAGATACAATAGATAATATTCTACCTATATTTATATTTGCATATATATACTTATATATCTACTTGCACATACAAACACATTTCAATAGAACTCAAGACTTTCTTATTCAGTGAACTAGTTTATAGAAGCAATATTTAAAGGTTAGTGCTTCCTATAATATGCAGTGAAAAATTCAAAGAAAACTATATGTAGTCTGATTTTTGGCAATTTAGTTTTTTTTTTTAAATATTGTGGTTTTCATAAATTCAACCATAATAAGTCTTAAAGTTCACAAACTATCATTATTTTCCTTAAGATAATGACTCCCTTAAAAATTACAGTATAGTTCATAAAGATAGCAGCCTTGCAGTCAAGTAATATTACATCTCTATATAAATTCAGTGTTCAGAAATTTAAAATAATCCTACTTCATAAAATATAGACAAGTCTAATTAGTTAAAAAACTGATGATGAAATTTAGGTCTTGAATTCCTAATCTCCAGAAGGCACAATGCATCAACCCTCGAGTATTAGTAATTCAAGACTTTTCCACAATGCGTGCCTCAACTAGAACGTTTCAAAGTGACGAATATGAAAATCACATTTTTGCATATTCGATAGTTGGACGTGTTAGGAATGATATGTCCACCAATGCAAGAACTAATGTGTGCATTTAGTGTTGCAAATGTAAAGGGTCTTTAAACTCCCAACATTTACCAAGCTGGTTTACAAATTATTAATTTTAATAATTAAAATAAACTTTGGTATATTAGGTATCATACTAGTTTTAATTAAAAATAAACAAAAAAAATTTACAAAATGTATATTATTCATGTGTGTATTTATGTATTATATTTATTCCTCTGCTATTCCAGTATTATATGCAGCAGTCTTTTTCGAGATGTTAAAATCATGATATTTTAGGTTTATTTGGTTTCTCACTTTGGATTACCAACAAATTCAGTATATCATTTGTTAATATCTTCTCGTTAATAAATTTAATCATTTGCTGAGAGAACCAGAAATCATCAGAAATGAAAGAAAAAAAAAACATTGATTAAAAATTCCCTAATCAAAAAATTTTTATATTATTTCCATCTTAAGGCAAATCAATTTTATCCAGTGACAGTGAAATCAAATCTTAGTTTGTTTGATTTTTTTTTTTTTAAACTAAAAGTAAAATTCTTGATATTTAGCTATTGGAAACTCAAACTTATAGCAGAAATATCTGAGGAAATTAGAAACCATATCCTGCATTCATATTATAATTATGAACATGCTCAATTATTATATAAATCACTACACATAAATCTATTTTTTATTTTATTCGAACTAAAATGAGTAAAAATTAACTACTTATGATAGAAAGCTAAAGGAATTGTATTCTTCTTTGAAAAAAATACGATATACATTAATCTTAATATTAGTAATTCATGTGAACTTGTGTTATTAGACTATAGATCCTTAAGCTTCAACATCCTATGCTTTCCATAAAGGTTGAAAGCCTGGTTTTCCAAAATTGGAAAGAAATTATCATAGTCTATTAAAATTTATTTTGAAAACAAATCATTTTAAATTTTACAGATTATGGTAGAATTTCTAGATACTTTAGTATTATCGAAGTGAAGGTAATTTCATAAATTTGCTGAATTCAGCTGCTGCTTCAATTCAACAGTAGTATTGAACTAACTAATAAGTATATGCTATTAGTAGAGAAGTAGAGAATATTTTCTGGAATCAAACCTTGGAAGAAGCATAAGAGTACAAATTATCAATCATTTTGATTTTTAATGAGAATTCTTCAGCTGTATCTGACTGCTTTTATTTTAGAGTAAAATTGAATTTATAATTTTATTGGGAAACGAATATTTCATAAATAGCAAATAACATAAAATAATATAGTTATTTCCACTATTGTGTTGATAAAAAATTCATAATATGAATACAAAAAAAAAATTAGAATTGAGATAGTTTCAATATAGTGACATTTTTTAACTTCTTACTACCAACCTCATAAATTTCAAAAACAAATGCAACAATATTTAATTTGCTCTCTTGACCGTGATTCAGTAAACCCATTTCAAGATAAAATAAAAAAAATATTTTATTTTCTATTATATCTGTTCTATACAGACCATATTTCCCGTTTTATTGACTAAGGATCAAGACAGCAGGATTGTATTATCTTAATTGCATAGGTCAGCAAATAGCTGCTCAGTTGTGATGTAACTTAGAGTCAGAAAGTCATTTGTTAATCAGATTATTTCAGTTTTTCTAATTATTTCATCTCCTAATGTCAAACAGTTTATCCACAACAATTTAACTAAATCTTCAGATTTAAAAATAAAATTATTTAAAAAAAAAATGAGATTGTTAGATAAGGAGACTGTTAATATGGCAATAAATCGCTCTCGCAAATTTGGCGTCATTTTCAAATTAACAGCCACTTTCGAAATCTGGAAAAAAAAAATTAATAAAAAAAATCGAATTCATAAATTAGCATTGGACCCCATATAAGTGTTATACCAATGTCAAAGTCTGACTTCGTTCGCGAGTTTTACGATTTTTCGAATTTCTAGGCATGTACTTTGAAAAATAAAAAACCCCTTTTTAGTTGTGAGAGGTACGCACTAAAAAATATTGACTTTTTTTCCCATTTTTCCTCAAATATATATATATATATATATATATATATATATATATATATATATATATATATATATATATATCCCAATTTTTTTTGTGGTATTACCTAGTAGGACTAGTTAATAATCAAAATATACTCTTTTGATATAAAATATTTACTGAAAATTTTCGAAATGCGCTTCGAACAGAATGTAACCCGGGGGAACTTTTCACAAGAAATTTTGTTACAATCTTTTTATTTTTTAATGGACATTTCCAATAATAAAATTTTCTTAGTAGAAAAATACATCAAGTCATGGATCAGTATTGTTTAAAGTTCAATCAGTAATTGAGCTATTTGACCATAATAGAATAGCAGAGGTTGATTACTGAAAGTTGTTAAAATCAGTTGTTATACCGAAAAGTCAGAACTATCATTATAGCTATTATATAATAGATATTATAGATTGAACAGCTGGGGTAAAATCTTCTCATTGGCTGAAATATTAATTAATCAATAAATTAAAGAAATAAGTACAGAAAACAACAATGCAAATGTTATTCCTTTGGTACTGGTGATTAAGAGGTTGACTGAATTATGAAGAATGAAATTGGCTGTCAGAAACAAAAGTAATTGGTGCTATAGCCCAATGTAAAATTTCAATATTCCAATAACGCCAATGAGTCCTTTGAACTCCTCTCCTGGAAAGTTAGAATTTTGATTTATTCACCAGAACTACAGATTTATTCTCCCGAATTTTTTTTTTTATTTGAGAATTAATATTTGTATTACATTTGATCTCAGACGGCAAGAAAATGTGGTACTTTTTATCAGTATTTACAGAACTGAAAATAGCAATGCTGCGACAGTTGGCAAAGATCGGCATTTAAATCAATATTAATTAGTGTGCATGTATGTATTTATACAGGTTTTCAATAGATCCTGAACATCTACATGTATCAACGCGATATGCTTTCACGGGGAATCCACTCATGTCAGCCTCATATTGCTGCAATCCATGGTTCCTAAACTGGATGTTCAATTTTTGGAACTTAGAGATGAATTTTTTTTGAAACTTCAATGAAATGATCTGTTAATTGAGATAATCTTGTTTGAGCATAAGCTCAAATTGTCATTTTGATTAAAGGTCTGAATAGAATTTTCAAGTATGGTGTGTGTTTGATGGCCGTTTCTTACAGTAAATTTAAAAAAATACAATTATTAATCTTTGAAATTTTTCCGCGTCATTCGCACCGAAAAGCAAAGGAGCCCGCTTAGCACATTGGTTGTCTTTTGCTAATCCCCGATATAATAGCCATGCTTTTCTTAGATAGGTGCAACGACTGGTAATGACAGGCCAATTTGTGAGAAAGAAGCTGTAATCAAACACACGAGGAACTTGAAAATTCTACCTCGACCTTTTCAGTAAACAGGATTATCTCATTTAATTCTAAATTTAAGACTTTGTACTATGAGTTAATTGTATACCATATTCAATTAGCTACAACGTTTATTATGGAATTATTTTTGATAAAATTCATTATTTTGGAGGAAAATGAAATTTGTCTGAAAAATATGTTTTATTGCATTATTTTGAGATTAGTGCCTTATCGAAGCGTCGGGTCGATATATTCACCAGTATAAAATCAATTCAAAATATAATTTCCTATAAGAATACGCCGTAAAATACACACGTAAAGAGAGAAACTGGAAAAAGAAAAGAAAGAGAGATACTGGAGAAATTTAAGTTGTCACCCTTAAATTCCCAAAATTGTGAATTTTAAGGGGAGGGAGTACAAATCGAGTCTTGAACACTCTGTTAAGTGTTTGTAAAAGTAGATCCTGCCAAATTCGTAAAAAAAAAAATCTTAATCGGACCAATATTAGTGAAGATACGGCAAACAATTATTGTATTGGACTTAGATAGTGGCCCAAAGTGGTAAGAAAAGTCGTGTGAGTGGGCATATGAGATATTTTTGTTGTATTAGTCCTGCCATAAATTGATATACCTATTTCGAAACACTTCTCAGTTTTAACTTCAGTATAAAAAAAAAAACTTTTTTATAACAATAAATTTGAAATACTACCATTTATTTTTTTTACAGAGAAGTTGGAAATAACATTTTTAACTATTTTTTTTGGTTTAGTAGCAACAATTTTTAGATAACATAATGTTTTGCCATTTCTACCAAACTGAATTCGATAAAAAAAAATCGTGGGAAAAATAAATAAATTTTAATTTTTTTTTTCCAAAATCTTTATAATGAATCTTATTATAAAGAATTATTTTGTATATTGAAATTTTAATTGCGTTTACTAGATAAGGTATAGATAAAAAACACTGAAAATTATTACACAATGAAATATTATTTGCAAATATTTCAAAAATATCTGGTGTGCCCTTACACAAGACTTTCCTTATCGCTTTGGTGTAGAGTCCCGACAATTAGATTATCTTTCAAATGATCATCTCGAATGTTTCGGGAAAGGTAACTTCATTTCGAAAGGAAAAGGGGGATTGTAATTTAAAGCTCCGAGAATCATTCTTGGGTGGCCTGAGACTTTGGTGCCAAATCTCAAGAATATCGGTTCAGTAGTTTCGAAGAACTGCTGCGGATGGCAAGCGACGGACGGATTTCTTAATTTTTATTCAAAATAATAAACCAAAAACCAGATTGAATTAAATCCTCATTGGATTTAATAAGAAGTTGATGACCTGCATAAGACAAAACAGGATTTTTATATTGAAATCTCAAAAATTAAAGTAGTTAACCATCAGTATTCAATTGAAAAATAATCTCTTTTTTAATCCCTTACTTGTTAGTTTAAAATTTGCCAGAAACTTCAATATTGATTGGCAAACATTATTTAAAAGTAATTAAAATTAATTAAAAGGCTATTTAAAAGTTTATTTTCACATCTAGCCAATGCAGACGAATTAATATTTTCAATTAATTTGTTTTCAGTAGTCTTTTCTGAAATAGGGATTAATTTTGTTGGTTGGTGCAATCGCTAATTTTACGTTTTATCAAGGTTGGCGGTAGTTTTGCAGCCTGAACATACTCTAATCACGTAGAGAGAAATCGCGAAACGATAACAAATGAAATGTTTTCGTAACAGTCGCGTTCGTTGGACGAACGAACGTGTTAAACTGCTAACAGCAGCAGCCTCGTTATTTAGGTATCGTTCACAAAATTCAAAAATATTTGTATTTTAATATCTCAGATTATTTCATACGGAGATAGGCAATGAATTCAAAATATGGAAATAATCTTTCTCTAAAACTATTTTTTTTTTTTACTGATTATCATTTGTTTTTTTTAATTAAAGTTCAACACGATATTATTTATTTTAAAAATATTTAATACGGTGGAATTACATTGAGAAGTATTTATAGGGCCTAGACGATTTTCAATAGTACAATATTATATTTCATATATTTCAAGTAATAATTTAAATAATATTTCCTATTCGGTAATAATTTAATTAATATCTCCTATTACTTCCATTGATAGTTAACATATTGCAAAGCTCAAAATAAAATTTTAAAAATAACTCTGTCTGATAAAGATTATTTAATCTATGATGTTAAGACATCTTGAACGCTTATTAATTTTAAATTTTAGTGTCAATCAATCGATTCTAACAATTGTACTGAATTAAAAGTTATCTAGGATTCTATTGAGAATAAAAATGCTTTACCGAATGGATTCGAAATTCAGATAATTTAAATAAAACAGTCCACTGTTTAGTCACACCAATTATTAATTATTATTTCTATTATTATAATTTCTTTGTTGGTTTTATTTACAGCAAAGTTAATCTTGTTTTGTTTTCATTCGGTAAATAACATTTATAACATATTTATTACTTATAAAATTACTTTAACATGGTCTTTACTCATATTCTATAAACTATTTTCAAAAACTTCGCTTATCAGATAACAAATTAAAATATTTAAAACAAAAATAGAACATTAAGTACATAAAATAGTAAAATAATATTATTTTTTCAGATAAAAAAAAAAAAACAAATAAAAAAAAAAGAAAAAAATATAAATTTTGTTGTGAGAAGATACGAAGAAATAAATATCCAGTACGATTTTCTTAAAATCACTATTTGTGATACAGTACCTTTTAAAACTGACTTCCACAATAATAATGGAAAATTGATTTACATAATTTTTATGGAAACAACTATCCATTCTAGCATAGTTATCCAAAATCTAGAAATATCTTTCAAACAGAATTAATTACTCAAAAAATGGCATGACAAACAGCACACTAATTAACAATCCTCCTTATGTTTGCCATAGGTCTATTGTTTAGAACACTTTGTTACCGTGAGGAGAGTAGCATAGTACTTATTGTATATTTCATGAAGGTATTTTAAAGCTCTATTATTATTTTTAGTATTGTAATTGATAAGTATATATAATTAAGGCTTGTATATATGTTCACACTCATTATAATTAATTTTCGAAATATCTATCAAAAAAAAAAATAGGACAACAAATATTTTTCACAAACTAAATAAATTAAATATAGTTTTAAAAATTAAATATTTATTATTTTTTTAATTTTTAAATGGCTAATTAATCTATTTTCAGTTGTAAGTGTGGAAGTAAAATGGTAGCAAAAGCAAGAGAAAAAAAATATAGTCTATCATAATATTTGTATTAATAACTATTATTCATTTATTCATTCTTGTTATTAATTATTTCAAAGTGATTAACTTTTCATTTCTTTTATTTTGAAATTAATAATTTTTCGATTATGGCTCAATAATTGTTTAGTTTTTTCTTATATTTCTTAAAATTCTTATTTAAATTTCAAGAAAATTTTCTACTGAAATAATATTTGTTTATAAAATCTAATACATTGCACAACATTCAACCAAGAAATTATTTATTTATAGATATACTTGATAATATCAAACAACAGTCAACGGTAAAAAGGGCGTAACCCTTAAAAAAAATGGTAAAAGATTTTTTTTGTTGAAAAGGGTTTCTCTATGGGAAATGGGCGTCAATTTTGGGTGGTGGTCCACAATGTTATGTATTAATTAAAACATTAAAATTAGTTCGTGTAAATCCTAGAAACAGTTTAAGATTTGGTCGCATATCTTGAGGTTTTCATTTTGAGGATTACGCCCATTGGCCTTTTTACCGTCAATATAATATCCCTTGATAAATTAAATTATATAATATACCGACGATATATTTCTAAAAATATGAGCTCAATAATTATGATAAATCAAATATATTTTCCCAAATCAATTATGAATGAAATAATCTCATTAATATATATATATATTGAAGAATAAAAAAATAAGTAAAAGAAAAATGTAATAAAATAAATCATTAACGAATACAAATTTAGGTATAAATTGTTAATTCGAAATGTTAAGGATAAAAAAATTAACAATAAAAATACGGAGTAGTCAGTCCTCTGTGATTTCTTCATTTTCCCCAAAACTTTTACGAAAAAATCTCTATCAAATGAGATGAGATCATTTCTAAATAGGAAAAAAATTCTCTCTGCTATTTTACAGATTCATATCCTACACCGTATAGACAAGTATATGAGGCCGTGGTAGCCGTCAGTGTCAAGGCGTCACCTAAGCAACCTCGAGGCTGCTACGGCGCCGGTTCGAATCCTGCCTGGACGGGTTGAAATTTATTTCGTGATGGCCACACGTTATGAATCTCTACCTTCCCACTCTAGTTAGAATAGGTTGGTAGCCTGTAGGATAACTAGTCCTATATGCCTTAGAATAGAAAGGATAGAAAGGACGCTACATCCCTCCCCCCCCCAAAAAAAAAAAGTATACGAGAATATAACAATATACGATAATGTATAATTCAGTAATATAATCAGAGTGGATGATAATAGACAGATCGACACGATTCACAAGGCGTAATTTCGAGTGTCACTAATACGCCCTGTCTGAACAAACCCAAGAACGAAGCTGGATGTATATTCAACAGTCGCTATCATGAATATTAATAAATTTTATTTGAACTCAGCTCGGCAAACATTCGTTCTAAATATTGCATGTGACAAATACTGCTTCAAAAGCTATGAGTAAGGAATACAGCACGTTTTATGGTCTCTCTAGGTAAGATATAGCGGAATATTTTTACTAAAAATTCAACAAAGAAAACAGAGAATGTATAAATGGATCGGAAAATAAGCCTTGGATAAAAATTAAAGTAAACATTTAAAAAAAAAAACGAATTATGATTACCAGCCAGAAATAATTTTTTTTTCTAAACTCGTTGGATTTACACGTTTTGATGTTCACTAAGTTATAACTAAAATAAATAAATAGTGTCATTTTTTAAAATGTTTTAGACGTTAGAAAAATTAGAGAAAATTTACATTTTTCTTTAACCTTAAAAGTTTTGTTCTAAAATTCCGAATTCATTGTGTTTTTTCTTATGCCTTATCAAAAAAAAAAAAAAAAAAAATGAACAGAATTGAACAAAAATATGCATCATTTCAAATAACGTATCATACTAATGAAAACTAGTAAAATGATTGTTGAAAGAATAATGTCAGATATAATACTGTTATATAAGTGTCATCATACTATTATTAAATGTCCAACTTGCGTACGTATCGCAGCCATGACAACTTCATTACCGTGGATGCAAGGTGACTACGAAAACTTTTTAATAAGTTGAAATTAATATGGTTGAAAAAGTTATTTTGTGAAAAAAAATCGGAGCGTAAGAAAATAAAAGTTGTGTGAACTCATTTGAGTAAAACTATTACATTCGTACGGAATGATTCTCCCATGGACAATTGAATGTAGGGTTTTTCAGAACTGGACATCCTAACAATCAAATCATTTTGATACCAACGGGAGACCAAACTCGAAATATAACTTATTCAGAACTAATATCAATTTATTTTTTTCACTTGCTATATATGCAATAATTGCATCGTTAATAAAGGCCAATCATTGCAATTATGTGGGTTGACCAATGAACTTAAAATTGAAAAAAAAACAGTAATTACCTATAAATAAGGAACTTTCAATCAAAAGTGGATATTAGTAAATACTAATTTCCCCATCATCCTGAGCTTCATATTTTCTTGAAAAAAAAAACAAACTTTCCATTCAATTTTCTATGGAGAAAAACATATTTGACAGAAGTGGTGCTAGCATTAAGTACAGCTTTGGGATACCTAGTAAAACTCAACAAATTCTGTTTTGGTTAGAAGTGGAGATGGCAACTACTGAAATCTCCTCAATTTATGTGATCGAAAACATATAAATAGTAACAATTATGGAATTATCTAAGTTTTATTAAATGCAGTAATTTTAAATTGTGTTCATTTAATCTCTTTCTCTCGGTTGAAAAATAATTATTTGGAGAGGATTAAAATAGCTTAGAATTTTCGAATTATTTCAGCAGACTTGATTGGCATTCTTTAAATTTCAGAAGTATAAATAAAGAAAGAAAATTAAAAAAGGCTAAAATGCATTATCTTTGGAGTTAAAGGTTAATTGAGATTGCAGTTTCGTAAAACAGTCAATTTTTTTTTCACTTATTTTAAATGTAAATTACGCATATAAAATATGTGCTTATAAAGGGTGATCTTTGAGGAATTCCCCATATCTTGGTTCCCGATGGTAAATTTACGAATGTGAAAATCACTACTTTTCAGGAAAGCAGAACAACTGTTACTTTCTTGGTATGATGGCAGATTTCGATTATTTTAAATTTGTTTTTTGGTGTTGTATTTCTTTCATCTCATAGTTTCATGTGTAATTATTGTTTTAACTTTATAATAATACGCGTATTCGTTGCTTTAACATGGAAGCTTCAGACTGTATATATATACTTAAAAACGTTTTTCGTAAAAATGTAACTGCAATTTCCGCTCTTTCTAATGCCATAACACATTCGTAACTTTACTAGTGGCTTTATCAACCGAAATACTATCGAAAATAACAAAAACAAAAAATCGAATTTTTCACATTAGTGAGTTTATCGTGGGGCCGACGATATCGTTAAATTAAGTTTTTAGTTAATATTGTAATGGGGTCCAAAAAGAAAAAAGTTTATATAAATATTGTTTATACAAACTGCCAAAAAAACAAATTAGAAAACAGACCGATGCATTTTAATTTATATTAAATATAAACCACACACTGCCAAATTAAAAATTCGATCGGATCAAAAGATATCGACTTAAAATTTTAGAGCACAATGAAAATGCCGAAGACTGTAAGACTGCCAAGTTACGCAACATCATTACCCAATGCCCTATTAAACCTCTATATCCATGAAGAAGTTAAGAAAAATAATAATTCATATCTAATGGATTACGAAAAAACGTAATTTCCTTTATATCCCAAAAACATGTGCAGTAAAAGAAGTTATTGTTCAAAATATTAAATATACAAAATTACACATTGTCAGACAGATGAGGTAAACAATATTTATTAAAATCTGAATACACCAGCTGTATATTACACTAGTCCCAATGGATCTAACAAAAGCAGTATATGGAATTCATTCAATTTTCTTCACAAGACCAATAACGGCAAAATTTCTGTTATAGAATTCCCTTTAAAAAAAATTTTTTTTTCATATTCAAGAGTTATGCAGTAACGACATCTCCTGCACGGAAATGCCATACTGAAAGCTGTCTGCTTGAAATTGAGTCTTCGTAGAGATCGTTGATGAACTTAAGTACCATGACATTCTTGACCAGGTATAACTGCAAAAAATTTAAATTTGAGTCTTAGTTAAAAAGTATTTGATTAGTTTATACTCAAATGGTTCCTATGTCGTATTCCTAACACACTGAAGACTTGTATTGGGTGAAAAATGATTCTCACTAGTATGAAATTGTATCAATTGTATGAAAATTGCATATCGTTTTGAAAAAGATAACAATTTTTCTTCTCTTTCATTAATTGCTCCTTATTATATTGTTATTAAATGTTGTTATTAGGCTGAAATTCTAAACCACCTTGAAAAATAATCGATTAGCGAGGACGTCACAAATTGATTGTAAAGCAAATTATTAATTATTTTCATAAAATTGAAAGCTATAAATTTAATTTTATTGTAGTTGAATATTTTTTAAATGTAATACAGATGCGCAATAATTAAAAACGCATAGAATATCCGAAAAATGTTGTTATAAATAATATGAACGATTAATTTAAAAACGTCAAGATTTGAGAATTTCGTTTCAAGTTTTTCTTTTTTTTTTTTGTTTGTTTTACTGAGGTTCCATTAACTAAAGTAAAGAAATTAATTTTAGCTATATGGGACCATAAACAAAATAACAAATTGTGAATATATTTTTGATTAGAAATTAAAAATTATAACTATCGCATTTTAATTGTATAATGTCTATGAATTATTAAAAACATACCATTTTCATCACACAATACTCAAAATTTACGTTAAAAAAGTTATTATTTCCTATTTTTAATAAAATTATTGAAAACATCCTTATATAAATTGTAATTTGCCCATTTTTGGGGAAATTTGTTAACAATGTAGTGAAGCAGTATAATTAATTCCTTGAAAGGGATGTCATTTGAAAATATATTCATTGTGATAGAAACAAAGGTAAATAGATATAAATATTTGACATTGGTCGTTAAGTTGATAGTACTTAATCGACCGTGCAACAATTAAATATTTAATGCCTATTCAAGACATATTTTAGCATAGAAGGCTCTAAATAGAATAATAAAAAAATAGGTAATAAAAAACTTTGTTGGTATAAAATAAAAAATCCTGCGTGAATTTTGAAACCTCTAGGATTGTAATAGTTAGATAAAAAAATAAGCCTTTAAGGTTTGCAAGTTTAAAATGTGTAACCAGTGTCATATATATTTTATTTGACATGTAATTTAAGCTAATTTTTATCGTACCCATTTTTGGATTATAAATAATTGAGATATGATAGATAAATTCATATATATTTTTTTTAAATATGAGACCTATAATATTATACATGAATAAACATTAATTTTTCTATAGGCTTAAAGGTTTCTCCAGGCCGTATATATTTATTTGTTCAAGTTTCGCCCTTTTATGGCCATTTTCAAAATTGATTTTTAAATTTTTGTATTCATTCTGAAACAGTAGCAATCAACTTATCAAAAGTTTCAAACCACCAAGTTTCAAAATCATAAGGAAAGATATTATTTCCTGTAACAAAATTATCGTTTTTCTAATTTGTAAGCATTAATTTTTAATTTATAAAAAGGTTTCGTGACTTTATACGATAAATGGCATTATATGTGACTTGAATGGTGAAAATATGTGAATTTCTACCTATTTTATATCAAACCTGGAGACATTCCGGAGTATCGAAAAATTAATTTTTCTTTATCTATGGTAGGAAAAAATCTTCAACCTATACTTATTCTAAGTGAAGTAATAAAATACAAAATTTTAAATCCCATTTGAAAATGGCAACTCCGGTCGAAACGTCTAATAAAATTTACTAGGCAATGTCAACAAATTTTTTATTTAAACTTGTAGAGCTTTAAGGAAAATGTAATAAAAACCCAGTAAATATGGATTATTAAAAATCACAGTGAGTATAATTACTAAAAAAATTTGAATCTTTTCAGTGAAAAATTTTTCACAAACAAAAGTTTGAGTCGAAAAAAAGTCTGCTAGTTAACGAAAAATGGTTTTTAGAAGGCAAGCTGTTATCAGTTGGTTTGTTATTATGGAGGAGATATTGTGAAATTAAAAATTTATTTCTCAGCGGACTTCTCTAGATTACTTTTTTACTAGCACTTAAACCCCCTCTTAATATGCTTCTTTTTTTTTTTGGAAAATGCTCAGTAGGATTAAACATTCGTCTCCCTTTTCAGTTTCTTGACCTAACCACAATTACACTTTGCAAACTATAAAGCGCTCTTCGAGGATCGCCTATCGAACTGAACATGGGCCGCAGTGACCGACCTAGAGGACTTACTAAAAAGAATACGAAGACTGCCAGAAGAACGAATAGGATACAGTTGGAAAATGGCCTCTTCTTGAATCCTGCAGTCTCCTCATCTTCTTGGATGAGAGGCGGCTGCTTCTGATACCTCTCGAGGTGAGCTGTCAACGGGTTCATCTTTGTGACTGACCTCCCCTCCCAGATACTCCCGTTAAATAACAATAGATCGTAAACGGACGACTGGACGTGCCGACATGCTCAACTTCCTCAAGGATATCTTATCCCTGTTTAATTTAGCCATCTCCTAGGCAATAGCCTAATCGCTATATTATTGTCTCAGATTTAATTACTCAAACGTTCAAATTGATATAATCAGCGATTTTACAGCAGGAGTGGGGATGGAGCTGAGGGATTTGGCTGTGGTGGGGCGGGTGCTTGTTGTGAGCAATCCTGATAATATTTATTATTTATTATTTCTCGTTCTATTGTGGAAGTGCGCTATTGACAGCTATTCGAAAAATCTTATTCATATTTCTTTAAAAATGAAATAATTTTGAGAAATGATTCATAACTATATCCGTATAGCGTCTTTGGAATAAATATCACTTCCTGTGCCACGGCAATCTTGCAATACGTGCTTTCATAAATTTATCTGAATGTACAGTGGGCAAAAAAAGTATTCTTACACTTAGTATTCGAGTAAAAATATCTTTAATAATTTATTGAACATATATTAACTGATGGGTATAATAAAAAACAACATTCAGCATTAATTGTTTACTGATTGAAGGAAGTTAGAAACCCGTTCAGCCTAGTTAAAAACAAAAATTGGACAATTATTTTTTTCAGGTAGAACTTAATCATTTCGATTTACAGTTGACCTCCGCATGATAGTATAAAAGGATCAAACTAATTAGGGATTGATAAATTATTTGCCATTTCTATAATTTTGTTTTTATTGAACACTAGTTTCAAATGTTATACATTCATCTTCAGTTCTAAAAACACACAACAATTTAAAAATAAGCAATTAAAAATAAAGTTTGGTATTATTATACATATTAAATTAAATGTAATATAAATTAGTATTACAAAACATTTATGAATTATGAATTTAATTAAAACAATAGATCAAATACATGTTGGTACTTTGGTAACCTTCGTGAGTACCAACATGTTTATGATCTATTGTCTTAATTAAATTCATAATTCATAAATGTTTTATAATACTAATTTATATTGCATTTAATTTATAATGTATATTAATACCAAACTGTACTTAGAATTAATTATTTTTGAATTTTTGGGTGTTTTTAGAACTGGAGATGAATATATAACATTTGAAACTAGTTTTCGATAAAAACAAAATTATAGAAGTGGCAAATAATTTATCAATCACTAATTTCTAATTACGACCAATTTTGGGGAGAATGGGTTGTCGACCAAATGAAAAGTATAAATTGAAAATTTATCAAGCAAAAAAGTATTCATATAGCAACAGTTGTGGAAATAACAATTTATCTTTTCAGGAAGAAAGGCCCATTTTGGGGCAAGTATCCTTCAATTCGGATTATTTGGCCCATTTGAGGTTTGTTATATTAATAAGAGATTATGTATTAAGTGAAAACCATGAGCTGAGAACAAACTAACAAATTATTTTCACGATAACTGTTACTGTATGAATACGTTGTTTGCATGATTAATTTTCAATTTTTGTTGTTAATTAGGTTAACAACCCATTCACCTCAAAATGGGTCGTAAATCAAAATGATTAAGTTCTATCTGAAAAATTATTTGTTCAATTTTTGTTGTTAATTAGGTTGGACAGGTTTTTAATTCCCTTCATCTGTAAAAATTAATGCGGAATGTTGTTTTTTATAATATCCATCAGTTAATTTATGTTCATTAAACACATTTTTGAACAAAAAATTAAGTATACGAATCCTTTTTTGTCCACTGTGTTTACGTATTTCACATACGATTATGAAGTTGTGCGTCGAATGATCATAACTAAAATCTCAGAATTAATTCGACCCATTTTAAAAATATGTTTATTTTCTTTAAAAATACCTGAGTATTTATTCAAATATCCTTTGTGATGAAGAGTTCCAGACATTTTTCTTCTAAAATAGAAAAGTTTAATGAATGCTCATTTTCTATTTGTTTTATCCCTTGCATGTGTTGCCGGCATAAAATCCAGTTATTTTATAGTATGCTTTATCATTCTATGACAGAGGTTCTCAAACGAGCGGATGAGGATGCTCCAAATAATTTTTCTTTTTTTAATTATTATTGAATGTATCAATAGATATTGAATATACACAATCTGGAATTAATAAAAATAATTCAGAATGGCTATTGTAGAAAAGGCGAAACCGCTCGATGGTAACTTAAGAATCAAGTTGAGCTCCATCAAGCCGGACTTTGATGCTCTGATCGTAAATAACCATCAACATGCTTCCAACTGAAAAATATTGATGCTTTACTTTACAATGTCCAAATTTCTTACTTTTGATGGATACAGTTTTATTTATAGAATTTTGGGCGTTGAATCTAACTGTTTCTGTTATACAAAATTGATATACTTGTGATTTTTGGATTTTATCATCTTCTTAAGCAAATTTACTGTAATATGCATTGTGTTGTTTGTTAAATAAACTTTTTTAAATCAGTTTGTATTTTATTATAAAAACGAATTTTCAATAAAAATATCATAAGGTAGTGCTACGCCGTTATTTGAAAAGTGGAAGTGATGTGCAGTGGCTTAGTCTGAGAACCTCTGTTCAATGCAATTCCTCATCATATTTGGCAAAGTATGAAATTGAATATTTTTATATTGTAGTTATTACATACTTTACCTAAACCTTGTGTTCAATGCCCTGGCATTTTATATAAAACCAGTAGAATATCAGCCAAAGTAAGGAATGAAAGTGTTTTGAATTGAGAGGTTTCTTTTATTTTATGAATAAAAAGTTATTTGTTTTATGACAAAAGACTTCGGTGACTTTCTATTTTATTGGTGCGATTTTTCTTCGTAATCAGCATCCTCTATACCAGGCAATATAATGAGTGAAAAAAATCAACATAATTTAATGTCCAATGTTAAAGCCAATAATAATATGCGGAATAAATACCAAAAACATGCCAATAAAAAATGTATTTTAGTACATATCTTCCGAACGCAGCCGACTGCAGGTCTACAATCTATTTTTTTATTGAAACAATAAAATAACATAAAAATATTAAATAAAATAATAAAAATGCAGCTGCATTCTACTACCTCTGTGAGCACAATTTGATTTTTAAAGCGGAATTACTATTTGTTTACTTCTTCCTCACTACCGTAGCAGTTAAATTCATATTTTGGGCATGAAACCTACTATCGTTAATCCGATTAAGTTGAAATTTTGCGTGTTGGTACCTAGATGGTCTCTTGTCAATTTTATCAAATTTCATCCACTACTTTTGCATTCGCATGCGCAAACGTATTTTCCTTGATACATCTGTATTTCAAAATATTTGGCCCAAAGTTGAAGAACATTTGAGAATTAGTGTAACAGTTTAGTTAGTAGTTTAGTATCAATTTTGTTAACCAATATTTAGGCAAAAATGAGGAACCCGTTGGACAAACTGTTCGTCACAGATGTGGGTGGAACGCAATGGCATTGGCTGATCCCTATGGTGTGTGCTAGAAAACCGTTCGGAAATGGCCAAAGCATCGGCCAGTAATTTCACTATCATTCAGAAATACACCGATTCACACCAGTAGTAAACGATTTGCCACTGGAGTGAAGCCGGAGTAATAATGGTCCAGTATCAACTTTGCCTAATCCCATCCACTTCATTCGCTTATGCATGTGCAAATGTATTTTCCTTGGCACATCAATTTTTTAAAAACGAGCTAGAATTGTCCCAAAGTTGGGGACTAGTGTGAAAATGGCTTATTATCAATTTCATCAAATTTCATGAGTTTGTTTATATATATTTATATAAATATATATATATATATATATATATATATATATATATATATATATATATATATATATATATCAGTCTCTAGAAAAATATAGTGAAATTCAGCTTTGAGCTTAAAAGGAAACTTACAAAAGTTGAGAATCACCTCGACAACTACAGAAAATCCAGTGTTAAAATCCCGAGTCGGAGAGCTGGAAGTCAGATTAAATGAGGCTGAACAGTGTCTTCTATGCAGGTCGATAGAGATAATTGGCATCCTAGTCCGCGCGGTGGATATTCTAGCGACCCTGGTACCAGCGTGGAAGCCAGTCTGGGAATTAAGATCAGCGTAGAGGACCTAGACATGGTTGAACGCCGCAGACCAAAAATGTTTGTCATTGTTTACATTTTTTTTTCAATTTCTTATCAATCATTTATTGATAACTACAGCATTTTCCCTCCAAATTCCTTATACTTTCCTATTTCCTCTCCAGTATGTCTAGAGTCCTAAATCCCTGTCATGTTAAATCTCATTTTTTACAATCTCATTACGGCGAATCCCTTCAGTATACGATCAAATTCCTTAATATTGTATCGAAAATATTATAGTATATTAAATGAAAGAGCATCAAATTTTGCATCTGATGTACCATAACTTTTCCGACAAAATGTACTCTTTAGGAATTACAGGTAAAAATGTCCAAGAATTTCCTAATTTTTGGACACCATTTTTAAACCAGTTACCTTCTAATGTCGGCAAACAAAGATTTTTAGCATTTATGGTGTCCGTAGTTATATGCGTGCTGGAAATAAATCATATCTGATGCAAAACTAGTGGCATCCAACTTTTTGAATTTTTAGTACTTTTTTGCTGATTTTCACTGCCCCGCATCTCAGTAGCTATTCCAAATATTAAACAAATATGATATATAAAGTTTTAAGAAATTTAACGTTTTTTAAAATTGTTAAAGACAAATTTTTAACTTAAATGTACTGAAATGTACTAAAAACGAGTTATTTTGGAAAAAGTGAAAAAAAAAAAGTTCCTCGTATGAGGTTTTTCAAGACGAAAAACGCACTAAAAGGTCGAAAAAACGGATTCTTTTACAAGCGGTGCAATACAGAAAATTAAAATTACTTTATTTTTTGCAAACCAAAATGGTCTTAAATGCCAATTTCCAAAGATCGGGAGATTGCCAATATCGTCAAGCGTGCTTGACCGAATTTGAAAATTTGTATGCTCAATGGATGCAGAATTTGATGCTCTACAACTTTTTTGTCTAAGAGTTTTTCTCTTAGAGAACTCATGTCCAAGCTGCAGAATCATACGCAGTTCTCTGTCTCTGTTTGTTGGCATTTTTTGGCCGCAATTTTTGTAGACGTACTTCTTGACCGAAAATAAAAATGGAAAAGACACATTGACAATATGTACAATCAGGCTCTGCAAACTATTAACAGACTGACATTAGCAGCCAGGGTCTCTTGGGGACTTAAATCGGAGGCTCTCTAGATTATGCATAAAGGAGCTACCTTGCCAAAGTATTATACGCAGCACTGTGTAACATAAAGTTATGCTCCGAAAAACTACTCTTATGAAACTCCAAAGACTACTAAGACTAATGCCAATAAAAATGTTTAAATCTTACCAAACTATATCTTATGAGGCTGCCAGCGTTTTGGCAGGAATAATTTCAATAGATATGGAAATACACGAAACCATTGAACTATAACTATAACTGTAAATACTGCATTCATCTTGCAATGCACGCACAACTACTGTCACACGAACAAACTGACGCAAAAACTCAGATAGAACTTTTTACCAATGAAAGCAAGAGTGGATACAATGTGGAATATACTTGGTTATTAAAAGATAAAAATGAAAAAGTAGTAGAAGATCAGTGCAGATTCTTAGTATTCTTATCCTGAAGACGATGGAGCTGATGGTATTTAATCCGAAATAAACTATCAATCCTTCATTTCCCCTCAAAATCAC
Source organism: Rhaphigaster nebulosa (assembly GCA_948150685.1). Classification (NCBI taxonomy): domain Eukaryota; kingdom Metazoa; phylum Arthropoda; class Insecta; order Hemiptera; family Pentatomidae; genus Rhaphigaster; species Rhaphigaster nebulosa. The sequence continues at coordinate 187,965,518 of OX411306.1, forward strand.
TATATTAAAGGCTTTTATTTAGGTTATTTGTAAAGGTGAGAAACAGTTTCCGTTTTTCTTTATGGAATAAACATATCAAAATTTCGTCCATTACATATATGGTGACAACTTGTAACATCTTAATGCAAATTTCATTTTGATTAAAATGGTATCAAAATTATTATTATTTAACCCTCATATTGGGCATGACAGGGTTATTTTCGATTTTCAACCACTCTGCGACGTTTATTGGCTTCCACTGCTTGTGACGGTGCCTTGAGTCGTAATTCTGGACCTGTTGGGCTCAAAATTTTAATTTTGAAAACCTTTACTTGGCGCTTAAAATTGATAGAGAACCATTTTAAAAAATCTATTGTGAACTTCAAGTAAAGTATCACTTCTGGTTATCTAATTTTAACAAAAATCTAATATGTTATTTTTATTAATAAATAATTCTTATTTACCAAACAAGATAAATTATTTTAATATAATTTTTGATAAAAATCTATTGTGACCTTCAAGCAAAGTATCACATCCGGTGATTACGTAGTAACCAAAAAAAGAGGTGCAAACTGTTTTTTCAACATTTTCAACATTCAACACTTCAATTTCAACATTTTGAGTTATGCGAGATACGAACGAACGTACAGACGGTCACGACGAAACTAGTCAAATTGGATTCAGTATAGTCAAATATGGATGGTCATAAAAGAAATAAAAAAACTGCATCAATAGTCGAAATCAAATTTTCTGGAACATTAATATATTTTTTTGGTACTGGAATTAATATTTTAATTTCTCCATGTATTTCGGATTTAAACTTTTTACTTAGCTGTTCCAAAATTTTCTTTTCTATTCAAAATTGTTTCGTGCTGTTCAATTCGTTGTTCAAAATCGTTACAATGTTGTCTTGTACCGATAAAATTCCAATTTCTAAAGTTAAAATATATTGGTATTGGTTCTAAATTTTAGTAGTAATTCTTTCAGGAAAAATTTCATTGACTAGATACATGAGCCTTTCAATGAAGAGATCAAAGTAACAGAAACGAACACTTATAGAATGAAGTATTAAAATGTCTATTCAGCTCCTGAATCAGCACTACACAGGACAACGGTTATAATAATTGACAAAAGAGGTAAAAGAGTGTTCCTCTACCCTACTTTTTAAAACTAATCACCTGCCCATTATCACCTATGATTCGATTGATTATAAATATTCATAAGGTAAGGTCGCTTAACAATATGATAAACAAGTCAACCGTATTCTTGCAAAATATCGTAAGTGCTTCTGAAATAAATAGATAATTACGAGCTTTACCGGTATACTGTCGTAATATCTCCCCCTTGAGTCAACATAAACACTTTTACCTGTTGCAAAAATTGATTATCTGGCATTATAATTATATAATTTTTCGTATCATAACAAATTTCAAAACCTTATTGAAATTACTTCTTCTCCACACTCCCTCAAAAATGAGAAATAAGTAACAAGAATTAATAAACTTTTTTCTTTTATTTTCTTAGCATTCTTCGTCTCTTCTTTTGTTATGCTTTTATAATGCATTTAATAAACATTAATCTAATAAAGTGTGTGTTGTGAACTTGTTTTCAAGGGAATGAAAATGTTGCTACATTATTTGCAGCGTGCAATAGTTAATGCACATTATGTGCAATGTGTAATAGTAACAATGTGCTGCGACGTAAGCTGATCAACCGATAAATAGTCGCGCTTTATACTGGTTGTAATTGCATAAATTGCATAAGACAGAAAATAAAAAACTGCAATGCATAAACAAAATATTACATAAACAAAAATGTATCAAAGTATACATAGACAAAATTTTAATTACAGGTTACGTGTTACTTTACAAGCTGTGCTATGAATTGCACTGTGGTCGACCAGTTGCACTGTAGTTGCACTGTGGAAGGGAAGAGTAAGAGGCCTGATTAACTACGCTACGGCGCACCGTAATTGTTATTTCTAAAATAGTTTTCATGTTTAATGCTCATTTTTGTATTCATGTTATTTTCAAAATTCTAAGGTAAAATTTCTTAATGTATCAATTTGCCAGTTGAAATAAAGCTATACCTTGTTTGTTAAAAAATATAAATATATTTTGTCCACCTTTGTTAGCGAGTCGAAAACAACAGAGAGAAGAATTCCGCCATTTAAGAAGTCGGTACCTGAATTCTGGTTCATCAGAGATGAGGTATTCTTTTCGAGGGCAAATATAACCGAGAATATGACAAAGTTTGAAATAGTTATCCCTTTACTAGCATCTTGATGTCATTAAACAGGTCTCAGATTTAATAAAGAATCCCAGCGAAGGCGAAGAATCCATTAAAGAAAGGCTCATCTCCGTCTATTCTGAATCGGAAAATAACCGAATACAACGCTTGTTGTAAGGAAAACAACTTGGGGAAGAAAAACTCTCTCATTTTCTGATTACCATGGAAGCTCTAACTGGCAATAACTTCTGAGATTTTCCTCCATCTGACACCCAGGCTGTACTTAAAGAAATTAGACCTCGGAAATTCAGATCTATTCACCGGTTTGCCTGATAAGATGCATGAAGTCGAGCCTCCAGCAAGTATTTCCTCGATAGCCTCCACTTTTCGTAATGGTCTAAAAGAAGAGATAAAAAAGCACGCTGAGCAGATTGCAGCTCTTATTGCTAGAGAACATACTCGAGGCCGCAACAGAAATAAGGACCAGAGGAATCAATATCGATCAGCAAACAGAACCGATATAAAAAAGTCCAGAAAACTGCCTTAGTTCTATTATCACGTAAATACGTTCAATCCTCTTCTCGGGAGATAAAAAAGAATGAGAGACATGTAAACTAATAAGGGGGCCGCAATTGGCGTTAACCTGTACCGCAGACACCCAACGCTGCTTATTCATTAAAAATCAGCGGTCAGGGCAGGTCTTTCTCATTGATACAAGTGGATCTATTTCCGTCATACCTCTGAATAAACTGCTAAAGCCTGAACTTTTGTACACAGGAAACTCAACAACAATTAATTCCTATGGCATCCGTGAACTTATGTTAGACGTTGGATTGGGCCGAATGTTTCGTTGATATTTTGTCATGATTGGTTTTCCAAAGTTGGCGCAAGGGAGTGGCGATCCCAACGCCCATTCGAGAGGCTTCAGCCAGCCATAGATCCTCCAGGTTGAGGGAACACTTATACCGACGCTCACACAGGTGGGGTGCAAGTACAAAGGTGGCAACCCCAGCAGCATATAAAATATAAGCGGTCCTAGGCAGTGTCACAACTGCCAGGAGTTCGGCCACACAAAAAACTTCTGTGGGCGTATCATAAAATGCGTCAGATGTGGCGAAAACCACGAGACGCATGAATGCCCACGAAACACCCCACCCAAATGTGCAAACTGCGGTGGCCCTCATGTGGCCTCATACCGCGACTGCCCCAACAGGCAAATCCTTCTCAAAAAGAAGGAAACAAAGGTCACTATAAGACCTACAACCAACACCCAGGAGACTGCATCTCCTGCTACCACCACCACCTCTGCCCCGAACTCTTACGCCGGAGTCCTATTCCACGGACCACCCACCCCCACACCAACCCCCGCACCCGCACCCACACCCCCACCCACAACCCCCCAGCCGTCCACGGATACACCCGCATGGGTAGAGGGCCTACTCGCTATGATTAGTGACATGAAGGCCATGTTCCATACCGTCATGAGCACGCTTAACATCGTGCTCCAACAAGCTTTCACAGCTAAAGTTAATGGATAGACATTCTATCCTTAACTATAACATAACAGGGCTCGTAAAGCGTAAGCTCGAGCTGGAATCCCTCCTGGCCTCTCATAGGCCATCAGTTGTCGCACTCACAGACACAAAACTTAACAAGCAAACGCGAATACACTTTCACGGTTATCACACTTACAGACTAGACTCACAAACCCCCGCACAAGGAGGCGTCGCACTTCTGGTGCGTTCTGACGTCCCCTCTAAACTTATAAACAACAGCACACTAAATGACGAAAAACACACAGCCGTCACTGTACAAGTAAAACTTAAACACACATACAAAATCACACGTATATACAGAAGACCGGGAGCACAACTCGACACCTTCAAAACACTCTTACGGGAAACCGAAACAGACAGACAACACATCATCGTAGGGGACCTAAACGCTAAACATCACACTTGGAACTGCACAAAGCCAAATGCGCTAGGTACTCACCTCACTAAAACAAAATACACAGTCATACACCCCAACGCCTACACATACAGACATCACTCAAATCCAGCGTACACATCTACACTAGATCTGTTACTCACACAACAATCACACAGATTCACAGATTGCACAACAATAGAATTCAGTGACAACGACCACATCCCCGTTATCTATCACCTCGGCCGTGACACAACAAGAATCCCACCAACAGAACACAAATACAACTTTACACAGGCAGACTGGAAACTATACAAGAACACAGTCTACAGTAACACGCCCAACATCACACCTCTCTCAAACACTCATGACATAAACAATGCCATAAACACCCTCCAAAACATCATACGCGATGCCGCATACACCTCGATACCCACGTTTAACCCCACTCCCATTCACCTACGCCAGCCACCTAAACACATACTCGCACTAATCAAACAGAGAAACAACATAAAAAACTGCTGGTATAGGACTAAAGACCCAACATACAGACCTATCATAAACAGTCTCACTAGACAAATCACCTCTCTAATGTCGCAGTGGAAAACATCCCTCTGGCACGATCAGTCTCCTCAACCACATCTCAAAAATATATGAGAAACTTATTCTTATCCACATCCGAAAACACTGCGACACACATGACATCATCCCCCCGGAACAAACCGGGTTCTCTCGCGGCGTTAGCTGCTATCATCACGTAGCAAAACTACAGTATGATACAGCTAAAAATCTCAATAATAATCTTGCTACAGCAATGATCTCATTAGATTGCACACAGGCATTTGATTCTGTATCCCACTCCACCTTAATTGATCAACTCCGGCTTCACCGATTCCCGGACCAACTGGTCGACATTATTGGCTCCTACCTCAGTGGCCGGACATATTCTGTCCGTGTCAAAACTGAGATCTCCACCCCGCGCCCAGTTACCTGTGGTGTTCCCCAGGGCTCGGTCCTTGCGCCAGTCCTTTTCAACATATACACAGCCCATATAGTAGGGCAAAAGATTGATGATGTACAAATCGCTGCATATGCTGACGACATTGCTATATATACAGCAAGCATGAATGCAGATCACGCCATGCGCAAGGCCGAAACGGTAGCCCAAAAAATCACAGACCAACTTAAAAACTGTACTGTATTTACCAACTGTCCAACTGGTACTGGAATTAATATTTTAATTTCTCCATGTATTTCGGATTTAAACTTTTTACTTAGCTGTTCCAAAATTTTCTTTTCTATTCAAAATTGTTTCGTGCTGTTCAATTCGTTGTTCAAAATCGTTACAATGTTGTCTTGTACCGATAAAATTCCAATTTCTAAAGTTAAAATATATTGGTATTGGTTCTAAATTTTAGTAGTAATTCTTTCAGGAAAAATTTCATTGACTAGATACATGAGCCTTTCAATGAAGAGATCAAAGTAACAGAAACGAACACTTATAGAATGAAGTATTAAAATGTCTATTCAGCTCCTGAATCAGCACTACACAGGACAACGGTTATAATAATTGACAAAAGAGGTAAAAGAGTGTTCCTCTACCCTACTTTTTAAAACTAATCACCTGCCCATTATCACCTATGATTCGATTGATTATAAATATTCATAAGGTAAGGTCGCTTAACAATATGATAAACAAGTCAACCGTATTCTTGCAAAATATCGTAAGTGCTTCTGAAATAAATAGATAATTACGAGCTTTACCGGTATACTGTCGTAATATCTCCCCCTTGAGTCAACATAAACACTTTTACCTGTTGCAAAAATTGATTATCTGGCATTATAATTATATAATTTTTCGTATCATAACAAATTTCAAAACCTTATTGAAATTACTTCTTCTCCACACTCCCTCAAAAATGAGAAATAAGTAACAAGAATTAATAAACTTTTTTCTTTTATTTTCTTAGCATTCTTCGTCTCTTCTTTTGTTATGCTTTTATAATGCATTTAATAAACATTAATCTAATAAAGTGTGTGTTGTGAACTTGTTTTCAAGGGAATGAAAATGTTGCTACATTATTTGCAGCGTGCAATAGTTAATGCACATTATGTGCAATGTGTAATAGTAACAATGTGCTGCGACGTAAGCTGATCAACCGATAAATAGTCGCGCTTTATACTGGTTGTAATTGCATAAATTGCATAAGACAGAAAATAAAAAACTGCAATGCATAAACAAAATATTACATAAACAAAAATGTATCAAAGTATACATAGACAAAATTTTAATTACAGGTTACGTGTTACTTTACAAGCTGTGCTATGAATTGCACTGTGGTCGACCAGTTGCACTGTAGTTGCACTGTGGAAGGGAAGAGTAAGAGGCCTGATTAACTACGCTACGGCGCACCGTAATTGTTATTTCTAAAATAGTTTTCATGTTTAATGCTCATTTTTGTATTCATGTTATTTTCAAAATTCTAAGGTAAAATTTCTTAATGTATCAATTTGCCAGTTGAAATAAAGCTATACCTTGTTTGTTAAAAAATATAAATATATTTTGTCCACCTTTGTTAGCGAGTCGAAAACAACAGAGAGAAGAATTCCGCCATTTAAGAAGTCGGTACCTGAATTCTGGTTCATCAGAGATGAGGTATTCTTTTCGAGGGCAAATATAACCGAGAATATGACAAAGTTTGAAATAGTTATCCCTTTACTAGCATCTTGATGTCATTAAACAGGTCTCAGATTTAATAAAGAATCCCAGCGAAGGCGAAGAATCCATTAAAGAAAGGCTCATCTCCGTCTATTCTGAATCGGAAAATAACCGAATACAACGCTTGTTGTAAGGAAAACAACTTGGGGAAGAAAAACTCTCTCATTTTCTGATTACCATGGAAGCTCTAACTGGCAATAACTTCTGAGATTTTCCTCCATCTGACACCCAGGCTGTACTTAAAGAAATTAGACCTCGGAAATTCAGATCTATTCACCGGTTTGCCTGATAAGATGCATGAAGTCGAGCCTCCAGCAAGTATTTCCTCGATAGCCTCCACTTTTCGTAATGGTCTAAAAGAAGAGATAAAAAAGCACGCTGAGCAGATTGCAGCTCTTATTGCTAGAGAACATACTCGAGGCCGCAACAGAAATAAGGACCAGAGGAATCAATATCGATCAGCAAACAGAACCGATATAAAAAAGTCCAGAAAACTGCCTTAGTTCTATTATCACGTAAATACGTTCAATCCTCTTCTCGGGAGATAAAAAAGAATGAGAGACATGTAAACTAATAAGGGGGCCGCAATTGGCGTTAACCTGTACCGCAGACACCCAACGCTGCTTATTCATTAAAAATCAGCGGTCAGGGCAGGTCTTTCTCATTGATACAAGTGGATCTATTTCCGTCATACCTCTGAATAAACTGCTAAAGCCTGAACTTTTGTACACAGGAAACTCAACAACAATTAATTCCTATGGCATCCGTGAACTTATGTTAGACGTTGGATTGGGCCGAATGTTTCGTTGATATTTTGTCATGATTGGTTTTCCAAAGTTGGCGCAAGGGAGTGGCGATCCCAACGCCCATTCGAGAGGCTTCAGCCAGCCATAGATCCTCCAGGTTGAGGGAACACTTATACCGACGCTCACACAGGTGGGGTGCAAGTACAAAGGTGGCAACCCCAGCAGCATATAAAATATAAGCGGTCCTAGGCAGTGTCACAACTGCCAGGAGTTCGGCCACACAAAAAACTTCTGTGGGCGTATCATAAAATGCGTCAGATGTGGCGAAAACCACGAGACGCATGAATGCCCACGAAACACCCCACCCAAATGTGCAAACTGCGGTGGCCCTCATGTGGCCTCATACCGCGACTGCCCCAACAGGCAAATCCTTCTCAAAAAGAAGGAAACAAAGGTCACTATAAGACCTACAACCAACACCCAGGAGACTGCATCTCCTGCTACCACCACCACCTCTGCCCCGAACTCTTACGCCGGAGTCCTATTCCACGGACCACCCACCCCCACACCAACCCCCGCACCCGCACCCACACCCCCACCCACAACCCCCCAGCCGTCCACGGATACACCCGCATGGGTAGAGGGCCTACTCGCTATGATTAGTGACATGAAGGCCATGTTCCATACCGTCATGAGCACGCTTAACATCGTGCTCCAACAAGCTTTCACAGCTAAAGTTAATGGATAGACATTCTATCCTTAACTATAACATAACAGGGCTCGTAAAGCGTAAGCTCGAGCTGGAATCCCTCCTGGCCTCTCATAGGCCATCAGTTGTCGCACTCACAGACACAAAACTTAACAAGCAAACGCGAATACACTTTCACGGTTATCACACTTACAGACTAGACTCACAAACCCCCGCACAAGGAGGCGTCGCACTTCTGGTGCGTTCTGACGTCCCCTCTAAACTTATAAACAACAGCACACTAAATGACGAAAAACACACAGCCGTCACTGTACAAGTAAAACTTAAACACACATACAAAATCACACGTATATACAGAAGACCGGGAGCACAACTCGACACCTTCAAAACACTCTTACGGGAAACCGAAACAGACAGACAACACATCATCGTAGGGGACCTAAACGCTAAACATCACACTTGGAACTGCACAAAGCCAAATGCGCTAGGTACTCACCTCACTAAAACAAAATACACAGTCATACACCCCAACGCCTACACATACAGACATCACTCAAATCCAGCGTACACATCTACACTAGATCTGTTACTCACACAACAATCACACAGATTCACAGATTGCACAACAATAGAATTCAGTGACAACGACCACATCCCCGTTATCTATCACCTCGGCCGTGACACAACAAGAATCCCACCAACAGAACACAAATACAACTTTACACAGGCAGACTGGAAACTATACAAGAACACAGTCTACAGTAACACGCCCAACATCACACCTCTCTCAAACACTCATGACATAAACAATGCCATAAACACCCTCCAAAACATCATACGCGATGCCGCATACACCTCGATACCCACGTTTAACCCCACTCCCATTCACCTACGCCAGCCACCTAAACACATACTCGCACTAATCAAACAGAGAAACAACATAAAAAACTGCTGGTATAGGACTAAAGACCCAACATACAGACCTATCATAAACAGTCTCACTAGACAAATCACCTCTCTAATGTCGCAGTGGAAAACATCCCTCTGGCACGATCAGTCTCCTCAACCACATCTCAAAAATATATGAGAAACTTATTCTTATCCACATCCGAAAACACTGCGACACACATGACATCATCCCCCCGGAACAAACCGGGTTCTCTCGCGGCGTTAGCTGCTATCATCACGTAGCAAAACTACAGTATGATACAGCTAAAAATCTCAATAATAATCTTGCTACAGCAATGATCTCATTAGATTGCACACAGGCATTTGATTCTGTATCCCACTCCACCTTAATTGATCAACTCCGGCTTCACCGATTCCCGGACCAACTGGTCGACATTATTGGCTCCTACCTCAGTGGCCGGACATATTCTGTCCGTGTCAAAACTGAGATCTCCACCCCGCGCCCAGTTACCTGTGGTGTTCCCCAGGGCTCGGTCCTTGCGCCAGTCCTTTTCAACATATACACAGCCCATATAGTAGGGCAAAAGATTGATGATGTACAAATCGCTGCATATGCTGACGACATTGCTATATATACAGCAAGCATGAATGCAGATCACGCCATGCGCAAGGCCGAAACGGTAGCCCAAAAAATCACAGACCAACTTAAAAACATTAATATCCACATAAACACACAAAAAACTGATGCAATCACATTTTCATACAAGAAAACACTCAAACAACAACCAAAACTGAATGGACAAACCATACAGAATAAAAGACAGCTAACATACCTCGGTATGAAATTGGAATCACACCTATCATTTACAGCTCACACAAAACACAGGATACAGATAGCCAAAGCCACTACACACCAACAAAATCACCTACTCTATTCACCAGGGCTGTCACTCAGACTCAAGATCCTGATTTACAAAGCCATCCTTAGGCCTACATTGCTTCACGGTGCCCCCATCCTTCAGTACCTATACCCCTCAGCCCTGAAGTCTCTCCAAACATACCAAAACAGCGTCCTACAAAAAATCACAAAACGAACATCTCTCGAAAGACGGAACATGGCACACATTCACAATGTATTACAACTCGACACGGTTCAACAGCACATCACAAGGAGACATATAAAGTTCTTTGACAACATCCCTGCCTCATTTAACCCACTCTTCCGGGCCATCACCCCATCCTCCCTTCCTGCCAGATGGCAGGGCCGAAAGGGACCACTCAACCCGGTCAACACTATACTTTAATCCGCTTCTAAAGCACCCCCACTCCCAGTATCCTATCCCATCGCCCCGTCCTGCCTACTCCCTAGTCCCACCCCAGCACCACTCTCCTATATTCATCCTTTGTAAATATAACCATGTAAATATTGTAAATATTATCACTATTAATCTTGTATATAGTTCTTAGTAGTAGGTATTTTATTAACAAACAACTAGAAGAGGACCCTCACCTCTAAATAATGAGAAAATTCCCTGACTGGGAAATATCATTCAAATTGTAAATAGTCATCAGACCTTCAAATACCAACAGGTAGTAAAAGGTAAAGTACATCAAGATTATAATTTATCTAATTATTTGTTTTATTAATGTTTTGTTTTGTTTGAGGGATTGGAAAAAAAAAAAAAAAAAAAAAAAAAAGCATACTAGGATACAAGTAACCTATCATACAAGTAAACCATCTAGGAATACAACAGGCATCTGGAGTAGTGCACGTTCCTTTATGGATATCCTTCTGTGGAAACCTATTGCTCACCGCTACCAGATTCTTCATTACTGCAATATTAATTACCTTTTGACCATTATCGTTAGTCTCTTCATGCAAGCTTTGTTTTCCGATTGTGGACTCATAACGGATTTTCTTTCCAACTTAAGCATTGAAATCTCCAGATATTAATTTTATATCGTATTTTGGACAGGAATCAATTGTTATTTCAAGCATATCATTAAAAGCCTCCTTATCTTCCTCCTCGGCGTCCTCGATGCATGAACACTAAATATACTCAGATTCCGAAATCTTCCTCGAATTCTACGAAAAAAACTCTGGGGCTGATGGCTTTAAATGCTATCACAAGTCGTCTGAGCTGTCTCCTAACAACAAATCCAACACCAAAGAGGTGGTGATTATTGCTGCAGCTGAAATACACTGTGATGCTTCTCTAAATTCCCTTGACCAGTCTATCTGATTTCTTTGATGGTAGTTATGTCCAACTTGAGTCTGTCACCTGTTCTAGAAGCAAATGAAGTGCTACGGGTCTAAAAAGTGATATAAAAAATCTCGATTTATCCTACGACGTTTACCGTACTTTTTCCGTCCATGACTGTCGATATCAGAAGAAATTGTGTGTGGTTCCGCGATTATTTATTTTCAGGTAGTGGGGCAATCAATCCTCTCAATGTATCCTAGTATGCTGCTGGGGTTGCTACCTTTGTACTTGCACCCCACCTGTGTGAGCGTCGGTATAAGTGTTCCCTCAACCTGGAGGATCTGTGGCTGGCTGAAGCCTCTCGAATGGGCGTTGGGATCGCCACTCCACTTGACATCCCAGGTTATACTGCACTAGTCCAGATTCTCATCAGCATGTTAAGTAAAAACTTTGCTAACTCCATTGATTCCTGTTTAAACAGTTCTGCGGGGAGTGAGTCGATGCCAGGAGCTTTATGATTTTTCAACTGACTAATTGCTTTGACAACTTCTTCCTTATCAGGTTGTTCTAATTAGCCTACATAAAGCTGATGTTATGGAGGATTGTCTTCTCTCTCTTCCCTCTATTCTGTAAGGTCACAAAATATTTCCTCTATTCCTTCATTCAAGCTTTATCATCTATCAATGGGGTTCCTTCCGTATTCATACACATAGTCGAGATCTACTTAAATGGTTTTCTAGCAATGCTGACTCACTGGAAAATTTTTCCAACTTCATTAGCGAATCAAAACTTCTCTAGTTCGATAAGTTCAGCATTACATCGTTGTCTCTTCTTCTTTCGATGACCTCGCATCTCTTCGCCACATAATCTCCGGTACTCCTCAACAGTTCTACATGTCCTCCTATTGACCATGATTTCATAGGCTTCGTTATTTGCATCTTTGAGGGATTAATCGCACTCTTCATCGAACAATGTAGACATTAAACCTTTTTCTGCTGGACCTAAAACTTCTTCAGCTACTTGTGCGATGGTTGGAGAGCCCTCTCCTCTTCGATATCTTCGCTGGTAGGCCGCTGAGAAAGTCTGAAAATTTTCGGTTTACTGACACTGGATTTTTTGCTCTTTGAGCTTCTTTAGATTAAACCGCCTGATTACTGATGCTGATGCATACCTTGGGCAACTTATGCATTTTTTAATGTATACAATGCTTAAGAAGTGGTCTGAATCCACATTAGCACTTCTGAAGACTCGTACATCTGCTCTACTGTTCATGTATGTACCGCTACTAGAAGATGGTCGATTTGGTAAACCATGAGTGCTAATGTGGATTCAGACCACTTCTTAAGCATTGTATACATTGCATTGTAGACATCTGGGAAGTCCAGATTGTCTGTAGTGAAGAGATGATAGAGGTGGTGACATAATTCATGTACCTTGACAGGATGATCAGCAGATATAGTAAAGTGGATTCGGAAATCTCGAGCAGAATATTTAAGAAAATTCTAATTTCTACCAGATCTACAATTCTGTCATTGAAAAAAGAGAAGTGAGACAAGATGTAAAGCTCCACTTATTCAAGTTTGTTTTCTAAATAGTGCTCCTCTATGGAGCGGAGAGCTGGATTCTGAATGAGTGACTGCAAAGTCGTGTTATTGCAACTGAAATGAAGTTTTTTTAGGACAATTGTGGGAAAAACACAGAGAGACTGTTTCCGGAATGACAGGATTAGGAAAGAACTGAATGTACGCCCGGTGACGGAAACCCTGGCAATACGAGGTAACCAAGTCCACCACACATACCCGATAAAAACAATGGCGGCAAGGACGGAATAGTGGCCAAGAGCCGCCTGTTTCTCGCAAATCCCTTTAAACCAACTCCCAGATGTTTTTAAGGGACGATAAAGTAAGGGGAGCTCTTAAAAACGGCGCCCACTAGAGACCAGTCAGGACAGCCCCGCTCCGCTCCAACGTTTTTAAAAAGTACGTACGTAAGACTAATGTATAATAAGATCGTATATCATAAGCCCGCCCTCTATACCATACGTCGATCGAGACGCAGCACGTACAATACCGCCACCACATACCGCCACAGTTTATAGACTGAGATACCACAAAAAAACATATTTTTTTCATATAAAGAACTGACTGCAGCTCTGAAAAAAATGAGATGAAACAAATCAACCGGAAAGGACAACATACCCTATGACCTACTTAAACAACTCTCTAGAAAGGCCAATATTTTTAACTCATGCTCACGCTTCAGATTTTACCCTATCGAGTGGAAACATGCTATAGTTGTTCCACTTTTCAAACACAGAAAACGAGTAGCGGTATTGGAAGAAACCTGCCCATCCGTCTCCTCAACCACTTGAGCTCAAAATGTTTCAAAACCTTCACGGGATCATAACGAGTAATTTGACCAATCACACTTGAAAATCTGTTGAGCCATTCTGTCAAAGAATTATTATGTACCCTTTAACGGAAATATTAAACACAATATTTCTTTTATAGTGTGAGCTCAAAATGTATCAAAACTTTCATGGGACCATAAGGAGTAATTTGACCCATCCATCAAACTTGAAAATCGGTTGAGCCATTCTCTCAAAAATCGCCTAGTGTAATGTTCAAGCAAAACACATCACCCTCTTTATGACTTCGTCGTAGTCGGATAATAAATATAAATTGTTTATGAAATGTTGCTAAGAGTTTTTCTCTAGTTTTTTTTTCATTTTTCTGATCCCTCAAAACAAAACAAAACACATCATAATAAACTATGAATCTTTTGTACTTTACCTTGTTCTACCTGTTGGTAATGGAAGGTCTGCTGATTATTCACGAATTGAATTCATATTTTTTGATTAGGTAATTTTCTCATGATTTAGAGGTGAGGGGTCTCCTCGTGGTGATTAGTTAATAATAAAATAAAACTGATGAAAATAATAACTAAAAAATAATAATAATGATATATACAAAGAGGGACATGCGAAAGTGGGGCTGGGGTGGGACGTGGGAGTTGCACAGTGGGCGAAAAGGCTCATCTAGCGGCGTTTAATTAATAGCGCTTAGGGAAAAAAAAATTTTTATGTGTAATATTTTTTTTTTAGTTGGAAATAGATTAAGCTACAATGTTAAATTAAAAAAAAAAATTTTAAAATATATTTAGATATTTTTTTTTTTTGTGAAAGTTGAAACTTTTTTCATATTTTAGACATTGTTTATTTCATTCAGGAAAACATTATAAAGTTAATATATTTAATGTTTCACATTCTTTTGGGTTAAAAATATATATATAAATACTTTAATATTAAAAACAGTTTTTTTAACATTTATTTGTTTTTGTTGAAATAACTATTTTTGGCCTTATTCAGTCTTCATATATTTCAGTTGTTTTCATAACAAAAATTTAATTATAATGAAAAAAATAACAATAGTAATAACAGTTTTTTATTCCGATTCGGAATTACTAGATGAATATATGTTGTACCATATGTTGTAAAAGTACTTGAGCTGAATAGTTCGTAAATTGGACTCCATTTGGATAACATTTTTTTTTTTGCAGTGCGCAAAGTGTCGTACGTTGGATATATGTTTGCATTCCGATTTTTGCATCAACTTGTATGAATGCTTGGTATAATTACCATCTGAAAATATTGCCAGAGTATCGTCTGGTGTATATGGAATCGGAAGGCTTGCATTTGATCCCAAAAAATATTTAACTTTTTTTGCAGTACCTTCGTCATTAGCCATTGAAACAAGTTCCGACGCACTTCGTTTTCCAGCTTTGTATAAACAGCACGTTGTAGCTACTACGAGCTCACTGTGAGGTGTTTCCTTAACAATTCGAGAAACTTTACTTAATTTCGTTTTGTTGGAGCATTCGTCGAACATCTTATCGGGTCTTCCACGATTAGTCAGTGGTTAACTATTAAAAGTTGACCGTCTAACCACTCCTTGTTGTTTTCTTCAAACTTGTGGCTGCTTCTATGGTTGAATTTCCATTTCTCAGCCAATTTTGCTACAAAATTCTAATTTTTTTGCTTATTAGAAAGATTTTATTATCATCATACATTTTGATATTAATTATATTATTAAATATATGACTTTCAACGGCAGAAAATGTTTTAGTAGGCACGGGCTCGTTGCGCCATAGTAAATAAATTTCTCGTCTGAGCACGGACATTGTTCCTAAAAAATGCAATATCATGTATAGTTGCAGGTGGCTGCAGATGATTTGGACATTTTACAATCACAAGACACCATAGTAATTTAAAAAAAAATATTCTAGCGCGAATACCCACGAATATCAGAAGTTCCGGTCCACGGTAGTTTTATTTTGGCTTATTTCAAGCAGTTAGTGGTATAGTCAACTTTAACCATATTTTTTTCTACAACACTTAAGCACAGGTCACAAACAAAAATTTTTTTAGTTAATACATACCTCTAACTATAAATAATATAACGGAATAGTGGGTTGAATGAGGCAGGGAGGTTGTCGAAGAACTTTACCTGTCTTCTTGTGATGTGCTGTTGAACAGTGTCAAGTTGCAGTTCGTTGTGAATGTATATCATATTTCGTCTTTAGAGTGACGTTCGTTTGATGATTTTCTGTATGAAGCTGCTTCGGAATAGAGACTTCAGGGCTGTGGAATATAGGTAGTGCAGGAGGGGGACACCTTGTAGTAGTGTAGGCTTGAGGATGGCTTTGTAAATGAGGATCTTGAATCTGAGCGACAGCCCTGTTGAGTAAAGTAAGTGTTTTAGTTGGTGTGTTGTGGCTTTGACTATTTGTATTCTGTGTAATGTGTGAGCTGTGAATGATAGGTGTGATTCAAGTTACATGCCGAGGTATGTGAGCAGGTTTTTGTTCTAAATTGTTTGCCCATTTAGTTTTGGTTGTTCTTTGAGTATTTTCTTGTATGAGAATGTGATGGCATCTGTGTTTTGTGTGGTTACGTATATTTTTGGGTATGCATTCTGATATAATACATCATATAATAAATAAATTTAGATAGTAACATAAGTAGAGCTCAGTCCTATGTCTCACTTGATAAGCATGCCCACATGTGTTTGTTATATGATTGTTCTTTGATTAAACAGTTGTTAGCTTCATCATGTTTATGTAAATCCTTGTTTACATCATACTCCCGTTTCACAAGAAATACCTGGCAATAAATATGAAAACGATATAAAACATAATATTTTTTCTAACTCATCGTCTATATAAAAAAAAAAAAGTGTACGTAGATAGGTAATTATTCATCATTGTTTTTGACGTTGCGTAACCTGACGTTAAAATAGAGTTTACAGAATAAATATATTTTTTAACAAACAAAGTACATTTTTATTTTCAGTTGGTAATTGGATATACGAAATTTTATCTTAGAATTTTGAAAACAGCATGAATGCGGAAGTGAACATTATATGTACATAAAAAATATTTTACAAAAACAATTTCGGTGCACCGTAACGAAAGGTGGAACTCTGTTTAGAGATTCAGAGATTAATTTTCTGGCAATGTGATGGTGCGATTTACAAAGCGGTATAGGCCGCTATGGAGAGGCGTAAAGCAGAGCGCCTATTAAGATGGGTAGGAAGAGGACTGCTCCGGCCTTTTTAAAAAGTACGATTGTATATAATATAACGATAACCCTTCCACTAAGCCGTCCCGCCCCGGCCCTGGCTTCCGGCCCAAACCAGCTCCGGCCTAATTCGTTGCTTTAGGACGTATGGGATTGCCAGATATAAAAGTTATTTCCGTAGTCGGAGTTTTTATTTTTTATCAAATTGAATTTTATGGTTTCTAGTTTTTTAAGTATTGGCTATATATAATTTATTATCAAATAGTCATGAACTTACAAATGATATGATAAGAAACATCATCAAAAAGCCGAAAATAATTAAAATTTAATGAAATAATTTTCATTATATTGACCTCTCAATATTTCAAATAATTGTACCTACAGTTCGCTCAAAAACTTGTTAGACACCCCCAAACGGATCGATTATATACATTTAATACAATGTTTGTTTTGCATTTTGAGCTCAAATTGTTAAAACCTTCACGGGATCACAACGAGTAATTTGACTCATCAAACTTGAAAATCGATTGAGCCATTCTTTCAAAAATTCGATAATTACCTTCAAACGGACAGATTTAACACTTTTAATACAACATTCTATTTTATTCAAGTCCACTTTTGATAGCAAGCTCCTCAATTAGACTAACTAACTTGATTAACAAACTTTCAAAGTTACTTCTAAAAAGAATGTCCCAATTACAAGAAAAAAAAATACATACAAGTATCAGTTGACATCCGCATGATGGTATAGAAGCATCAATCCCTAATTACATACAAGTATGATCGTTTCAACCTGGAATAGGGTTGCGGTAAAAAGTCCTTTTTTCCTAATTACCATATTTCCATCATTCATTATTTTATTTTAAATCACAAGTTCAGGAAAAACCTAGACCTAACTTCGGTAAAATAAATTAGGCAAAGATAATCTAGATAAGGAACGATATGAATAATAAGCAAAGGTATTTTAGAATAAATTTCACTTACTCAATTCACTTACTCAATTTCACTTAGGTTCGCTGAGGCCAAAAAGTTAATACCCTCTCTTTAGAATTATTAGGTTAATAACGGATTAGGTTTTTCTTTATTCTCTGTTTGATAGCCTGGAGGAGTATTATTGGTAGGCGCGGGTCTCATTACATCGATTACGAGAACAATCCTGTAATTATTTAAATTATTTAGTTGGGTTATGACATATACTGTTTACATTTTTTACGTTTTCAACTTGCATATCTTTTTCTCTTACCCTTCATTTTCTTCCTTAATTCCACAAATCTAAGAAGTATTAGTCTACTGCATTAAACGCATTATTGTTGCCAATTTTGATAAATTTCAATTCGCCTTTTAATTTCTATCTTTTTATTAAAAAATTAATCCGGAGATGTGATCCACACGGGGAATACGTCTCATTTGGTTAAATATAGCCCATCTTACATATTATTCCGAATCGAGATCCATTTTAAGGAAGATAAAAGGTATATTTTTAATATTTTATTATATAAAAATAGTGTATTGTGTAATATATAATAATTGTTTTTTATTCAGTTATTTATGCCCGGGTCATAAAAATAATATATATTCATTTATATACGTATTAGGATATAGATATATCTTCTTCAATATTCTCATTTCACGATTTTAATTTATTATTTTATTAAGTCATTAAAACATACATATCCTACAAAGTCTCTAAGAATTCGAACCGCGTAATATGTTCAAAAAACGGGGAATAATTTGAAAATATGCTATAACTTTGTTGTTTTCAGTCATAGAGAGGTAAAACTACTTCTATCCTTAACCATTTTTACGCTCAAAAGCTCACTTAGGTGGAAAGTGAAAAAAAAAAAAAAAAAAAAACGGCGACAAAATTCTTCATGATTTTTAAATCGGGATTTTGAGTGGGAAGAAGTGCATTTAATGCAAAATACCCTTAAATAAATATTATAGCACTGTCCATGAAGTTATTTCACTGGTTAATTTTAACAAAACTCCCTAATTCGACCTAAAAATCGGGATTTAAAGCCACCAATCCCTTCTGGCTCCGACCCTCTTTGTACTCCTATCATTTCTATTGAAATTTTGTTTGTTATTCTATCATATATATTGGTAATTTATTTCTACATTGATAAGATATTTTTGATAGATGTGAATAAAAAAGTAAAGCTAAAAAAATTTAGACATTTTTCAGATATTAATTTTGGTAAAAAACAAACAAACGAAAACAACATAATTATAACAAAGTACTTCATTGAATTTATAATGGTTTCACCAAACATTCCCTTGACTTCTTATTTTTTTAATAAAGATCGAAAGTAAATCAAAAACTAGTAAACGACATTAAAATCTACTAGTAAATATGTTCATATAACGAATACCGTAGTTTTTTTAGGTCACTAGAATTAACTGCGGTCTTAAAACGTGACGATAAGGAAAAAATATAATCAATACTCCCCATATTTTAGTCTTAATAATATATTTTAATTTGTTTATGTTATTATGAAATTTCGAACTTTATGAGAGGAATATATATAGAAAGGTCCATTAATTTCAGGAAGAAGAGAAGATGAAAGAAAAAACTAGTGTTATTGTTTTTCAATATAATCTTCTCTAAGTTCTGCACACTTAATACAACGCTTAGGCAACATTTCTATACCATGAAAAAAATATTTATTTTTAAAAATTAAAATAAGAGGAACGTGTTTGCTACTGCAATGAATTTTTACGTGGGCATAATGCCGACCAAAAAAATAATTCTTGGATGCAATTGAACTGTGTATGACACAATGGTTCCATACTATGGCTCGCTCAGCAAGAGGGAGTTCATAAAATCAAGAAGGCAATGAGAAGCATCTCCGTTAAGGCAAAAGTCACGCAGTCGACAAAAAGGATAATGACCACCATTTTTTGGGATTGTAGAGGAATACTGCTGATTGATTTTAAGGAAAGGAACACCACAGTGAATGCCGAGTATTATGGAACCCTACTTCACCACTAACGAGACGCCATCAAGCATAAAAGGAGGAGGAAGTTGAGCAGAGGTGTTCGGCTTCTTCACGACAATCCTCCTGTCCACACATATGATTTCCAAGGCCGCTGTGAAGGATTGCGGATTCTACCTTTTCTCAAAGTTAAAATCTGACAGTCGTGGGAGGAAATTTAACACCGACGAAGAGGTTCAAGCAGCGGTGGAAGAACATTTTTCTAAAAAAGAGAAAATTATTTTTTTCATGTTCTTGAAATATTGCCTTAGAGTTGCATTAAGTTTGTAAAACTTATAGGAGAATATATGGAAAACAATAACACCCCTTTTTTACTTTCCCTTACCTATATACGAAGTATATAGTAAGGGGAAGTATTGCGATCGTGAACATTTTTTTCTTCCACATTTCGTTCTTCCTCAAGCCGAAACATGGACATTATTACGCAAGTACCACAAACCTCGTTAAATTTTTAATTTTGTTGCGACTACTGTACAAAAAAATATTGATATATTCTACAGTTATAGCTGTCAACGACTGTCAGTTCTTAATTTTGAATAAAAAAATACAATTGGAATATGGAAATAAGACAATATTCAAAATAATAATTTTTCATTAAAGTCTCTCTTATATAGAAGTGTTGCCATTCACTGCTCTTGTACGAAAGTGGGTTTTGTTACGTAAAGCTGAAAGCTGATGCAACTGTTTTTATTGATTGTTTATAAGCAAAATATTAGTGAGCTATATTTGAAGTATATTAATACAATCATGTATGATTCTAACTGTTTAAGCCTTTAAGCCTGCCTTGTCTGTGTTACGATTTTGATTTGATTACAAAAAAATAAAAAAGTTGACTCTGAAGCTCTTTGTTTATTTTATCTCATTATCTCCTTAGTGCTGTTAAGAGGCTGGAGTAACCTCAGTCCATTTCCTATGCATAGCTCTGCTCGGATACATACACGCAAGTAGCATAATACATAATATATATATATATATATATATATATATATATATATATATATATATATATATATATATATATATATATATATATATATATATATGTATTCAATTTAGAATGAATTTCCTTGAAAATAAATCTGGCTTGCACGACGATCTTACAAGTTCGATTTTACTTTAGTTTAAATTTTTTTTTTTGGACTCTTTCCATTTCCAGAATCCCTTTAATGTGCCTATATACACACACACACACACACACACACACACACACACACACACACACACACATATATATATATATATATATATATATATATATATATATATATATACATATATATATTGTAGTATGCTGCTGCACCAGTGTAAGGCTGTAGTATTTGCCAGAAAAATACTAGATAAATGATGAAAAAATCTATTATCATAAAGTGATCCTCGTAACATTGAAAAATGAATTTGCTATAGCATAATATTAATAGCAAATCAACAAAATGTCAAACACACAAAACACTCCAGCTGGACGGACCTTCCGCGGTACAACACCGCGTTATAGGTAAGTTTCCAATAATTTTATTGTTCTGATTTTCTCAGCCACTAATAAAACAATTTTCTTAATTGTCTTCCTTTTTTCTATCTCTCACACTTTTCTAATTTTTCTTTTGATTTTCAGGAGGCCCAAAGCCCACTTCATCCCCCCTCTCCTAGTGCCCATGAGTGTGATGCTGAATATTGAAGGGGGTTTCCTCAAGTGTCAAACTGACACTTATTATAACCTTCCCGTCGTATCGCGTACTGGTTTGTTGACATAGGTCACTTTATATTTCATTCTTATTTTGAAGTCTTTGTCATTATGGAACCTATGGAACCTGATGAAAACGAGATTACCGAAAAACCCAGTCCAAAATTCAACGTTGACATATCTGCTATCGAAAGCGTGGAAAAGGATAAACAAGTAATATAAATTTCGCTTGAAATCATTCCAATTGTGTTTTAACCGAAATTAACTTAATGTAAATATTTTCAAGGCATTTGAACTTCAATCGCTTGAAATATCCGTGTTCGATCAATCCATTTTTGAAAAAGGTGTGATACAACAAGTTGGAAAAGCCTTGACAGGAGATGCTGATCATTTTTTTAAAAGTGGAGACCTTAAGCCCAATGACTTTGAGGATAGAGAACCTAATGACAGTCAATCTCCTGAAGGAGAGGAATCTTCAACATTATCCAATAAATTTATGAAACACAATAAAAGGTAATAAGTGTGTGATGTTTTCTATCTCAAATAACTAATCATATCAAGTTGTAGTACCTCAGCACTTAGAATAGATGCACAAATAAATAGCTAGAAAAGTAATAGTAATAGTAATAGCTAGAAAAGAAAAGAAAAGAAATACTCTCAGTTTATCGCATCTTAGTGTATCAGTGAAAAAGTATCAGATTAATACATTCAAAACCCTTCTTTAGTATAAATTTCATCTTGAGTAAAGTCTGATATCTGGAACTATTAAACATATAGACGTCTATTAGTGCTCAAAATAAGCTAGTTAAATTCACTTTAAAATAGTTTATATTGGTCTTCTTCATTGCAAAAGCAGTTTCCATGATATTAGCCAAAATAAAGTCACATAATGGTGATTTCTCATTTTTCAGAGAAAAAAATCTGACGCAGTGCGCGCATCACACAACTTTTCCTTACCGTCCTATAATAATTATCTTTTTAATATATATTTAATAAAAAGTTAACATAAACAATGCTTGAAGTAAACTCAGCAGCATTCACTTCTTCACATCTTCTCCCGGTTCAGCACAATAAAACAGTTTTTTAAACAATTTTAGAACAACAATTCTGTGCACTACCTATATATTTTAACTTTATCAAGCTGCAAATATATTTTAAAAGTTTTGATTTAATTTTCATGGAAATATTTTCTTTCCATTAAATAATATGAAAGTAGAAATTATTAAGTTAATTTCCGCTTTTGTATTCTTAAATTACTTTATTACAAAGTATATTGTTTATAACAGATTAGTGAGAGAAGATTCGCCGCATCCGTCTCCTTTCAGATGCGCTCGGTTATCCATCTAGGGTCTTGTGCTTCTCATAAAATACGCTGTATCTTTGCTAATACTGGTCCAATTTTGATAATTCTTTTTTTGTTTATTAGATACTTTAATAACCTTTCATACAGTTTTATACATAATTTACTATAAATTGCATGCTTTTTAAGTTAAGCGCAAATAAAATATTCTTTTCATCATAACTTTTTTCGCTGCATTTCCTCGGTTATATTCTACATAACTGAAAAGTTAAAGGCCTTTAAGGAGAAGATATTAGGCCAGTTTCATCAAAATCGTTGGAGACATTTACAAGAAAATTGTAAAATCCCTGATATAGTAGCTACATCCGGTTAGTCCGATGCGCTTTATCTTTGCTAATACCGGTCCGATTTTGAGGATTATTGTTTTGTCTCTGAAACAATTGTGGTTTCTTTTTCCATTTATTTTTGTTTACAGTGAGGGAGATTGGGAAAGAAATTTCAGACTCAATAATATAGTGCCATTGATTGAACTTTATGTATTAATCTCATTGATTCATAATTTTAAAAAAAATAACAGTTGAATGAAACTTTAAAAAATTAATGTGAACAAACCTATTAATTAATATGGATAGTAACTATATATCCAGTTTAAATATTTAAGAATTTATTTATATCCATGGATTCATGAACATGGACTTTATCTATATTATTAAACAGGAGTAATTGTAAATCAATAATCAATAAAGTATTGATAGTTGATTGGGTCATTTTTCTGTTTTTTTTTTGTTTTAGCAATGCTCTTGATCCTGTTTCAAAAATTGAGGAATATTTACGAACTCAAGCTAAGCTGCAGGAGTCTAGAAAAACACAGCCTAAGAAAAAGAATACTGAATTGAATAAGCTTCCTTCATCCTCTGAGAAAAAGGCACCAAAGTTGAACAAAAAAAATGAGAAGATAGAAATAAAAAGCCATTATCTAGGACCAACTAAAAGGAAAAAGAAAAAGAAAGAAAAACTTGGTTCCAAATCAGGGAGGTCTAATTATAACACCCCTGATGCTCAACCCGGAGAACAGAATTACATTTATTTGAATACATCAGGATCTGAGTATCTACCTTCTGATGACTCATTATCTTCTTTCGGTAATTACTTATTACCTGGTTTAGTCTATATTTCCCTTCTGGGAACCTTTTCTTAGTTATTTAAAATTGCATTGATGTATAATTATTTAGTTTTTTTTGTTTTAATCAACTTAAAATATTTCCATGGTCTCTGTTGATAACCGAAAAATGTATATAAATCTTTTTCTTCTTGCTTGGTACTACAGACCGGTGTGGTCTCTGTCCTTTTTAATGAGCCTCTGCCAGGTGGCTCGATCTAGTACTGCTGTTTTCCAGTTTCGTACATTCAATAGGGTCAGAGCCTCCTTAGCAACAGCCTCTTCCCATCTGAGTCTTGTCTGCCTCTACCTCTGGATCAGTCCAGCCTCCCCTCCAATAGCTTCTTGGGAATCTGGTAACTCCTCATTCTGGTTGCATGGCCTGCGGAGCTCAATCGTTCCAACTTGGTGGTCAGTAATACCTTAGCTTCACTGTAGAGCTTGTATGCTTCATAGATATAAATATTTTTATTTATTTCTCACTGTTTGGTTGCTAACGTAAACGAGTGAATCCATTTTGTTCCGATCATGTCTCCTTTACCTTAATCCTCTACTCTCTCTATTTGTTCCCTAATTATAGATTAGATAGTAGCTCTTCAATAATATTCGCATTTGTAGTTATATGCTTTAATTTGCAAGTTTCATCTTTCACAAATTACAAAACATTTCATAAGTTCTTATTATCGGATGGTCTGTTGCAGGTATTCCTTCAATGTTCGTCTTTCTTCCTCTTTCTTCTCTCCTTCCTTTTTGAAGTACTCCACTACATATATGCTTCCATCCTGGAGATTCGTTAATTTTAAACCCATCTAAAGATGAGTGTTAGCAGTCAAAATTTCTCAGAATTATTTATTTTATTTTCATTTTTTGTTCTTCCTCTTTGTGATGTTATTTCCATTCTGGAATTAACACTTGCTCTATAAAAATTTGATAAAGAGTATTGCTTTCCTGTGCTTATTATGGTTTATATTCTACATATCTCTGACCTGTTAAGTTTGTGAATAAACTCCTGACAAATATTTTCAAGTTCATTGAATTCGAACATTCCTTTGTTCTCGTGAATTACAGTAAAGTGGGGTGTCTCAGTCTTGATCTTTTATTTTATTTTTCATTTCAATGTAATTTTATTTTCTGGTTAAAATACATGCATTTGTAATAATTAATGATGAATTGTTAAAGTTAAAATGTTGATAAAACACCGTGGTATATTTTTGGAGGAGTTAAAAGATGTATTTTAAACTAATAAAATATTGTTGAGTGCATTTGTCCATATTATTGATATATTCTTTAGTTTCATCTGTCTACAATGCATTCAAAGATTTTATAAACAGAGGCTGCCTCTGTTGAGTAGTTGTAAATGTTGCTTCTATGATTGCATAGGGTTGATTCCTGGCACCTACGAGGGTCTCTTCTAATGTAATTGTGTAATTGAATTCCGTTGATCTATATATAGAAATGGGCTGTTAATTTTAAACTGTTAAAAAATAATAACTCATGTAATTTAATTATGATTTAATGTTTTCACAAAAAAAAACTCACCTTATAAATTATTTTCTATTACAGAATTCAAATTGTCTCCACCAAAGAAGCCAAAGTTAGGGGCTGGGTCCAGAAAGAAAAAAATACCAATCCATATTAATAGTTTAAGTAGTGATGAATCCGATTGGGAAAGTGGTGAAGAAGAGGTCTCTAAAAGGAAAAGTATGATTTACATTAACTAAAAAACATTTTGAAATATTAAATCAATATCACTGTTGTTCACTTTGTATTTGTTGTTTGTACAGACAAAAAAGAAGCGGATGATGGAGATGCAAAAGTGTATTGCAAAAGAATTAAGATTAATCGAATCAATAAGTACGAAATGGGCACAGTAGAAATAGATGAAGATTTTATTATTCCAAGGGATATTTGGGAGAAGCTGTATGAGTAAG
Organism: Rhaphigaster nebulosa; assembly: GCA_948150685.1. Classification (NCBI taxonomy): domain Eukaryota; kingdom Metazoa; phylum Arthropoda; class Insecta; order Hemiptera; family Pentatomidae; genus Rhaphigaster; species Rhaphigaster nebulosa. Next base: position 187,991,584 of record OX411306.1, read on the forward strand.
ATTCCTTACTTGTAATTTTAGTATTTATGTGGACTATTCTAAGTGTTGCGATCATGAAAAATTTCGGATTCGAATTTTCAATGGAAATACACGTTTTAAGGTCCCATGAGTCCAAATAACCAAGTCTCACAAAATGGTCTGTGCGTGTGTCTGTATGTGTGTAAGTGAACAGCCTAGCTCAAAAACGAAAAGTTGTATGAAACTGAAATTACGCATTTAAGATAGTTACATGCCTGGGATTTTATCACAACTTTTCCTTTGAGATCGACTCATCGGAAGTGTCACTTTATACCATCAATTTCACACTGTTTTACAATTTTCCTGAAAACGGCTCTAACGATTTTGATGAAACTTGCCTAAAGTCTTCCCCTCAATGCCCTGTTAGTTTTCATTTATTTATTACTTCACCGAGAAAATGCAGGAGGAAAAGTTATGAAGAAAAGAAAATTTTATTTGCACATAACTCAAAAAGTGTAGATTTTATGATAAATTATATTTAATTTTCTAAAAAACATAAAAGAATTATCTAAATCTGACCAGTATCAGCAAAGATACAGCGTATTGAACTACAACAGTGTATGTGAACTGCCTTGCTGAAAAACGAAAAGTTGTATGAAACTGAAATTACGTATTGAAGATAAGTATATGTCTGGAATATTACAGCAACATTTTCGTTAAAATCAATTAAGCGGAAGTGCTACTTTGTACCATGGATTTTACAATTTTCTCGAAAAAGGCTCATACGATTTTGATTAAACTCTAACCATTGATCAACCATCTCTTAATATTAGTAGTAATATAAAATGGATAAATATAAAATATGAAAGAATTTGATGATTAACTAAAGGAGAAAAAAGGGAAAAATATTTTCTCAGGTTGAAAACAAATTTCCGGAAATAAGAGTAGTATAATATACCGTCAGAAAGCTAAAGATTTTAGAAAAATTAATATGTAACTAATAAAGTCGTATGAAGTAATGGAGGAATGAAAAAAACCATAAACTTTGTTGTAGTTGATAAATTCTAGTTTTATACTATTTAATGGAAAATAGATGTTTCTATGGAAACTAAATGGAATTTCAGTAGAAATCAAATGAAAAAATTTAACGTTTATTTTAAAGTTAACAAACCAAAAGTATATAGTGCACAGAATTATAATACTAATAAGGGATTGCTAAATTATTTGCCACTTCTATAAGTTTGTTTTTATTGAAAACTAGTTTGAAATGTTATACATTCGTCTTCAGTTCTAAAAACACACAAAAATTAAAAAATAAGCAATTGAAAATACAGTTTGGTATTATTATACATTTTAAATTAAATGTAATATAAATTAGTATTATAAAATATTTATGAATTATGAATTTAATTAAGACAAGAAATGAAATACAGTAAGTAGATTAAGTAGATTATATCAAACAGAAAAGTTTGTACTTAAAGTTTTTCCAGTAATTCCGGTGAGTAATTGTTTTTTCTGTTATAGATGGGAATACATTTAAGATTGGACTATTAGAGATATTTATTTAAGCAAAAATCTAGATTGGATTTGAAGAAATTTATTATTTCAAGTGCTTCTTGAATGCAATCAAGTGCAATTTGAGACTGTTTTTAACGTGATGTATTAATTTAAATCCTGAGTCTTTCATGAATTTATGGGTTTTTTTTTCATTTAAATGAATTGCAAAGTTGGAATTCTCTGTCTTGTTATTATATGCACGTATATGTTCCATTAATCTCTGATTTAGTGATCTTCCAATTTATTTTATTCCAGCTTATTTCTTAATTTTTGTGTATTTTTAGAACTGAAGATGAATGTATAACATTCGAAACTAGTTTTCAATAAAAACAAAATTATAGAAGTGACAAATAATTTATCAATCTAATTAGATTGATCCTTCTATACCATCATGCGGATGTCAACGGATAATAGTAATTATTTAAAAAAATATTTTATTGTACTTTTGTGAGAAAAGATATAATGAAATGCATTCTGCTGGAAATATTTCATGTAGTGTTTATGTGTGAATTCCTTGAAATTATTTTAGAAAATGGATACCTAATTATGATAGTGTGGTAAGTGAAAACTGTGTGATGCGCACACCAGATTTTTTAATGTAACAATTACATTAGAGAGTATTGAAATTTCCAATTTATATTTCTGATATTTCTGGCCTCATCAAATATCCTCTATATAATAAAGGTTCTATCCTGGAATCAGAGCTTATATTAAATGTATAGAAAGGAAGGGCAATAAGGCCTTGATTTACTTAATAGGCCAGTCAGTATCAGATGGGATGGGTAAGGTATGTAATCTGAAATGGTTCTTCAATTGTCTTAGACAACCGTGAATTCCATAGTAATCAGCAATAGACCTTAATGGTGATAGAAAACCTAATGGATATAATCAGAATTTATCAGTCCCACTAAGGGTTTATGGGGCAGGAACTGGTAGAGGTGGATGATTCTCGACCTTACAGTATTGTTATGAGATAGTACAGTCATCACTGTTTTCTAACTGCTTGATTTATACCCTGACTAATAGTTTTTAGGGTAGAGTGGACTTTGCTAGCATTTTTCAAACTATGACACCCAAAGTCCACTAATTTTCTATTTAGAGAAAAATTATTGTTCCCAGAGGGGTTTTAATGTACTAATGCTTCAATTTGTTGAGTTTGGGATGCCAATGCTCTACCCAAAATGCTGCCTCACTCCCTGAAAAAATTGATTGATTAATCATTTATTGCCTTAGGGCCTAGGGTCCTTTCTTACAGATAACAATAAAAATGTCTTAGAAATTAGCATATAACAGATATTACTTGATTAACAGACTAACATATATAGGTCAGAATAGGATAGGACGCACTGAAGATAGACAGAAGTAGAGCAATTTGTTTAAGGTGGCAAAGATTAATAACAAAATTTCAGCCTGATTAAAACTAACAGAGGAAGAAATAAATAAATAAAAAAAAAGAAGTAAAATTTGGCTCAATGGTAAAGCTTGCGATTCTGATTTCAACATGATATTTTATTAGGATTTTAAACAGAGTTAAATTAAAAGTTATGGCTACTGTAGGGCTACTCAGCATTTATAAAACTGATTCTATGAGGTGTTGATTAATGTATTTGCTATTACCTGATTATGTCAAGAGTCTCTACATTAATTAGTTTTTGTTATTACCGATTTTTCCAGATATCAGAAAGATGCAGTCAAATGGTTTTGGGGTTTGAATCGAAAGCAGTGTGGAGGCATTCTTGGTGATGAAATGGGTCTTGGTAAAACAATACAGATGATTGCTTTTCTTGCAGCTTTGGATAGGTCAGAACGAATCGATCGTTATACAAGGTATTCTTTTTTATATTATTACATACATTCAATATTTCAAACTAATTGAAATAAAATTTTTGTGTTTGTAAAATGGGGCTTTTCATATGTTTTATTAATATTTAGTTTATTCTTTATTATTTATTTAGTTGTTTTTAGACATTTTTTTTTATTGCAGGTATAAAGGTCTTGGCCCAACACTGATTGTTTGTCCTACAACTGTCATGCATCAATGGGTTAGGGAATTTCACAAATGGTATCCCCCTCTTCGGGTTGCAATTCTGCATGAATCAGGGACATATGGAGGTCAGATATTTTTATTTAAATTTCACATATTAGTTTTTTACTTTGATATTGTTTGTAAAGTATAATGAAAAGTCATATCTGTGCATAACATGTTATAATATGTATTTGTATGTGTTACACATTATTTATTTTTATTTATTTATTTATATTTGTTTTTAGGAAAGAACTCTATACAAGTAGAGTCTATTTCTAATTACACAATTATCATGCATTACGTTTCTTTCTTTTTATAATTAAAATATTAATATTTTGACACAGTAATTATTATTATTTAGGCATATTTAAAGTTTAAAATATCATCAATGCTAAGTAAATTGTAAAGGTTCAAAATTAAAAACTTTATTGCTAAAAAAACAGGCTAAAACTTATACTATTACAATAATATATGTTATTAATTAAATAGATACATATTCAAAAACATTATTTGCCAAAAATTATTATTTTATTATGTTACATTGAAATAGGGACATTCTATAATCAAATCTACCTAATCGACTCTCTATAATTTGAAATCTCAGCAGTGAAAAATACAACTTTCTCACATTGTCTATGGCTAAATATTTCGAGCCCATTAAGATTTTCCATTTCTTGGTAAAGTGTTTTTTTGTTTTATTTATTGCACATTTTACACTCTTGTTGTGGATTAATTTTGACTATTGTATTATTTACTGGAATCTTTTATCATGTATTTGCCAGATAGTGTAATGAGCTTTAACATTCTGGTGTATTTAAAGTTAATAAATACTATGAGATTTGGTAGCTGTTGCAAAAAAGATTCAAATGATCACTGTAACTATCCTTTTCTTGTAGGTAGTGTTTAAAGTATTTAAAATTCTATTGGAATTAAATTTTATTTTGCCTGATCGTTTTCAAAAATCAAATCATCTTCTTGGTATGGAAATAATTATCCTCCAAAAAAATACATGAGGTGATAGCAATTCATCAAAAGTCCGATCAAAACTTTTTGAGGTTATAATATTTTTAAAATAAATCAACAAAATTGTAAAGGGGATGATGTATTCATTATAATGACTTCAAAACGATGCAAACTAGTTATTGGAAACACTTTATCTCTTCTCATGGCTTTACACCACTTTGCTCCTATAGTTGAGTCTTTTGGAACGAGTAAAAATACTTTATCTCGTTCACTTTTCGTTGTATTCTTGCTCATAGGCACAAGACAATAGTTATATAAAGGTTTTTGCTCCCGTTCCATGGTTTTATTAATCACAGAATTAGATTAAATTTAGCAAGTTTCACCAGAACCAATACAAAGTCGTTTAAATAACTTTGCTGACATGAAAAGTGATGTCCCTGCAAAAAATGGCACGCTTTAATAGCCAAAATATCTTGCCCAAAGGAAATATTTTTTAAAAATTCAAAAAAATTGAATAAGAATGTTTTTATGAATGATTTAATGTTTTACGTAACTTTTGAGATGAAAATAATTTATTTGAGGTATTTTCAAAAATCATGCATATACACTATTGCGCGCACCTCCTCCCCTCCTTAGAGACAAATTAATCTGAAATTACTTTCTTAAAAATATTTATTTCTACATATATAATCACATATGGGTTGATTAAAATAAAATTTCTTTTTGCTTTTGATAGATCACGAATTTAGAAAGACTTTAGGCTTATAACATGACGCTATGACCCTTTATTTACGCTACGAGTAAATAAATAAATTGTTAAGAGAAAAAGTGTCCAATTTGCGTATGTTCCGTTGTCATGGCAACTTCATAACCGTGGAACCAAGCTGACTTCACATACGTTTTAATAAGTTTGAAATTACTGTTTGAAAGCATTATTTTGTAAATGAAATGGGAGGGTAAGAAGAAAAAACAGTGTGAAAATGTGAAACTTTATTGCCCATTGTAAAAATTTATTGCCGTTTTGACCCTGTTCTATTAAAATGTCTACAACAGATGAGACCGAATAGCATATAGGTTATTATTTTAAAGATTATTTTGTATTTTTGGGATCAATACAAATTTAACACGGGTGAAACAACGGCTAGTTTGTTGATAAAACTAATTTTTAAAAATATTCCAAGGTAGAATTATATGTTTTGATGCTCATTTATTTTTTTGTGAATTAAGATTTTCAATTGTATATTTATTTACTTTTTAGTACCTATCTTCCAGAATGTATCAGACAAAAATTAATTATTGCGATGAAGCATACTTAACATTTAAAGTAACTAAATAATTAACGAAGTTAAGTAATAAAATAAAATTTCCCTAATCGTTGTCTAATTCTCCTGCAGTCATTGGCAACCACTTTCTGAATTATCGATACTATCGATAGTGATCGACTTTCGCCATACATACTAAGAGTTTGTAGAAGCGGATGTAAAGAATACAATTAAAAACTTAGTCACCTCACATTCCATATCTATTCCAATTCCAAAAACTCTGCATATTATTACACAATGGTTTATTATTTTCAAATAGTAATATTTCAAAAATATCTAGTCTGTCCATTCACAGGACTTTCCGTATTGCTTTGATTTATATTTCAGATAATTAGGTAATCTTTCAAATGAGTATTTGGAGTGCTTCAGGAAAGTAACATGTACATAATACTTTATAAAAGTTATCTACCAAGTTCAGCATAGTAACTAAGCAGTAGGCTCCTATGGAGCAGAAATTTGAAGCTTGTCCCAAGATGATCACCATGAGAGTGCCGAAGTGAGAGTATTAAGAAGAAACTGTGTCAATGCAAGTAAGCGGAGATGGTTAGGACAGGTAATCAGAGGGTGAAATGGTTCAGAGAAAAATACTGAATGTCCACTTCAGTGAGAAAAGATAAATGAAATACCAAGAAGCTAAAGGAAGTGCAGAAATAATCCAAGGAAGGATGAAGTAGAGAGATGCGAGGAAATCAGTAGCCCACAATTGATAAGTCAGGAGGCCTAGGACCACGCTGACCTGTAGCTGCAGAGAATTAGTTTACAAAGTACATTATGCTATATCTCAGCTACTACTGGTCTGATTTAAATTTTTTTTTTTTTGTTTTGTAGATTTTATTACAAACCAAATAAAAAAATTTTTTGGATGGACGAATTTTTTTTTATTCAATGTTGGATTCTACCTATCTTGAAACGTAGAACCTCAAATTTGGAGGGGAGGTTAACATTTTGGTCGATTATATTCTATTATTGAAAATAATAATCCAAAAGCATTTATATAGATTTTTTTTTTAATGCCTTTGTTTGCTTATTCTAAAACACCATACATTTTCTTTCTATCTTTATAAATGGCCAAGTTATGGGCTTATAAAATCTCTAATCAGCCACCATTTTGAAACAAAAAGACGGAAGGTAGTGATGAGTTCCGAGGATCATCCTGGGGTGACATGTGACTTTTTTTCTGAATTTCAAGAAAATTGGTCCTGTAGTTTCGGATAAAATACGTGGACAAACGGATTTTTTTTTTATTCGATATTTGAATTCCACATATCTTGAAAAATAAAACCTCAAATTTTGAGGGGGTTTACAAAAAAAAATTTCTTGGTCAATTACAACGTTCTATTATTGAAAATAATAAACCAAAAGCATTGCTAACCTCTGAGTTGAAACTATTAATGACTAAAAACTGCTATAATATTAAAAAAAAGCATTTGGTATCTCTCAATACCATCAAATTTTAATGTGAATGCAAATTTGCCTTTATTGATTTAATTTTTTGGAATTACATCTTCGGTTAATCTTATTAGTATTTTGTTTCACATTGTTCTCGGAATAATCTTAATTTTATCTTTACATTTATGATAATGTTTTAACTGATGATTAATGATTAATTTAAGGCAAAGACCGAAACAAATTAATTGATTCAGTTCACTCCGATCCATGGGGAGTGATTATTACCAGCTACTCTGGCCTTGTTCAGCATCAAGATTTTATCATTCCAAAGCAATGGCACTATGTAATCCTTGATGAAGGTCATAAAATAAGAAATCCAAAAGCAAAGGTAAGCGTTTCTATAATCCTTTAAGAACATAATGTATTTTGTTATTTAATAGTCGGTTAAATAGAACCTAACCTGAAGTTGGAACGGTTACAATCAAGATGCCTAACAGTTGCAGTTCTAAAGATTTTGCTTAGAATTGTAACTTGTAAACTAGATGGGCATTATTGGAATGAAAAATTATTCAATAACTAATAATTTTGTATTTATTGTTGAAGAATAATTGATTGGTTCATTATCCATGTACTTTTCCATAGAGGTATATTCAAAGATCTAACATTAGAGATCCTTTTCAGGATGACCAATCAGTGATAGGGATAGAAGAGCGGTCGCTGATTCCTTCTCAAGATTCTGTATGTTTTTGGGATACTATATCCAAATTTCAGGTTTGTCACCTGTCAGCTACCAGCTTCACAACAAAAATAGAAAAAAAAATGTTGGAACTTTTTTAGTTTTTGCTTAGAACTAGAAAACTAAGCATTTTTTAAGATAAAAATTCAATACAATATTAAAGTAGACAAAATTTCCTTAGCAAAGCGTATAGTACATTTAATTTTCGGCTAATCTGCGATGCCGGTAGAGTGTGCCAAAAAAAGGTCACTTTTTGGCTCTGTGAAAAAAAGTCGTTCTGTCTGATCTAGGCATACCAGGAATTTGTAAGGTAATTATTTTCAGGCATATAAAATTGATTCTAGGGCACCATGGGATAGTCGGAAGGGCATTTTTTGCATTTTTCAAAGAGAACCAAAAAGTAGCCCTTTTTTTAGCACTCTCTAGTGGCGTCGCAGGTAGGTTGAAATTTAAATGTATTATACATATTTTGAAGGCATTTTCGAATATTTTAGTTTTGTATAATTTTTATCTTAAAAAAATGTTAAAAAGTTTTCTATTCAAGTGTGAAAAACTGGAAAAAGTTCCCTTTTTATACTTTTGTTATAAAGTGTGTGGCTTGTGAGGTGACAAATCTGAAATTCAAATTCAGCACCCCAAAAAACATGTAAGAATTGTTGAAAAAAAACTTCTATAATTTTTTCTTCCTAAAATCCTTTGTTGACTGAACTAATTATTGTTTGATTTGTTACAACAACAAAGTTATATTCATAAGAATATTATTTATATATTGCTGTATTATAAACTGAGGCAGTGCGTTTTTTCCTTTTAATATAAAAAAAGAAGTACTTTGTAGATACAACCATGTTTATTAAATCTTTCCCATTTCTGTGGAATAATTAGCTATTTTAAATTTAATTCGTGCATGTATCAGTTTAACGAAAATCCTGAGTAATTGTTGTAAAATTCACGAAATGGCAGAATTGTCTTGCAATTTTTCACCTTTATTTTAAAAAAGGCTTTAATGTAGCCTTTAACTAAAAATTTTCTAGAAATTTCTCAATTGATGAATGCCAGTGCATTTAGATAGGATAATGTCAGTACTTTATCCCTTCTAAATTGAGAGTTATCAAACAATTTTTTCCCCATATTTGAACAGATAGTGTTAAAATATTCAACTCAATCCATCTTTTATTGGAAAATATGTCTCTTTTAAAGTAGACTTATACTTACAGACGGTGGAGAGGTATATTTGAAATATAATGTATCAGGCATATTTGAAACACTTGTCAATTTTGAAGGTATAGGCTTGAAATGATGTACTATTTGTAGAGAAACTATGGACATTTTTATCAATCAAAAAAAGTTGAGCCATGGAAAATTATGCCAGATATATGTCATACGGACAGAAGCTGGACGTTTTGGAAATGCTAGTGTCGCCACACCTGCAAAGTTAGTAGCCATGGACCATTAGAACGTTCGTGTGTTTGCCATGTAGCAGTTTTTCCGAAGTTGTGAATCAATTGTGACCATTCCTTCCACCGGAATTTCAATCTCCCTCCGTATACAGTGGTTCCTAATCGCAAAACAATTTTAAGATGTGTGAATGATTTTTGCACTCCCGGCACTATAATCTCAAAAAGATCATCTAGTACTCATCTTAGAGTCATCCCATCAAAAAATGCTGAGCGTTATAGTTTTTGTTCTCCAGAATCCAACATGATCAGTCTGACACTGCACTGAAGCACTCGGCATTTCTAATCTTCCAAAAACGCCTGATTTCTCTCCACATGTCATTTGTCTGATCTAATTATCCATAATTAAACTTGTTTTGTTTGATAAAAATGTCCTTAGCTACTTTACAAATTGTGCCTTATTTCAACCCAATTGACAATTGTTTCAAATATGTCCAATTTTTCCCTGTCACTCTGTTGTAATAGATAAGCTGTAACAGATTAAGGGTGATAAGCTATTCGTTTCCCACATACTAATTCTAGTCTTTTTATTTCATTGGACAAAATCTATTTGGAATGAATCTTTTCTTAATTAAATTATTTATGTTTAAAATAATATGTTATCAGTTATTAATATATAACATTAATGTATATATAACATTAATATATAACAATTTATTTATCTATCAAAAGTGTTATGATTTTTATTATCTTTTTAGGTGACTATTGCTGCTAAAGAAATTGATACACCAAATAGAATTATACTTTCAGGATCTCCTCTTCAAAATAACCTTCAAGAGCTTTGGTCTTTAATCGATTTTGTCTATCCTGACAAGCTTGGTACATTACAAATGTTTATGGAAACTTTAGCTGTTCCAATTGTTCAAGGTGGTTATGCCAATGCGTCCCAGACTCAGGTAAATATTTTGATTAGGTAACATAATAATCAAATTGAAATAATTTCTATACAATAGAAGAAAGAAAGCCTATTTTTTCTTAATAACTAATAAAATAAATTATAACTTTCCACAAAACTATGTAGAATATATAACTAAATAGTGATAAAAAAAAATTTGTAACTTAATTGTTTGGAAAATAAAAATCTTTGTAAGTATAATAATTAATATATAAGTAATAGACTTGATAAATATATATATATATATATATATATATATATATATATATATATATATATATATATATATATATATATATTTGAATATTTGGTAATAATTAAACTAATAAACAAATATATTCTTTAAAAAAAAATTACTTTTTCAAAAAAATTGTGTTTGTGTATTATAACAAAGTTGCCACATGAGATAAGCTAATAACTTTTTTCCCATGAAATTCAATTAATAATTTGGGTATTTAGTTTATTCATTTCTTCACTTCACAACAATGGGTGTTGAACTGATTTATTCGAGACGGAGCATTTCCATAATTTTATTGGCGGAATATGCAGCTGGCTCTATGGTTGAGATCGATTGTTGGCATTAAAAAGATTCTTGATGGCCTGGAAATAATGATCTATGTTTGGGGAAATGTTGGGATAGCTCTTCTCTCCTCGGGATTTCTAGGTAAACTAGGGCGAAGGATAAGGGGAGAACAATTTCATGCAGTATTATTCTGCTAATAGTAAATTCTTAGGGGTAAATTATTTTATACAATTACATGAAAAACACTCTCTATTAGGAAAATTTTTCCCCAAAAATGTAATTAGAAACTACTTTGTCCCAAAATATGGAAACCTACAACTTATTACTTTTTTTAAAATATAGATTTAACAATTTTGTGAGTAAAAACTCTGCAGTTAAATTCACAATTTGTATAATTTAAAAAAAAATGTTGTGTGTGCTTATGTACGTGTCGTTGTACTTCTTAATCTAACTATATCGATAGTATTTTCAAAAACTATTCCGCCATTAACATAATAATCCAACTTAATATTGAAAAAATCCGGAATATTAAAATAAATCAATCCGTGAGCACGTGATCTTAATATCGTTAGTATTTTCAGAAACTATGGCTCTGAAAATATAATAATGTGCCTTAATATCTTAGAAATCCAATATGTTTAAATAAATCAATGCATGAGCGTATGATTTTAAAATTGATGTTATTTTCAAAATCATCAGCTCCTAATTAATATAATAATGGAACTCAATATCAAAGAAATCTGAAGAGTTTAAAAATAATCGCTACACGAGGTCACAGGAGCTGAACTAGGAAAATAAACCCTATTAAATAAACATTTAGTAATATAATTGACAGCATAAGTCTTACCACAATTTGAACTGCCATACAAATACAAATGAGGTTTCTTATAATAATAACTAGTACTACAAAAATTAACAAACCAATCATATAACTCTAAAAACCAATTATTACAATACAAAATACAAGGCCAAATATAAGAATATTGAACACAAAATTCAGCACTCTTAAATTGGTTATACATACGCTCTAAAAACTTATAACAATTCCTATGTTCAACAATAAAAGGGTGTGACACATCAAAAAAACTTAAAGAAGGAAGTATTTTCGAACACTTATAATTAAAAGAAAAATAACTCTCAGAAACATTACTAGAAATAAAATTAATATCTTCCTTAGTGATATAACCGATGTAATTACGAAGATTTTTAACAGTCTCTACATAAATGGTATAATTAGGAAATCTATCGGTAAAATGCTTAACTAAATCCAAATATTTAAACTTATTAACAAAATGAAAATAGCAATGTAAATGATTCTCTGAATGACCGTTAGACTTACCGCTTTCCAAAGATATCAAATAAGCAATGTAATCAGGACAACCAGACAAGAAGTCAGTACGTATAGACTCAGAGAGAGCAGAACCACATCTAACAGTGATAGCAAATCTATTCTTAGACTGACGGGTACCCCCACTACTAGTTCCAGGCGCTCCAGACGGAACCTGTTCAGGGTCAACGTTCTCAATGGCCTTGGGAGGCCGCCGCCTCGCTTTTTTATGCCCGGGTTGTTTACATGTGGTGGGTGCACGAGTTGCGGCTTCGCTAGTAAGAATAGGCGAAGCCGGGACCGCAACTCGAGTGGTGACGTCACCCGGGCATTGGAGCTCTCTTAAGGGCCGCTTCGCGGCCAATAATTTTTTATACATGAAATCTTTCGAATGATATGAGATGTTTAACACCTAGTTGTTGTAAAAATCTATCACACTTGCTATGATTAACTGGATCATCAAATGGTTCATCAACAAATTCATCTAAAAATATTTCCCGACCATTAATAGTAGTCAAAGAATGAATATAAATATAAATGTTTAAATAAATCAATGCATGAGCGTATGATTTTAAAATTGATGTTATTTTAAAAATCATCAGCTCCTAATTAATATAATAATGGATCTCAATATCAAAGAAATCTGAAGAGTTTAAAAATAATCGCTACTCGAGGGCACGATCTTAATATTGATTGTATTTTTTAACACTATGCCTCTGGTAACTGCTAAAATTAATTTATTGTTTGGGTAATTTTAAATAATGCATGGTTGAGTGAATATATGATCTAATAAATAGATTACATACAGTATGGAAAAATGGGGTTCTGTGCCAAATCCAGGTACAATTTAAATTAATGTGTTATTAATGTTGTTATGTTATGTTGTTATGTGTGTACATTTGAAGAGAAAATAAAATATATATACAATTTTAATGGGTTTATGATACCAATGGACGGTAGGCCTATGATTACACGATGATGTGCCATTCTGATTTTGGTCTAGCAATCTATTTAGAGAAATCATGCTTCAGGTCTTCATCCTGGTGCTCATCATAGTTCTCCCCTCTTTCCCTCTGCTTGGCCTTAGTCCTGACTTACCCTCTCATCCTGATTTCAAAATGCAGCATAAGAAGAAAAGTCACAAGAACTGAGCTCAGACTTACAGTCCTGACCTGAACTTAACAGGAAAAATCCCATCTAATCCAGATCTCCTGTATCCTGTATACTTCCAATTCTCATGTTTCATTCTAGTTGCCCTGAGATAGTAGCAGAGTCAGTCTTCCTAACTTTAATAGTTAATTTAAATATGTTTTCTTCCCTTAACAACCATCAAAGTGATTTCATTTTATTCTTCTGATATTAATGGTTATAATAGTTTTTATTGTATGATTATAACAGGTTGTTACTGCACATAAATGCGCTACTATTCTGAAAGATACAATCACTCCTTATTTATTAAGGAGGATGAAGGAGGATGTTGGTAGCCACATAAATCTCCCTGAAAAGAAAGAACAAGTTCTTTTCTGCAAGCTGACTGACGATCAGAGAGAACTTTACAAGAATTATATTGAAAATATCGATGTCGACGAGGTTCTCCGTGGAAAATCTAAAATTTTTGTACCTCTTATAAATCTGCGTAAAATTTGCAACCATCCTGATCTGTACTCTGGAGGACCTCAAAGGAATTTTCGTATTGTGAGAGGAAATTTTTAATATTATATTTATTTTAATTTCAGTTATAATGTAGCCATGGTGAATAATTGGTCTAATCTAACTCTTTCTTTTCAAGAGAGCAGTTTCAAAGCTTCGTTACCTTCTAAATATTGGTCATTTGAGAAATAAGCACATTGCAATATCACCCCACAAATTTAGCTGTTTATATGCTACACAAAATAAAATTAACTTTTACTACCCAGAGATAGATTAAACTCAGTTTTGTAATAACTTGAGGAAACCATTTATTCACCACAAATACAGATTTTATTTTTATCTTATTACAGATTTTTTGTCCTCATGAAGTACCATCCATTTTAGAGGTTGCTCATTAGATCCTGAATTTATTTAAATGTATCCATATAAGGTGGTTGATAATTAAAATTTTTTTTGGCTCAGAATCACCTGATAATTAATATTTGTTTTGCCTCAGAATCACCTTCCACAACCATTGAACTATGCTATTATAGGATTTTTTTTTCCATTTTTTTAAATTTTCCTTTTATTATGAGCCTTCACGTTTTCAAAATATCGAAGGTTTTTTCTTAATTATTCAAAATTCCATTCCTGCTGTATCCTGTCTAATTTTGAATCTTTAAAAAAATTATATTACTTATTTTAGCTTTAATTTTAATGCACATCAATGACTTATATTTATCAAAAAACATGTTTCGGAAACATATTTAAAGTTTGTTAATATTTTTTTCTTTGTATTTGTTAAATTTATGTTTTCAAGTTGGATAAATAATAGATAAAGGATATTTACTAGTTTTTATGCTTATTTAATTTTCTTTTACCATATTCATGATCATGCTATTTACTTTTTGCTTTGTTTTACTTTTGTAGGAGAATTGCCGGTTTGTGATTGTATAATTGTTTCCGATACATTGACTAAGAATTTCTCAGTTCTTGGACAACTGGTAATACTTTAGAATATAGATGAGTGACTAGCAACACACAAAAACTCATATTCACTAATTGGTCAGGTTCTGGTCTGCTCATTGAGATATTTTGTTTTGATTTACCTGTCTATTTTCTCTCCTCCCAGGCATTTCTAATGTATTATGTTTCATTTATTCTCCATTCCATAATTTTTGTTCAATTGAGTTGTTTTTGCCTATTTAGTGTTATTTAGGATGATATTTTACTTTTTCTAATTACCATTATTGTTATTTAGCGTGGATTCATCAGTTATATGTGGTCACTTTTTGCACATAATGACATTTAGGGATAGCAGTATAAGGAATCATTTTATATTTACAAAATTACAACATTTTTGTCTTAAATATAATTTTGTATTATAATTATGAACATTGGTTAAATGTTTTTGTAGAGTTCTGGCGATGGTCCAGCTAAGGAAAGCCATTTTGGTTATTGGGAAAGAGCTGGTAAAATGATAGTTATTGAGACATTACTTAAGATTTGGAAGGAACAGGGCCATAGAGTATTGATTTTCACACAAGGAAAAAAGGTTTATTTTATTATTAGCATGATAATCATTGTTATGTATTTTAATTGTTTGTCTTATTTTAATGTGGGTCTTACTCCTTTGTGAGTAATTATTCTTTATGGCACAACATGGCAAAAAAAATTATTGCACTTATAAATTCTATCTTAGATTTTAAAATACCATTCAATCGGTTAAGATGTTATGTTCTTTTCTTTTCAGATGCTCATGATAATGGAAAACTTTATTAAGAGAAATAATTACAAGTACTTGAGACTTGATGGTTCTACATCAATAAGTGCCAGGCAACCTCTTATTGATAAATTTAATAAGGTACTTCTTGAATTTTGTTTTTTACAACTATGTAAATGTTCATATGTTGTTTTTTTGTCAGTGTTATTTATTGCCAATCGACTCAAATAATCAGCCAAGCTGATGTTTTAATATAGATATTTATCTTGAGATTAAAATATTTAAATATTAAAATATTTAATTCAATAAATTTAACCAAAATATTTTTAGATAGTGAAAAATATATAATTTTTCCTGTTTTATATTATTTAAATTAAGTATGCAAATTATTTTTGTTTGCTCTTTCTTGAAACATAGTGAATGTGCTGAGATGGATGATCTACCTTTTCTTTAATATCTGTTATTTGAATCAATTTGCTAAACTTCCTTATAAGCGATGACCAACTTCTGTATAAATATGATTGACTGTTGTGCAAATGTCACAATCTGGATTGATTTTAAATGACATATAGAGGATTTAAAAAAAAATAAATAAAAAAAAAAATATTTATAAAAACCTTTTATTTTTATTAATAAAACAAATCCATACCTGAATAACTATATAGGAGTAACAAGGTCTACTAATTTGGTTGCTGTGGCATCGCTAGTCATCATAAAATTAATGGTAGGTATCTTTAGACTACATCACTTTTTCTTGATACACTTTAACTCTTAGTAGTCTCTTGCTGTGTTTATCCTTCTCCAGACATAAACCCTCCAGTGCTCCCCTCAGGTACCTACCTATTCCTACTCAGGATAAAACATGTGTATCCATGGCAGAAAAGTTACTGCACCATTTGTTTGTAATATAATCATTGTTTTGTTAACACTTTAACGACCACAGCGGTTGTATAAGCCTGCTCGATCACTTACCCAGGGGACCACAGCGGGTGTAGCCACCGCTACTGAAACCTAAAAAAAAACTTGTTCTAGGAATTGATGCGCAGTTAAATAATCAAATTACCTGTTTGGAATGACAGCTGCGGTCTTGTAAAAATAATTATCACCTTGGGTTGGACTTACCTTTATACTATCATCATAAAAACTCCTGGAAATTAATTTCTTATCGGTTAGCGTATTTTTTAAATTAAAATTAATAAGAAATTGGAAAATTATAAAAAATAACTCACAGTTGTTATTTCTAAGGATAAATTTATTTATTTTTAAATGTTCACATTATATAATATAATTACAATAGATTAATTAATTTTTATGAAATATGTCAAAGCACGGCAAACAGAAATGAGCTTCTTCAATGCAGTCCTTACAAAATGTCACAACTTTTTTCACCTTGTTTTTTGTAATTTCTTTATTTTTATATTTTTGGTAACATCCTCGGCAATATTTTCTCACTTTGTCAAACTGTCCTTCCTTTTTACCGAATCTGTGAGATTGGGGATGCCTTCGCCGGGATGAGGTTGAAGCTTCTGCGGGAAGTTCTTCTTTTTTAGTAATCCTCTCGCAACTTCTTTTTTGAACTCCGTAATAGAAATTTTAAAACTTGCGACATTCCAAAAATAAATTCAATCGCTAATTTATGATACCATTTCACCGTGTAGCGCAAACTGGATGAATACAACATTTGATCGGATGTATCAATTGTTGTTTTCCCCTTGTTGTAATCAACTATCATTTGAGGTTTGATCCATTTTTGACCACTTTTTCGTTAATCTTCTACAGTTTCTGTACTATGCTTGGTTGAAATCATTAACACACCTCTTTTATCTCTCCATTTCAAAACTACAGTTCCTCTGTTCATCTCTTTAACAACAATTTCTCCCTTCTTCAATTTTTTCATCAATACTTCTTTGGAATTACCTTTTCTGTTTGATTGTAGCATATCCCGATGGTGCGTTTTTCTATCCAATAATCTGTTTGCCAAGTCCACACTAGAATAATAGTTATCTGTAACTGTTGTCCGCCCAGAATCCAAAAGTTTATCAGAAGTAGTCATGACCACATTTGTAGGTACTGCGCCACCAGGATCTCTTTCCTTCCCGGCATAAATTTTGATATTCCAAGTGTACCCATGATCAGTACAAAGTTTGAAAACTTTCATCCCATACTTGCTCGCTTTATTTGGTATATACTGCTTGATTGCTAAATGACCTCTGAATGGTACTAAAGATTCATCAATACAGACGGAATCGGACAGTACCAACATTTTCTGAAAATTTTGTTTAAATTTATTATATAAGTTGGCAATCTTGTATAGTCTATCACCTGGGGGACATTTTACATTGTCTACGAAGTGGCAGAATCGGAACAGTAATTTGAATCTGTTTCTTGCCATGGTAGGTGGGGCTGTCATTTTTGTACAGTGGATCTTTACTCCAATATCGACGGAGAGAAGGTTTCTGGTCCAGCCCCATGTACTCAATGAGGCCTCAAAAGTTTCTCATTTCTATTTTATTTGTTGTCCATTTCAATTTAGAAGAGCTTCCAAGTTCAGTTAATATTTGAGTGGCTTATCTATTTGTTTCTTGAGCCATCAATGAAATGATTTTCCCGTCTATAAAATATTGAAAAACCTGTTATGGAGTTGCATTTGACAATGCTTCCTTGATTTCACTTGGTATGCCGGGGTTTACTACAAAATTAAATTTCATGTGATGCCCCTGAGGATCTCGCCATTGAATATTTAATGATTCGCTTACCATTTCATCCATTTCCACTTCTCTATCTGCAGTGGTAGTAGAGGTTGATGGCTCAGAAGTCATTGTTTTCTTTTGTCTTTTACGACTACTTGACTCTTCTTCGAAGGACGTTGCTAAAGGTTCTTCAGTGGTAACAAAATCAGGATCATCTGATAAATCATCAGTTACAATTGTCTCATTATCTGACTCCGAATCTGATGGTAATCTATTTTGCATAGCTAACTTCACAGTGCGTTTGGTGCGCAAAGATATGCCATGAAACATTTTTAAAAACAAAAACTAACTTATGAAACACTGAAATTCAATAACACACTATATTCAATAGATATACTACTGGATGTTTGCTTGTAACAGAGGTAAATTACCAACAAAATAAAGAAGCGGGTTGTAAAGAGTAACTGTGGTTGGGGGGAATTTGTGATAGGTGCATACCTATTGCTATCTTTTTGGAATAGAAACGGGAAAGTACAGTTATACCTGGAAAGGTGAACAAAACATTTTTTGCTGGATATAAACCTAAAATAAAATTAATTATTCTACTAAAATTTGCAGGAATGAATTTTTTATTTATAAATATTTATTACTTTTGTTTATTATTCTCATATTCTTTTTTGGAAAAACATACAAAACTTGAAGGCTTTCTTATTATCAGAATAAGAACTGGTAATGAAATGAAATTGAATAAAAAATAAAATTATAGAGCGAAACGTTGTTCACGCCCTTTAAGTAAATTTTTTTCAATACTGGCCGATATATTAAACACTTTCTTATAAATAATCAAAATGCATTTATAGAAACCTTAAAAATAACTAAAAAAAGGAAAAAATATGCATATTTTAATTTCCAAAATCTGGCATAATCCCATGGACATTGGCAGGCGTAAACGCCCGCTCTTTGTTTTTTAATTATTATGATTAAATTGTTGCTAATGTTAAAAAAAAAAATGCATGGCATTGTTTTTTGATCGTTTATTACAGCTTTTGAGGGAAACAAATATTTTGATCCACGGGGAAAGATTAACTCAAATGGCTTGGTCGTTAAAGTGTTAATCATGACATGATTTTGTGTGTGTAAGCAATATTGAGTAATGTGCAATAAACATGTGCTTAAAAAAAAAAAAAAAAAAAATGTAAGCGGATTGGAAAAAAAATTGTAAATACCATAAGTATTGTTCTACTATTTCTACTATTGTTCTACTGTTCTACCCTATTTATTTAAAAGATAAATAATAAACATGAGCTGGCAAAGCCTAGAATTATAGCACATTTTCTGTCAGATCACATTATCTTATCATTAAGTCTCAAAAATTAAGTGGCTGTTGTTACCTCACCTATCTAATATCTATCTAAGCCTCACCTATGAAAATCCCTTTAGAGTGCTTTTTACTATTGAAATGGAATAATTGACATCAAGCTTTAATGACCAATGTGTTTGTCTTTCAGTTGAATTTCGAGATCTTATTTCTTTTCAATTGTTAGTTTTCAAACAGAAGAAGATTCCTTTAAAGTCCGTTATATATGAATGATTTGAAGTGACATTTTTATTTTTGTTCAAGTAAAGTTTATATTATTTATTCAGTTTTGTAATGATTAGGACATAACCTATTTTGTGATGCTGCTTACAACCAGGGTTGGCGGGCTGGGTGTTAACCTTACCGGTGCTAATAGAGTGGTGATATACGACCCAGATTGGAATCCTGCCACTGATAGCCAAGCTAGGGAGAGAGCTTGGCGCATTGGTCAAGAGAAAGATGTTACTATATATCGTTTGATAACAGCTGGAACAATAGAAGAAAAGGTGATTTAAATTATATTAATAATTTTCTTATTTTATTTAATTACATTTTTTTTCTTCTTCCATCAGCGTGACAATCTATTTCTGGATCCTGGCATCCTCAAACACCTTCCGCTAGTTCAATTGGTTAAGTGTAGCCGTACTTTAATTCCTAACTCCGAGCAGGATTTTTGATTCCTCTCCATGCTGATCCAATTTTTACTGGGCCGTAAATGCCTCTTAGAATTTTCCTCTCAAATGTTAGGAGATCCCTTTCATCAGACTTCGAGAAGGCCCATGTTTCTGATCCGTAGGCAAACACTGGAATGATCAGTATCTTGTAAAGTCTAGTTTTTGTAGCTCTAGATAGAAAAATACTTCCCAGATGTCGACGTAGTCCAAAATAGCATTCATTGGCTGATGCTATTCGCCTCTTTATCTCAGCCAAAACGTCATTATCAATCAGCATTAACCTGTGATCCAGGGACACAAACTGATCAACTCGTTCAAATGAGTGAGCACCAATCTGAACAAAATGTTAATAAGGACCTCTGGTTTGACCAGCAATCATGTATTTGGTTTTCTGGTTGTTAACCGCAAGCCCTAGCTTCTTAGCAGCATTCTCGAGGGCAAGGAAGGCTTCTTCCACTGTAGTTTTTGATTTTCCAACAATATCGATGTCATCAGCATAACCCAAAATTTGTACCATGCGATTGAAAATCATTCTGCTGGTCTGGATCTTTGAATCTCTAATAGCTTTTTCAAGGCCAATATTAAAGAGGAGGCAGGAAAGGGAATCTCCTTGTCAAACACCATTGTAAGAAGTAAATCCATCTGATAGATCCTCCTGAACACATACCACACACTCAACATTGCTCATTGTCAGTTTTACCAAGCGGACAAGCTTTCTAGGGATGTAAAGATTTAATTGCATAATTATTCATAACTAATTGAGTTAGCTAAAACTTAATTAATTAAAAATACTAGTTAAGAACCAAGCTGAAATTTAGGTTGGAAAACAGAAATGGTCTAATACAAGTTTTTTGGGTTTTCCATAACTTAAAATAATCTTTCAAACTATTTAATTATATTGGTAAACTTTTAGTTATTAACTATTATATTAGTTTATTAAATGCCTTACTAAACAGAGTTCCACCTTCTCAGTAGCGGATCTACACTTTTAGAACAATAAAATTCTAAATCAGTTCCTACTAATTCCTTTACTAAACAGTAATGACGCGAATAGCTTGTATGCGGCTGTAACATGAATCGCATCACCGTCCCAACGACATTCTAAAGAAGTTATATGACTTTATATGATCTTGTCCACTGCAATACTTTAATTAATTAATTGATTGTATATTCGTAGAATGTTTCCGTAATTTTATTGAATAAGCGACAATGTATCAAGAGATAGGGTAGGGCTAATAAATTGAGTACAACAAAACATTAAAAAAAAAAATTATTTTTGCAATTAAGGAACAATATCAAAGCAAATGTTATCGACCTGCATCATGCTTGTTCTATATTAGACAGTTAAAAAATTAAATTAAAATTATAATATTGTCATACCATACAACCGCAAAAAGTTTCGAGAAAAAAATCTTTTAAGGAAGTGAAATAAGTGATCAATGTCATTTTCATTTCATGACAACTTTAGTAAATCAAAATCGGTTACAAGTGATTTTGTTTTGTTTTTATTAGCATTAAGATGATATATGTTTTATTATCTTTTGGTTGACTTGAGTAATCCCACATTGTTTCTCCCTTTCTAAGTCGATTCACCCTCATAATCGAATTAATTTCAATCATAATATTGAAAATCTTTAAAATTTAAACAAATTATATCTGTTCCTATAATTTTCAATTGTCTTCATGCATCTATGATTGAATTTGTGAAGAAAAGGTAATTTAAATTACATTAACCCATTAATGGCCAAGCCTAAAATTAGTTGAAAGTTTTGATTTTTTGTTCATGAAAAATGTACTTCCTTTTTAGAGATATCTTACATCTTCAACTAGACACTTTACGGTGTACACTTTTCTAATAGTTTCTGTTGGAAAACGACCAGTCCTTGGAGTAGTGAATACAATGAAAAAAATTGTCCATAAAAAATATCTATAATTTCTAAATAGGTTAGATTGAAAATATTCATCTTTAGATTAGAAAAAAAACCTGGTTTTAGAAAATTCAGTATTCCAATAGCTGGTCTCAATTTGGAAATTTTGTCACTTTTATCCAACTGATTGTTAGAAAAATAAACAAACAAAATGAACAGGCATGAGCCTGACTTCATTAGAAAAACTTCATATGAATGACCAACGTTGCGCATACGCAACATTAAAGTAAGCCGGCTACTGTAAAAACTCTATTTGATTCTATACAAAAATTTTATTACAACAATAATAAAAGACAATGTTGTAAACAAGGAATCCCAATGATTTAATTCTAGCTACCTTTAATTGACTGAAATTTTAATTTAAATCTGACTTCTCATTAGTGTTGAAAACACTATATTGTTTTAATGAAAAAATACTAAGAAATTTTTAACAAAAATTATTTTTATTAATTACCAACCTTAAATAAATAGCTAATGTAATAAAAAAAAAAAAAAAAAAATATTTAAATTTATGGAAGAAAAAAAAAAGTGAAATTACCTTACGCAACAGTGGCCATAAATGGTTAATAATTTTCTGACTTTATTTAATTACAGAATTGTTCATAACTAATTGAGTTAGCTAATACTTAATTAATTAAAGATGCTAGTTAAGAACCAAGCTGAAACTTAGATTAGGAAACAGAGGTGTTCTAATACAAGTTTTTCAGGTGTTCTATAATTTAAAATAATCTTATAAGGGATTTATAAATTATTTGTCACTTCTATTCCCTAATTTATCAATCTCTAATTAGATTGATCCTTCTATACCATCATGCTGACGTCAACTAAAATAATCTTGTAAACTAATTAATTATGTTGGTATACTTTTAGTTATTAGTTATTAAATACATTACTAAACAGAAATCCATCTTCTCAGTAGCAGATCTAGACTTTGGGAGGCCTCCTCGGTTAGTGCCAAGGGGTTTGGTAGGTAGAGAATACCCACAAAAGAAAAGACGAGTCCGGGGGCTCCCTAAAACTTTAAATTCATCTTTAATATATTAATTATTTACTTATTTTTCTATGGCACAGCTTCTGGCTGGTCATCCCCTACGCCCCAACTAACTTAAGCCAGAGTGAAAAGGTAGATATTTATTGTGTGGGTCTGCCACGAAATAAAAGTTAACCTTACCAGATCGGTTTCGAATAAGCACCACTTCTGAGTCGAGAAGCTCAGGCACCATGGCTCCTAAATCCCAACTTACTGGATTAAAATGCCTGACTAACTATATCTAATACTAAGGTTCTAGTGAGTTGTGATGATGAACAGAAAAATCTTAATAGATCAAGACAGTGTTGACATTGGTCTATATCTGGACAGAAACAAACTACTAGAACATCCCTCACCTATTGAGGGAAGGGTGTCTTTCTTTCTACTTCCTGGAATGGAAGTAGTTATTTATGATTAGCTTCAAAATCATGATTCACAGCAACATGGGATTGGGCAAACCATTCCAGATTATGCGAGCTTTTGAAAGCTGTATATTTATAAATGTTGAAAAATCAGATCTGACTACTGATAAATAAGTTAATCTACATCTTAAAAAATTAAACAAAATTATTCACATTAATTTGTATTTAATAACAGAAAAATGTCCTCGAAAGGATAAGAAGTTAAACCTTGAATAGGTTCTAATTTTTTCTTGATATCATTAACATAATTCTATCGATGAACCTTCACTGAATATAGGAAAAAAATATATTTATGTTTAAGTATAAGATTGAGAGAATGTAGTTTCTTTGCTAATTTTCGTGCTCATAGTCTAGATTTACTTAAAAAGGTATTGTAATTTCCTTTAATTTATTTTTTTTTCTAGATTTATCATCGTCAAATTTTTAAGCAATTCCTTAGTAACAGAGTGCTCAAAGATCCTAGGCAGAGGAGATTTTTTAAGTCCAACGATTTAATGGAATTGTTTACTCTAACAGAAACTGTGAAGAATGGTACAACTGAAACTGCTGCCATATTTGCTGGAACGGGATCAGAGGTTTGTCATTTTTAAAAAGTAACTCTTGATTAGTTTATTCATTAAAAATCACTGTTACAAAATTGTTCTACATTTCAGGTAACTGAAAAAAAACTTGAATCAAAAATTAAAAAAACTGTTCCTAAGAGGAAATCTGATTCAAATGATGAAGAAATAACATTTTCTCAATCTAAAATTGAACAAATGAAAAAATTAGCCCAGCTCATTAGTAAAAAGCTTTCTGACAAAAATAATGTTATTGAAAATGCATGCAAGATACAAGCAGAAGATCAAAATCAAAAAACAGACAGAGCCATTGTGGAAGTTGAGAAAACTCTCCAAGAGGAAAATATTTATGGTCCAGATGGTAGCATTAATATAAGTTCTGCTGCAAAAGTGATAGCTTCACAAAAGGAAGATCATAATAATAGTTTAGAGCATATTTATAATATCAAAGAAACTGTACGCGATGCCAAAGAAGTTGAAACAGTTTCTCCTATGGAATGTCTATTGAGCAAAAATCCTGATAAGAAAAAAAAAAGTAAAAAATCAAGTGATAATTTTGCTACATTTGATGGTCGGGTAGTTCCTCATTTGGTTAAAAAACGAAGATATAAAAAAGATAAGCAAGATGATGCAAAAGAAAAAAAATATATTTCTCAGGATGATTATGTCTTGAAGAGACTATTTTCTAAAGGTGAGTTTTTATGTAAATTAGATAACATAGGTATTTATTTATTCCAATATTTGGGCATTGTTGATTATTTCCTTGCCCTTATTAGAACTATCTCTCAATTTTATTTTATTTTAAATAAAATGATAGTTGAAGTGCCAATTACTATTTGTGAATCATCTGATATGGCTCCTCAGTTTTTAGCATAAATTCGAAACCTTTTCTTTAATTAGTGGTTAGAGGAGGGAGATTCTTCATATCAGTGCTGACTGTATTGATCTTATCTTATGTTAATCATATCTTGTATAATGCAGCTCTTATATAGCTAATTTTCTTGGAATTTGTTTCATTCACTCAGTTGAGCTCATCTATTGCTAAATGTCGATAGTTTCCTTTTCGTCCGATAATCTCCCTTTCGCCAACATTTGGTGATTTTCCATTGATGATTGCCTATCTATAATGAGTTATTCGAAGTTAACTTTTACTCAGTAATCTATAACCTATTCTGAAAAGCTAATTGTGTTTCTATTCACTAACATTTTAAATTGAATTTCAAGACTGTTTTTAAAGGTGATCCCTTATTTTGTTTCCATTTACGCTCGATGGAGATAATTTTACTATACAAGCCAGCATTTAACTTGTTAAGGAGACCCCTGATGCTTCTTCTCTACTTCTATTATACAGCATTTTTCTGTTGGTTAAAAAATATCAAGTCAAGCATTTTTTTTCCAAAATCAGATCCGATCAAGTTAAATACTTAATATATTGACCTCTTGACCCATAAAGTATAGTGTAAAAAAATTGATAAAATCCATCTTGTTATTTTTTGGAGGTTATGTATTGTCAATTTGGGAGGAGAGAACTACTCTCAGGAAATTGGTTAAAAATTTGTAAAAAGAAAAAAAATTCTGTTTTCCAAAGACGGCAATGTTTATGAATCTGAAAATTTTACTTCTTAATAATGATATATTTCTTCTATTTTACGAAAAATTTGAATTGCCTAATTTGATGAAATAGTTGTGACAAGAATTTCCCAGCAAAACTATAGAGTTCAGAGTTTTGTAAATTATTCTTCACCAGAAATCAAATCACCTTTGGTATTGGGAAAATACAAATTTTGTGAGGCATCATAATCTTCTTCCTTCCTACATTTGATATTAAATGATATATGGATGATGAATGTTTAATGTGTTTGCATACTTATTTTTAATATTTATCTGATTTGCATTTAGGGATCGACTCAGCTCTGTTGCATGACAAAATTGTGGAAGACGGACCTAGTGATTTTGCTATAGTGGAAGCAGAAGCTGAAAGAGTAGCTCAAGATGCCCTGAAAACTTTAAGGGAATCTCGAATAGGACCTTCGAGATTTAGTATTCCATCAATGAAGTAAGTTTAATTTGTCCATGATAATGATGTAAAACTATCGATAGTTTTAAACTATCAGAACTATCGATTTCTAGTTCTAAAATTGATAGTATAATTGATATTATATTTGATATTGATAGTATAATTGATAGTTCTAAAAACTATCAATAATTCTATCGAAAATCAAAAAAACATTAAACAGAAATAACATTGAAAACTTAATTTCTATGTACATACAATCTAAAAACTATCAATAATTCTATCGAAAATCAAAAAAACTTTAAACAGAAATAACATCGAAAACTTAATTTCTATGTACATACAATGTAATTATTTTAAGGAGGAAAAATAAAGTCATATGTAAATAAATATATTTTTACTTCTTTTCTTCATGAAAATATTGTACATAAACATAATTTAAAGGTAAAACATAGCTAAAGAAAACGGATGGATTCTTGTATAAAAAGTTTGAAAAAGTCAATAAATGACTTAAAAATAAATTTTTAAAACATTGATGTATTCCTATGGATATTCCTTCCTTATTCAATTCTTTTAAAATCAGTGTTGCTATGTCTATTACGTATTTTCTTTCTAAACTTCTTTAAATTTTCTGCTAAATCCACCAACTTTAACCCTAATTGTTTAATTCTTATTTTTCTATTAATTTAACCAAAATTATTCCATATAATAAGATAAGATGAATGATAAAAGACATACTTAAGGTTTATCCAGTTTTTACTTCAATTCAATATATTTAAAATTTCTTAAATTAGTGATACTAGTTGAAAGATCATTTTATTATTTATTTATTTATTGAACATTATACAATCTGCCACACTCAAGGGCAATGAGTATTAGGGATGAAGTACCCATTCACACTGTATATACAACTATGCATACAATAAAATAATTATAAAGGAAAATAAATTGATAAACTAAAGGACACGAGTGATAAATAAATATACAATGTTAACAAAAGAAGAATAAAATAAAATAAAATGAATATAAAATAAAATAAATTAAGAAAATAAAATGAATAAAATTCTTGATTGCATTCATACATATATACATATTTACATTCTGCCCAGGGAATCCCCAGCCATGCCCTGCCCTCCACTTGTAGATGGCAAGGCAAGACTCGAAGAAGTCCCAGCGCTTCTCTCTGAGCCGCGTCACTGGATCAAGCCAGTGGAAACTGAGTGAGAGCACTAGGGCCACAGTCGCTCAGGACTTGAGTGGAGGATCTGGCCATTGCCAGGACTCCAATAGCATATTTACAGAAGGTCTCGTGGCCACTGCCGCTTCAACCTACGAGGAGGATTATAGGGATGGCTTGAGCTGGATAGGGATTGTGCTAAGGGATTAGGATGGCAGCTAAGGTTCTGGTGAAAGTTTGAAAATTTAGATGGAATAAGGTCAAGTACAAATGGGATGTTTAGGTCATGATGTAAGGTCTTGTTTGAAACATAATAAGGAGCGTTGACTATTGTTCGAAGGACTTTGGATTAAAAGCATTGGATACGTTTGATGTTCGAAGATTTTGCTGTCCCCCACAGTTCAAGTCCGTAGGTCCAAATAGGTTTTAGTATGGTCTTGTAGATTATTAGTTTGTTGTCTATTGAAAGATGTGATGTTCTGTTCAATAGTCTATATAACTGGCCATATCTTCGGTTGAGTTCTTGTCTCTTAAGCCTGGTATGTGGGTTCCATGTCAGTCTTTTGTCTAGGAGGAAACCAAGATACCGAACTGTGTCGGAGGTGGGAAGTGGAATGGAATTGAACTGGACTGGAGGACAGGGTCTGCGACGGAGTGTGAAGGTGACATTTTTACATTTGGATTCATTGACTTTGATGCGCCAATGGTTGCACCACTGTTCAATCGAGGAGAGGTGTTTTTGGAGATTAAAGGATGCTACTTCAGGGTCTGGGTGAGAAGATAGGATGGCTGTATCATCAGCAAATGTTGCAAGGAAGGTATCGGGGCTTGTGGGAATATCCGCGGTGTACAGGATATAGAGGATAGGACCTAAGACGCTGCCTTGTAGAACTCCGGCTTTGATTGGATAAAAATCGGAATATTCAGTGCCGCAGCGAACTCTAAAGGTTCGGTTAGAAAGATAGGATCGAAGGATTAAGTATAAGGATTGGGGTAGATGGATTTTGAGCTTGAAAAGCAAGCCATCGTGCCACACCCGGTCGAAAGCTTGCGCTACGTCCAGAAAGGCACTAGTGCAATATTGCTTGCTTTCAAGTGCATGGGATATATGGTCCACAACGCGAAGACCTTGTTGGACCGTGGAATGTCTAGGCCGGAATCCGAACTGGTGTGAAGGGATTATTTGGGATTCAAGGAAGGGTAGGATGCGTTTGAGAAGTATTTTTTCAAACACTTTTGAAAGAATTGGAAGCATGCTTATTGGTCTATAGGATGAGGTATTATTGACAGGTTTGCCTGGTTTAAGAAAAAGGATGATTGTAGAGTGTTTCCATATTAGGGGAAAGTGGGTTGTGCGAAGGATGCAGTTGTATAGGTAGGTTAGGAATATAATTGCTTTTTTTGGAAGCTGTCGCAGGATTTGGGATGTGAGGAGATCGTGACCAGGGGATTTTCGGGATTTTAATCTATTTATAAGGAATTTGACCTCAGAGGGGTTAACAGCTTTAGAGGAATTCTTTTATTTCAGCTGTATGGGTGGGGTGGTGTTCAGGATGGGGAATGAATATATTGGATAGGTGTCTGGCAAATTCCTCTGTTCTATTCTCATCTGACGAGGCCCAGGAGCCATCATCACGTCGGAGGGGATGGGAAATATGGTGGTGTTTAAGGATTTTTTTGGTTATTTTCCAGAGGGAGTTATCAGTGGCAGATAATGAGGAAAGGTAGGAATTGTAGGATTGGGATCTATGGGTTGCTAGTTTCTTTTTAACCAGCCTGGAATAATAATTGTATGATTTCCGATCGTCAGGATGCCTGGTTCTCTGCCAGAAGGTCCTAGAACGTCTTTTACTTTGGATAAGATCTCGGAGTTCTTGAGGTAAAGGATTCTCGCGGTCTTTAGTGGAAGAAAGGGGTTGGGATGCTGACCAAACTGCTTGTTGGATCAGAGTGGTATAGGAATTTACAGCTTCATCTAGGTCTTGAGAGGTTTTTAGGGAGACTCTGAGGTCTATTTTATGGTTTATGATCTGACGGAAGCGGTTCCAGTTAACTGGGCCTCTGATGAATGAAGGCGGAAGTGATTTTGGAATAGGTGATAAGGAAAGGGTTAGGACTAGAGGGCTATGGTCTGAGGAGAGGTCATCTAGCCGTTGAACGGAACAATTTAGTGGCCCTAGACCTTTGTGCATAAAGAAGTCTAGGAGATCGGGGTTGCAGTTGGGATCGGTTGGCCAGTATGTAGGAGTATCGGGAGAAAGGATATTACAGGAATGGGAAATAAGTGCAGATAGCAATGTTCGCCCTCGGGTGTTTGTGGTTCTGGCTCCCCACTGCTGATGCTTGGCATTTAAGTCTGCACCTATAAGGAATCGATGTCCTAAGGAGTTCAGGAAGGAATTGACCTGCGATTCGGAAAATTGGGTTTTTGGTGGGGAATATGCTGCAACAAATGTTAATGGAAAAAGAGAGGTTTGGATTGATACAGCCGTGGTCTGAAGGAAGTTGTGATTTGTTAAGGGGACCATGTGATGGGAGAGGGATTGATGAATTATGGCTGCGGTGCCAGCGTGCGCAGTTCCATCGGGGTGATCAGTTCGATAGATTTGGTAACCAGGAATGCAGAACTGTCGTTTGTTGGTTAGTCAGGTTTCAGTTATTAGTGCTAAGTCAATGTCTTTGTCTTGTAGTAGGACTGTTAGTTCGTTTATATGGTTTCGAACGCCATTCGCATTCCAAAGGAGGATGGATAAGGGTTTAATGGAATTCATTTAAGGGTTTCTTGAGGGAGGAGTAAAGTGGGATACAAGATTGGTGAGGAGTGACATTAACGGGATGACAATGGATTTCAGTTCGGAGAGGAAGGATGTCAACATACTGGTGAGATCAGTAGCAACTGGGGGGGGGGAGGAATATGGAAAATTTGGTGTTAAAAGGATTGTTGAGGATTTGGTATGTTTTGAGGGACGGGTTGCTGAGGTTGTTGAGGACTTTGTTGTTGCGGCAGGGCCTCACGTTTGTTTTCCTGGTTTCTTCCTCCTAGTAATTGGGCAAAGGATCAGTTGGATCAATGATTTTGGATGGTTCTCGTCTTGGCTTCGTGTTTTCTTCTCTGCCTCCAGGTTTCTGGAATTTATTCTTCAGATTTTTATATATCTGGCAGCCTTTATAGTTAGCCGGATGATCTTTTGAGCACAAGGCACAAACTGCCGGGGTTTGCCTCGATTTGGTGCATACATCATTTCTGTGCTGCTCGCCACATTTCACGCATCTGGGTGCATGGTGGCAATAGGTTTTGGTGTGGCCATAAGCCTGGCAATTATGGCACTGAACTGTGCTTCTTTTGGTGTGTGGTTTTCAACCTTGATGGTTTCTGGAATTTATTCTTCAGATTTTTATATATCTGGCAGCCTTTATAGTTAGCCGGATGATCTTTTGAGCACAAGGCACAAACTGCCGGGGTTTGCCTCGATTTGGTGCATACATCATTTCTGTGCTGCTCGCCACATTTCACGCATCTAGGTGCATGGTGGCAATAGGTTTTGGTGTGGCCATAAGCCTGGCAATTATGGCACTGAACTGTGCTTCTTTTGGTGTGTGGTTTTCAACCTTGATGGCAGTATAATAAAGCCTTCTCACTTCATATATTTTTTCGACCCCTGGTGTAGGTTCCAGGTCTACGAAGAATAGAGGTAGGGCTATTTTTCTGTTTTCTTCGGTATTATCTTTCAGGACGTTAATCACCTGACGAACCTTGAAGCCTAGAGCCGTGAGTTCTTCTTGAATGACTTCGGCTGGTGTTGAGGGGTGCATGTTCCTAATTACCACCCTAAGAGATCGCTCTTGGCGGAGTTGATAAGTATGGAAGTCCGCCTTGGTTTCTGTCAAATATTTAACTATTTTACGGTAAGTATCGGCTGTGTCTGGCGATATCTTAGTGTCGCTACTTCTACTTAGACAGGAGTAGCTATTGGGGGTCGTTATTTTATTCAACTGGGCGCATAGTAGTTGAAAATTTTTAATGTTTTTAACAAAAATTGGAGGGGGGCGGGGTTCCCTAGGTGTAGGTGCAGCTTCCATTGAGTCGTTTTCTTTCGGCTGTATAGCCTGAAACGGATTAAGGGTGAAGAAGGGTGATTCGTCGTGAGTGTTTTGTGATGATGTGCTGGGCATTGGTTCGGATTCCTCAGCTGAATTTGGTGTTACTGGCGGGGTTGGTCTCTTACCACGACGCGGCCTTTGTTGCTTCGGAGGGGTTGATCGAGGCGTTGAGCCTGCAGATCTCGATCTCTTTGAAGTTGACATCACTTGATGAAAATATTTCATTTTTTCATGGTAGGAGTGAATGGTAAACAAGAGGAGAAGAAAGAAAAAGAAACAATATATAAGTAAAATAATAAAGAAATAAATAAAGAAAATTAAAGCAAAAATTAAAATTAACAGACGTCTCTGCGTGAACTTGACCTTGAGTCGTAAGGAAAGCGCGAACCTCTCCCCACAACGCTACTCAAGGCACTGAGCTGGCCTCACCAGTGGTGGTAGGGATAATATGGCTGCCTGTCCAGATAACACACTTGAAACTGTCCTTCACTGATGCAGTAAATAAACTAAACTTACTGTAGGATTAAACAGGTATTTACTGATGCTTCTCAGCTACAGTTACTTGTGGTCAACAATTAAATAAATTCACTCCGATATCTTCTGTTATAACGGCAAGAATACAGAGAGACGATGTGAAACGTGTATGCTCTAAACTATGCGCAGGCGCAGACTGAGTTGAAAGATCAGGTCAAATTAATTACTATACACAAACTTAATCAGCACAAAACAAGATAAATCAAAATCGAACATTTAGTAAACAAAAAAAGATTAAAATTATTAGTTCAAAATTGTCGCCATTCAGGTTTAACTACATAATTTATTGAATATATTTAATGCAGTTTCACCACTAGAACGGAGGACTGTAACGTCTAAGTGACATCACAATAAACATAGGAACATCTTTCTATTAGTTTATTACTCTGCACATTTAGTAAATACATGTAAAATATACTAATAATAAAAACTCAAGGTGTGTTTTGAAACTTAAAAAAAAATGCCCTAAATAAAATCCTAGAGGGTAAAAAAAGAATCTATATCATGTGCGGGAAAACCAACTTGGCAACACTTTTTAATTTTTTTAAAACTATCCATAGTTTATCTGCGATAGTAACGGATAAACGATAGTTTTACATCACTAGTCCATGAAGCTATTTTACTAATATAATGCCTAATTGATCATATTACTTTCTTAGCAACTTGAGTTAGTGGAAGTGTCATAATTTTCAGTAAAAATAGCGATTGTGCTCCAATTTTCAAGGGTTTCGGATTCTATATTACAATAATATATGTAATAGTATCATTATTTGCAGTTTTTCATGAATATTAAATAATGAAAAGAAAATGGTGTATTTAACCATTTATTCTTACTAACTTTAAATATTAATTATGCTGATTAATTATAACAGAATTAGTTCATCAAATTCATTATTTCTTTTTCCAGTGATAAGAAGCCCGGAGGTAAACCTTCCTTGCTGGATATTATAAAAAAAAGAAACATGATTTTGGAATCAAGTAACTCCGATCAAATTCTCCTTTCTGATATGATTTCTTGGATGCAGGAACAAGGTGGAACATCTCCAACTGACAATGTAATGTTAATTTTCATAATTTCTAGTATTTATCCTAGGAATTATTTAAAAATCTATTTTTTTAATAATTTTATCTGTAAGTTGCTGGACTTTCTCTAAGAAGGTAACTTGCGTCTTGAGTCTTGTGGAGGCCTATTATTTGACCAGTAGTCAATCGGTAATCTATCTAGTCGTTCACAGAAGCTTACCGAGCTCACTTCTCTACACATCCCTATTGGCTTGACGTTTGACTGCAGTTGCATAGGTGGGTATAGACTTCAGCGCATCTGTTATTATACGGGGTGCTGAGTTTTGGACCTTCTCAATTTTTTTTTTTGGCACTTTCAGATGCTGTTATCAGTAGCTCTCCAGCATATTCCAAGGACAGGCGCATGTACGCCAAAGACAGTACATCTTGTGTCGCACCCCACTTTGTTCCCGTTATTCTCTGAAGCAGACTTATCCTTTGTCTGCCTTTCATAGCCAACTCTTCTGTAGGTTAACCTGTTATCAAGTCCTTGGCAGTGCCTCTGAGCCATATTTCAAGGTTATAGGAGGGAGCTTTTTGGCATGCGAAAACAGCTGAAACTCTGTTTTTGAAATATTTAACGTCATTTCATTCGCCTTATGCCATATTCTTAGTTTCTCCATAACCTTGCTAAGAAATTTTTCCAGAGCAGTTATGCTGCTACTAGTTGCCCATAGCAGTAAGTCTTCTGCAAACAATAGCATTTTTAGCCCAGGGAATTTACTTTGCAAAAATTCAGTCAAGTCATTGATCATCAAGCAGAAAAGAAGAGGACTAAGCACTGAGCCCTGGGGGAGACCCTGCCTTGTCTGTTTAAATTAAATAACCAGTTTTGTACTTAACCCTAATGAATCGTTAAGACACTTACAAATAAAACGAACTTTTCCTCTGCTCAAAGAGAACCGCTGTCTTTAATACCACCAAAGTTTCCTATAAAAACAGCACGTTGAGCCACAACCTTGACCTTTTAAAACCAATTAAAAAAGAAGGGGCCATACTTGAGGAATCAAGATCCTTGGCTCTTGAAACGGTAACTGAACGGTATCCTAGTTCTCCTTGGACTCATGTATATACTGATGATTCTACTCAGCAAGCAACATAAAAGAGAGGTGTAGGCGCGTACTCACACTCTTTGCCGTTTCGAGGTCGGTTGGGAAATAGGCCACAAATTTTGATAACGAAATCCACGCAATTCTATTAGCGTTGCAAGCCCTCTCAAACATGGATGCTGGAACATTGTGCCGTTTGTAGATTCCCAGGCGGCTATCATCGCTTTAACACAGCCCAATTGGTACAATCAAAGCATTTTGAGCTGTCAACGCATTATAGAGGAATTGCTTCTTCGTAGTGGTAAGGTGGCCTTTTAATGGATACAAAGTCACCATGGAAATGAGATGGCAGATAAATTCGTCTGAGGATTCATCATTCAGCCAGAAAATCTGATCTTGTTTCATGGAGTCAAGGAGGAGATCAGACTTTGCTGCTGGACTCCATTAAGATTAATACTGTTGGAAAGCAATAGGATCAACTCGTTAACAAAGAAGAGCGGGCACCAGTAGACTTGCCGAGAAGGGATGCTGTTGCGGAGTTTCAGATGCTTACAGGCCAAGATTATTTAACCAAGTATCTAAATAGAATAGGATTGGCAGTCTCTCCACTCTGCAATTTGTGTATTTCTAGAGAAAATATGGATGCAGCGCATTTAAACGTATGCACGTGCTTACAGGAAATAAGAAATATGACCTCATCCAAATCAGAATGGTACTGGGCTGCTAGATCTCTAATGGCAGAAGCAGAAAAGGAGAGGAATAACAAAAAAAAAATTAAAATTGAATAGTTAGGGTAAAGGCACCAGTAGTAGACACTTTATACAGGATCTTCACTTAATGTTTTTTAGAGAAGTAAATATTTACCAGAAAATTATTTTGACTGTTCTGAAGGAATAACCGGCTAATAACTGAAATAGCATGGCATTTAAAAACAAAGAAAAAAAGAGATAGTTAAATTTTTAAAACAGAAAATTGAAAATGGTTTTTAACTCCAGAAGCAGACCCTAAAATCTCAATAAATAGGCAGGCCCAACAATAGACACAAGAAGTTAACTATTTCTTATTCTATCTTGACGCCTATTGAGGAAAATAAGTTTGTTTGATGAAACAATTGTCATTAATCTGATTTAAACTAGATTATAAAGGCCCCTCTATAATTACGTTTTCCAATTTAAATGTATTTTCCATTTAAATTGTCACCCAACCAGATTTGGATTAATCCCATTTTATTTATTTTTTTATTTATAATTAATTGTTTTAATTTCCATAATGACTTTTGAAATCATGTGGGCTGATAATAAAAATTATATATTTTTTTTCATTGATTAGTTAATCGATGAATAGATTTATTTTTATTTATTTATTAATTGATTTATAATTAATTGTTTTAATTTCCATAATGACTTTTGAAATCATGTGGGCAGATAATAAAAATTATTTTTTTTTTTTCATTGATTAATTAATTGATGTTAAGTGGTAATTTCTACTAATTTTAATTTTTTTTAATTGTTTATTTATTTTTAAATATTTATTATTCTTTATTTTTTAGAAGAGGGGGAGGAATGGATTTCATCAATTTGGTGATTGTTCATTAGGTTTATGAATTTACTAATGTTGAATTTACTAACTCTTCCGTATAGTTATCATTTATCTTGTTGTCAAGGATGCTATTTACTATCGGATTTTAGATCGCGCATGTGCATTTAGGATTTCGAGGGTTATGATTCCATTTTTCGTAGTGTTTTTGATGGACCCTGCGAATTTCAAATTAACAAATTACCGTTATCATTGACATTTATTCTTTTACAGGTATCGTTTATTGTGTTTTCAAGGACGCTATTTCCAGATTTACTATTCGATCACGCATGCGAATTTTATTTACTATTATTAAAGTTATCTATAACATAGAGATCACCTAGTTTTCTTAGAAATAGGGATCGTTTTTGAGGATTCTGATTCCGTTTTTTGAATTGGATCTTTTATCGAGAATGGGAATTTTGAATTACTATCACATTTGATATTTTTGGGGAATATCGTCCTTGAAAACCTGATAAACGATACCTACACACAAAAAAAAAATGTCAATTGTACTGGTAATTCGAAATGAGCATGCTCGATCAAAAATTCAATTAAAAAATATGAATGAGAAACCTTAAAAAACCTAATGAGCGATCCTTATATCGAAGAAACCTTCAAAAGAGTCAGAAGTATCCCGTCCTTGAAAACTTAATAAACGATACTTTTACTTCAAAAACGTTAATTCGAAATGCGCATGCTCGATCAAAAATTCAACCAACGAAATCATCGAAAACCTAATGAACGATCCCTATATCTTAGAAGCCTTCAGAAGTAAGAGTAAATAAAAATGAGCATGCACGATATCAAAATCCGATCTTAAATTCAAAAACATCGTCCTCTAAGAACTAGCCTACACCTCCATCTATACCGAATAATTTTGCAAACTAATAATTAATTGGAAATGCTCGTGCTCCAACAAAATTTCGATAGTAAAATCTTCATTAGCAACTTAAAAAACCTGATGAACGATCACCAAATCAAATAAACTAGTCATTATCAGCAAATGAAACCTTCATCAACTAATAGCAAAAAAATGCGGTTATGCATGGCATAATCAATTTACTTTCTTAAGGAGTTTCTCAAGCTGAAGGGGCTTTGAGCAGGGAACTCAGCACTCTGTCTTAAACTAAGCTTATCATTAGTAATCTCTGCAAGAAATATTGTTGGAAATCTCTCTTAGCAACAACCAAGACTTTTCTTATAGTACCAATCATGAATTTCTGCTTCACTTCATAACCTTATTTTTTAAAGTCTAACTCTTAGTGTCTACTATTGGTGCGTTTACCTATTAATATTAATTTTTTTATATTTATATTTTACCATCAGTATTATTTTAAATTGAAAGTAACGACTATAAAATGAATCAGTATTTTTTGCTTTTCAAGTTCAAATTTTACAGCTGAGTTTTCTTCTTTCATAAGAATCTGAATTTACTTTCATGAGAACCTTATCAACAACTTTTCTTTTGCTTACTTAACGATTTGCACAAGATTCCCTATATGTGGGAGTCGCTCTCTTATTTCTGTTTAGTAACCAAGAATAAAATATTCGCTTGGCCTTTCTATTGTAAAATAGAAAGCCAAACAAACCTATGCAATCCTAGACAATATATTAATAATACAATAATTAAATAAATATTTAATGCAAAGTTCAATTCATTATTAACTTTATTATCTAGTATTATCGATGGAGAAAACGATGTTAATAAAACAAACATATATCTTGACCACATTTCTACTAACGCTGGTCTTTTGAGCACAAAAAATAAATAATGTTGGGAAAAAAAATAGTTGATATACAATAAAATAAATTAATTATAATTTGGAAACCAGAGGATTACAGAAAAGTATAAAAAAAAACTATAAAATTATTAATATAAACAAAAGGTGACTTAAAACTATACAAAAATTAAATTAAAATCAATTTTCCTTTAAATTCCCTTTGACGAAAATGTTTATGGCTCCACACTCTTCGGGATTCCTCAGGAAACTGGCTGAAGGGCAAGGGGGGACACAGTTATCTCTTGATAATCCCTAAATGGTATATGTACTGAGGAAACAAGTACAAGTAACAACTAACTCTCTTATTTCAAAAAAAAAAAAATATTTCCTGTTTTGAAATTTTAACAAAGTCACTCAGTGACGGAACAAAAAAACTGAAGTTTCCTGCTTAAACAATTATTAATAAGCTTTTATTTTTCATACAAACAGGCTTTAGTTAATTTTATCTCTTATTTTTGTTTAACAATTATTTATTTCATATTTTAGATAGTGCAGAAGTTTCGACTTAGAGTTGGTCCTGGGAAATCTCCTCTTTTCAAAAAGCTTCTGGAAAGTATCGCAACATTTTATAGGGGTCCTGATAGAGTAGGTTATTGGACATTAAGACAAGAATTTAATTCATCATCCACTTCACAATAAGAGCTGATGCATTGTGTCTTTTCTGTGATAAAAAAAAAGGCTGTGTGGCAATATCTTTAATTTACCTTAAGTAGTATGGCTTTGTATAAAATTGGTGCATGTACATAGTTCTTCCAATGCTTTAATGTAAATAGATTTTATTGCTAATAGAATATATTAATATTTTAGGAATATTGTCTTAGTCTCATGATATAAGTTTTAAAATAAATTTATTTGTTTTTGAGGATTATTTCAAATTAAGTTGATTAAAACTTAAAAATTTGAGCTCAAATGAAATATAGTTTAAAATGAGATAGTTCATAAAATAAAAAAAATGTATATAGTCAAATAAGAGTAGGGGAGAAAGGTGGAAACAAACTTTAATGTATAAGACAGTAAATACTTAAGAATTATTATGTAAGCAATTGTTTTCTTACAACCAACCAGCTTTTAGGTAAGTTTCATTCTGAATGTCATGTTTTGATTATTTGAATGGAGGAAAATTTATCACCTCATAATACACTGTACACTGTCTCCACATCAACTATGTATTGGTTGTTAATATGATCACTTTGGTTTGAACTAAGTAAAATACGGCTTCTAAAATTTCCTGCTTTCTATTCATTTAAACTTAAAATTAATAGTAGTTTCTAAAAGAAGCTGATTTGGAATAGATGTCATTCATTTATGTTCTGTTTATTTAGATGGAAGAACACTCAATGAATATTAATAATTACTTAATCTATTCTTGTTCCTAAAGTATTATTGTATAAGGCATAGTATGATTGTATATAGTAGAACTAATTTAATATTATATTTTTCACTTTATATTGTTTTGTAATAATAGTATAATTTAATTTATCATTTTCCATATGCAAGGAAATATTAGTCTTGCAGAAGTGTCGAAGAAAAGAATATATTTATTTTTCACTTTTATATTATTGTTGAGGAATAGAGTTATGAATAACAACCGGATAGTTTTATTTAATTAGTGAACCTACCACACTTTATAAAAATAAATTTTAAGTTTTATAAATAACTTTGAATACTATCTCTGTCAAGATATGCATACAATTTTTTTATTTCAAGAGTAGTATAATCTTAAATTTAACAGAAATAAAACTAGTATGCCAGTTGACTTTTGATTATTACAAATATAGTATATATCTAAAAATTATTATATAATTTATCTTGATAGTTTTTTCTTTTGTTTTGCATTATTAAGTAAAAAACATGTTGGAGGTTTACAATAAAATATACACATGTATATATTTCTTTTCTTTTTTCCCGAGGAACTTAATTTTTATGAAATAACAAGTCATGGTCACTTCACCCATTATGGGCAGGTTTTTACAATTTTCACATTAAGCTACTGCTCCATTTTTTTAAATGGACATTCAGGAGATATTTCACCAAAGTGTTTATGATTCGCATACTAGCAAATCCCTTTCCCATAAGCTTTTAAAATGTTTTTTTCAATAATTGTGCTGAAATACCTCTTTTGTGTATGGTGGTTCTACTAGTAAGGATTGTAAAGGAATTATCTTGGAATTTCTTCATTGATTTTTGTATGAATCTTTTTATTAAGATTTCTGTTTTTAGATAGACTCCATTTTTTTGCATTAAGCCACTTTAATTAACATAAATTTTCAATTGACTATAATCAGTTCTTAAATATCCTAGATTTTAGTTATGGTCACCTCTGATCATTTCAAGTTTTTCAGTGTTACAAGTGTTTTTACAGGTAAAAACTAATATATTTTTCTAACTTTATTCATTTTATTGTAACCCTAAAATATGATGTTTACTAGTTTTGGTCATGGGTAATGTTGCGTCAATTAGGGACTATAACTAGATGATCTGTGAACAATATATTAAGCTCCAAAAATAAAGAGCAAAGAAAAGTTTCAGAGTGGACCAAACCCCATTTCTTCTCCTGAAGAGGAGAACCAGTCACAATTCTTCTAAAAGGAGATAAGCGAAACGAAAAATTGATTTATAAATGAGCATTAAGGAATTATCTACAGTTGAAAATCATCAATGCAAATTTAAAAACGTTATGCTCGGTGTCGTGTGGTATCAGGATTTTCTACATCGGTATCCAAATATCTCCATTAGAACCACTGAACCACTATCAGTAACAAGCTCTTGGGTCTGTAAAAGATATCTGTTGTGGGTTTAATTCAGTTGAAAGTATTTTGATGGAGGAAAATGTTTTTTATATTTTGTCTCACCCTTTAGGTTTCTTTAACGGAGATGAACCTGAGGGGTTTATTTTAAATTTAGGAACCAGCAGTAAGGCGCTTGCTAAGAATGGATGTAAAAGTGTTAACGAAATAGATGGTGGACAAACAGTTATGTTCACCTTTTTGGCCTTAGAATTGGTGGCCACACCAATGATTCTCTATCCATTCAAAATAATCATATATTTCAATAAATCTCTCAAGACTGGGGAGTTGGAAGGAATGATAGTGGGGGCAGTTTTTTTTTTTTAATAAATCGCAAAAAATTTAATTTAATTTTTGAAAAAAAAAAATATTTAACAGTGGTAACAATTCATAAATAGTAATTTTAAAAATAATAAAAAAACTGTTGGTCACATGGCCATAACCTATGAATGCATCACGTCCATAACTGATATTTGTAGCCTAGTTGTAAAAAAATATTTAAAGGAAACTACAACACTTTTGCTAATTTTATATAACAAGCATTTTTTAATCGAAATATGTCACCAAAGATGTCATGAAGCAAACTGAGTAGACGATAGCTCCTTTTGCATCAATCAACTTTCTTAACTATGACCACAGCCCGTGATTTACCCTATTTCGTTTATCAATGAAATCATTGGTACAACAATATCACATTAATGTTCAGAGATTAAATTTAAAAAATGTGTGGGCCAGAAAATATCCATTGCATAATTATTATATTCGATAATATCCACAAGTCGATAATATCCACAAGTTGTACAGCTTGCCAAATTTAATTGGTTTATAACAGATAAAAAAACTGATTAACTGATTGGTTTATTTCATATAAAAAATAAAGTAATCTTTATTTTCAGAAACATTTGTTATGCTTATGCATTCAAGTAATCTAACAATAAGAGAAAAAATTGACACAGACTAATTTATTTTTTAAGATTAATACATAAAATATAGCAGACTCTGTATATAATAAGTACAATTTTAATAAAGATAACATCTCCAGACAAAGATTGATTAAAGAAAACACAGTTAAAAAACTATTACTATTACGTCTATAAAAATGCTAAAATAATAACTTTAAGTATTATTTTTATTTCAATTTTGTATAATAGTAATAAAACAAAATTGATAGAAACAATGACATTGAACAAGTAAAATAAACAAACAAAAAATCTTAATCCAAAAAAAAAAATAATAAAATAAGATCTTCGATAAAATTAATAATTAAAACTGAGCTAATCTAAAGAAGAGTACTCTCAGCTAAATGGACTGTACAGCAGAATATTCAATTCTTGAGTTTTCATTTCTGACTTCTTGATAATATGAGAAGATAATCAATAAACAATAAATCAGGCAACCTATTTGAACAAACACTCTGTATATAATCATAAATAAATAAAATATTTCAGGATCTAAATAAATTTTCATTTTCATAAAAGAAAAGATTGAGATACCCTTTACAGCAATGAACCCACATCATACCTCGACCATTTGCTGCTAGTTGTGCCTCAGTTAAAACATTGAAACCAAACTTGGCAGTTTAAATTTTAATATTTCTTCTTACCAATGAATCATAATTTTCAAATAAACGAATTC
Source organism: Rhaphigaster nebulosa (assembly GCA_948150685.1). NCBI lineage: Eukaryota > Metazoa > Arthropoda > Insecta > Hemiptera > Pentatomidae > Rhaphigaster > Rhaphigaster nebulosa. The sequence goes on from OX411306.1 coordinate 188,033,464, forward strand.
AGCTCAAAAAATTCCATGAGACACCTAGCGTTCTAAAATGTTTAGTGAAGTTATAATATTTTTTTCCATAAATTTATTTTTCTAAAAACCTTTTTTTACAATTTCGATATTACATTTTTTTCAAAATGACCTCACGAATTTTCAATGAAATCAGTTAAGTAGTTTTAGAGAAAAAAAAAAGTATTATGTTTTAGGATTCTTATTATATTTTGTGTTTTAGTTATGTTCTTTTTGTCTTAGGAGAGAATTGTTCTTTTTATGTTTGAAAGTTATATCCAACTCCAATGAAGAATTTAATTTAAGTTCGAAGAATCACTTTTTTTTAACCAGTTGAGGAGTCAACCATAAATGTTTTTCAAATGCATACCAAAACTGCAAAAATTGCTCAAGATTTGTCCTTGAAGTCTATTATACAATGAATCTTATAGCCAAAAATCTTTGTTTTATCTCTACTCCGAAAGATTTTATCTTAAAGAGTCTTTGCTCCCTCCACAAGAGTCTGGCCTAAAGCTTCGTATAAAATGGTTTAGCGGTTTTAAAATGAGGGAGGTCTTAAGAAATAAACAGGGTGGCCAGTAGTCTTGAATTTCTTGAAAACTGGGAATTCATCTGGTCTAATAATTCCACTTTCTATACTTTTCCATCAATACTACACAACAAGTTTATAAAATATTGAGAAGAAGGTTGATGTAATACCATTTCTAATTCCATGAAATCTAGAAAAAGCCTCCTTCTTCTAACTTTGTTCATCAGTCCCTCTGTCTCAAACTCTTGCTTATTCTGTTCTATCTCACCTTAACGGGTTACTCTATCTGTCACTTAGTGAACTAGGGATGTTACGGAAGGATAAAATAATGTATTAGCTCCAAACAGCTCCGAGTTTCTATTTCAGCTGATTTACACTTGTCTTCTTATAAGTTCACCCTTGAGACAGAGTGGCAAGGATAGTGGGGTTACCAGAATTCATTTTATTCCAATAATTATGATTATTTTGTTTAGTTATGTATAATAACTTTGTGAGCAAAATTGTGATGAAATTTATTCCAATAAGTGAATTTTCTTTATTTACTCTTGAAATTGTTTTTTACTGTATTATCTTCTTTCTTCTTTATTTTCTTGTTTTGGTGATGCGTTGAGCCCTCAGTTTAAGAAGTTAAGTAATAATTTTTTATTATCAAACAGGAATACTGCTTTTATAGTTATTCAAATTCATTCTCAAATCCAAATTGTACATTTTATCATAAGTCGACCAAAATACAACATTTTATGGTTCTAATTTTGTTTTAAATTTAACCCAATAGATTGAGAAAAAACGCTTTGAAAACCTTGAATTATACTTGAATTTTTTCCTGCTATATCACTGGACACTCTCAATAAAACAACATATTTAAAAAGTTAATTTTTTGGACTTTTTAACATTAGATTTTTTCTATGGATGAATTCCCTCAGAATTAAACGACCTTATTTCCTCCAAAGTAAAACCGCATACCAATTCCACAGGCTTTGATGGAATACCCGTCAAATTGTTAAAATTATTTCTTCCCGAAATCTTACTGGTTCTTCTGTGCATATATAATTTTTCCCTCCAAAATCACCTGGAAAAAAGCTTTATTCCATCCCATTAACAAAACCTCCAATCCAGGATCTCCTAAAGACTATCGCCCAACATCCATCCTATCTAACCTTTCCAAACCCCTAGAAAAAATAGTCCAATCGCAAATATCTAACTTCCTCGAAAAGTCCAAACTACTTGATCCTCTTCTCCCGGTTTCTCCACACAGTCCGCTCACATCAAAATCACCAGTGATATAAATATATATATATATATATATATATATATATATATACTGCTATGGACGAAAAAAAAAGTTAACAGTACTAATACTTCTTGACTTCTCTAAAGCTTAGATTGCGGAGAACCCTATACGCTTGATAGTCATCTGCTAACCTTTATATAAGGTATATCAGTTTTGTTCTAGATTATTTTATCTTTAAACACTCCAAAATAAAATAAAACATAACATGTTACAATGTGAGTCTATAAATTTAAAAATTTTAAAACAATGAGTAATTGCGTAAAAGATTTTCTACAGTTTAAGGGCAAAAAATCTCCCTTAATATTAACACGAAGAAAAACATTGTAACAGTAATAGCTTGCTTTCAATAAATTTTGCTATACTTACAAGAGATTAAAGAATTGGGAATGAAGAAAATAAAACCAATTGGAGATTCAAAAATTATCACAATCAATGATATAACAGCAACACTAGCACCAAGAGCAACAGTAATACATGTAAACACTATCCACGGGAGAAGGAAGTAATGCTGTTTCTGTAAAAGAACTAATAAATTAGAAAAATAAATATATATATATATATACATATATATATATATATATATATATATATATATATAGAGAGAGAGAGAGAGAGAGAGAGAGAGAATGAGAGAGAACTTTACTCAAGGACTAGGTCCCTTAAGAATAACATATTTGAACATAAAACTCAAGCCATAAATGGCCACAACATAAAATTAATACTGAATCAATAAAAAATAATATACATTAAGAAATATTAAAAAAAAAATTATAAATTAAGTAATATAGAATTATTTATATTATAAATTAAGTAATATAGAATTATTTAAAGTGGGAGGAGGGAAAGTGAGCATAATTGAGTTTTCTATTTTATTAAGTAGAAAACTTACCTTCAGCACTCCCCAAAGGAGCAAGCAATGCACAATACAGCTGTGAGTCAAAATCATTCCAAAAATTGAAAAAATTCCTTGCAATAATACTAAAAAGGAAAAAAATAATACAGCAAATTAAAAATTTTAATTATAGCATTTCTTGTTAACAATCACTGTCTTATTTATTACACAAGAATGAATGCACTAAATATTCACTAACAGCAGTAATTGAATTTAATGAGAATAATCGTTGCAATAAGAATCTTTAAATCAAGTAAAATAAAAAGTAATTAAATTATAAATAGGGGCTGGGTAAAGACGAATGCAGTTTTTAACACCCTCAGTGCGGAAGGGTCTTAGGTGAGGCTTGTCTGTCTTACCCCAGGGATGTATGGTCCTCAGGTGAGGCCCACGTTCCTTTCATTCAGTTTTATCCCACTGCCCCTGGTAAGGATTTTTTTTTCTACTCCAGGAAGCGACAGTTGGCTTCAGTTAACTTCTAGCGTTCAAGCAGTATTCTTCGTCCTTAAATCGACCAAAGCAGTCTTTTCTTATTCATTTTTGAATTCCATGTTTAATTTTAGAAAAATATGTGTCCGGTCAGGTTTGTTTTTTCACAAAATCACATCCACACCGAGACTGTTAATAGCTGCTAAAGATCGGTCAAATGAAGAAAAATAAGTTAATCAAATTAAATATTTTATGGTTATTTACATTTAAATTTAAGTACTATGAAAAAAATTAAATATATCTTTTTAATAAATAATTTTAACGAAAATATAAGCTTTTCAAATTTTCCAATAACTATTCTTTTATGGCGCAATGACTTTTTTTATGATGTGGTTTTTTTATTTAGAGTAATCGTTTAGTAGTAATATTTTGGTGAAAATTTTAATTGTTCAGTTGATTACATCTATATGTTCTGTTCCACAATCACATTTCCTGTCCTTATTGTTACAATTAGTGACTGAAGCTGAGATGGCTACTAAAAAACTATTAATTAATGTAATTTTTTGGCATTTTTTACAACACTTTTATCATGAGCTTACTTACAGTAATTTTGAAAAGTTTGAACACCATATTAAATATGCCAAGAACAAGGACCTTTTGGTATTTCACAAATATATTACTAAAAATTTACTCTAAATAAAAAAGAAATGGCATCACATCATCTCATTATATAAAAAGATCTTGACAAATTTGCAAAATAGTCATTGGAAAACTTGGAAGTTTCTATTATAGTTATAGGCCAGTTGCTGGGTAATCTAATTCGGAAATCATTCATGATAAAGGTTTTATCATTTTAATCTCTTAAGGTATGATCCAATATTACTAACCTAAGTTTTCCACCTCAGTGGAGATCCACGTTGGCTCGTAGGAGTGAAACCATGACCTAAAATTAGACGGATTTTGGAAGATAACTGAGAAAACCCTATCAACCAAAAAAGAGGTTTATATAAAAATTGTAGAGCATTAAATGCTGTGCAGGCTGAGTACCAATATGATATATTTTGATTCAGCAATGGCTATTCGGTCAATTGTCTGCAGAGAAAGAAAAAATGGACCATTTTTTCAACAACCGAAAAAGGAGGAAATGGAGCACTTAGAAAGAGACGTTTAAGAATTTTCATAAAGGTTCTTAAAAACATAGACATTTATGAAACATGTGTGCACACGGGGAATGCCACAGATGTATATGCACATGCTAACAAGTAGGTCTTCTATCTTTTTTAACCCAAGAGTGTTAAATTTTTGGTTTAATTTCACCATAATAATTGTTTAAAATAAATTTTAGACAGCATATTCTTTAAATAGTTTTTCAGGCGAGTAAAGAATACCCCCGTCCGACGAAGGAGTATCGAAGGACCTCTCAGTATTATGGTTTATGTACTCCCTAATAGAGAATGCTGTGCATGCTTATGTTGCTAAGTAAAGAAAGCTTAGTAGATCATAACTAAATTAGTAACTCCAATACTACCTACAGGTTGTTCAGCAATATAGCATGAAAAAATTCAAGAATTTCAAGGTTGTGAACTGTAAAATTCAAGGCGCTTTTCATCAATTTATTGGATTAAATTTAAAACAAAATTGGAACCATAAAATGTTATATTTGGTCGGCTAAATCGGATAACTGTATAATTCGAACTTAAGAATGAATTTGAATAATTATAAAGATTGTATTCCTGTTTGACCATGAAAAATTATTGTTTATATACTTATACTGAGAGCTCAACGCATTGCCAAAAAAAAAAACAATTAGAAAATACAGTACAAAAATAATTTCAAGAGTAAATAAATAAAATTCACATATTGGAATAAATTCCACTACAATTTTATTCATTAACTTTTTTTTAAATAGCAAATAATATAATCATAATTATAGAAATAATCCTGACAAACCCTTATCCTTGTCATTCTGCTCTTGGCCACACTTGTTCTCAGGTAGTTCAAGTAAGGCATCACATTCAGGCCTTTACTTAACCTTATAACAAGGTATGTCACTGCCTCACTCGAACATATCCTCAGACCCAGAGTGTCTACATTTATAGGCTGAGTTCTATCAGTTTTTCTTCTCAAGAGAATTGCTCAATTTTCAGCTGCAGCGGTTTCCCTTTCACCATCTATTCACATGGTTGGACACAACGTTCCGCTTCCTCTTTGATACCATGCCCCTCTCATCACCTCTTTATTCTTGTCAGAGTATTGCCTAGTTAGGGCATCTTTTATTTCCTTAGTGGGTGCTTTGTTTATTTCCAACTTTAGCCTCCTATACTCTTCTATAAGGATCCAAGTCTCTGCAGACAACCATTCCTTTCTGGTTCTATCTTTAAAGTCAAGCTTCTCTCCTGCCTCTTGGAAAGCCACTTTCGTGTTGGTCCAGACTGCTTCTACTTCAGCTTCCAGGTCTTCCAGCACTGTAAATTTGTTCTGTAGCTCTAATACGAACTCCTTCTTCTTATTTTCATCTTCAGCTTCCACAGATTGAGTCTCTTAGGTCGGGCACCGCCTTGTCTTCTCTGATGGTGTGATGTTAGTTTTAATCTTACATCAGCGGATAAGAGGTGGTGATCACTACCAACATCGGCTCCTCTTTTATTCCCAACATCGAGGAGAGATGTCCGCCACTTCCAACTAATTGCGATGTGATCGATTTGGAAGACTGGTTGTCAGGGATACCCATGTGGTTTTCAAGACAACAACCAGTATAGTTCCTGGATAATCCAATTTGGAAATAATTCATGATCAACCAAATTATGCATAAAATAAGTACCAAAATGATTTATTTTGATTTAGCTAGGCAGCCTTTTGTCAAAGTTGAACTAATTTTGACCACTGCCAAAAAATGTCCTTTTGAGGAACAACGGATTCTTTTATTCCATAAATGATAATTACACTTGTAAAGGATATCTTTGTTAATTAGTTATGGTTTTTCAGATAAAAAATAGTTTTTTTTATTTGTTACTAAAAAAAACCACAATATTAATTAAAAAAAGTTTGTTTTTCTTTTCAAAAAATAATGCAGAAGTGAAGTAAGAATGATTTCTGATACAAGAATTACAACAATGAAATAATTTTACTATAAATTACTGAACATTTTATTTCTATTTTTCTGGAACTACAAGCAGCTTTGCACCATTTGGTGCATTTGCAGAATATCTTTGAAAAAAGTGACTGTGTAGCAGGTTCAAGAGATATACAAACCCCCAAAAGTTCCTTTTCAGTTGAGGTCGGGCCCTAACCCTAATTTAAATTATTACTGCTTTAAATTATTACTACAACTTCCCCAGACCGCCGGAAGTCACCAGCATTAACAATTTTAAATAATGTCTAATTAAAGCAGTAATAATTTTAATAATTCCAATGAATATGAATGATACAATTGAATACAAAGCAGTTAGTTAGCACAAACGGCACTAGAGAGTGGTAGTGCAGCGACCTTTGGATTACTTAGGTCTGAGCCAGTGATAACACGTCCTGATTGTAAAGTTGTACCTTTTTCTGACTATCAGAAACTGTTAACTGAGGATATGCTTATTGGTACCTTCTCTTTACCGGGTTTTAGGAAGAAAATATTGGTTTGTAGCAAAAATAATGCTGTGAGCATGATAAGGAGACCTGTTCCTTCGCCTACAAGACTAGTATATTCATACTCCCTTTGTAGCTTGTATAGCAGTCGTGATAATCAAGTGGACTAAAATTTCATAATAAAAGTTTCCAATTTGGAAGTATGATTGCCAAAATTTCCAATTAAATTAGAAAAACTTCCTAAATTTTTTTGTAAAATATCAACAGTATAAGGAAATTGTATTAATATAAATTTACATACAAACGATATAATTAGATCAATAAAACTCTAAAATATCACATTTGAAAAAAATTTGGTCATTTCCTCAAGGTGCAATCCTTGAAGACGGGCTTGTTAATGGCTTCGTTAACCATGTTCAGAGCAGAAAATAGGTTTACACCAACATCCGATTTTGCTAAGAAATGGCGCTCGTTGTAGATGTATTATTTCACCATTTTAGAACTATTCATCAGCACATCAATTTCTTCTTCATTTCATTTTCAAACGGAGTAAAAATTTCCTCGTCAGTTAGATAGTAGCTATCACTAAACATTCGTCAAAATAGATGAAATTTGGAAAAGTCATGAGTTTCTTCATTTTGAGGAAGGAGATTCCCATCTCGAGAGTTGAATCACTACTTCCCTGCATTAAATATTTTTAATCTTTTAATTATGGCCAAGTCTAAAGCCTGGAACTTAGAGGATGTGTTGGGAGACAAAAACAGAACATTAACACCACTGTTAATCATCACATTATCGTCCTTACAATTATCAATAAACAGTTGAAAATTTTCCGTTTTTTATTCCATATCTCATTGTATCCATTCTTTGAATATTTCACAAGGACTAGCCAGTCAGGAGCAAACTTAAGTTTTCAGATCAATCCATGTGGGCGGCTAACAATGTGATTACAGGTTTTAAACAATTTTTTTTTTTTAGAGATGAATAGAGAAAAAAAATGGAAAACCAACCAAAATACATAGAAACGATTCCCCTCTCACTCACTCTCCTCTCCTCTTAAAAAGATTAAGAGTAAACCAGATTTTTTATTTAGAAATGAATTAACCTGCTAATGGCGGTATACTGCTTTAGAAGTAGAGCACCAGGTGGGCTCCTAGGACAGTGTACTGCCGTAGTCCACCCCTTTCTGCCTGTTTTTTAGATGACGACGGTGAACTGCAGTACCTATTCCTGCTAACAGATATTGCAAGAATTCAGTTAATTCAGATCCCTCGAACGCTACTCTCTACCCTCGTCTTCTGTCCCCTTTTTTTGCTAAATATTTCCAAATACCTGGGATCAGTCCCAAATCTTTTTTTCTGCGTTCCTAATCATCTATCTGACTTATAATTATTATTGAAATAGAATTGGTTTCAGCAGCTAATTGTTTGATTGAAAATGATTCCTGAGTTTATGTTTGGTAGTTTGTTTATATTTAATTATTTTAGTGACATATTTCTAAGTTTTATTAAGAATAGGTGGTCAGTAGGGATAAGAGCGATAACATTGATATTGTTCACGAAAGCCGGCATATCAATGTTTACATTTTGCCTACAATACGAACAAAGGGGATTAAGAAGTCAGTTGGCCATTTATCGTCGTCGGGAACACATCGATATTAAGAGTTGTGAGTCGGTACTATTTTGTTGTTCGTTCTAACAATCATTAATCGTATTAATTACGATTAAGTTTCCGAAAAGTCGAACAAACTTTCTGTTATAGGCCGTTTTTTTCCTCTTTTTTTTTTTTATTATCATCAACACGTCAGACTACCATCAAGAGATATCACGGACAATGACCATCGACGCCATATCACCCAAATGTTCAAGAAGATTGTATGCTGAACCTCGGCCGGCCAAGACAACAGACAACCAACTTTATTTTTCAACATCCGTTGTTTGCAACACGTTACCGATTCACCCAGGGTATTTAGACATTTAATTAATTGTGCAATTAATTTTGATTTTATTTTGTTATATTAGAGGATTACATTATTTCATTATTTTATTTAGATGATAAATTTTGCTGGTAATTTTTGTCAAAGGAAAATATTTATTTAAATATTATAGTTATTTAAACTAATAGTTAACTATGAGATTTACATTTTGTTTTGAATTAGAGTTATTTCTTTTTCTCTCTCTTTAAACCAATACAAAAGAATTTTTTTTTTATAATCAATATAAATGAGTAAAGAAATTAAATTATTTTGATAAATTAAATGAGTTTATTAATAAATAAGTTTCAAAAAAAGGCATTCGGAATTTTTTTTATGTTGTGATCTTCCTTTTCACATTTATAATTTTAACATTCAAATAGAAAATAAAAAATGCATATGACAAAGCAATCATATTGACAAATTATTGGTCAGATCAGATTGAAGCCAGCGTTCCAGAGTTGGTGCTACAGGAAAAGGCTGTTCAAGGGTACAATTGCTGTAATCCTTACAGCGCCCTAACAAATTTGGTTCTCCGGACCGGATACCTTTTTTGAGACTTTTCTATTATATTATTATTATGAGCATTTATCGCATTATCTAACATAGAATTCTTTCAGTGTTGTGTTTCAATATTTAATTGGATTTTTACTTTCCTTTACCTATATACGTAGTATATAGTAAGGGGAAGTAATGCGATCGGGAAAATTTTCGAATTCGAGTTTTCGATGGAAATACACGTTTTAAGGTCTCCTGAGTCCAAATGATCAAGTCTCGCAAAATGGTCTGTGTGTCTGTATGTATGTGAACAGTCCAGCTCAAAAACGAAAAGTTGTACGATACTGAAATTAGGTATTTAAGGTTGGCACATGCATGTGATGTTACAGCAACATTTTCGTCAAAATCGACTGACTGGAAGTGCCACATTACATAATCGATTTTACACTTTTTTACAATTTTCTCAAAAACGGCTCTAACGATTTTGATGAAACTTGCCTAAATTATTCTTCATAAAGGTCTTTAACTTTTAATTTATGTAGTTGATTACCGAGGAATTGCAAGGAAAAAAGTTATGATGAAAAGAATATTTTATTTGCGCATAGCTTAAAAAGTATGCATTTTACAGTAAATTATGTACAGAATTGTATGAAAGGTAATTAAATTATCTAAAAAACAATAAAAGAATCATCAAAATCAGACCAGTATTAGCAAAGATACAACGCATCGGACAAACCAGAATTAGCTATTATATCATGGATTTTACACTTTTTTACATTTTTCTCGAAAACCGCTCTAACGATTTTGATGAAACTTGCCTAAATTATTCCTCATAAAGGCCTTTAAGTTTTCATTTATGTAGTAAATCACCGAAAAAATGCAAGGAAAAAAATTATGATGAACAGAATATTTTATTAGCGCATAGCTTAAAAAGTATGCATTTTACGGTAAATTATGTATACAGTTGTATGAAAGGTAATTAAATTATCTAAAAAACAATAAAAGAATCATAAAAATCGGACCAGTATTACCAAAGATAGAGCGCATCAGACTAACCGGATGTAGCTATTATTAGATTTTACATTTTTCTCAAAAACAGCTCTAACGATTTTGATGAAACTTGCCTAAATTATTCTTCATAAAGGCCTTTAACTTTTCATTTATGTAGTATATCACCGAGGAAATGCAGCAAAAAAGTTATGATGAAAAGAATATTTTATTTGCGCTTAACTTAAAAATCATGCAATTTATATTAAATTATGTATAGAATTGTATGAAAGGTTATTAAATTATCTAAAAAACAAAAAAGAATCATCAAAATTGGACCAGTATTAACATAGATAAAGCTAATTTTATGAGGAGCACAAGACCCTAGATGGATAACCGAGCGCATCTGAAAGGAGACGGATGCGACCGAACCTTCTCCCACCAATCTGTTGTAGACAATATACTCTGTAATAAAGTAATTTAAGAATACAAAAGCGGAAATTAACTTAATAATTTCTACTTTCATATTATTTAATGAAAACTAAACCGAAACTTTTAAAATATATTTGCAACTTGACTAAGTTAAAATATATACAGGTAGTGTACAGAATTGTTGTATTAAAATTGTTTAAAAAACTGTTTTATTGTACTGAAGTGGGAGAAGATGTGAAGAAGTGAATGCTGCTAATTTATTTCAAGCATTGTTTATGTAAACTTTTTAAAATTATATTAAAAAGTTAATTACAATAGGACGGTAAGGGAAAGTTGTGTGATGCGCGCACCACACCAGATTTTTTATAAGTGGGACACGAATTCTCCTGAATTAATTACTAGTCATTACATATCCTTTGTGGTTTCCCTTTTCTTAAATTGTTATGGCTCCTAAAGTAGATAGCAAAGCAGACGTGCTCGAAGAAGAAATCGAAAACTTGTCGTCAGACATTATGGCTACCCAAACAATAGATCAATCACTCATCTCAAACCCTACTAGTATAAAAAATTTTAAAGCTAAGCAGCTCTCCAGAATTGACGCAACCTGGGACAAATTTCTATCTATAGCCATGAAAGCAAACCGCGCTGCAGCTCAGTTGGAGAAAACGACAGAATCAGACCAGATTGCAGACCTGATTTCTAAAACACAGGATGCATTTTATAAGGCATTAGCCTCCGAAATTTCTTTTGATGAAGGATCAAACACATCTTTAGTTGATAATTCAGTAGCGCAGGCAAGCAATAATACTGTTTTTAAATTACCACCAATCTCGCTACCAACCTTTAATGGTGATATTTCCCATTGGGCATCTTATAAGACATTTTTATGTCATTAATTCATGGTAAAAATAACTTATCACCGATACAAAAATTTCATTATTTAAAAGGCTCTCTTAAAGACTTAGCTCTTCAGTCATTGGCAGCAATACCAATCACAACTGATTCATATCAAGAAGTCGGCGCCTAATTATCTCAACAATATTTTTTCTTACAAACCGATGTCTAAGATTATGCTTTCAGCACTTGAGCAATTTTCCAATACTGTATTGGAAAGTTCTGTGGCCTTTAAAAATCTGGGCTTAGAAAATCCAGCAGGCTTTATTATCATATCGTATGCTCTAAGGTTATTGGACCCCAAAACCAGGGAAAAATTTGAATCTGAAATAGGTGGGGAAGAACTTGTCTTTACAAAATTTGTAAATTTCATACACAAACAGTGCACAATAGCACAAACAGAAGCCTTAACTGTTGGTACAAGATCCCATTCACCTGTTTCGACAAAGTCTAAAACATCGAAGCAATCTGAGTTTTTATGACCGTTATGTAAAAACCCACATTGTAGGTACAAGTGTAGTAAATTTCTAAGTATGACTCCCCAGCAAAGATTTAAAGAAATCAAAACCCGCCTATTATGCGTAAATTGTTTAATTTCCAATCATACTACACGGACATGTAGGTCAACAAATACGTGTAGATACTGTAAGCACAAGCATCATAGTTTGCTTCATTTTAAAGAAACTAAGGAGGCCAATGCGACTAGCATGGACCTCATCATCATTAGTTCAGGACCTCATCAAGCAGCAACAAACCCAGATGGGAACGGCTCTCAAAGAGTATGTACCTGCAACGGAAACTTTGGTCCAACTGGTTAAAGATCCTGCCCATGGTACAATTTTTTCGGGTCTCATGAAAGGAGGAGTCATTGGTACTATTGGGCACAGCAATTGGTAGAATTAAAGATCTTACTGGAGAATTTCATACTATTCGTCTGCTTATAGATAGTGAATCCCAACGCTCTTTTATTACGGAATCTTGCATAAAAAGGTTAGCGTTGCGACAATGATAAAATTCCCAAGCTCTGAGTGGTTTTGGCAATATTCCAATTGAAGACGGGAAATTTAAAGTTAGATGCTTATTAGCTCCTAAAAATAATATTCACCCACAATTCCAAACAGAAGCAGTGGTTGTGAAAGAAATAACAGCACTTATGGCTAATTCGCAAGTACCTCGCAGCATAATCGACTATTTTAAAGAATATAAATTAGCAGATCCAGGGTTTTGGCACCCAGGGCACACAGACTTTTTATTGGGAGCAGACCTGTTTGGATAAATTCTTAATGGCGACTCTGTCATCACAGCAAAAGGGTATCCTAATAAAATCAATATATGGATGGGTTATCACCGGAAAGGTTGATGTTGTATCCCAACAAAATCAAGTTAATGCAATGTTAGCCGTGACACCCTCATTAAACCAGCTAATGAAAATTTTTTGAAAAATAGAAGAGGTTGAGGTTCCAATACCATTCAGCACAATATTGTGAAGAATTTTTTACAAACACTCATTCTCGAACAGATTCAGGACGGTATATGGTACGTTTGCCATTTAAACACCCTTCCAAAATAATATTAGGAGATTCCCGGAATCCCGCCCTGCATCATTTTTACAAATTAGAAGCTCGTTTCCTTAGATCACCGGCGCAAAAACTGGAACATTCTTCAGTATTTCATGAATATTTAGAAAAGAACTTCATGGTTCCCTCTTCTTCAGAAAATGTATATTTTTTACCTCATCATGGTGTGTTTAAAGAGAGCTCTGCCACAAAACTACGCATAGTGTTTGATGCTTCTTTACTAACTTCCAAAGGCTCAATCAATGACAAACTAACAACTGGTCCAAAATTAAAGGCGGACATTAAAAATGTTATTTTAAACTTTAGAAAATTTCTAATTGCACTGACATCAGATATCTGCAAAATGTACTTACAAATTTTAATACACGCAGATGATCGCAGGTATCAGCATATATTTTATCGTTTTAGTCCGTCACAGAAGGTTAAAGAATACGAATTAACCAGGTTGAGCTTTGGCATGTCATGCTCTCCCAATTTAGTGTTGCGGTACTCAAGCAGTTAATTAACGATGAAAGATCAGCTTTTCCTCTAGCGGTTAGTGCTTTGCAGCATAACCTCTACATGAATGACATCTTGAATGGAGCCAATAATGCTGAAGAAGCCTTAAAAATGCATCAAGAACTACAGGAACTTTTAGCTCGAGGAGGTTTTGATGTACTAAATGTACTTTAATTTAGGTAAGAGTAAAATTTTCTGTATGATGAACCCTTCTGATTTTATAAGACAAAAACTAAAAAAAGTGCCAAAGTTTTCTTGAGCGGGTTTGGCGCACACTTTGCTACAGTTACCATCAGCCAAATTTCTGCATACTATTTCAGCCAAATGCAAAGAAGAATAAAATCCAGAAATATGTTTGATAGGTAAGTTTTTATGCTAATTGGCTAACTTTCAATTTAAATTTTCAGAATGTTCACTACACTTTACAACAGCTAGATGCACAGTTCTGTGTTGAGACAACACTTACCTATTTTCAAAAATTACTTCCAGATGTAAGTTCGATAGGGGACCTAAATCTGCCACTGGCTCTCATACTAATATATGCATACATTTATAAGCGCATGCCTAACTTGTGGGTTTTTTATATTATATTCACAATAGAGACTTGCTGTAATGACATTCAGGTAGAAAACAAAACAACCCTGTTATAGCAGTACCTAAAACAAGGACATAAAGTAAAATTTTATTAAACGAAAACAGTATGTAGTTTTTGGTAGCTTGGCCTATGGTATAAAAGGAGGTGAAGTGATTAAAATCCTTGCACAGTCACCAGCTTTTACCTAACTCGCTGAAGGATCAGGTACCCAACTTAAAACAGCTGGGTATGTCCCGGAAAGGTTGTAGCTTTATTGACAAACATATGCAGGTAGTAAATACTAAAAACGAATTAATATGATGCAAAAAAAACATGTATAACTTCAAAACACTGTTTTTTTTTATGTGAGCCTAGTAATATTTTGAAGAGTATATAACTAACTTAACATAATCTGCAACATAATCTGATACTTGAACTTACATCCTTTTCCATTCCTCATTTCTTCGAATCTATTATAAAGAGCTGGCAGCAAAGAAAGATAAAGAGACCATACAATGCCCACTGATATCTAAAAAGCAAAATTATAAGGTTCAGTTAATATTGAAAAACTGAGCTGTAATATGAAAAGAATAATTCATCATGTAATAAAAAACAATGGAAGAAATTTACAATCTCAACTAATAAAAAATTAATTACTACAATAAAATATAATGATGATTAAAAATATAAATATAATGAACCTTACTAAGCCATAAACAATAATTGGAGGAAAGAAAATCAAAATGTTGAGATCAAACTTTTTATTGATATAGGATTCAGCCTAAATTACTAAATAAAAAACATTCACAGTCGGCTCTTGATAATTTGAAGTTTTTTCTCAGGCCTGTTGAAAAATACGGAACACTAAGATTAAGACATTAAGTCATTATGTTGCTAGAGATAAAAAGGGTTTGTCAATTGAATGATAGCTTACAAAAACAGCCATCATTACAAAAACAGCGAAAATGCATCGGATTTATGGGGCTATATACTCCTAAGACATCTGTCTTTCTCAACAGAATTGAAATCCATCGAATTTTAAATATCCCCAAAAAGTGACGTATGTGGCTTCTCAACTCAACGATTCACTTGTTTAATTGAAATGATGTTTTTGATTCTGTGAAATTGTAACGAGCTCTAGAAAGCACAGGTGTCTTTTAATTAATTAAAAAAAGGCTTGTTATTGAAGCTGTGGAGAGTGGAATTTTGAAAAAAGATGATGCAAAACATTTCGCGGTATTTTACCATCTACTTTGTCCATAAATTTTAAAAATAAAGATCCTGTCACCAGAAGTGTCTCAAAATTAACATTTAACTGTAATATTTTCATTTTATGTTTTTCATATATGCACCATATCTGTTTATCATTTTGTACATTTTAAAATAAACATCAGATTGTATAAATACCACGTACTTTCAATCATTTGAATTTTTTCCTCTCTCCTTCTTGATTATTTAAACTCCTATTATTGTGAGGAGACGGTAATTTGAAATTTTTTTTCTGGTCCCTTGAGTTTCAAACTATCGAAATCCAACTGTATATTAATAACCTAACAAAGAAATAATTAAAAACTATAAATTTTTTTTAATAGTAGTGACTGCATTTTTGTCCAATTGCATAAATATGTATGTATTTTTTTTTAGCAGATTTTCTAGTACATTTCCTAATTAGTGAATTTAAATGCAATTAAACTCATTTTTATTTCACATAAGTATGGATTAATGTGTACTTTCATAAGAACTTTTCTTTTTTTTAAATTTAGGTCAGGAGAGAAAAAGAATTATAAAATTTAAAAAGAATTTTTTGAGGAAAGAAGTACAACTTAATCAATCTGAAGGTATTCCATGTCCAGAGAATTGCTAAAGTCAGCACGTTTTTTTTCATCACTAACACGAACAGATTGTAGTCAGTATAGTTCATATGCCAAGACTCTTGCTCTTTTACAAACACCCTATCTCATAAAACTAGTGATATCAATAATGAATGTTCTTTGGCAAAGACAGATCAATCCCAAAACATATCCTGGTCAGCCTCTTTCTGGTCATGCTCCTTTTTCCAATGGCCTCCCAGGAACAGGTCCTCTTCCTTTTAAGTTTGAATTGGGTCTACTTTAGTTTTACATCCAAATACTAAGTCGTAGCAGTGTGGGTAGTTTCCTTCAGTGACTAGTTGAGGGAACTCATTCTGTATGAGGAAGTAGAGTCCGGTTTTCCTAAATATAGCTCTTAGGGACTCAAAGGCACTGCAGTTCATAATGATATGTTCAACCTCCAATATCCAGACCTTGTGAGGGAGTAGAGTAGAGAGAGGTCAGTAGGGAAGCCTCATTTCACTTAAAATGGACAGTAGGGAAGAACATCTTCAAGGTAGCCCCTTTTGGGCTTTTCACCCATTCTTCAGTTGTATTCTCCCAGATATTGTTTTTCCGTTTGATTTTCTGTTCCGGGGAAATTTCACAGCACTTTCTGAGCCTTCTATGTTGTATAAATATTTTAGATATAACTTTACAAGCAGGACGCATTATCAGTGACTCCTGCCGAAGTTACCCGAAGATCGCCGATCCAGCACTCTCTAGTGTCACTTGTACTAACTAATTGATTTGTATTCAGTTGTAACATTCGTATTCATTGGAATTATTAAAATTATTACTGCTTTAATTAGATATCATTTAAAATTATTAGTTGTCAACTTCCGCTCATAACCTGCGCCCAAGAAATAAATAAAAGACCAACAGATCCTTTTCAGTTGAGGTTGGGACCTTATCACGATTTTAATTATTACTGCTTTAATTAGATCACAGCTGTCGACGTCTGCTCACTACACTCACTCAAGAGATAAACAATTCCCTAAAAGTTCCTTTTCAGTTGAGGTCGGGTCCTTACCGTACTTAAAATTATTACTATAACTTCTCTAGACCACCAGAAGTCGACAGCACTAATCATTTTTAATAATATCTAATTAAAGCAATAATAATTTTCATAATTCCAATGAATATGAATGGTACAATTTAATACAAAGCAGTTAGTTAGCACAAATGACACTAGAGAGTAGTAGTGTGGCAATCTTTGGGTAACTTCAGCAGGATTGATTGATTCCTGATATCCCTGGTGGGACGTAGGGCTGTTATGAATTTTCGCCATCTGTCTCTGTCCACAGCCAGTTCTCCTATTTCTGTCCATTGGATAAAAAAAAAAATTGAGAAGTAAAATGGAATCAACCGCTAGAGAGACAAACGCAAATTGGTCCTCGATATGGCCGAGAAAGCTCTGACTGCTGTGAATACCGGAAACATACGAGAACTGTATAAGATATCAAGGAACCTATCCCTTGACCATTTGGATACAGTAAGCTATTTCGTCACTCAAATCCAACGAGGCCCACGGGGTGACCAAATCGAAGCGCTAATGTTGAAGGCCTGGCCTGAGGGTATTGCTCGGAAATTGGTGCCATTATTGGAACACATATGGAGTTAAGAGAGGCTGCCAAGAGACTGGAACCATGGAAACTTGGTGAAGGTGCCAAAGAAGGATACCTTGCCGACTGTGGTAATTGGAGAGGAATTACATTGCTTTCAATCCCCAGTAAAATTTTGTCAAGGATCGTTCTTAATAGAATTGGTCCAGAACTAGAGAGGGGCATAAGGAGAGAGCAGCAGAGATTCAGACATGGAAGATCTTGTGATGACCTGATTAACTCATTACAGATAATTGTGGAACAGTCCCGGAGAATTACGGAGTCCACTTTGGCTTGTTTTTGTTGACTTCCTGAAAGCATTTGACAGTGTTGACAGGACCAAGATGTGGGCAACCCTTGCCAAGAAAGGAGTACCAGGCAAAATAATATCTATTATTAAGGCCATGTACGAATTATTTGTATGTAGTATGGCACATGAGGGCAAGTTATCTGAGCCGTTTACTACCAGACTGGGAGTGCTGCAGGATTATCTACTCTCCCCACTATTGTTTCTCTTGGTTCTGGACAAAGTAATGAAAGAAGACGCAGAGGCATCCAATGGGGGCTCACTGGACGCCTGGAAGACATAGATTATTCAAATGGCATCTGTCTCTTAGCACACAGGTGTACCGATATTTCGGAGAAGTTGGCAGACCTGGAAATAAATGCAAGAGAGTATGGCTTAGAGATAAATAAAGGGAAAACAAAAGTGATGAAGGTTAACTCGAGATCCACTAACCCTATATTACTTGGGAATGAAGAATTAGAGACAGTCGAGTCATTACAGTACCTGGATAGCATGGTAGCATCTATGCGCCGGATGGGGGCACAGAACAGGATGTTGTAAGTCGAATCCGTAAAGCCTGAGGGTCATTTGCACAACTGAAGAGGATCTAGCAAACAAGTGAAACCTGCCTTGGGACAAAAATCCGCATTTTTAAATACAAATGTTAAGGCCATCCTACTGTATGGATCTGAAACCTGGAAGGCCACCAAAACTATAACGAGGAACTTCGGCAGGAGCCACTGATAATGAGTCCTGATTTCATAACAAAGTAGACCCATGATTTATTATGCATATATATGACACACTGTTATTAACTATTTTAAATTTTATTGTTTCAACATTTCACAATGTTTCCTATGTGTAGTAAGTCATAGGTCTACTTGCACTTTTACTTAATTATGAAATAGGGTCCCAATTGCAAAGTTGTACCATATTTTAACATATCTTCTCCCATGAGCAGATAACCGCTTAGACACTCTATGTCTCGAATCAAAATAAAATAAAGCATAAAAACCATTTAGCATACACCCATACAAAAACTTCATAAATTAAATAAAATTTGTTCTTTTTTCTTTTCCATCAAGTAAATTTCACTATTGCATAGCCTTAAGCCAATGATATCGTTCATTACAGTCTTGAAACAATCTCATTTCACTGATGGCTATTTAGGCCAGTTAATCTGGGATCCTGGCTGGAAGTAAGTGTTGAAAAACTGAAAATGGTTTTAATCTGTTCACTATACGTCCGATAATAGGAACCTAAGTTTGCCCCGTTCTAAGTGGTGAGCCAAAGCAGGAGGATGTGCAAAATCCTAAATTTTTTAGGCTTTTGTTAGTTTTTGGCCTATAACATTTAAACAGCGCATCCTAGCAGAAATTTTATTCTATTATAAATCAAAGAACATTAAATTCTACTTAAAATGAGTACTTCAAACACAGGATTCGGTTTGACGTAAGAATAGGAATCTCTGTTCACAATTCGAAATTATGAGGTGGAATTTCAAAATTAATTTTTGGCTTTTTTTATTTTTTAATGTTTCCAGAAAGCATTAGAGGTAAAAAATGTAAAAAACATTAGAAACAAAAAAAAAGCTCAGAATCAAATTGTAGGTAATTTACTCTTTTTAAAATTTAGTATAAAACAAATATTTGAATTTATCAGAATAATAAATGCTGCTTTTCAACGTGTAAGCAAAATAAAACAAAAAAATTATTTTTTTTTTCTTTATCTTGTACTTCCAGAAAAAATTCGGAATACAAAAAACTCGTAACAAAGTTGTAATTCGTAATCAGTACTCTACAAAACATAAATGAACTAATTTTCAGAACTTCTCCAAAACTTTCCACTCTGGCCCTTAACAGATGTTTTTCGATTTTCAATTTTGATTCCTCTATCAAACCGAATAAAACGTTTGAGGTACTCATTTTACACAGAATTTAATGTTCTTTAATTTATAATAGAATAAAATTTTCGTTAGAGTGCACATTATAAATGTTATAGGACAAAAACTGAAAAGTCTTAAAATAAAATTAATTTCAGCATCTAAAGTATTACAAATTTAACTTAACTACTGATTGACCAGTAGTAACAGTATTAGGTTACCAAGATTGCTGATAGTAAAAAAAAGTATCGATTTTAAAATCAGGCTCTCACATATTGATTTATTTTAACATTTCGGATTTGAATAATATTGAGGTTCATTATTGGGTTATTGAAGGAGGCGATAATAAAAAAAGTATCAATTTTAAAATGGCATGCTCACTTATCTATTTATTTAACATTTTATGTAAAATCAATAATGAGGTATCTGAGGGTGCTGAAAAAAATATCGATTTTAAGATACCGGCTTCACATATCGATTTATTTTAACATTTTGGATATCATCGACATAGAGGTCCATTATTAGGTTACCCAGGGTGCTAATAATGAAAAAGTATCATTTTAAAATCCTGCGCTCACATATCGATTTATTTAGCATTTCCAATTTCTTTGATATTGAGGTTCATTATTGATTTATCGAAGGTGCAGATATTAAAAAAAATATCAATTTTAAAATCGTACATTTACTTATCAATTTATTTTAATATTTCAGATATCATTGATATTGAAATCAATTATTAGATAACCGAGAGTAATGATTATATAAAAAAAAATCGATATGTGAGTGCCCATTATCAACATAGAGAGTTTATTATCAGCACTATCCTGATATCCGAAATGTTAAAATAAATCGATATGTGGACGCAGGATTTTAAAATGCTACTTTTTTCATTATCAGCACCCTCGGTATTCAAATAATGGACCTCAATATCGATGATATCCAAAATGTTAAAAATAAATCGATACATGAAGTTAAGATCTTAAAATCGATATTTTTTTTATTATCAGCACTTTTAGTAACCTAATAATAGACCTCAATTCAGTAACCTAATAATGGACCTCAATTCAGTAACCTAATGATGGACCTCAATTCAGTAACCTAATGATGGACCTCAATTCAGTAACCTAATAATTGACCTCAATATCTAGGAAATATGAAATGTTAATATAAATCGATAAGTGAGCACACGATTTAAATATAGATTGTTTTTTTATAACCAGCACCCTCAGTAACCTAATGGAGCCCAATATCAAAAATATTTGAAAACTGTTATTTATATTCCTAGTCAAATGATAAAAATTTAGCATTAACTTTTTTTTTTTTTATTTAAAATATAAAAATCAAATCATGACTTTTATTTTTGACCTCGAAAAATAAGTGATGATATGACTTTTATTTTCTGATGCCAAATATAAAAATCATATCTGAACTTTTATTCAATGAGGGAGAAAAATAACAGTTAATTTCAATCGCTGGTACTAACATTAAAATCCTCACTCCCTCACATGTCACATTGCTTAAATTTTCGACGTTAACTTTGTTTAGCTGCCAGAAAACCAAACCTAGTGCTATCAAAATGACTGAACATATTCGCACACCTAGCTCAGTATTTTAAAAAAACAAAAACAAATTCATCATAGAATAATTTACGTTGACAATTAGTTAAATTAATTGCTTGTCCATTGGCCATATGCCTCATTCCCTCACTTTTTTCAAAAATGGGTGCCAAGTAAACTCATCGACCTTCTGCAGCTAAGGAAAATAGTTGGCAAGTCTTACCAGATCTCTCTGAACCAAACTGTAACCAATGTTAAGAGAAACCTCCATTAACATGCTGTGATTCTGAGATGTTGCTATATATTTTGTGATCCCCACTCCCTTACCTGCTTAATGAACAGAAAAATTAAGTTAAATATTTGATTAATTCCATGATGAGATGAAGCTGAGTGTGTTTGGGCAAGGAGTCTTCAGGAGAATCTAGCCTGTTTTCAAGAGAATCTAATGAAGGTGGGTGAGATATGGAGAAGGAAAAATAGGAAACTCAGTTCTCGATTTGCCGACCTCGACATCATCACTTTTATTAAACTTAGCAGACTAAGATGGGCAGGGCATGTAGCCAGAATGGATGCCACTGAAATACCGAAAAAGGTTCTGACCGAGAAGCTGCACTCCATAAGACGAGTAGGGAGGCCGAGGATCAGATGGCTGGACAGCGTAGTCAGTGATGCCAGAACTTTGCTTGGCATTCGGAACTAGAGAGCTGCAGCAGAAGACAGAGCCAACTGGTGGAGGTTCTAAGAGGAGGCCCAGTCTCGGTGACAGGGCATTGCGCCACATATGTATGTAAGTATGTATTTGATTAATTGTATTGTAATTCTTCAGGTTTTATAGGATTTGGTTTAGTGTAAATATGGAGGTTCTAAAGTTAAGGCCTAATTAATAAAAAATGAATGAACACAAAAACTTCATTCCCTCACTTATTATTTTTTATAAAAATTGTATTTCATTTAATATGTCTCTAATTCAATTGCTTTATTGTTTCTTAGATAAAATAAGTTTATCTCATATGTTTTGTAATAATTTAATAATAATGTAGTAATTTAATTAAAAATTATTGAAACTAAAGATGTGTCGATAAAACTATAATTTTTTTTTAATTTATTGTTATTATTTCTTTGTAATATTCTCTCATCCTCACCCTCCCACCTTACTATGCTCACTCTCTCACTTTTGAAAATTGTAATATTTTGAATTATACTTTGTTCTAGAAACTATTACGATGGGATATCTTGACAACAGCATCTGAGATACAATTAAAATCAATAAAAATTGTTTGTATAAGAAGATTATTACAAATTCTTCCTATTTTCAAAGAAATATCCATACACCACACTGGCGTTGTACCGACGGTATGTTGATATTACATGAACAAGAAACTATATTACTTTTAATTATTATAACTATTAATTATACTGTATAATTAATCTTTAAGCAGCACCTCATCCAATGATACTTAATATTAGCATATACTTACAGTAAAAAACCAAGCTACAATCAAAGATGCAGTCCTTATAGATTGGCCACAAAGAGCTGTCGAAAATTGTGGGATTCCCATTTTATAAGTCACAATCTGATAAAAATTAAATAAAAACATACAATATTAGTAGAAAAATAATGATATCAGTAGAAATATATAATTTTCTATACTAATATATAGATTCTATATAAATAAATTCTTGCATTAATAATAATAAAAGAAGTAGAAAAATAAATCAATAGGATAGATTCATGAAATCATTTGGATTTTTCAAATATGTTAACAGATATTCAACATAATTTCATTGACTAATTTTTTTTTCTTATCCTCCGTTTATTTTATGTCTCTTTCACAAAGACACTTTGGGTATTCCAAGATCAAAGCTATTTAAATGTCCGCTGCGTGCAGGGGTTTCACATTTAGGCATTAGCCTCTACTAATTTGTAGAAAATGGGGAGGAACCATTCTGCTGGTTCAGGAATGAGGTGAAATGGATATAGACTGCTTTAGAAAGTACCTTAGGATTGAAAGGAAAAGAAATACGACCTACGTGGTTTGATCAGGAATGCTTAGAGACCACCAACACCAAGAATGAGTTCTATAGGAAAATGATTGGCAGGCAAACTAGGCTATCAGCCGAATTATATCGAATGAGGAGAAGAAGGGATAAGATTCACTGCCGGAAGAAGAGGAATTGGCAAAGGAAGAATATAGAGGAAGTAGAAGAAGTTCGATATTCTAATGACATAAGAATATTCTTCCAAAGAATAAATAACGAAAGGAAGGACTTTTCCCCAAGAACTACTTCCTGCAGAACATCTTCTGCTCACACAAAGGGAGAATATTCTGAAGAGGTGGACTTCATAGTCTTTCTGACCTTCATAGCCTACTGACCAAGGAATCCAGATAAGATAGGGAAGTGGAAAGGACCGTCAATGACGAGGATGTGCCACCACCTAATAAAGAGGAGTTCAGGGAAGCTTTTCAGAACCTGAAAAAAAATAAAGCTCCAGGATGGAATACAAACAGAACTGCTTAAATATAGTGATGAAGAAATGCTAAAGGCCATATACGATCTCATTCTATCTGGATAGAAGAAAGTATGCCAGAGGATTGGAATAAGGCTATTATTCTTTCAGTATATAGGCGATATGATCGTCTGTGGGAATTACCGAGGTATCTCGCTCCAACCAAGAGCCTACAAGATCCTGTCGGGAACACTTTTTAAGAATATTATGTCGTATGCTGAGAGACTGTTGGGTAAATATCAGGCTGGCTTCAGAAAGGGTCGCTGAACTATAGACCAAATATTTTTCCTGAGAATGATATTGGAGGAGAGCCTCGAATATCAAATGGTCACGCATCATCTTTTCGTCGACCTAAAGGCAGCTTATGACAGTGTCAACAGAGAGGAATCATACAATGCCCTGGAAGTGCTGGGTATACCCGGGGAGCTGATACCGCTGGTGAAAATGACAATGAGATGCACGAAATGCCTTGTGCGAATAGGCCTAGACCTTTCTGAGGAGTATCCTAGCGTGAGACAGGAGGATGCACTGACTTGCCTGTTATTTAATCTAGCACAAGAAATGGCCATCAGGGAATTCCAAATCTAGGTTGGTGAGACCATCTTCAATCAACTGGAGAAGCCTTCATGAACTTTGAGAGGGCAGCCAGAAAATTCAGTCAAGTAGTAAACGAGGCCAAAACTAAATGCATGTGGGTCAGTGGTGCAGAAAAGTTGGCTGAGCACTTTGAGGCTGGAGAATATACGTTCCGGTGAGTGGAGAGTTTTGTCTACCTGAGATCTGAAGTTAATTCAAGAAATTATTTCAGTCAACAGATAAGTCGAAGAATCTGCTCAGCAAATCGGTGTTACTTCGGCCTCTCTCGGCACATGAGAAGCAGGTTTATCTCGTCTCATACCAAACTAAGGATATACAATACCCTCATCCGTCCTGGACTCACATAGGGAGCAGAAACTTGACCCACAACGAAAGCAGATGAGAATCTCCTCCATATATTTGAAAGAAGAATATCAAGAGAATTTATGGCGTTATCCATCCGCAACAAAAAGCCACTTTTTTTAAAAATTTCCAAGTTCATACCCGTTGAAGTGAGTTGGCCCCGAAAGCCTATTAGGAATCGCATAAGGTAGGGTGGGTTGGATAAAAGGGGAGGAAAACAATTTATACATATATTGTAACATTCTTAAAATTATACTAGCTTTGATGAGGATAGAGGTCCTTCATAAGGTCCTTATTTCAAAAATAGTCTGTTTTAACATTGATATAGGCTTCGATAGATCCTGGCTAGATATTAAATCGGGCGGCATTACAATTGAATAAAATAATATATACTCCAAACAATTTATAAGGGATTGGACTTGTATACTATTGTTTTTAAATGTATACTATTATTTTTTATAATTTTATTTACAAGATCTCCCTTTCATTTAAATTTAATATTCTTTAATATTCCTATCAAGCTGGGAAATGAATTATTTAATTTTAAATAGACATATTAAAAACTGAAAATACACTGAGCAACAAGGAAATAATACTTTGTATTTTTTTTATAAACCTGTCACTAAATCTTGTATAGTTTTTTATCAACCATTCCTTCCTTTAATAAGTCAGTAGCACTGTTCTCCATCAAAATCCTTCTTTCAACTGAAATGTTTTTGTTTATGTTTTGAGGTATGCTATACACGAATCCATAGGCAGAAAATTTCGGTTAAGCACACTATTTTATGTCAAATTTGTGTTTTGCATAAAAAAATAAGGTGTTTTTCGGCATTTTAAGCATTTTTTTATCATTGAAAGCTTCAACAAAAAATGAAAAAATCTATTTGATTTTGAAGTTATTACAATGTATTACAACATGAAAAAATTGCGAGAGCTCAAGCATTAGGCTTCAAGAATTTGTTTAGTGTTCAGTCAGAAGTATTATGCAGGGGCCCAGTTGATACTTGCCTCTTAGGTTCAATGACGGTGTCATCCCATTAGTCAGCAGTAGAGTTAGAAGGCAGATTTGTTGAAGAGAGAAGAAAAGAAGGGACTATTATTTCTCTGTTAGACCACTACATGGTGAGAAAATGGCGAGAACGCACTGACACAATTAGTCAAAAAACATTGTCAACCCTCTTAAGGAAGAAGTTGGTCGGGGGATGCGGTCAAAGACTAACCTTAGTCTTTGACCGCACCTCCCAGACCAATTTCTTCCTTAAGTACATCTATGGTCAACCAAAACTCACTCCAATTACCAACCCTCTCTTGATTAAAAAAAAAAAAAATTCTACTCCCACCTCTCCATATCAAATTAGGACTCTTAAAGAATTTTTTGAAAGCAATGGAGAAGGAAGAAGGTTTTTTGTACTTGAAACAGAAATTCCATAAATTAAATGAAGCAAAAATTAAAGAGTGGATTTTCGCGATATTTTATGGACCTAAGGAAAATTAAATGAAACTGAAAAAAGAGCTTGGTCTGTGTTTGATAACGTGTGTCAACAATGTTTGGGCAACAAAACAGCTACAAATTACAAACACATTGTTGAAGAATTGCTTTTCTCATGTAAGGCCATGGGTTGCAACATTTCATTAAAAATTCATTTTTTTGCACTCCCATTTGAATTTCTTCCTTCCCAATTTGGGAGCAGTTTCAGATGAGCACGGAGAATGGTTTCATCAAGAGATTGTCTAAATGGAGAAAAGATAGAGCGGTAAATGCAATGATAAGATGCTTGCTGACTACTGTTGAACACTACATATATAGAATATAGACTATAAAAGGAAAAAATATACACATTGACTAGGCATAAAGTTATATTATGTTCAGGATTAAATATTTTATTATTTTATATATTATTATTCACAAGAAAATTAAATAAATGAATGAAATAAGAAAAACATAAGATTTCAGTAATTTAATCATAATTGATTACAATATAAAATAATAACTACGTTAACTTTGAAATAAATGAAAATTGCAATAGCAAATCATTGAACTCAGCATATCTCATAGCCAGGGACCTAAATAGAAGATGGTAATTGCCACGGGCCTCGGCACTTGTGGGGTCTCGAATTGGCCTTTATAAAATACAATACCAAATTATATTATATTTAGTAATACAATTAATAACTAACATTATATTATTATGTATAATGAATAGCCACATTTTCAAATTTTGAATAAGAAGCTTAGGGTGTATCAAAACTTGGTTGCCACGGGCCTCCAAAATAATACCATAGCCACTGCTCATGGCCACCAACTAGGTAGCTTTCTGAACGGAATATATGAGTTCCTGCAGTATTTGAGTGTTTCTGTCATTGGGTTTAGATAGTAAGTCAGTTTTTGGTGGAAGAAATCGAAAAATTCTTCAGCAGTGTCTAGAATTGTTAGGATGTCTAAAGTCCTTAATTATATCACCAGTGACATAGAATGGTGCATCCACTATTTTATTTAAAACTTTCTACTGTATTCTTTGGATGTCACAAGTTTTAGAGCACCAATTCTATCCCCCGTGTTCATATTAGTTTTAGTGGGCCTTTCTTCATACTTAGTTTATGAGTTAAAGATAATTTTGAATGACTGTCAAGTAACCTATATAAAAGACTATCATATGTTTAGTTCTATCATTTCGGTCTAATGTGAATTCTTCATGTCAGTTTCTCATCCAGGAGAAAACCTAGATACCTAATTTCTTCTTAATCATTTTTATTTTCCATCAAATAAACATAAAAAAAGAAATAAAAAGTATATGCTTCATGGCAGAATGAATGCTAAAGGTAGATAAAAGCATTTTAATTAAAGGAAGAAACTCACCACCAATAATTAATGTAAATGAATGGATACACAATTGAAGCCTTCGCTACAGGAACCAAGCAGGTTGTGTTCACTCCATGTGATTATATTTTTAATTTTTTTTACTATCCCTCATTTTTCGGTACGAAAATTTTTCATTATTGTCTCTGCTTTTAATTAATTTATTAAAAGATAAGGAATAATGTTTGAATTTGTGGGATAAATAAATTTGCTTATGATACCAAAATATTTTACCGCAGTTAAGCGCCTTCTTTGTGACGGGTCAACGCTTGTCATACGTTTTTTGTCAGATAATGTTAAAGAGTAAATTCAGACCGTGAAACCGAGGTTGTAATGGTGTAAGGATGTAAGTAGTATGGCGTCTGTTCAAGTTTCGGTATAAAATAAAACTCAACTTTTAAAAAAAACATTTCTCGATTTAATGCGAACAAATTTAGAGATAATACCAGAAAAATCAATTTCTCTAAGTAAATCACATTCAATATTAATTAAGGTGAGGTTACCTAGTCGATATTATCCCGTCATTTTCCTTCACTCATTTTCTTCACGTTTTAATGTCATAAAACATTTTTTAACTTTTGAAATGAATTAATGAGCTTAAAAAGAAGAGGCAATGGTCCAAGGCGACCAAAGATCATTTAAGGCTCAGGCACACAGAGTGCGATCTGTCGCGACGATCTGCGATCTCTGTACGCAGCGAGCTGGCGATCTAATATATTACTACTTATTGCACTAAACATGTCACACACACATATATAGATCAGGCAGCGATATATCTCTATACAGTTAAAGAGATCGCATATCGTCGCGACAGGTCGCGTTCTGTGTGCCTGTGCCTTTAGTTCTCATCTGAGTCGGCTATCTGGGAGTCCAACACATATTTTACAGAAAGATTTTCAAAGATATTTTGTTTTTTGAAATATATTTAGAAAAACATATTCTGCTCTAGGCGCTGGACACCAAAAACGTGAGGCCTATGGCATTTGCTGCTACTGCTGTATGACTAATCCGGTCCTGTTTACCGTTAATAGTAGCTTGTAAACCTTGAAACATTGTATCAATCCACAATTAATTCTATAAAAAAATGTTTAGGGAGCCTGCATGCGACGGTTGTTGGTGTTGTCAGGGTTAAAACTTTGGATCATCATCATCCAGTAGTTTGCGGATTTCTGAACTGGCAGAATAGGCGACTTGCCTGGAGCGACAATTTTTGGACAAAGATAAAATTTGAATTAAATTATATTTTTTGTTTCAAATGAATTTTTAATTATAAAAACAGCTCAATTAATCACACATAAATATAAAAATTATTTCTACTTACTTATTAACTATAAAGTAATATTTGTTGTTTGCATTAGGAGCCTTTATCTACCGTGGCCAGGGCCGAATTACCACAAGGCTTAAAGACCGGGGCCTAGACACTTAATGATTATTTGCCTTCTCATTAAATCCCACCCCGAAAAAAAATTTATATCCGCCCCGAAAAAGAAATCCTCTGGCGAACAATGTGAACAACACGCTAAACAAATATTTATTTAATTAACAAAGGAAATGTTTATGATGAGTTAAGAAAAAAGTCATAATTATTTTTTTACCACCTTCCTTACCTCTCAGCAATACGAGTTTAGGAAGCAATGCCTGTCATTACTACCGAAAAGTACTTTTCATTTTTCTTTCTTCTAATTGTGCTGCTGCTAGCCAACGCTCGCCCTTGGCATTTGAACCATTTGGCGACGCGCTGGCCAATAAAGACGTGGTTCTTCAAACTCCGAGCTCTAATTCCGTTGGATGTGGTTCAAAGCTAGGCAGTCTTTCAGATGCTCAGCATCAATTATACTGCAACCACATAGTGGACACTCGGAGGATGTCAGAACTTTGATACCGTGGAGGTGGCTAGGGAGGTAGCTGTCCTGTTTTCAGACAGAAGGCGGCTACACTGATTGCTCATGGGAGGCTGGTGTTGATGGGACCCTCAGTGACCAATGTTTCCCATTTTTTACCAGCCGCATCGAAGAGGTTCAATTCCATAAATTGTTTCTGTGATTCTTCTTTCATTCTTTCTTTAATTCTTCATTCGTTAAAGCCATAAGTCAAGTTATTTTGCGATAAAATTAAAATTGTCATCATAAAAATTATTTCCCTTAGAAAAATAACGGACCGACCGCCCCTCCCCCTCTTGTTTATGAAGAGGGGCTGGCAAAAAAATCGCAGACCTAGGACTGCCTAAACTCTAAATCAAGCCCTGGCCATGCCTATAGGCAATAGTACAACAAATCCGCTCCTATCAACGCCAGTGTCTTATGGTTTACACATGCGTTTTATGCCATAACAGGAAACATAGTATACATTCCGAATGTGTAAACGGTTGTTACGACAAATATGCGTGTTACGAGATTGTTTCTGGGTGTGTCCGATTGTAGCCAGTTTTCACGAAAGAAATACCCCGTTTACACATACGCAAACGAATAAGAAAACATTATGACTTTTTATTTTTCGAATTAGTTTTAGGCCATCATCATCAAGGCAGAGAGGCTTAGTGTCCACATGATTCTACGCCTCTCTACTCTGATAGCCTAAAACTTGGAGTGAAACGTAGGCACACAATAAAAAATAAGTTCCTCTTATTAGTGTGTTCTTCATTGACCGCACTCTTCGAATGATTTCTTCTTGACAATATAATATTTATAGTAACTATTTTAGCTTATTCTGTAACGAACCTCAACTTAATTAATATGGTCTTAAAACTTATTAAATAAGGAAGATTCTTCACAAGGAAGTGAATAATGTGTAGTCCAGTTGGTTGCTGATAAAAAAATCGTAGATAATCCATGGTTTTACGAAAAACAGAACTTAGAGTAGTTTAGCCGCTCGAAATTCACATTCAGATGGTTTTAACAAAGAAATTCTACTTATGTTTAAAGAAAATTTAGTCTAGTAGTTACCCAACTTAAATAGATTTTTAGTTATTTCTCTCTATTCAACAAAAAAACACAAAACAAATGTCTTGTTTTTCTATGTGGAACCGGACCCTGGTCTATATAGAATTTTTGTTGCTCTTTAGGTCTCCTATTACTTCTTTAAATATTTCCGTTCACTTACGGGACATCCAATATAATGTGGAATAATGCTGGATAACATATATTAATATTTGAATGTATGTAATTTTGTTTGTGAGAAGTTGCTTGAAAATGGACCGATTATCCGTAATAATTTGATTGAATAAAAAATGTATTGAAGTTTAAAGGTTTTTTTCTTATTTTTAGTACTTCTTTATTAAATTTATCCCCAAATCCCTGAGAATAGGAACTGCTAATCTGACATTAAGGTAGTTTGCAATCTATGTTTCTACTGTTTTACAAAATGTTTAATCTCTCAACACTTTTATTTGGCTTTGGTCCTACATACAGCTAATTTCAAAAATAATTACGTTAATAATTAAAATTAAAATTAAAACTTGCCTAAAATATTGGACGATATCTTCCTAAAAGGGCGACTGAAGCATGGAGACTGAATGTTGATTTGAGTGTAGCAGATAAGAAAAATGCCAGATTGCACTTCCAGTTAAGGTGACGATATCTAGAGAGCTTAAAAGTTGTTAATATAATATTTCATCTGTTATACCTTTTGATTATAGTTGGTTGACATCCGCATGATGGTATAGAAGGATCAATCTAATTAGGTGTTGATACATTATTTGCCACTTCTATAAATTTGTTTTATTGAAAACTAGTTTCGAATGTTATACATTCATCCTCAGTTCTAAAAACACACAAAAAATTCAAAAATAAGCAATTCAAAATATAGTTGGATAATAACTATATTTTGAATTGCTTATTTTTGAATTTTTTGCGTGTTTTTAGAACTGAGGATGAATGTATAACATTCGAAACTAGTCTTCAATAAAACAAATTTATAGAAGTGGCAAATAATTTATCAATCCAAAATTTTGATAATAGGTTTCATTGTACATTTGGAGAATGAATGAACATTAATATTCCTAATTAATTTAAAGTATACTTTTAATTAGTTTTGTTGTCATTCATGTGCCCGAAGTTTGGGGATTTACTTATTATTAATTATTTAATTTTTCCGGTTTACATTAATAGAACTCTTAGGGATTGGAACTATTGAATATGGTGTATTCGTGAGCGTGCTATCAAATAAAATTGTAAACAAATTAACAAGGATGACTCCAAAGAAACGAGATATATGTATGTATTGAAATTACGAGTAACAAACGCTTGATAAAAGTTTTAAAATAAATTTGTTTTGTTTTTATGTTAGTTACTAGGTTGTTGCATAAACCGGTTCATTTAAATTTTCAACCTAGCTATATTCACAAATAACCGGGTTTAGTTGTAGGATAAATATATAAAAGCCAGGTAAACAGTTTTTTAACATTCGATGTTCTAATCTTCGAAACTCTGATTTTCACAAAAAAAAAAAGTCTTGATCTTTTATCTTTCTATAACTTTCAACTTCTTAGAATCCCTTTCCAGACAAACTCTAATGATTTCTGTCCTACGCAGGAAAAAAAAACCCAACAAACAAATTATCAGAGGAAGATGAGCTTATCACTGAGCATATTTTATTATTTCCTTCTCTCAGTTCACATTATTACCGAAAGTCTAGTCTCTTTAAATATTTAGATACACAATTAAATATTAACATAATGTGTCGGTTATACAAAGAACAGCTATTAACTTTAGGTAAGAAGCCAGTAAAAATTGGCAAATACCAACAAATATTTCGTAGTTATAAATTAAAATCCCATAAACCATTGTGTAAAAAATGTGTCACATTCAGTGAGTTTTCCAAAGAAGAGAAGAGAACAAAACAAAACGAATAAAGCCAGGACTTAAAAAACAAAGAATTGGCCAGACAAAAAAGGAATGAAGAAAAGATGTTGCTAAGAGTGACAATGATATGCTCACAATTAACTTTGACTTGCAAGCAATACATTCATCATCTACAGGTGCAACAGGACAATTTTTTAACCTGCGTAAACTGGCCGTATATGATTTAACTGATGCTTCTAGATGCTTGTGTTCCAGACAGCTGTGGAGGACGCCCATAAGTGTTTGCACCTTCTAAAAGTTCGCCCACAAATAAATTGATCACGTGTTTTTTGATACAGGACATAGTCATGTGGAATCAATCCTTTCAAAAATCGAGCGCAAATCTAAAAGGGTTCTTGTATATACACCATCTGAATGGAATCAATTGATTTACATGGCAAGAAGCAATCCTAGTCCGTTTACAATGATACCTCTTATGCATAACGATTTTATCGACTTCAACCATTAGCGAAAATGCTTTGTGAATGATCAAAGTTCGAAAACAAAAGACAAAAAAAGTAAATCAAGAAAAAATATCGGTAAAAATGGAGAAGGAGATAATGATGCGTCAACTTTCGAGAATAAAAATGAAGAGAAATATCTTCAACAAATTAAATCCCATGGTACTGTCTGGCAGCAATACACGAAAGATTCAAATAATATATACGTCAAAACAAAATAGGATCAAGAAAATTTTAATACGTTAATTTGCAGAAAGGAAAGAGGGGAATCACAGGAAGGAGAACCAACGAATGAATCCCTCTGACAAAAGGTTTCCTATTTCCGAAAATAAAAAAAAAGATCTTCTAAGATTGTGCACTGAAATTTTGATCCGTAAGGCCTATCACCAATTCTATTTTGACTTAATGCCAGATAAGATTGTCCAAGATAAACTCCCGGAGCCAGACGAAGACAAAAGCGAGAACGGAGTATCAATTACTTAATTTTTTTAATACTCGTGATATTTAAAAAAAAAAATATTTGTTCTTATTCTTTTATGCTATTACAACATTTTTTTTTTAAATATTATGTTTTTCTAATACTTAAAATGATCTTTGATATTTTAAATTTTGATTTTTATTGTATTTTAAGTGCATTTCTCACTTTGCCTTGTAAGAAATAATTTTCATGATAAAAACATTTTACAAATAAAATAAAGCATTTAAAATTACAGGAGTAGATTTATTTAAATAGACCTAGTCAAAATTGAGAATGAAAAAAAATGCTGTCATTAAAAAAGTGGCAAATAAACATTTCATTAGATTTGTCAAATTCACAAATTCTCCCAGGCGATTGAAAGAACTGGCATTATTACTACTATTACCAATAGATTCCTCAACAAAAAATTATATAAAACAATATCTTTGAAAAATCACAAAGCGCTGAATTACACTAATAGTAAGAACCGGTTTTTGGTTCTCCTGAAATGTTGAGTTTTTACAGATTCGCTCCTTTACTGCAAACCCGATGATATATAGATTATACATAATTTATCATAAAATGCATACTTTTTGAGTTTCGCGCATATAAAATATTCTTTTCTTCATAACTATTTTCTCTGCATTTCCTCGATGATGTATTACTTAGATGAAAAGTTAAAGAGCTTTAAGGAGAAAACATAAGGCAAGTTTCATCAAAATCGTTAGAGTCGTTTCCGAGAAAATTGTAAAGAAGTGTAAAATCGATTATATAAAGTGGCACTTCCTAGAATATACCTACCTGAAATACGTAATTTCCGTTTCGTACTGCTTTTCTTTTGGGATCTTGGCTGTAAACTCACACACTCATAAACACACACACAGACCTTTTTGCGAGACTTGGTTAATTGAACTCAAGGGATCTTAAAACGTGTATTTCCTTTGAAAACTCGAATTCGAAAATTTTCACGATCACAATACTTCCCCTTACTATGTATTTCATATATAGGTAAGAGAAAGTAAAAATTGTATTTTCTTAGCCTGGAGATTTTTACTTTTTGTCTCCTAATTTTCCAAAACCTTCCCGGCGGAGGTCCCCCACTGTGTATAGGGAGAGGAGGTATAGAATGCTCCCAGGACTCCGCTGTAGTTTGTCCCTCCCCTCTGCAACAAAGCAATATGATGAATTTTGGTACAATAAAGATACAACCCAAAATTATAAATTATTGGGAAATAATATTTAAAGTTATTTTTTCTATATTTTTGAATACCTTTTGATTAAAAACACTGAATATTCGTAATACCCAATGAGAAGTTTTCGTCTCTGTAGGTTAAAGTAGTATTTCGGTTAATGGTATGTCTTATAGGCAATATAAAATAAATGTCTAAACATTGATCTTTCAGGTACTCCGGCCCTAAGTGGAGGTTGAGGAGATTTTTCAAAACTATAGAGGGCAGATAGAAACCTTACGGATGAAGTAAGCTTCTATTAAACAACAAGTTCAAAAAATGTAGTTTAAATCGTAAAATAATTTCAAAGAAAAATCTGTCCCTAAAAGATTTTTTTTTTTTTTTTCGAAGCGCACCACTTTTTTTATGGATCTATATTGTTATTGTATTTCATTCTTTTTTTTGTATGTTCATTCATTCAATGACTAGCTCGCCGATGATTCATTACAATATGATAATTTAACAAGACATCCATCATAACACTTATATCGATGGTCAACTTCACAGATGTTTTAAGTTTGTCATTACCGCACTAAGAGTAGGAAACTGTTTAATCCAAACCACATACCTGTTTGAAACTAGCGTTATTATAGCATCAAAGTTAGTCAAATATACAAAAACCAAAGTACTTAAAATTTGCACTTGCATCTGTGAGGTTGACTATCGATATACTTTTATTTGCATTTCGTAGGAATACCAATAGATTGCTTATGTTCTGCTTGTCCCCTCTCCTCTAACTTAAATTTCTGGTCGGCATAGACCAGAAAATAAAATAAACAGACATGATGAAATTTTTATTTTTTTCAAACATATCCAAAATTCATAATACAAGATCAACTATTAACTCTACATTCTTTTGCTATTCGTAATTCAGTTGAATTATATAATAATTATATGTTATAATGTTTTAATTATAATGCAAATTATTATGGATAATAAGATATTAACTAATAAGATATTCTAATTACGTGTCCATGGAAAACCTTATATCACTGACCAAGGCATTAACGAAAGCTAGTCCTTGGAACACCTTCAATAAGATCAGTATGGCTTTGTGAATTATCTCTTATCCTCGACATGGGACATTTCTTGTTAAATGGGTCATGTTTTGATCAGGAAAAATTAAGATTATAGATAACTTTATTTCCACTCTTTAGAAGGGTGCTTTTTTTTTACTTCTATGTTCTTGTTTAATATTCATCAAACGAATTAAAGCATATTGGTAGATGATTAAAAAACCCTTTTCTTTAAATAAGAGATGCGATCACTAATACATTGATGCTCTCTATTATAAATTATACTCGCAAGTATTTCGTAGGGCAAGTAAATAACTGCCATGAATAACGTGACAAAGCTGTATCTGTTTCATTAATGAGTGTAATTTGCAAAACTTATTAAGTAAGATTTTCCAAAATTAAGTACTTTGGACAATATTTGTCCCAAAGAATTTTAATAGTGCATAAAGATACTGAGGAGTTTAGAAGGCTACACAATGCGATATTGCGGGGTATTTACCCCCTAAATATAATTAAATTTAATTTAAATGTCCAAAGTGTAGATTAAGACATCTGGCAGGATTGTATTTTATTAAGCATGGGAGTACGTAGAGGGAGAGGGAGTGAGGGGGAGGGGCAGAGGGAGACCGTATCACCTCTAAAAGTTATTGAAACAAATAAAAATAATTAAATTACAAGAGAAAAAATTAATTTAAGTTAAAGAAAAAAAAAAGTGTGGCTTGAGACCATTTTTACTTCCATGCACTTCGTATTAGTTTTTAGTTGATCGACATTAATCTGTCGCAGTAACTTCTACGTCATTGGCAATCATGTGACTATTTTATCTATGATGTGACGTATACGAAACGAGACCATAACAACGATGAAAGGCATTATACTACTTTGTTAATAGATACTTGTAGCACATTCTGGATCCTTCTGGGTATCTGAGCACATTTAAGTATACGTAAGGAGAGTAGAAGCGGCAAGTAGGATTGGAATATCGAAAGAAAAATATCGATATTCGATATTTCGATATATCGCAAAACCAAATATCGATATCCCCGATAATCGGTAGAAAAATATCGGTATATCGATATATCGAAAGGAAATGGATGAAAAAGCAAAGAAATCGTGCATTAAATGAGTATAGCGTTATAATAAATTTTTATCTTGAAGGCTTTTTGCCATATTTCATATATTATATTATTCTAAAAATTAAAAAAAAAAAACCTTGTTTTATTTTTCTAAAAAAAATTGTATTTCATAAAGTTTCCATGCATACTTTAAGCATTCTCAAAACATTTATATACAAACATGTAACTCATCTGATATATATTTTAGTACAATCACCATTTATATTATTACCTGTTTGTCTTTACATAGGATAAATTAACAGTATATGTGTTTCTACTAATTATTGTTTGGCAACTAAATATTACTTATTCTCACATTTACGCCATTATATTTATACATTAACATCTGCTATATTTTAACCAATGATTATCTGCAACAATTTATTTACATTTATAGTATTGTCTATTTTATTTCAATTTGGTGAGTGATTGATCCATATTAGTTTTTGGTTTGGTAATCATAAACTCTTGAGTTTATTTGAAGGGTAAGGAGAAAAGACCTGGATTCTATTTCATAATAAAGTACGAAAGTACAATTGCGAGTAGACCTATGATTTACTATGCATACTATGTTGAAACAATAAAATTTAAAACTAATTGTTAGCATCTACCTAATATACTTCGATTCCTATTCTTGAATATTCTTCAACATCCCGTGCAGTCACCATATCTGGAGCACTTGTGTATATACACATGAGATATGTATTGAAATGTATGCCTGTCTGTGAGTTCTCGAAGTTCCAGGAACACTGAGGACATTTCATCATTTGTTTCTAAAATAAAATGAACAGTGACACCAATTAAACTTTTCATCTGGTGGGACTCCGTTCATATGTCACAAGTCAATGTCACTGAATTTACTTCATTCAAATGTTTTTGAATAAGAGAGCGCAGTTCTGAGTATTATACATTCAATAATTTTTTTAATGTATTTCTAGAAGGTACCTTATATAAAGGGGCTAGAATTTTAACCAAGCTGAGAAAACCTTCCTTTTCAACTGTATAGAATGGCAGAGTATCCTTACAGATAAAATATAAAATAGCATCATTAATTTTTCTTCGTCGTTCGTCTCCCTCTTCAAATGATGCGATATTTTGGAAACTCTTATGTCAGAAGCTTTTGACGGAGGAATTATTTCATTTGCTTCATTTAGAAGTAAATGGAGTTGGAGAAAAACCTGACCCTGATGGAGACGAAAAAACGTGCGAATGGAAAGATTTGAGGTGTGACTGCAGGCTTGTTGTGTTTCCCGATGTCCGAAATATTTTGTGACAATATTTGCACTCCGCACTTTTACTCTCTCTCCATTTAAAATGTTTCCACACTTCACTTTTTGGTGGCGACATTTTAGTTTCTATTTTCACTTTAATCACCACACTAACAACAGCAATGAACAACAGATTAGTGACCGTTAGTGACGCCTATGAGTTAAAACAGTAAGGAAGTTACAACAGCTCAAAGACAGCGTCCTAGATTGATTAAATAATTAAGCTATAATGTTAATTCCAGCTCACGGACAACATTAAAAATATGATAAAGAATAAAAGAAATTTCTAATTAAAATAAAATAATAAAGTTTATAATATCAATATCACCGATATATTGGTGTAAAATATCGATATCATCGATATATCGGGTGTTAGGATAACGATATAATATATCGATTTTTCAAATCCGATATATCGATATGTCGCGTTTCGATATTCCAACCCTAGCGGCAAGCCATTGAAGACAGACGGCATCAGTTAATCCCAACTCTCGTAGGGTATGGGTTATAACCTCTATTCCAGTGTTTTATTAGTTTATTAGTCAACATAGACATAAAACAGGACTTGACCTTGCGAAAGCTGAAGTAGTTCAATTTTTTTTACCTAAGCTAGTAGTAAAAAAACAAATTTGCTACTTCAAAGGACGTGTGCGAGCTGCGTAGCAGCGAAAAAACACCGAAATTTTGGCACTATTTTCAGTTATACATCTATGTTACACTATCATTAGCTACATCAAAGCCCAATTTGGTAGCAACGTCTCGGTTGTTTTCGATGGTTATCCAGAGGGTGTGGCTAATAAGATCACCAAAAGTGCTCAACGAATCCGACTCCGTGCTTCTGACCTCTGCTATGATATCATTTTCGAATGCACTATCATCTATCTGTTTGTCCGGAAAATAATGCAGGATTTTGAGTTTCTATAAAATACCCCTCTATAAAACAAACTGTTTAGGTTTACTGGATTATTCATCTGTATGAATGTCAACACTTATTAATCCTCTTCCAAACGATAATGTTTGTTTAATTCTGTAGCATTTCGCTACTTAGAAATTATTCAGTCCTTAATAAGATGTCAACGCGTGGTTTTCGTATAATTTTGTTTTACGAGTTTTAATTCGGCCCGAACGGGGCACAGACGGCCAGAAACATCAATCAAGTCTGGGACGATGGCAGCATTATTGATTGCACTGTTTAAGGATGGTTCATAAAATTTCAGGAGGGAGACTTCAGCCTTGAACACAAAGAAGGTCGTGGAAGGGCTTCCTCTCTTGATGAGGATGTTCTGCGGGCTTTGGTGGAAGAAAATCCCCAGAACAATGACCATCGATTACCACCTCAGAGCGATGAAAAGTGGATACTTTCATTCTGGATAGTGGCTCGACAAAGGAGAAGCAGTACAAAATTTCCAAAGTCCCCAACTCATCAAAAAAAGTTTATGGTTACTGTTTGATGTGCTTAATCCAGTTTGATACACTACAGTTTCTTAAATCCTGGAGAAACCATCAATGTCGAATTATATTGTAACCAAATTAATGCAATGCATCAGACATTGGCAATAATGAAGCCATCTTTGCCCAATCGGAAGGGACCCATTTTGTTGCATGACAACGCCGACCACATGTCTCACGTGTGACGTCACTAAAACTGTTGGAGCTTGGATATGAAACTCTGCCATATCCGCACTATTATCCGGACCTCTCGCCTACGGATTATCATTTTTTTAGACACCTGAACCACTACTTAGGTGTCAAAAAATTTAATGGACAAAGAGAATTAGAAAATGCGTTTTTGGAGTTTATCAATTCTAAAGATGGGAAATCCTATTTCGAGGGAATGGAAAAGTTGCCAACACGTTGGCAGAAATATATTGATAGTAGTGGAGACTATTTTGATTAAATAAAATAGTTCTAAATCTTTCTTTTTTTCTTTTTAAACCAAAGCATTATTTTCCGGACAACCCGATAACTACCTCATGAAAAAGCATTTTCCATTGAGAACAACAAGAGGTTCCTCATACTTCTTTTTCAAGCATTCATTTGAGAATGTGAGCACTCAAGTGAAAGTTGCCAAATAGATGCTGATCAAAACATCATTGCACATTTGACCGTGTGATTGCAATAGGAGAATATGTCGATCCCTCGTTCTTCTCAGTGGTTTAAGTTCTTGTGTTGCTAACATCTACTTCCAGAAGATTAGCAGAAGTGAAGCCGGCAATTGCCATTACTAAAACTCCTCAGTCATCTGCTCCCTCAACTCACCAGGGATTGTGCTTTTTATCATGAGTTCAGCGGGTGTGATACTACTTCGGTTCCTCTTGGCAATGGCAAAACCAAGTTTAATAACATATTAAAGAAAATCCCCAGCTTGAAAAAACTTCCAACTGTTTGATCTTTTCCTGCAACCAGACTCAAGTAAGGAGGCCATAGGAAATGCTGGGGAGAAGTGTTTTGTAGCTTTGTATAGGGATGATTTCTTAACTGCCAGCTTTGAATATCCGCTAGCAATTGCTCGTTAAATCTGCAGCTAACTCCAAAATTTATCTTACTCGCTTGCCCCCAATAGAGGATGTAGGACGCAACCATGCTTGCAAAACTTACTAACAATTTCAAAAGTGGTTGGGAGTTTAATAAAATCCTGCATATTGTGGGTGGAAGCTCGATGATTAGAGGCTTACCTACTCTTATCTTCATCACCCTGGATCCTGCTCCTTAGATCTTACATTGGATAATTTCCTGCTAAAACGTTGCAGCGGCATTTGCAGGTGCCGGAAAGCTGGACTAAAATGCTTAATCTTCTGTCTATTGTGTGAAGTCAAATTATGTCAGAACGTCCTATCTCTTCAACTAGAGGATTCTGTTGATAAGGAAGACACCTCGGCCCCTACATTGAACGAATGGCAAAACCTGCCTGCACATACTTCGATTTGAGAATTCCTCCAATAAACTTTTTTCTTCTTCAGAGGATCATTTCATGAAGCTTGGGCCATTAAGATTAATGAATTT
This sequence comes from Rhaphigaster nebulosa, assembly GCA_948150685.1. Taxonomy (NCBI): domain Eukaryota; kingdom Metazoa; phylum Arthropoda; class Insecta; order Hemiptera; family Pentatomidae; genus Rhaphigaster; species Rhaphigaster nebulosa. The sequence continues at coordinate 188,074,480 of OX411306.1, forward strand.
TTCTTTTATGGGTGTATATACTACTTCTATAAGTTCTATTGTTTCAATAAACTAAAATTCTAGTTATTACTATAAATGTTCTCGTGAACTACTTTCATTGATTAATCCCAATTTCCAAGGTTTTCGGTTATGCTAATTGTGCTAATTTTGAGAAAAGCATTGAACCACAGGTGCCCATTAAAGCACAAACAAAAGCCCAATTAATTTGCTTCAAGTTCATTCCGGATGACTTTTCTCATAAATTGTGGAAAATTAAATTGGATTAAATAAAAGTAACATAACTTTTTATTTTTGGCGCATACTTTTGGAGATATTGATCAGAAACTGAAATTAGTGCCAAAACGTCGATGTTTCTTTGGCTGTTGGGCAACACGCACTACTTCTTTCGAAGTAGAAAATTGTTTTTTTACTACTGGCTTAGGTCCAAACATCATTAAAAAAATTAGAACTACTTGACCTTTTCCAGGGTCGGATGTATAATTTGGCTGAGCTATTGCCCAAAGTGTGGTACGCCTACGCCCAGGAGCATCCTGAACTTGGCGAGAATACGCTCATAGAATTCGGCTTTGAGCATAGAAAAAAAATTAAAAAAACTTCGTTACTTGTTAATGTGGTTTTCATATTTACTTATTTGTCAAATTCCTTTTTCAGCTTTTGTAGGAATCAAGTGAATAAAAAGAAATAGCCTTTTGTATACTGAAACTCATCTCAGATCAAAATTAACAACCAAAGAAACAAGTCACTGATGATCTGCCCTTTCAACATAAACAAGTACATCCTTCTTATTGATCCAAATAAATCTTATTATAATATAACTCAGGGGCGCACGCAGGAGAGGAGCAGGAGAGAATCTTGCACTTTCCCCTAAAAATCAATAGAATTATTAAATTTTGAGGGAGATATAGAAAAAAAATGAGAGAACAATGATGTAGGGAGACTATTTTTACCTCAAAACTCGAACTTAATTTTTAAAATTGGCCAATCTAATAGTTTTCAATTGATAAATATTAGTAGTGTTAGGATTTAGCGATGCCTTTTGAAAGCTTCGAGTTATAATGGAAACTTTAGCTTCAACAAAAACAGACCAATTGCATCTTTTTTTTTTTTTTTTTCCAATCCCTCAAACAAAACAAAACATTAATAAAACAAATAATTAGATAAATTATAAACTTGATGTACTTTACCTTTTACTACCTGCTGGTATTTGAAGGTCTGATGACTATTTACAATTTGAATGATATTTCCCAGTCAGGGAATTTTCTCATTATTTAGAGGTGAGGGTCCTCTTCTAGTTGTTTGTTAATAAAATACCTACTACTAAGAACTATATACAAGATTAATAATGATAATATTTACAATATTTACATGGTTATATTTACAAAGGATGAATATAAGAGAGTGGTGCTGGGGTGGGACTAGGGAGTAGGCAGGACGGGGCGATGGGATAGGATACTGGGAGTGGGGGTGCTTTAGAAGCGGATTAAAGTATAGTGTTGACCGGGTTGAGTGGTCCCTTTCGGCCCTGCCATCTGGCAGGAAGGGAGGATGGGGTGATGGCCCGGAAGAGTGGGTTAAATGAGGCAGGGATGTTGTCAAAGAACTTTATATGTCTCCTTGTGATGTGCTGTTGAACCGTGTCGAGTTGTAATTCATTGTGAATGTGTGCCATGTTCCGTCTTTCGAGAGATGTTCGTTTTGTGATTTTTTGTAGGACGCTGTTTTGGTATGTTTGGAGAGACTTCAGGGCTGAGGGGCATAGGTAGTGCAGGATGGGGGCACCGTGAAGCAATGTAGGCCTAAGGATGGCTTTGTAAATCAGGATCTTGAGTCTGAGTGACAGCCCTGGTGAATAGAGTAGGTGATTTAGTTGGTGTGTAGTGGCTTTGGCTATCTGTATCCTGTGTTTTGTGTGAGCTGTAAATGACAGGTGTGATTCCAATTTCATACCGAGGTATGTTAGCTGTCTTTTATTCTGTATGGTTTGTCCATTCAGTTTTGGTTGTTGTTTGAGTGTTTTCTTGTATGAAAATGTGATTGCATCAGTTTTTTGTGTGTTTATGTGGATATTAATGTTTTTAAGTTGGTCTGTGATTTTTTGGGCTACCGTTTCGGCCTTGCGCATGGCGTGATCTGCATTCATGCTTGCTGTATATATAGCAATGTCGTCAGCATATGCAGCGATTTGTACATCATCAATCTTTTGCCCTACTATATGGGCTGTGTATATGTTGAAAAGGACTGGCGCAAGGACCGAGCCCTGGGGAACACCACAGGTAGCTGGGCGCGGGGTGGAGATCTCAGTTTTGACACGGACAGAAAATGTCCGGCCACTGAGGTAGGAGCCAATAATGTCGACCAGTTGGTCCGGGAATCGGTGAAGCCGGAGTTGATCAATTAAGGTGGAGTGGGATACAGAATCAAATGCCTGTGTGCAATCTAATGAGATCATTGCTCTAGCAAGATTTTTATTGAGATTTTTAGCTGTATCATACTGTAGTTTTGCTACGTGATGATAGCAGCTAACGCCGCGAGAGAACCCGGTTTGTTCCGGGGGGATGATGTCATGTGTGTCGCAGTGTTTTCGGATGTGGATAAGAATAAGTTTCTCATATATTTTTGAGATGTGGTTGAGGAGACTGATGGGCCGGTAATCTTGGAATGGAAGTGGAACAACTATAGCATGTTTCCACTGAGTAGGGTAGTATCTCAGGCGTGAGCATGAGTTGAAAATGTTGAGGAGAAACATATGGGCTTTCCTGGGGAGTTGTTTGAGTAGGACATAGGGTATACTGTCCTCTCCTGTTGATTTGTTTCCCCTCGTGTTTCTCAGAGTTGCAGTCAGTTCTTTATAGGAGGAAAAAATAGTTTGGGTTGTATCAGTCAGTGGACTGTGGTTGTAAATGGTAGTGGTACGTGCTGAGTCTCTATCGACGTAGTAAGCAGCAAGTATGGTAGCCTGATCTGCGGGAGTGAGAAGCTCATCGCCTCGTTGTATTCTCACCGATTTTGATTTGGTGTTATGGCTTCTGACTAGTTTTTTTTGGGGTCGTAATGGGTCCGGCGTAATTGATCGTGCCAGAGGGATGTTTTCCACTGCGACATTAGAGAGGTGATTTGTCTAGTGAGACTGTTTATGATAGGTCTGTATGTTGGGTCTTTAGTCCTATACCAGCAGTTTTTTATGTTGTTTCTCTGTTTGATTAGTGCGAGTATGTGTTTAGGTGGCTGGCGTAGGTGAATGGGAGTGGGGTTAAACGTGGGTATCGAGGTGTATGCGGCATCGCGTATGATGTTTTGGAGGGTGTTTATGGCATTGTTTATGTCATGAGTGTTTGAGAGAGGTGTGATGTTGGGCGTGTTACTGTAGACTGTGTTCTTGTATAGTTTCCAGTCTGCCTGTGTAAAGTTGTATTTGTGTTCTGTTGGTGGGATTCTTGTTGTGTCACGGCCGAGGTGATAGATAACGGGGATGTGGTCGTTGTCACTGAATTCTATTGTTGTGCAATCTGTGAATCTGTGTGATTGTTGTGTGAGTAACAGATCTAGTGTAGATGTGTACGCTGGATTTGAGTGATGTCTGTATGTGTAGGCGTTGGGGTGTATGACTGTGTATTTTGTTTTAGTGAGGTGAGTACCTAGCGCATTTGGCTTTGTGCAGTTCCAAGTGTGATGTTTAGCGTTTAGGTCCCCTACGATGATGTGTTGTCTGTCTGTTTCGGTTTCCCGTAAGAGTGTTTTGAAGGTGTCGAGTTGTGCTCCCGGTCTTCTGTATATACATGTGATTTTGTATGTGTGTTTAAGTTTTACTTGTACAGTGACGGCTGTGTGTTTTTCGTCATTTAGTGTGCTGTTGTTTATAAGTTTAGAGGGGATGTCAGAACGCACCAGAAGTGCGACGCCTCCTTGTGCGGGGGTTTGTGAGTCTAGTCTGTAAGTGTGATAACCGTGAAAGTGTATTCGCGTTTGCTTGTTAAGTTTTGTGTCTGTGAGTGCGACAACTGATGGCCTATGAGAGGCCAGGAGGGATTCCAGCTCGAGCTTACGCTTTACGAGCCCTGTTATGTTATAGTTAAGGATAGAATGTCTATCCATTAACTTTAGCTGCGAAAGCTTGTTGGAGCACGATGTTAAGCGTGCTCATGACGGTATGGAACATGGCCTTCATGTCACTAATCATAGTGAGTAGGCCCTCTACCCATGCGGGTGTATCCGTGGACGGCTGGGGGGTTGTGGGTGGGGGTGTGGGTGCGGGTGCGGGGGTTGGTGTGGGGGTGGGTGGTCCGTGGAATAGGACTCCGGCGTAAGAGTTCGGGGCAGAGGTGGTGGTGGGAGCAGGAGATGCAGTCTCCTGGGTGTTGGTTGTAGGTCTTATAGTGACCTTTGTTTCCTTCTTTTTGAGAAGGATTTGCCTGTTGGGGCAGTCGCGGTATGAGGCCACATGAGGGCCACCGCAGTTTGCACATTTGGGTGGGGTGTTTCGTGGGCATTCATGCGTCTCGTGGTTTTCGCCACATCTGACGCATTTTATGATACGCCCACAGAAGTTTTTTGGGTGGCCGAACTCCTGGCAGTTGTGACACTGCCTAGGACCGCTTATATTTTTCAGTTTTTCAACTGTGTAGCCCATGTGGTCGATTGGGCCAACTTTTCCATATCCTGGATAGATGTTTTTTCGTCGGTGGTGACGATGATGAGTGGGAGGTTCCTCTTATTCCCACTCTCGTCTGTTTTTTGCATTCGCCAGATGCTTTTGAACCCGGGTAAGCGGGCCTTTAGTGCAACCTCAATAGAGGCCACTGAGTGGTTAATATCAAACCCTTTTAAGATGTATTTCTTTAGGGGTTTGGTGCCTCGGGGTGCATAGGAGTGAAAGTCGATATCAACCGACTGGTGGAGAAGGGCCCAGGTGGCGTCATAATCAGCCTTTGTTGTGGTGAAAATTTTATTTTCGTTCTTATTTGAACGAATAATAAATGAGGTGATGTTAGCCTCTAAGAGGGTCTTTCTTAGTTCCACCGATGACATCGGTGGACTAATCACAATCGGGGCCGGTTTGTACGGCTTTTGATTGGTTGGTGGGGTAGCTGGGGTGGGGGTAGCTGGGCTGGGTGTCTCTGACTGAGAGGCTGATGGGCCGTTGAATGCACCATATCTGTTATAGGTGGTAGTGGCTGGTTCCTCATTGGTCGGCCTTGGGACGAATGTTAATTTTCTTTTAAGGTTTTTAAAGCCTTCGTTGTCAGTGAATGGAATATACTTCCGTTTTAGTTTCTTGGGGGGCATGGTTTGTGCTGATGAAGTTGAAGCAACTTCATCTTGGACCATAGGTGTGGGCTGGGGCTGAGTCATTTTAAAAATAAAGGTCTAACTAAACTAAATACTAACACTTCACTTATAAGAAAAGAGTACTCACGTGACTCCAGGAGCACCAGAACGGACCGCAATGGAGGCACCACTGGAGCACCAATCACAGGCCGCGTCGAGAGCACCAGTAGTCACTAAGGGCTGCTTGCCAGCGCAACGCTGCCCTTTACCCAATAGGGTGATTTACTGAGGTTAGGTCCAAGGGATAAGCATGGATTGAGAGTCTTGAGAACAGTAAGTCTTCAGCTTGCAGGAGAGATCTTCAGAGTAGGTCCTTCTGCCAAGGCTGCTAGCTGTAGAATGTGACCAATTGCATCATTAAGAAATCAACAATTTTAACGAATAGGAATATTATGCGTTGAATAAATTTTTATCCTCAGGGAACCAAAATCATTGGAAAACATATACTGAGGCCACGATAATGAAAAATGTAGCATTTTGAAATCGTGAAATTAATACAAGCTGAATTCTGCTCCTGATAGAACCAAAACACCCGAATTATCGCCTTATTTTTCGTAAAATTTGCGTTTTGATAGATTCAGTCAGTGGAAGGTGGTTTGGAGTCAACGATTGTTGCTTTGAAGGTTTACGTCCCCATACACACACACGCACTAAAGATAGAAACTAAAAAGCCCAACATTCTTCGAAAAATTGTAAATACACCTTGGTTTTTTCGAATCACGCAACGACATGAACATTCCAACAGTAAAATCTTACATTCACGACAAATACACCACATTTCACTTTTGAAATCGGAATAACCCCAAGCCACTAGCTCTGTAGTACTATAAAGTCTTTTAAAAAAATATTTAAAAAAAATTTAAGACCATTTCTCAAAAATCTAGGTATTTGTTACTACTTTGAAGTTACGCATAAAGGGCCGAAAGTAGGATATTTGCCAGGGCTGAGCAAGCTTAATTTCGCCGCTCTTTCTTTCACGCTCCCCTTAATAAACAGTATTTTAGGTAATATATTTCAGAATAAATGCCATAATATTTTTACAATAACTTATTTTATTGACTGAATGAAGTTAAAAACAGCCAAAAAAGCATATACAAATATTATTTTATTCATCTGAATATAAAATTTCGTTCAAAATTTACCGCCCTCTAAAGTCTGCCGACAAGGGTAAGTGCCTTTGCCTCCTCCCCCTAGATCAGGAATTGAACACATACCTCCAAACAAAGAGCTATAGTTGACCATAGAAGAAATCGAGGAGAAGATGGCTGTGTATAACAGTCAGAAATGATACACACAGTAAAGTAATACACAGGTGATACACACTGCTCTCATGGTTGCCGACGTTTCGGTCTAAGTTTTAGGCATTTATCAGGGCTAAAAAAAAAAAGTATAAGAGAAAAATGGAGAATAAATAAGGTGAATGTAACGATAGTGGACACAGTTAAGAACATTTTCATTGTTTTTTCTGACTCAATGGTTCCTCAAGGTACTTATGAGATTTAAAACGTTTCAAGGGAGACGTACTCGTTCATCTACCTGGATGTAGGTTAAAAATGCCCTAGGAATCCCAACTCAAATAACTGCAGACCTAGTCATCAACAAAGCTCTAATAATTATTAAAAGCCTTAAAATGGGACGATGAGACAAACTGTTTTAATGCTAACGGTAGTAGTAATTACCTCTAAAGACCAAAGTCTTCGAGAATTAGAGGAAAAATTAAATTATTTTTATCAATCACAACTTTTTTTATGCAATGACGTTTAAGAACAATCGGGAACAGTATCCAGAATAGTAAAATAATTTTATAAAACTTCCCAACAAGAACGAAACTGAAATTCATTTTATATATATAATATTTACGGCATTTACATCAGAAATTTTTTGACTGAAGAAGAGAGCATACGGAGGCACACCAATAAACTAGAATAACATGGTGTTGTGTCAGCACCTCTCGGTAATAAAGATGGTTCCAGGCCGGGTCAGACGTTCAAAAATCTGAGCTGCTTGCAAATCATCTTTCTTCTGTTTTTACACCACATAGTGACTCACTAATTCTGAACACGAAAGGCGATGAATGCACTCAACACTTTATTCATTTCACTACAGCTATCATAACCTCCTTCTTTTTTTCAGACCGACACAAGTTGCAGAACAGATTAGATATTTACCTAAATAGAAATAAATGTTCCTGATAAATGCTCAAGTGCTCCAGAAAATACTCCGAAAATTCCCTCTACAATGGATATACTCACACAATACAACGATTCACAAACCAAAAAGAGACACAGACCCACTTCATCATACAGGCCTATCAGCCTGCTTCTAAAATTTTTGAGAAACTACTCTGCAAGGGTGAAACTACTCTACGTTATACAGACGAACAATAAAATATTGTGGCCATCAATTTTGATTCCGAACGCAATACTTTACCACTCAAGAGTAAAGGACTACATTACTACGGCACTAAAGCAGAAATTGTACGGAACAGTTTCTGGATGTCGCTCAAGCGTTCCATAGTGTCTGACATCAAGGGCTTCTCTTCAAATTTAAGAAGATACAGCCTCCCTACCTTTTTTTCTTATTCTTTAATCCTTTTTCTCCGGAAGATATTTCTCTGTTTGCCTAGGCTCAAAACTTTCTACCATATGACCGGCATTAGCAGAAGCACCTCAGGGGTTAGTACTTGGCCTCTTCTCTTCATCCTATATACTCACGATATTACAAACAACTTCGAAACTCTGACAGCGACATATTCAGGCGATACAACAATTTTAACAAAACTTCAAAATTCTAAACAGGTCTCATAGACTTCACTTCACTTAACAAAACTTCATGACTGGTGTAAACTTTGGAAAATTCGACTTGATCTTGATCACAACATAATACTTTTACTCTTTGAAAAGAAATCTCCCCTCCAATGCACCTCAATAATGAATTCATTCTACAGACAGACGCGATTCGATACCTTGGTCTGACATTTGATAGAAGAGTGACATTGGGTCACAAATCAAGAACAAGCGGAAAACGCTAAACCTAAGACTAAAACTATTTTACTCACTACTTTCAAGACGTTCAAAATTGAAACTTAGACAGAAATTGAACAGCTACACTCACTTTACCAAGCCCGTTTAGACCTACGCTTAAAAGATATACGGCCAAAAAGACACACATACATAAACTTCAAATTTTTCAGTTAAGAACTTTTGGGACTACAACCAAAGCCTCCTGGTATATTAGCAACATTACTTTACATACAAGGCTGAAAAGGAGCTGGATGAGGGATCTCCTAGACTAAATGTATTCAGTAATCTAGACAGGAAGAGGTGCTACTGGTTATTACTGTCTATCAAGCAACAATACCAAATTAGTAGCCAGCAAATTCACTGGTTGTCAACATTTTTTACAAATGTGCATACAATAATAAAGGTTTTTTTTTTTATTTATAGATAAATAACTTTATACATCGGGTGGTATAAAGTTGCTGTGCTGGAATATGAACGAATCTATAACATTGATACTCCCAATTATAAAATTCCAAAATTTAATTTATTTCATCCTATATTTTTTTTTTTACAACGTACTTTTTATCTTCCTCTGAGAAATTGAGCTTAGAGTTTAAGGAATGATGTTATGATTCCCTTCTTGGGGAGAGGGAGAGGGAGAGAGAAATAACAATTATATATTTGATCCAAATTCGTTATTATAAAAGTAGCTTACCACCGGACTTAATTTGCTCGAGTTATCGTTAAACAATAAATAAAAATAAATTTTTAATAATAGTTGTAGTCGCTGGATAAAATCATTCTTTCCCAAAAAGGACGAGTAATAAGCTTCGATGAATTGATTATTAATTTATTTCCTTGAATATTCCGGCATTGTATATCGGTTTTTCTGGGCCTTAATGTTGTTTTACACCAGCGAGTTTTTCACACTCGAGAGTAGAACTCGCAAGTGTAAAGAAAGGTCTCTGAAAGTTCTAGAGTGAGCTCTCCGAGAGACAACAATTACAAAATGCCACGCCACAGTAGGTGTAAACGTTCCCTACCTTCTCTCGGAGAATCGCTTCATTCATTCAAAACAGGATTGAGAGAACGTGCGAAGAATGAGGGGATGCTTGTATCTGCCAATGTCAAGAGTGAAAAATTCGCTCGTGCGAACGCACTTTCAGCCTTCATTTTCCATTCCATCGAATATATGATAACCACACGATAAGGTAACTACTGTGCTACTGTGTAACTATCGTATGCGCAATGGGGCAAGGACGAACATCATTTGAACCGCCAGCAGTATAGCGGCAATGACCTCACCACCCGAAAATTTTCACTTCCCCAATGACAAAATAATCTAGAGCGGCATATTTGTGCCACTTTCTTGGTTAGTCGAATCGCAATGAAAATGCATGTGTCATAATCCTATTGTCAAAGTTTATTTATTCCTCCACACAGAGGTCATTTATTTTCATAAAAGCTTCATGCAACAAAGTATTTTACATACGTCTATATTACAATAAACCAGGGCTCCAAAATAACTGTGTACTTTAATTTTGAAAAATTTCTTGTTCTGAATTAAACTTTTTCTCAGGAACTTTTTTGAAACAGTTCATGCAAGAACTTTTATGTTAAAAATTTTATAGTAAGTTCTCACAAGAACTTTTTGGTAAAATATTAAACATCATTTTAAGTATTAAAAAAACATATTTCAAAAAAATTGTTTTAATAACATAACATTTTAAATTTTTTTTTTAACAGATCAGGACTTTTTTCTGTGAAAATTAGAGTTTCGAAGATTAGAACTTCGATTGTTATAAAACTGTTTAATTGGCTTATATATATTTTTCCTACAGCTAAACCCGGTTATTAGCGAATATTGCTTAGTTGAAAATTTAAATGAACCGGCTTATACAACAACCTAGTAACTAACATAAAAACAAAACAAATTTATTTTATCAAGCGTTTGTTACTCGTAATTTCAATACATACGGATTCAAAATTCCTGATTATTTTTTCATTGCAGATTAACTGATCTATACCTCGTTTCTTTGGAGTCATCCTTGTTGATTTGTTTACAATTTTATTAGACAGCACGCTCACGAATATACCATATTCAATAGTTTTGCAGAAATCACATCATACAATTCGTCCGATTTTCGTAATGGTAATTTAACGAATGTGGCAGATTCGTAACTTTACTAAATGCCAATTGATAAAATCTTTGCAGATCAGTATTGCAAACTAACGAATATATCAGATTCGCTACTTTACAACATCATTCAATAGTAATATTGAAAATAAAACAAATGGCAAACTATCTGATCTTCTGATTGGCTACTTTACCAAGATCGCAATTATAACATATATATATATATATATATATATATATTTTCGCAAAAATGAAATTGTTTATTTGACTAGGAAGGAATAAAGATTGAATCGTGAAAATTTGACAGGTTGTAAAACGCATAAAATGCAGCCTATGTGAAAAATGTCTCAAAAACTGGATATTTTTTCAGATTCGTTAGTTTACCGTACATATATTAATTGTAAAAGTTTTTGTAAAACAGTTAAACTGAAACTTTTTGAAAAAGTTCAAATACATCTCGAGCCCTGCAATAAACTTATTACTTTATAATATCAATCTTTATTTAGGGTGTTTATATTATCAAATTTACAATCGGCCACATTTAAATGTAATAAGTATTAGAGATGAACGCTTCCTTTTATTTTATACTGACAGACAAATAATAACTACATACAAAATAAAGTTAGAATGAACATTATGAAAACTTACGGACAATATTTGCACTCAGCCTAGAGAATATACCAGCTAACTTTGTTCCCTCCCACTTATGATTGGCAAAGCAGGATTTCAGGACATCCCGGCCAGTATTGTCCCTAGGGATACCGGTCCCCCGATGCAACTTTCTGCCAGCCGCTCTTAATTTTTTTTTTGTATTTTAAATCTTTCAATTTTTTTTATATGTATAATAGTATCAAATAATATACACATTTTTATACGAATAATATTATCAAAGTGTAATAAATTGTAGCATTTTTCTTGATAAAATGATTATTTTGGTACTGCCCTTAAGACGGCGTACAGTAGTTGAAAATCGACATTTTTGGGGAAAAAAACTTGTCAAGTCCGATCTATGAGCCTCAAAAAGATAATTTTGATACCATCTTAATCACAATGAAATTCGGATTAATTCGGATGTATAATTTCAAAAGTTTTCACATTCTAATGCAGCAGGCGAAATTTTGAGATGTGTATTCCGAAAAGAAAAATTGACATTATTTCTCATCTTTATAAACTACTTAATAAATAATTTTGCGGACAGATGGAGATTTGACAGTTTATTTTGGGTTAATCCCCAGAAAGTCCAAAATATTCACATTTAGAATACGATGAAATTTCGAATTTTTAACACATAATAAATGGAACCTAAACAAGTTTTTTTTTTCAGAAACTACTTCAGCAATTATTTCTTAAGGTCAAAATGATAATTTTAATTATAAACGAAGATTTACTAATTTATACATTAAATGTATATTATATATATGTGTGTGTGTGTGTGTGTGTGTGTGTGTGTGTGTGTGTGTGTGTGTGTGTGTGTGTGTGTGTGTGTGTGTGTGTGTGTGTGTGTGTGTGTGTGTGTGTGTGTGTGTGTGTGTGTGTGTGTGTGTGTGTGTGTGTGTGTGTGTGTGTGTGTGTGTGTGTGTGTGTGTGTATGTATATATATATATATATATATATATATATATATATATATATATATATATATATATATATATATTTAAATAGATGGAATTTGATGAAATTGATACAACATGCACAACAACTAAAAATTTCATAAAGTGGTTTACATTAGTAGGGTTTGTGCCCGTCATGTGAATTTGACAGCTTCGGAACTTAGGGACCAATAAACAAATAACAATAGTAATTGCAGTTTCAAAATCAAATTGCGCACACAGACGCACTAGGACGCAGCTGGATCTTTCCTCATATTTTAATACCATGGGTCAAGGTCCGATTCTACACAGAAAAGCGGAAAATTTAAGTTTTGTGTTATTTTAACTGTCCCGTTTTTTGTTGAATAGGACGCTATCAATCAAAAACTATTCAAGATAACTAAGTTTCGACCATCGTAACGCCGACAAATTTTTTTAATCACTCTTCACTTTACAGATACCCCATTTCTAGGAAAACTTCTCCATTCATTAATCTTTAACTTGGTAGAAAAAAAAAAATCTGTAAATTAACCAAAACAATTTTAAGTTAATTTAATGTATACTTTGTGAAATTGAAAAAAAAAAAAAAACTTTACCAAAACAAAATATCTGTAAATAAACTAAAATAATTAACCAAATAAATAACACAATTTGTAAATTCGTGAAGCTTTTGTCATAACTTGGCCTTGTAGTAGGAATAAAAATCTGCAGTTTACAGAGTTAGTTAAAAGATTTTTACTTTTAGTAAGGGGAAGTATTGCGATCGTGAAAATTGTCGAATTCGAGATTCCAACGGAAATACAGCTTTTAAGATCTCCTGAGTCCAAATAACCAAGTCTCAAAAAATGGTCTGGGTGTCTGTGTTCGATTTTACATTTTTTTATAATTTTCTCGAAAACGACTCTAACAATTTTGATGAAACACCTAAATTATTCTTCATAAAGCCCTTTAACTTTTCAAATATGTAGTGCATCACCGATGAAATGAGTATTTTATTTGCGCATAACTTAAAAAGTATGCATTTTATGGTTAATTGTGTATAGAATTGTATGAAAGGTGATTAAATTCTCTAAAGTACAAAAAAGAATTATCGAAATCGGGCCGGAATCGACAAAGATACAGCGTACCTTATGAGGACTACAAGATCCTAGATGGATGGCCAAGTGCATCCGAAAGGAGACGGATGCGAACGGACCTTTTTCCAACAATCCGCTAATCTGTTGTTAACAATACGCTCTGCAATAATGTAATGCAAGAATGCAAAAGTATAAATTAACTTAATAATTTCTACTTTGATATTATTTAATGGAAACATAATGTTTCTATGGAAACTAACCTGAAACTTTTAAAATATATTTTCATCTTGACAAACTTAAAATATATAGGTACCTAGTGTACTGAATTGTACTAAAATTGTTTAAAAGACAGTTTTATTGAACTTATGTGGGAGAAGATGTGAAGAAGTGATTGCAGCTGTGTTTATTTCAAGTATTGTTTATGTGAACTCTTTAAAAAGATCTAAGAAAAGAAGGGCAGTAAGGGAAAGTTGTGTGATGCGCGCACCGCACGAGTTTTTTTTTTTTTTTTTTAAAGTATTTTATTACGACTTTTTATTGTGTATTTTCGTGTTATTTTATTGACTAGCAAGAAAATATTTTTCATAAATTGCGTTCTCATAATACTCATTTCTCGGGGAAGCCCAATTCAATCTGGCAATTTTTGAAAAATCAGAAGCCATTTCTAGACCAATCTCAAAAGAAATCACATCTTCAATTATACAAAATTAAAGCGTAAGGAATGGCGAAGTTCTCCTAGAAGTGGGGTATCGGTAGCCCAGCAGCGGGCATTAACAACTAGAATGATTTAAAAAAAAAAAAAGAAGCTTTTAGCTATTGGTCCTCTCCGGTAGTCCCCAAACAATAGATTTAATTAAGCCTAATTTAATAAACGGATTTTGGTCGATTTTACGATGGTGCAATCGAAACTTAATTACCTCAGTTATCGCTTCCTATTCAACAAAAAACGTGCCAGTTAAAAAAAGGCAAAACTAGAAATTTCCTGTTTTGGATCGGACCAAGGGTCCAAATGATCATTTTATTTGCTTTTGAGGTCTACAATCACCTGTGTGAATATTTTGTGTGACACCGTGACATACAGGACAACCTGAATATAGTTCAGACGCAAAATGTGATTTTTCTGTATGTATTTTTTTTATTCCCTAAAATCAGTAATAGCATCTAAACTATTGACTCTATCGCCGTGGGAGTGACCTTATCGATGTCGATATGTCGATTCCGAAACAAAAAAATGATTAGAAACGATACCTTACTCGACTTAACTGTGCAAGTTATTTTGCAAATATCCCGCCCATCATTTCGATCCCCACATGAAGGGTTGTACGCCAGAAATTTTGGCGGGCTCTACAGATTTAGATTCTTACTATCATGACGAAGTTATGTCCAAAATTTCTTGAATACAAATTTTGTTGTTTATTTTTCCTTTTCTACTATACTTGTTCAGTTGTGCCCTTCTCTACCGATGAAAAATCGTATTCCCACAATAAATAATGTTGTTCTCCACATTCTATTTTGTCTTGCATCTTAAATGATAACTGAAGATTCTTCCTCAGGTAAAACGTCATACATTAATACCATTTTTTTTTTAAGTTATCTGTAATCATTAATATTAAAACCAAAAATAGCTAAACTAAACTCATTTAAAGATAGTAGGTAATTATATAGCATTATCGTTTTATTTTATTAATCTTCTCTAAATGCTCTTCCTAAGGTATACTTCTCGTTTGATATTTTCCGAACGGAGTCATTGAACTTCTGAATTTGAATAGAAATTGATTTGATTAGAAAATAGTTCTTAAATCGATCTGTATCTATTGACACAGTTAGGATTATTAGCGTTGTTTGGGCGGTCCATCGTCAATACTGATTACTTGTATTTACGAAATATGAGGACAACGAACTGAAACAACATAGTAATAAACATTTATTGTTAAGGCTACTTGTGGTTGAAACTATGGTAGACTATCTACAAGGATTTTTTTTCTTGTGGGAGAAGGAAATGAAATGTTTACAATGAATTTAGTAAGATTTTTGAAGTTCTTACAAAAACAAAAGGATGAATTTGTTTCTGATGAAATTTTTTTCAGTTACTTAACATTTTATTTTATGGTTAATTTAGGAAAGCGTTGAAGGGATAAACTGTTACATGGAAGAGTGAATAATTCCGACTTATCCACATGTGATTCCGATCAGCAATCTTTATTTTCTTTTTATAAATTTATTTATTAATTTCACAACTTTAAAAATATGTTAAACAACAAACGAATGTGCTGTTAAAACACATATTATGCCATATAATAATATCCAGGCATCATAATGACATCTTAATAAATTAGTTAATTGAATAAATTTAACGTCATCATAATGAAAGCATCAAAAGATCCTCCATAGATTCTGTAAATAAACTAATTACACCTTAATTATTTTACTATTATTATTTAATTACACCTTAATTAGTTTATTGTTATCATTTAATTACACCTTAATGATTTCTTCTGAATTTTGCTGATGGTTTAGGAGATCCTTATTCCAGCTCATTCTTAAACAGCGTCGTTGGTCCGGTAATTTGTAATTCGTAAGTCTTGTATAGATAGTTCTTAGATCAATAGTTTTGATTAGAAGTTAAGTTTCACGTGGAATATTTTATGTAATATGATAGTTAATTGTAATGTATTGAGTTTTTAAGTGTTTTATAATTCCTGTCACTTATGCAAGAAAAGGTTTCAAATTGTAATTTTTTTGGGAGGGCGATAAACGTAGATTTATTGATCTAAGAAGATTAGTATAATCTTGAGTTCTTCAGTTATTGGTAATTCAGATCATCAATTTAAAAGATGCCGTAATAATTTATACCGTAATTTTAATGCTTGTTATATTAATTTGACGTGAGGAGTTCAGGTCAATCGTTATGGTATTTTAATGCTGCTAGTTATGCTGTCATTGAAATTATTGGTATGCTAGTGGTTTTCTTGGTTTATTTTAGTTTTTTAATATTGAAACTAAAAGTAGATTCAACCATGTTTAATTTGGTCTCTGGTTATTGTTATGGGAAACGGTTAATAATCATTTTTCTTCATTTGGTTAAATCATTGCCCTAGAAAGAAAGAAAAGATTATTGTATCAACACAAGAGGCCTATATTTCCGGAGTACAATCGATGTTTACATTCGATTTCGAAATGTGTCAAGTGGATGAGTTGCGCTCCTGCCGAATACCCGTTGTTTGACTGTAACAATAATAGCATTGCCAAACAATGAATAATAATCAAAACATTGAGAAACATGTTAGTGTCGAATTGATATTTTATGAGCGAATATCAGTGCTGCAAAATATTCTCTCGGTAAGAAGCGAAAGGTGTGATGTTTAGAAACTGTTGATGAATTTGATTTTTCCCTCGTAATCAGCGTGTATTGTACGGTTCCTTGTCGAAATAGGGTATTTATGTAGCATTTCGAAAGAATAAACTGCTGAATTTCATGAATGAGAACTAAATATACTAGTTCAAACAAGTAAATATTTTAATTGTTAATCGTTTTATATCCCTTGATAATGATTTGCAATGGATACAATGCATATGCTTAATGATAGAGTCTAGTTTGCAAATTTATACAAAGAAAATTTTTCCTTAGGGGTACGATGGCCCCTAAATGCAAATATGTATTGATGTAAACAGTATTTATAAAAAAAAAAAAAAAATAAAAAGGTGCAATAGCTTTCACGGAAGATATTATTTCTTAACATTCAGGTATTTCAACTCCATCCTCAGAATTTTTTTTGTAAAAATATTCTTTTTTCCTTCATATCTACTCTGATTTCTTCTGTCACTCTATAGAAGATCTATGATTTAAATTGCATTCGTTAATAATAATATTAAGTTGCTTGAATCTGTGTTCAATAATTAAAAGTTCTGTTTAATTAAAAGTTCTTATCATATAGGCAAGCAAAGTATTGGAACCGGGCCAAATTTTTCTACAGATGTATACGTTTCAGAACCCTGTGAGTCCCAAAATCGCATTTTTGGTCATTGGTCTGTGCCTCGATTATATCTTAAACGGGTGGAACGATTTTGATATTATTGTTTTGTAGGGCTATGTTTCAGGTTGTGTGTGGACCAATCGGCGACTCTGTGCTCAATTGCGGCTGCGCAATAGGCGAAAAACGTCCTTATCTAAAGAATGTTGCGCCAAAACGGCTGTAACAGTTGTATGAAACTTTCCAAAAATCTTCTTCCTGAATCATTTGTAATTTTTCATTATTCATTCATTCCAGAAAAAAAATAGAAAAAGTTATGAAGAAAATAAAACTTTATTCGCGCAACTCGAAAAGTGTAATTTTTTTTTATCACTACAAAATCATGCGAATGCTAATTAAATTTCTGATAAAAAAAAATCATCCAAATCGATCTAGTGTTTCAAAAGATATATTTTGAGCTTTGTTCACATGTTGTAAATTATTCTGCTTACGTTCCTATTCCTGTTTTGTTTTTTGATAACTCAAAAACCCAACGTCTCGTAGAATATTCCAGATGTGCATTTGAAAGATATTTGATTTTTTTGCAAAACTCAACATAAAAAAAATAATAATAAATTACAATTAGTCGGACTAATATAAGGGAAGATTTAGCAAACGGACGGTTTAGCAATATAAGGAAAGCTGTGTAAATGGACACACCAGTTATTTTTTCGTACAAAAAAATATATACAGTGGTAGATCAGTTTTTTAAAGTTTTTAGAAACACTAGTAAATCAGTTGGCAACCGCTATTTTAGAAAGGCTAATAGTTTATAGCAGGTTATCAGTTTTTCGAAAACGGATTCCTTAGGGTAGACAGTTTCGTAATTTTGTGTTTCACCTGGAATTAATTCGACTTAATGTATGAGCACCGTGTAACATATATTGCTCGTTCCTGTAACCGTATGGATGACATAATAAAAAAAAATGTTGAAGCATTACTCTTCTACATCTCAATGGGTATTACTTCTTGACAGAAACCATTAAGCTTGCTGATGAAAAGGACACTCAATCGAACACAATATGGCTTAATAAAGTGTTCGCCGCTTAGCACAGCGATAAAGGAGTTGCCTTTTATGATACGGACTTTTTGACTCTTGAATTTGGATTACTAATTTGCTATGATAAACTAGTGGCCATAAGTAAAATATAATAAAAGGCAATAACCGGTTTGAGCAGAAGATTGTACGTTCAGATGAAGATGGATCACTTTTCTCGTTTTAAGTTATTTAAATTATTGAGAATTTATTGAAGTTTTTGGTGTTTCTCCGTGTTACTAGCTCCTCAGTTAACCCTGTTCGTTTTCATTATCCTGCCCACCACCGCTTTATGCCAGATCTATGTTGAAACTATTTCAAGAGATTTTCTGTTTTTTATACTATTGAATGTTACTATCAAAGCATAAAAGAATTTATCCTAGGTCCACACTGTTCGACTTTGGATTCGACATCACATGCTATACGTTCTGTTCCCCGTTCGTCATGCCGAATCGAAAGTAGAACAGTGTGGGCATAGCTTAAGCGAGATGAATTGGATGTTGTTACATTTTGTTCATGTTATAAACTCTTCAGCAAACATTCTATAATTTTCTTTCTATCCTCACGAGGTTGACCGCTTGTCCGCTTTCTTGTTCTAACTGAATTCTGGCTTGTTACCTTTATATTTTAAAAATCAGCTTATGCAGGACTTATTTTATCAATGAAACCGAAGAGACATTATCAATGATGGCTCTAAATTCAGTAACTATGACTATGCATAACTTCAAATTAGCGGTTATCCAGTGAAACTATCAAACAGTCTACATCCGTTTGACCGTGCCAGTTTTTTAGATCTAAACCCTTACAACCGTTCAGTATTGCGGGTACTGTATAAGCTACCCAGCGTCTATTTCCAAGTTTTATCAATCAAGTTATGATACACAATGTATGATACACCAATTAGTTCTATTCAAATCATTCTGTAAGGGGATAAGCATTCAAAATATTTAAATAAAAATTTCAATTTTTTTTATCTAATACATTTTTCAAATAAATTTTTATGATTTTTGAAATGTCTATTTCATTACGAACCCAAAATATTTTAGCGAATTTGGTTTAGTAGTTCTTGAAAAAAACCCAATGTATTATTACGATTTTTTGAATTGTAGAAAAGATACGTTTTCTGTAATTTTGATTAAAATTGTCATGTTGCATATAACAGTCCCACATTTGGGTCCTCTCCTGCTTTCAAATGCCATCATTTGATCAGCAGTAATGATGATCGCAATGCTAGAAAAACGTATAAAATTAAGGGTCAAATTTACAATCGAATCGGTTCTTACCATCAATTCCCGATGAAGGCCCCAAATTAGTTGAAGATGCCAAATGTATTTCATTGGTGATGGGTAAGAACAAGTTGATATAAGATGCAACTATGATCGCATTGTAGAACATCAACAAAAAAACACTAGTACTATCTTTAGAAAACTTTTTAAACGAAATAAAAATTAATAAAATTGTTCTAACGATTGTCTAACAGATTTCAAAATGACAATTACATGGTCGTCATCAAAGCAGACTAAGTTATATAAATATTTTTATATAATATGATCAGATGCATTTATTTTTTTACATATTTCATTAGAGTGATATTAGTTGTCCCTTTCGTCTAACGATTATAATCAATGCTTATAATCACTGAAAACATGAATGGGACCATTTTGATTATTCAAAGATTTATTGAAATATAAAATGGATTTGACTAAAAATCATAACGGCCGAAAAATACAATTTTAGTCAAGAAATGAAATTTATATTAAGACCATCTTATCTCGAACATACATATTTGTAATGCATATTTCCTCTTGGTGCGTCTCTGTGTTGTGCAATAATCTTCGCAGCTGTTGATTTCGGAATCTTTAAAACTTCTAAAAAGCATGTAGTGGAGGCGGTTGAATATTCTTTAATTTTTTTCATATATGCATACATATATATATATATATATATATATATATATATATATATATATATATATATATATATATATATATATATATATATATGCTTAAATGGTCTTGCGGGAAAAAGTAACATTCCTTCAAAAGATTTGTTTAAAGTTCAAGTTTTCCATTTCCAACTTATTTCTAGATTCTTTAGCACTAAGAAAGTCTGATTCATAATCCTATTTATTGCATTTCTCACTTTGACCCGGGAGCTATGAACAGGAAGGTCATAGTGCCCTGCCTCTGCTGATCTATGTTCCATCCCGCTAAATTGGTAAAAATTTAATCGCTAAGCCAACCATAGAAAATATCCTTTAAGAAAAAAGAAGTAATTCCGATTACCTGATGCCCTTAATCAAGTAGAAGTGGCGGTATATATATTTATACATATCCTGCGTGATATGCAGGTATGTTTACCTATGTATATGCTGAGATGGTATCCTGAGCGGTAGTACATGGCAGGGCATGTTCTCCTTGGACAGGAGCTCCCTATATAGCCCCTCCTTCCTCTAGAGCCTCAGTCGGTATGCACCCTCTCAGCTGCTTCGTCCTCATCCTCAGCGCCTGCGCTCTGGCTGCCGGCTCCCTCGTCAAGAATTCTGTGAGTTTATTTATCGATATGAGAAATTATAATTAGAATACATTACTTTATTTACATCAGACAAAAAAAAAATACATGTACGCGGTTTAATTTTCACTTAGTATAAAGGTTCCTTTAAAAACATTCTCTGTTCAGAAAATTTCCAATTTTTCATAATTTATATACTTAGTATTCAGTTGCAGTGGAATTTTTAGAAATAGAAAAACTTTTTTTTTTTCATAAAAAATCAAAGAGACCGCATCAAAGACATACTTATGCCAAATTTTACTTTAAAAAATATTAAAATTAATTTCGGATTTTTAGATACATTAGACTAGTAGATAAATCCGACTTCCAAGGTGTATTGAATAAAACATTTTTGTTTCTAATGTATACCAAACTTGTAAGAAAATTAAATCCATATTGTACCCATAATTAATCGTGTTGAACGTTAAACTAACTTACTTTTGATTTTTACGTTTTTATTCCGTTTGGTCCTTTAGTTCATTTATAAATGTTATCATTGCTAAAGGGTTATAAAATAGTTTAATTTCCTTCCTACTTGGCATCGACTTAAAAAAAAAATTTTATTTATACATTTTATTTATAAATTTAACTATATATTTTTTAAAACAAGAAAACGTTCATGCCAATCAAAACAATTCTAGTTTTATATAAAACAACTCTAGTTTTAAATGAAATAACTTCTGAATCGTATTCGTTTAGCACAAAACTTCTGCGTTATGTTAGGAAGAAATATATTTGTTTTACGTGGTCTTAAAATTAAAGCCTTGTGAATTTTTACAATTCGTTCGCAAGATTTGCGCAAATACTAGTTAACGATGCGAGTTGCCCGTATGTATTCCAAAATTCTTTTTATGTAATATATTATCGGCATAAAAACATTTGTATTCATTTCCATGGTAAACTTAAGAATGAGAAAATCACAAGTTTTTAGGCAAGCAAATAAAATCGTTGTATCCTTCTGAGTTTGAGGGGCACCTTCGATAATTTTAATATTCAATATGCATCTATTGAGCTCAACAATTTTTATATTTGATCAAGGACACCTCTCGAAATTGGCAATCCTCTGATCAATGGCAATTGGCTAATTAGCCTAGTAGAGATATCAATTTGGTTTGCAAAAAATGCAGTAATTTTGATCTTCAGAGGGGCAGTACATATAACCTGAAAACGAAAATTACTCCGATTATTTACTACAGTATTATATTTAATATTATTATTTACTGTTAGTTGATATAAAAATGTTAATGTTAGTGAGTTTGTTCACAAAAAAAACAAAACAAGTTAATTGAAAAGTACTCCATTGTCTGCAAACCAAAATGATATCTCTACTGGGCTCATATGCCAATTACCGGAGATCGGGAGAAAACCAATTTCAACAGGTATACTTAGCCGAATTAAAATAAATATTGTGCTCAATGACCACAGAATCTGATGATCTACAATTTTTATCATGAGTTATTCTCTTAGAGTACATATTTCCAAGCTGCAGACTCATATATAGTACTCTGTATCTGTTTTTAACAAAATCGTCGGTTTTTGACCGTGATTTTTTGGCCGCGCCATTTAACCAAATTATTATGTACTGGTACTCATTATATCCAGAACCCAATGCTATTTAATTTGATATACCATAACTTAAAAACAAATAAACAAATGTTATAAAATTTCGAGTTTTTTTGGCCGCCAGTTTGAAACCCACCCGCTTTGAGTTGGCAGTTAAATAAAAGTTGAATTCTGAGGATGAAAATTTATGCCTAGAAGTATTTTCAAACAAGTCTAATATAAATTTTAAAATAATACTACTAATAGATATATGACGATGAAGTTATTCCGTAAACACATTTACAACTGAAATGAGGAGGATTATTGGATAATGTACATAATGAAACCTTTAGGCGCATCCGACCGTGTCCGTCGTGTAGACCCGCTGAACCCCCACAACCATTCAGTATTGCGGGTACTGTACAGCCTGCCCCGCGTCTATTTCTGAGTTATATCGATAAAAAATTTATGAACATCTGATAGTGCCTTTAACAATTTTATGGTAGGAAACCTATATAAATAAGGCTCAATAAATAATGAATTTAGACCGAATAAACTAATATTATGTTTTGTATTTTTTCTCAGTGATTATAACCGTCCTTGAGATCGGGGTCTCCTCCTCCCCTATCCCCCTTAGTAGGCAATCTTTTAAATTTGTGACTATGAGAATACTCCGAATGACTTCTACAAACACATTCGCGTAACTTACATATAGTTCATCTTCTTCAGACCCGACTTTGTTTTGTTTTGTTAAAAACTACTTAATAAATACATTGGTGAATTACTAAACATTATATACAAGCATGAAAGTAATTGGTTCCTCTATGTCTTTCAGGTACACGAATTAAAGCGTTCTATTTAATAGTAATCTGCTTTCTATTTCATAAAATGTGACATCTAACATTATATTAGATTTTTTATATTAATATTTTTCTCGATTATTTACACTCATGTATTTTTAAAATGTAGAACCTACCAAATTTCTCCGTAGACTGCTACAATGGAATCATTTCAAAGTATTTTAAATAGACCATTTATACGCTATTGTTGCTGATTTTGTTATTCATAATATTACGCACTCTAATATTTTTCGCTTATCTTTAAGTTAAGGTAGATTTTGCCTTGTACATTTGACACCAACCAGTATTTGTTTTCCTCCATCACTAAAACTACTTCATTCATTACTAATCTACCATCTTCTTAAATTCTTTGGCCATTGGAATTTCTTAATTTTCTTGAATATAATTCCTCCAAAATTGTATAAATATTATTTATTTATTTATAATTTAAAATTATAATTATTTATCCTTGGTCTACAGTTCATTAGTATTTGTCGGTAATGTAGGCAGGCACTATTGATCTGTAATCATCACTCAGACAGATCTGAGAACAAAATGCTTCAGAATAAAAAGTATTTCAGTTCCAGAGAAGGTAATAACTAGGGTAGGGCGAAGGAGGCAGCCGCCAAAAATAATTTTCAATAATTTATTTTTTCCCTTCTTTTTTGTCTCTGAAAAGATAATTTATTTCCTTGCATACGTTTAAATAAGTAGGTAATCATGAAATAATGTACATATATAATAAACAGTTAGGGATATAAGATTTCGATCGATACAAGTAAAGTATCGGAATTTTCCTTTCGATCCAAGTAGTTTCGCTATTGATACCACTAATTCAATATTCCGTCCGATGCCTTAGTGTTCGAATATTTTATTCAAGTGCAGATAACCTGGAATTATGGCAGGGGGTGGCAGAACCGCTACAAGCATTTTTGCCAGGGGAGGGGAGGGTAAACTTAATTTTGCCGCCTCTTCTTTCATATTCTCTCCAACAAAAGTTAACAGTTTTATAATAGTACCTTAGACAATCTATTTCGAAATAAATATCATCTCATAACATTAACTCATTCGTTGATTGAATTAAGGCCTAAATATTTAAGCAGAAACAAATATTACTAACTTAATATAATAATAACCTTTTACTCAAAATTTATCGCCCTCTGCCGCCCGTGGCAAGTGTCTTCTTTGCCCCTTAGTTCTAATCCTGGGGATGACAATCTTGAAGTTTTCCCAGGGTGCCAGTTGGCCTAGTTATGTTCAGTTCTTATAATAATTTACAACTTTTTTTTATATATAGCGTAGCTAACACGTGTTCGAGGTTACAGAATTTATACTGGACTTCAGGGAAACAATAAACCTTTTAAACTTCTTCTTTAATTGATAAAATAAACGACGTTTCGGACTCACTGGTCCATTCTCAGGTCTACCTAAGCCGGTCTTGTTGCTTAAAACATCTAGTGCCATCAAATAAAAATGGTAACAGACATACTTATATTCTTAGGTCACTTAAATATCTATACTTTAAAAAAAAATGAAATCATGAATATTACAGTGCATAAGGTAATTATGGCGATAATCTATGATTGGATAAGATGTTTCTAACAACAAAACGTGCTTAGGCAGACTTGAAAACGGACCAGTGAGTCCGAAATATTGTTTATTTGATCAATAAAAATAACATTAAAATGTTATAATTAAACATCTTAATAAAAAAAAAAAAAAAAAAATGTTATTTTATTTTGAGTGACATAATTTTTTTAACTTACTATACACAATCGTACTATAATTGTCTTTCGAAAAATATTGAACATATTACTTATTCATTTCATTAAGCACATAAAATATTCATTACGTCTCAGAATGTATCACGTTTCGTTATAAGTGTTTATTTTAATGAGACGCCTAATTAATTAAATATTTATGCAATTATTTCTATAGATCATAAATCATTACTTATTGAATAACTCCCCTCTCCATTGTTAGGATATGATTCTCCGATGGTGGCAGTATCTAGATGAAAGTGCCGCCAGGAACACCGATGGATCACTGACACGTCTTTTTGGGCCTCAAAATAGAGAAAGTGAATTTTCGAAGGCATACTTACAAGAATTTTAGTACGCCTGACCTACTGTTTCCAAAATTTTCTGAATCTCTTGTTTGTTTATTTTACTTTTTAATAGTTCGATGAAATGATTGAAAGACAAATGAATTTTTGTATTCAAGAGATTGCAATCGCATTAAATGAGCTGAAACTTAACAACTGATTGCACCGTTGTATCTTAAATTTTACAGAATCTAAAAATATTTTTCAGTCTCGTAAAATATGATCAAGTTTAACACTTTTATCCCAGCTATTTTTCGTAGATTACTAGTATTTATATTAGCTAAGGAGCTAAGAGTAAAGACAGATAGTACATATTTTGATTTTTTTCGTTTCCACCTTGAATAATGAAGTATTTTCTGTATCTTTGTAAATTCATTTTGGCTTATTGAAAATTGGTACTATTTCTGTAAATTGCTTTATTATTTTCAATAATGAATCTTTATAATCAGCCATGAAAAACAATTTTAAACCCCTTCAAAATTTGAGGTTTTACATTTCATGATAAGTAGAATCCAAAAAAAAAAAATTTCCGAAATGCGGTAATTGATACTTTATGAATTTGGTTTTATTAGAACATTATTAATTCAATATCGATAAAAGTTTATTAAAATTGAATCTTTAATGTTCCAAACAGTAGAGAAAAAAACCGACGTGTCAGAACGATGCAGCCTTTCAGGGAGAGTTTTGAACGCCATCGTTCCAGCATGCCAGCTTTTTTGTTGTTTTTTTCTGTCCTCCGTAGGTCTCTGAAACGTCAGCAAACAGACTGTTTCACCCCTGCAAGGTCGGTTTTTTATACGTCCGAACCGTCGGTTTAAACGATGGAAAATGGTGGGGAAAAAGGGCAGGAAGAATGATACTGAATCCATCCGGTCCTTCCATCCACTCATTTTAATTGATTTAATTCATTTGTTCGATTGATCTCCTTTTTAATTGATTTATTTTTAACTGAAAAAGAATAATCGGAAACAATTAGATTAAAATCTAATTATTGCTCATTTAAATTTCCACCCCGACCAATATTCATATTTTGAGGAAAGTTAATAATAATTAATGATAAAAAAATAAATAATAATTATTGTTTGAAATTGATGAAGTTGGCAGTTCATCTTTGAGGGAATGATTTCTAAAAAACAAAATAAATTTATTTTAATGTTATATCTGAAATGTGTTAATCGATACGTTAGGGATTTAGTTTGGTGAAAACATTATTAGTTCAATTCTGATAAAAGTTTAACGAAATTGAATGTTTAATCTACGAAACAGTAGGGAAAAATATAAGATTTGTATTTAGATTAATATTTTGGGTAATACTTAAAAATAATTTTTGATCCAATTTTCATTCTTATCCTTAAAATGTACTCCTAATTTGGCGTTTATAGACAGTTGTAGTGCTTACTTGCATTCTTCTAATTAAATCTCCCAACAAAAAAAGTCATAAATCCCATCCCGAAAAAAATTTTGCTTACGTCTCTGAACGACATGTCGCTCGAAGGCATCATCAGAATACACTCCACTTCAACAGACTAATCAGACAGTGATAGTACAGCTCTCGTAACCACTTCAACGTACGTTGGATCTTGTTTTACCTTGTTTTTGCTTGGGAAGCTACCATTTTTTTAAATAATCGTCAAATAACAACTACAGAACTGAATTCGACGTAAAGCCAGGTGCTAATGTTTTCGTTCAGTAAAATATAAATTGCAAGAACTCAAAAGGTTTGAAGAAAAATATTATGAAATAACGTAGATTTTTTTTTTTTTTTTTTTTTTTTTTTTTTTTTTTTTTTTTTTTTTTTTTTTTTTTTTTTTTTACAAAATCATCGGTAGTGCACTTATCCTAAGGTACTTTTTATTTTATTTTTAAATTTAATGACTTTTATAAAAAAAAAAAAAAATAGTATTCGTTGGGACCAAAGTTTTTATCCACTATTATTTTTAAAAAAATGCGATATACACTTATATTTTTAAATATTACCCACTAATTTTAAGGTTTAAAACATCCAATTTTAAAAGTCTAAACATCATACTTAAATGACACGTGCATATTCATAGAAGTGCTGTGCTCCCCTATTGCTACAATAAATCATGTTCATACCTATGTAATAGATCTTCAATAATAGATTAATGACTTTGTCTATTTATCTTTCTCATTCTGCCTACATGACGCTAAGTCGAGAGAAATTACAAATATTTGAAAACTAAAAAAAGAAAAATTCAAGACCGAAAAAAATTAAAATTAATTCATACAAATATTTGAAAACTAAAAAAAGAAAAATTCAAGACCGAAAAAAATTAAAATTAATTCATTCATGCAAAACTATAAAAAGCGTATAATAACAAAAGTCAAAAGATCACAGAAAGTTTTTATTTTATTTTTTACTTCTATTACTTTTTAATTTTAGTTTTGGTTTTATGCGACGCGAACGTGACCTAGACAGTGTTATTATTTTAGTGACATATTGTAATTTTTCAATAAATAGCATTTTCAAGATGCTGGAAAAATGGGATATTTGAGACAAATAGATAGGAAAGTGTTTTTGTTACCCTTAATGCAGCTGAAAAATGTTCAACAATAAACAAATAAACAGGAAGCTTTTTTACAAAGCACTGGATACAAAACAAAGAAGTATAATCCAAGGACCCTGGTCAATACCTATAAACTATATAGCTCTAAAAAAATAAATTGTTGTGGGAAAGAAAACAACGAACGTGAGAATTACATAACGTATGTCTATTGGGGCTATTGACTCAACGCCCTATAGAATAAATTTTAAATGTTAAATATTTCAATTATTTATTAATACATATTATTATTAAAAAATTAATATATAAAATCACAAGTGCTTTCCCTTAGCTAATTTTTTATATTTGCCTTGAAACTTTAATTTGAAACATTTAGCTATCGAATTACTTGATAGTTAGAGAAAAGGAATTCGAGGTTATTCCAACAATCTTTCTGGTTTAACCGATAAAAGGATGAAATTCTCAATCACTATTTTGAGAATCAGAACTCTATTCTATCAAGTAAATCTGTGATGGAAATTTTTGTAGAAGGTGCTCTGGTATCTGAAACTGTTAGAATGCCCAAGTCCTTGTGTAGCAAGTCATTCGTCACATAGAATAGCGAATCCACTATTTTTCTGAATATTTGAGAACCCCTTATTTTATTAATTTATAGCAACATGAACCCCTTAGCACAAAAACTTGCATCCACCACAAACCTATACAAGCGTTACCCCGATGGCTTTCGAGGAAGTGGTCTAGAGACTTTTTAAGTTGACCGCTTTAAGCCGGATGAGCGCAGATTTATTTGTTGCAAAAATAATTTGTAGATGACAAATTGGTTACTGCCAAACTATGTAAATAAAAAAATAACATTCTGTCAAAGTCCCAAACGCTAAAACTACTTTTATTTTCAACATGATTTAATGAATAACTAGAAATTTGTTAATTGATCAGAAATACTGAACCTTAAAATCTTTGAGTATCAGAACTCTACTGCATCGAATTCTTGTTTCTCGGACTTGAAAACTCTCTTTGCTTATTGTTATAATGCTTATGCTATATAATTATTTGTGCGTATAATGACAAATTAATGATGATGAAGTGAAGAAAAACTCGTCCATAAACTTGTCAAATAAAAACCTCTCTGCCAGAACAAGTAGGTTTATATTCCAAGAAACATTTACTTATTTTTAGGAACATTGTAATTATTTTGTTTATTGATTCAGTTGAGCTCGCTAATAATATCGCTTATATTCAACATTATATTATCTAGCGGTTAGATAATAGAGAGTGTAAGAACAGAAACTCCATAGATCTGCTAAGTCAGCATAGGCCTCATTACGCTCACAACGGCTCCGTTAATTGTAATGCTGCTTTTGATATCTGATTAATTTCGATAGAGGAAGTGAAGTGGGAATGAAACATAATGTCACCATTGAAACTATCTGTATAGAAGTCGATAAAATTTTTTTTAAAAATATTCATAGATATTTCCGTGTATTGAAAAATTGCAATTTTCATCATTGACAAACAGGTGAATGTACTACATAATGAAAGAAAAAAATGGAATTAAATTTTAAGGATTAAAATTTACTTTTCTTTCTTCTTATTTTTTTTAAAGAAAAAATTTTAAAAGACAGAGACATGTATGTTTTATCTGTACGTCGGAGGTATATGGTATATGGTATATGGTATCTATGGTACATTAATTCCATATTTTACCGATTAAGTATTATTGCCTACACATTTGTATTTAACTGTTGGGGTTTACCCATTTATATAGATAACAATGTTCTATATCAATTATGAGGGAAGTTAAATGTTTTTAAAAGCACTAATTGTAAGTAAACTTTTTAAATTGCTCTCCTGTATCGTTTGGAGAAGGTGGCATAATTGCATATGTCTCTGAGCAGTGCCTGATTAACAATATATAGGCGGCTTTACCCTTGAGAAAAGTAATTGCAAAATAATTTAAACTTACTTTGAAAAGATTTTAGGTTTATTTTTAAATATTAACAATTTCTTTAATATGGTACACTGTAAAATAAAACTCAATTACACTGATAGACACAGACGACTGTCCTCACGCTACCTCCCTCAGTCTGGGGAATGTATGGAAATATTATTCGCCATTTTTTCCAGGGGTGGATTAAGCAGTAAACAGACTAAGAAGCCGCGTTGGGCCTCGCCTAGCAAAGAGTACCGAAGTCTTAAAATATCTTAACTTAAAGATTTCGGAGCTGAACGAAAAGGTTCAAAAACCCTCCATGAAATAATCGAACAAATCTAAAAACAAAATGTTAAATTGATAGCCTCTAAGTTGAACTTTTTTTTGGAGAGTCCTAGAATTTATACCGCTTAGTATGGATGGATTATGCTGTAAGCGGACCAAGCAGCCCTCTAGAGCCCTCATGTGTCTAGCTAGATCTCTGAATGTTTCAATATAATTTTATAATGCATTCAAAATTACATCCACGCACTTTCATTGTTTAGGTTGACAGCGCTGACTAATTTTGCAATAAAAGAGTAGTGGGAGATTCCCCGCCTCGCTCAATACATTGAATCATAGACAATAAATCGTGGGTGCTCATGCAAAACTCACTAATTGTAAGACCAAAATTGAAAAAATTCACAGTTCATTTCTTCACTTAGCAAACCATATATTTTTACTTGGCAAACATCTATAACTCGTCCAATTTGTCTATAACTTGATAGAAAAGTCATATGGTCCATGCATGCAGTTTTGTCACCAGGAAGAAATCTTTCATCATAAATATTCATTAACGGAATAAGTCACTTTTGCTCGAACGACCACGATATTTTTGTATTACTCATTATTCGTTTATTTTTCATTTTATTCAGTTATTGCAACCGTCAATCAGTTTTTTGAAATTATCTCAGTGCTTCAAATTTAGAAAAGAATGCGACACTTTTTAGATGGATTGTGCAGAAAAATTGAGAAAATTGACAAAGCTGCATACGTACATTCAGATAAATGTAGAGCAGTGAAGAGATATCTTAATTTATCTATATATTATTAATATATATATATATATATATATATATATATATATATATATATATATATATATATATATATATATATTATTAATCTAAAGGAAATATAATGTTTTAAAAATATGATGTATTATTTAAATATTTTGAATGTGATTTTCTGACTGATAATGATGATGCTTAACTTAGTTACTAATGATAACTGATAACTTAGTTACTATACTTACTGATAAATCTTCGTTTCTTTCCTTTATTTGTGTGTATTGCGTAAATTGCATTACATAACAATCATTACTATTACCTATGAATAGTTTTGTTTTAAGAAATGGCATACGTTAGTACCGATATATTAAAATTTGGTGTTAATTAAATTAATTAAACGTTACCTGCCTCACCTATCTACTAAATTTTATTTATTATTATAAAACCGGTACTGTAGTGAACAGAATCAGGGTGATGGGCTCTATAATAAATTATGTATTAACTCTACACTTTACTTCATTGTGCCTATATTTCATGCAATATAATGTATTGATATTATTTATTATAGACCGAAATGATCTTTTTATTTGCATATATTTGTTCAACAAACTTTTTGATTCAATAGATTTGTTTAGTCAATTCTTGATTGAGCGAAGTGCTGCCTCCATATCTGCCATTATATGCCTGTAATAAATAACACATTTAAATTAAAAATAGAACAGATAAGAGGTAAATGATAAATAGAAAAAATTCCTATATGATTTTTCAGTATAATTTGAATTGCAGATGTTTTACAACAATATGTGGGACAGGCACAAAACAAAAAATTATTTTCATAATCTATAGGTATCAAAATATAAAGCGGAAGAGTTTCTTTGTTTGAACGTACTAATTTTAGGAACTACCAGTCCGATTTGAAAAATTCATTTTGCGTTGTTAGACCATTCATTGAGAAATGATTTAGGCTTTATGACATCACGCCACTATCCAAAGGAATGGAGCAGTAATCATAAATAACTTGCTATGAGAAAAAGTGATGGTCGTTTCTTCTAATGGATGGTTCGTTTCTTTTGGGGACGACAAACTCAACAGTTTAAAATAAATCACAGCTTATAAACAAGAATATGTTATCTTAAAATCAAAGAAAAGGTATCAAAAGGAAATCTAACAGCCCGCCATAATACAAGTTAATGTAAAAGAGTGTGATGAATTATATTTAATTATATATTATAATATAAATCTATAATCCGAATTCTTTTGTAATTAACATCAAGCCCGATTGCTCGAAAGTCCAAGTCCCCGGGGATTTTGCCCCTCCTGCCCCGCCCTCCTGACGGCGGGCCAGGATATTACCACTCTTTTTAGACAAAAAGCACTTTATTTATTAATTTAGCAATTTACTTTGAGAAAAAGTCGATACGGAATTTCGTTTGATCGGCTTTATATCGATGCAAAATGAATACACGTATCTAGATCTAATAAAGTGAAGCCCCAATAGCGATTGTTAGTAGAAATTACAGAGTCGATAATTTGCCTGAATTCGATAATAGATCGATTTACGATGCTAACAACCCTTGAGTAGTGACGAGAGAGAGAGAGAGCTGGGATCCCACAAGAACCGGAACAATGGCAGTACAATATGTGACCGCTGGGAGTTATGCTTTCCTCTCCTGTCCTGTCTCCATTAATTGGCTATTCAAAGCAATTTCGTCCTATTCGCCTTGAATACTGATCGCCCCTGGCCCACTGCCTCCTCACAGCTCGTCTGGACTAGTGAGGACATCAATGTCTTTCTGAAATATTGTTATGATTATTTCACTCTCGAATATGAAATTAAAATTTAGACCTAGTTGCTTTATCGATGTTTTAAGTAGACTTGGATCTAACTCAGTCTGACTAGCCTGGCATACTCGGTACAATTACTATTCTGTGAATAAAACAAAATGCTGGTTCGTATTACGCCTCAAAGTTCTGGATTGATTTCGTTCCTAAATCTTGAACTGTACCTAACCAACCCAGAATCTTAAATTTTTTTTTCCCCTATTCATAATCCATATGCAGTTTCAACGTAATAATCATAAAAGGCCTAGCGAATCCGAAGGTTCCAAGCTGATACTACCAATCGCTATCCACCCATCCTCCCACTTACGTTCCGGTCTAGTCCTAGGACGTTTAACCGTCAGTTTAGCGCTGAATACTGAATAATAATTTAGTGATTCGTTCGTTATCCCTCCCAATAACTTTACTCGGTCATTTCAGCCTTTATTTCTATTATGCTCGGCGGGGTCACTCCACGCAATTCCGCGATGTGTAGCCGCCAAATTCTCCAATCGACTTATCCTCCCATACAAAATTAAATAATTATTGTTGGCTTGCCGGAGTGTTTCATGACATTTCTTTTCCACTCTCAGCTCAAATCATTTTTCAGGGTAGCATATAACTTGATTTTTTTTTTTTACAAATTTCTTAAAACAACTACAATTTTATTATTTCGACGCAATGATTATTGCAAAATATCTTGAGAAAATAAAAATAGGGTCATAAAAAATGAAGTAATAATATTTAGGTTTATTTTTTGGTTTCAAGATTAATACTTTTGTGAATAGGGTGTGACGAAAGATTGCTTTTTTCATGTGCATCTATCCCTTCTAGCCTGCAACTGACATATTCGGACGGAATTCGAAACATTTGTAGAAACCTCTTGTAATCGTAGACTGCCTTTAAAACGAACTATGTTTTTGAAAACTTTATTCGGGTTTCTTGAATGTTCACTTTCAGTTTTT
The DNA here is from genome assembly GCA_948150685.1 of Rhaphigaster nebulosa. Lineage (NCBI taxonomy): Eukaryota > Metazoa > Arthropoda > Insecta > Hemiptera > Pentatomidae > Rhaphigaster > Rhaphigaster nebulosa. The sequence continues at coordinate 188,107,977 of OX411306.1, forward strand.
TATCGAAATTATGTATAAAGTTTCGATTTATCTGATTAAGCTTATAGTAAGGTAAAAAGTGATAAGGAGATGCAGAATAAGACATTTGTCCATGTGTGGTAGAAATCGAACTCTGCCTTCGTCTCGGTTGTCGACTAATTTATATGTACCGGTGAAAACTATTTCGTGATTAGCAGAAATGAGGGTCCATAGGGATTGGGGGAAACGATGACATTTAATATTTATTTTTTTTTTAACTTAGAAGAACCTAAATAAAAAGACCTATTACTTTCTCTGCGGTGGGTAGTTGAGCAACTAAACATTACCATATGACTCTTGGAGTAATAAACATTAAAAATGAATTCATTTGTCTCAAAATGTCTTGTGTTTTTAGCCAACAGGATCCAAGTTATTTAAAAAAAAAATAGAAAAATTCTTGCATGTTTATATACGATAGTTTATTTATTTATTTTTATTTTGTATTGTGATGTTTTTTTATTAATTGATTTTCATGTTCAACATCATCGCCGTAGGATAAAATTTATTTAATAGAGCATAGGTCCTTATTAAGTAACATATCAACCAAATACTATTATCTTTCACTTCCTTGAAAGAATATAAAATCAATACGTGTAGTCGTACTTAAATAATGGTGAAGACTGAAAGTAATTAAGTCACGTGGATTTGAAACAACGATCGTTACCAAAAATAAAATACCAAATCCGCTTGAAGTAAATGTAGATCCTTTGTAATGCTAGTGTTATTTTAACAGATGTTAAATACATTGCGTAAGACTGTCCAAGTTGTTATGGGCGCAAAGATCGAAAATTCGTTCATTACAGCGTTGGCTTTAAGGAGGAATAAATTGACATTATCTTAATTAAATTCTCATTTGCATAATTTATATAAAGAAAATTAAAATACAAATTGACGATAACATGTTCGATAAAAATAACCTAGTTGCATAGACCATATCGAGCTAACGAAACTAACTAATATGAAATATTAAACTAATGAATATGAAAATCACTGCTTTTCATGAGAGCAAAAAGAAACGTTGTATAAAAGGCACCTTCGATAATTTTAATTTTATTTATTGGTAAATGCAACACCAACAGAAAAAATTAAAACTATCGAAGGTGCTTCTAATAAACAGAAGGATACAACGGTTTTTTGTTCTCCTGAAGACTAGTGATTTTCATATTAATAGTTTTGCATGGGAACAACAAAATTTATACTTTTCCGTCTATATTTATAATTTATAAAGGTTCTTGGCCATCCTGTCTAAAGTCGTCGGAGTGGGTTGTATGGGTTCGTGGTGGATGTAAGTGTTTGTGCTAAGGGGTTCATGTTGCAAGTTAGTCTGTTGTAGACATTTTTGTTGTATTCTGGGGCAGTAGCTGAAACTGTTAGGACGTTCAAGTCTTAGTGCAGCAATTAAATTAACCGACTTATTAAATTGACCGTTATCCGAATGAACGCAATTGGCTAATTACAAACATACTTTGCAGATAGCAAATTAATGTATTATCTCAAAATATCTTGTGTATATAAATACAATAGATAAATATTTATAAAGATATTTTGTTACCTTTATATTAATTATTTATAGTTGTTACGAGAAATAGATTTGTTTTTTTAAGCATAAGTGAATATTTGATTGACTGATACTGAAAGACGTGAAGAAATAAGTGGTTTAAAGGGTGCTATAGCAGAAGAATTATGGAGAGATGAATTGATGATTTAAAGTTTTTTAAGCAGTTTTAAGAGAAGGGGTGTATACATATTCAGCAGTGAATATGGGGCTCTGGGTGAAACGATATTGCAGAATTTCCCTTGATTAGGACTGAGGGCTGCCAGAGTGTGGAAGATATGGAATATCCTCCAAGAAGAAGAGATAGTCCGGGGTCTCCTAAAACTATAAATTTGTCTAGAATGTATTAGTCCTTTATTTAATTTTATATGACGTGGTTGTCCCAAGTCATGACCCCCCTCCCTTGAATCCGTCCCTGTACAGGTTCAAAGTAAAACACTAATTAGGGATTAATATTATAATCAAGTTATTTTTGGTCTGTTTCAAAGCAAAAGTGATAAATTCTCTAACTCTACCTAGAACTATGCTATCTCAACTATATTGTAAAACATGCAATCTTTTTGTATATTGTACATTTATATTATTACATGACATGCAGTTTCTGGCAAATTATTGTAAGGCTTGTATCCAATACAATCAAATAGCCTGGATATTGTTTTCTTCAATTTAGGATTTTTTTTTTTTCAAAACTAGTTATATGTGCTACTAAATTGAATCAGGTGAAAATTCATGGAATCATTTTTAGTGTAATGAAAATATCAAAATCTTAAACATGTTATTGAAAAATCAATGCTGATGATAAAGGAAAAGGTTTTTTCAAAGTTTAAATGCATTGTTTTTAATAAAAAAAAATATATTTTAAAAATAAAAGTATAATAAATTACTCATCATTAAAGTTAGCCGGTATATATTTAATGAAGATGCAACAAGTATCGTCGTTATTTTTATTTTTTTTTACGATGTTCTGTATTCTTTATTCTTAACGATGTTTCATCCTATTATGCAGTTCCTTGACAACAGGGTCATCTTCTTCCTAAAGCATCACGAGGTATTCTGGCGATGATTATGTTATGATTTATTATGTATGAGTCCGATATTATACATTCAACCTTGGCCTGGTCATGAAGTCTGCCCGAGAAAGAAAAACATCCTTAGCCATGAGAGGGACTGGCCTACTTCAGTCAGCAGCCTCAGTCCTCTTGCAGCGGCGAAGGAAATTTTTGCTTATAAACCTTGAAAATAACTCATGGGTACATTTCAAATATCAAAATGACAAAGATTCATATAGATTAATTCAACATCATATTCGAAAGAAGATCGTGAAGATGACCCGTTGTATAAAAATATTTTTTTTGATCGAGCGATTTGCGGATTTCATCTAAACTCCAATCATGATTTTATAGACATAGCTGAAGTCAGATTTCACTCAAGAAACTAAATAATGCCGTAAAGAAATTCTGAGATTTTCTCTTTATTGTTGATCTCTATAATGTTTTATTGGACTTAGGATAAAATATATCTAATATATAGGATATAATATGTACCATATTATGATAAAGGCAAACCGTTTAAACAACCTTAATTTAGGTTGTAACGCCAATGGAATATTCGTCACACATTTTAATTAAAAAGTATACGGATGTAAGGAGGATAGTTACATTTTTTTTCGAAATGGAGTTAAACACATCAATATGTTCATAATGTGCAGTAGAATAAGAATGTAAAAAGAAACAGCCGGAAATGTGGATGGTTGGTTTGTTAGAAGCGTTTGAAGAATGGTCATTGTTTGAAAAAGGTAGGAACCCCAAACATTAAAATTATTTTATTCGAAGTGCATTACAGGTTGATTCATCCCCTCTCTTCTGTGGGCTCTCCAATTTTTAATCGAGACCTGTAGACCATAAATAAAATTGTTATCGTCTTTTAACATGTTTTTTTTTTTTTTATTCCAAACTGAACAAAATTTGATGAATAACCTTGGGGTCATTTTTAATAAGATATAAGTATAAAAACTTGTTTGGATAAAATAATTGAGAAAAACTAATTTAAGTTTTTCCTGAAAGCTGGGGATTTTTCAGAACTGCATACTGACTTTTTTTTTAATTTAAATGCATTTCTTTACATTTAAAATATATTTAAGCATAACATGCACCTACATATTATGTACTATATTATGCAAGTTTACATATTATGTAATCCGAAAAGACGAAAATAATCTCCTTTAATCCAGAGAAAGGTTCTGAGCAGATTTTTATTTTGTTTTTGATTCCTCTAATAAAACTAAAGCTTTCATAATTTAGAAATTATTTTTCCTTATACATCTTAATTTTTTTAATATAATTTACATTATACGATGTTCTTGTGAAGAATGTGATAACTTCTGATGCGGGATTCAATCGTACATCCCTCGTTTTATCTTCGAGTTCTAGCTTTAATAATTTTTCTTATTAATTACTATTTCTTATTCCACTTCCCCAACTTTCTCAACCTTTTTTAGTGTTCATTCCGAACCGTATGTACTAGAATTATCATTCATGCCTTGAAATTCCTCTTTGACTATGTCACCGTTCAAGGCCCATTCAAGATTTTCTCTTAGCGTATTTTGTTGCTAAAAATTTTACGTTTATTTAAGTGGCTAAATAGATTCCCCGGGGCACATATTTATTTTATGTATATTATGGCCTACAGATATTGGAGAATTCAAAACAGTCCAGGTGAAATGTCGCCAGCAGTTTCTCATCGTTAGAGTTTTATATCATGATTAATATTGCATTTGTTAGATTGTGTCCTTGGTAAGCGATTTGTTCTAGAAGGATGAATGGTAAGTTGTTAAATATTCAAGGGGAATGGATGTCTTAGATTTTCAGTGAAGGATAAAAAAGCCAACACTAATACAAATAATACTGTAATAACAATAATTGACAAAATCTAATTTAAATTTTCACTGAAAACTAGGCCCTTTTTAGTAATAATGATTTATTTTTTAATTTTAAATTCATTTGTTTAAATTTAATATATATTTAAAAGTAATTAATCTGTAACGACTAAAAGAATCTCCTTTCATCCAAAGAAGATGAGATGATGAGAAGATGATGAGATTTCTGGAGAAGCAGAAAGAATAACAATTCTTTAATAATCATATCAACTTTATAAAATTAATAATATATAATAATCCGAACCGATATTTTGTTATTAATACCATACATTTGGTGTTCTCTATAACCACACTTCTATTAGTTACTTCAAAAAAAGTGGGTAAAGGCCCTTTATTACTGATTATAATGTTTTGTTTCGTGAAACATACATTAGCCACGGTTTCATAAGCACGATGTCAATACGCGATTGCGGACTCTGATGTGTAAATCATTCTTCCTCTATAAAATTTTTTCGATCATGTTTGTGTCTTTAGTGGTAGAACTGATCGGATTCTGTTTGAGAACGAAATTTGAATCGGACTGTATGTATATTTATTCTTATTTGTTTAATGGACTCAACGTTCTTATGCGCTCCAACTAGGAGAAAAAGATAAATTTAAAAAAAAAATTCTTAGTCTATATTGCTATGAATGAGATAAGATTTGCCTATACGATTTCCACTGGGGCACAGCAAAAACAAAGATTAAATTTAGCTCACGGTACACATATTTGTGTGCACACAAATTTCTTCATTCAAATGATATATTCCAGACCTCAATATTTATTAAAAAAATCCAAGTTTTTTATTGAGAACTAGTTAATGATATAAAGGTTATATAGTCAGTTCATAATTTATTTCTCAGGAGTACGGGTGCAAAAATTGTTTTTATCATATTCGGAGAACGTAGTTGAGGTAAGAGAAAGCAATATTCACTGTCATAAAAATTAGGAAACTGTTATAAAAATGTTTTAAGTTCCTCCTGTATACGCTCTAACTTTTGCAAATTTATTTCCTTTGTGATGCTAGTATTCCATCTTTATGTAATTTTTTGCAACCAGATGCAGCCGCGTTTGCCTTGTACGTTTTCACAAATCGTCAGCATTCCGAGAAAGGCTCGGTTCAATATTTAGAATACCATGGAAATACTCGAGGGAAAAAAAAAACTGAGCAGTATTCGACTGTGTGATTTTTAACATCGCAGAGCACATTTCCGATAACAAAGATATGAATGAGACATATCAAGAAAATCAAATTTCTATCAAAGATTGTTTAAGAAGTTAAATCAAAAATGGATTAAACATTCCCGAACCTTAAAAAATGTTGCTAAAATCGGGACAATCTTGCTTTAAAACCGATTTAAAAATAAATGAACACAACTTAAATCGTGTGTCTGACAGAGCCAATATTGGTCGCTGGACTTTCAAGTGCTTTCAAGATTCATCATTGTAGTCTATCATAAGAAATAAAGAATAGCACCACTATCACAAAGTACTTCCTTGGAGGAATTGAGCTTTGTTACCATCGGCAGAAAAAGAAGTACTGTTAAGATTATTCGCGAAATTTCAGATAGTGGTAAAGATAAGTAAATTTTAAAAAACATTCCTTCGGAATCGGAATCAGATTCCGAAAAGAAACATAACTTTAGAATTTGGTGCTGTATCAACCAAAATTAGAATAAATTATTTTTTTTTAACAAATTATAGTTGTACTTATTTATTCTGCCAACCTTTAGGCGTTTGTTTTTGTTTCATTATACGATTTAATAAGTTTTTGTATCAGTATACAATTGGTAATAGTAATTTTTTTTTATGATAGTAATATCCAAGAGTTTTGCGACATTAAGAAGATTACCTTCGTTATTGTGGTGCAGGGTAGTAAAGTGTCATTGATTATGAAATAAACGTTTTCGTTTTTTGCGGATCAGCATTGTTACATCGAACTATTCGGTATTATATGATTAAATACTAAACCGATTCTGTCTTCATGTATAGCTAGCGCAGTCTATCTTCATGTAGTCTCCAACCACCTCGATGCATACCCGCGTACCCGCTAGACAAGGAGACTAAACACTAATATACCTAGATCGAAAACTACTAACTATTTACTAAATTAAATATATACTATACTAGACTACTAAATATGCTATGCACTAGACTAAATACTACTTATAAGTAGTAGTAGATAAACTATGTAGTAGACTAATATTGATTGTATTTAGTCACCTTTCCCGCAGTTACCATAGGCAACTGTTTTGGTTATCTACGTGTGCCAGCTGCTGTTCAAATTCGAGTTTTCAATAAAAGGAAATGTGAAATTGAGGCACTCCGTCATAACCCATGTTAACTGACAAAATGAAAACTTAATAGTTACAATGTCTTATCATCAACCAGCAGTCACTTACCCTAACTTAATACCAACATTATACAATTTAAAAAATTAATTTCCTAAGGATTTTTGAAATGTATTATATTAAATTTATGGTCGGCATTATATTTATTATTGTCAGTAATGTAGGAGTAGCGTTGATTTAACAGTGTTATTCATTATTTGTTGAGATTTTCAGTGTTTGTTTAGTCTGATATATTATTGTAGATATTACATATATCTATTTTACAAACCATGAAATCGGTTTGTGAAAACCAATTATTTGGGGCATTCAGTCATTTTTAATTATTAATTAATTAAAATTACATGCGTATTTGTTTTAATAAAACACGTATTTATTCATAGTAACACTTTTTAAAATTTTTCTCACTCTACATGTTTTGAGAATTCGTATATTATATTTTTGAAATTATTTTTTTTTTGTAACATAAATAACCTTACAAGCTGGACAACGGTTTGTCAGACAGGTATGGGTAATGATAAGCTAGTTGAAAATCTTTCATAATATGAAAAATTATAAAATTTTCAAGTAGCTTGTTATGTTTTCTAAAACAAAATAATAATTATTTTAGAAGAAATTGCAAAATGGCGGCCTAAGCCGTACCCTAGGCGCAGTCAAACCCAGTGGCCCAACCACAGGGATGTACTGCTCAGCCACCGAGGCACCGCCCGGGGCCACTGGGACGGTCCGGTATGGCCGAAATAGTGGCGGAGTGTGGCTGGCGTCTGGGTACATCGGACCGCACAAAGGAACAACGTTGTTGGAGGTGTATATATTGTTTCGAGAAGGGCTGTTCTAAAGTCGCGAGAGTTCAGGGTCAGATTTAGCTCTGAGACATCGTGTAAGTGTGCCGTTGACCTCATTATCTACTTTTACATCGACTCATTTGTTACTGTCCACTCCTCGATAAGTAATTGATCCCATATATCCACTGCCTTTTTGATAATGCATCTATTTTTAACAATGCCTTCAGAAGAATGAATTGGATTTTCGGTTCATACTTCCTAGAGGGCAGCATGGGTATATATACTAAATTTAAGTTACATTTAAAAAAAAAAATATTGATTTTATAAAGTATAGCAATTTTCAAATTTAGTCAGTTAAGCGAATTAACGTGTGATTTTAAAAATAACGTAAGGAAGTACAGATTCATCTAAAATTAGGTGATTATTAGGTGAGACGTCTTATATTACATAAAGAAGGCAGGCCCACTGTCACGGAAGGGAAGGAAGGGAGGAGGGGAGCAAAATTCTTGGGGCTCGGGCTCCTCCGGGACCCGCTTGGGGCAGACTAAAAACATTTAGTTTATTTTAAATTACTAATTCTGGCATCAATATTATGTAGGTGATTTAGTAAAAAAATTGTGTAGTAATTTATGTAAAACAATAAACTCTTTTTATTATAATGCAGTAATAGATTTCCTTTTTCGTTTAAGTTTTGTAGACCTAATAGGATTGCGGTAACAAATAGTCAATACAATTAAAGAATGGTTGGAGGAAATTTTAAATATATGATTTTGCTAACTAATTTTTTTAGATATAATTGTTTTGTAAATGCTTATGAAAGTTTTATTTTAGAAAATATAGAAGTAATTTTTTAGTAAAGGTCGGTACAGTTGAAAAATTAGAGCGTTTTTGCCCATAAAGTTTTTTGTTTAAAAAAAAATCGGTCCGTACGCCTCACATCATCCGCGTTTTTTATTCGAGGCTACAGGACGCCGAAGTCAGAGATCATTCGAATGTCAATTAAATTATCTTTAAAAAAACACATCGAAATTGGATCAATATCAGCAAAGATATAGCGTATTGAACTTGTACACATATTTTATAAATTATTCTGTAGTACATGTTCCCATGAAAATCGGTTCTCCGTTGTTTAGTTTTTTAGATAACTCGAAAGCTATCCGTCTTCCGGAACACTCCATTATTGTAAGAAACGGCAATGATTTAAATTATCTAAATATTAGGAGTAATGTGTTTATTGCATGTGAGGGTAAATTTACATAATGGAACGTTTCGAAAAACTGCGATATCTCTGTTAATAATTCTCCAATTGAAAGAGCTGTTTGGCAGGACTTAGTATAATGTATCCACTAATAGACTAAGAGCTGGCAACACGTCTACTTAACCCGTACAGTCTAAATTAACCAAATATTAAAATTGGTAGAGTCTTGGGTGCCAAGCGGGAATCTATAAGCTTGTAGGCCAGATCGGCAGGAATACAATTTGGCGACCAGTCAAAGTCGCCCAAAATTTCATTGAATTTAACCCAAAAGATATTTTTCAGAATGGGGGTTCATTTAAAACCTATAAAAATCCCAGAATAAATCTCTGAATACAGGTATTTAAATACAAAGCGGTATTTAAGTACAAATCGGATTCATCGCGTCAATGTCATCCAAAATTACATTGAATTTAATCCGAAAGATATATCTTAAAGGAAGGCTTATTTTAAAGCTTTGAGCATCCTGAGTAAAAATATGCAGGTCATGCCGTCTAAAGAGGTCGGTTTCATCCCACCAGAGCGCGTCAAATTTACCAAAAATTGCTTGTAACATAATTTTATCTTAAACATATTTATGAATCACTTAAAAGTCAGGACTAATTATGATAAAAACTTAAAGATTGTTTACTTCTTAGATAGGCATCGGCCTGCCGGACCTGGATATCATTATTCAGGGAGGTCAAACTTTAAATTGGGCCCTCATTCAAAAATATATCTTTTGGGTTAAATTCAATGCAATTTTGGCCGACATCTTATATTCCAACTGTTCAGGGCTGCCAGACCGACAGATTTTTCACTTAATTTCACTTTCAAATTAAGATCGTTTGGTTAAATTTGGGTATTGTCAGCTCTTAGTCAATTAGATAAGGCCGCACACGAAATCCTGTCTAATAGCCGTTTCAATTGAAGAATTATCAACAGAGGTATCGCAGTTTCTTCAAACCTTCCATTGTTTACATTTACTCTCACATACCTTAATTTATTGAAGGGGAGAAGTTTAAGGTCAACAATATCTAAAAATATATAATGCGCATGGTGAAAAGATATCTGAAAGCAAGGATTTACAAGAACATGTGAGGCACGCCCTTTTGTCAAGAGAAGAAAGTATTAAGGTTTTTGAAATAAAGAATTGTACGTAATATTTGTTCCATCGACATAAAGAAAGAACTGGCAAATTTAACTGAAATAATAGGATCATACCAATCAAAATAGACCTGTAAGGATTTTAGGCTGCATTAAGAATCACCAAAAGAAAAATCAGGTCTGAAAAAAATGGTAAACGTTCGAGGGATGGAACAAGACGTAGGTGGGAGAATCATGTTTGGAATTATCTTGTACATTTGCATATTAACGACGTTGATTGGATTTAGGTGTATTGGCATCGGTATAGAACCTTCGGATTCGCTAAGCCTTTTTGTTGTTACAAAACTTATTTTGTATATAGCCAAGTATTTCTTCGTTTATGCCTAACGTTTTATTCAGTTATCCAGGTGCCCAAAATATCTAGCATATTAATGCATACCATTAACGTGAATGTTATTAGATAAACAAATTAAATTATATTGAAAAAAATTATATGAAGCTTTAAATATTTGTCCATCTTTCGAGCTGGTGGAAGGTGGTTTGGCACCTGCAGGTCTACCGACTGAACAGAGAATGCGAACCTTGACCCAGAAGTCTCTTATCAGCACCCCCTGACCATGTCCCTTGGGCGATATTGATAAAGTGGCCAGGAGCTATTCGAATCTACCGAATTTCTGTTTAGAAACTATTTTGAAAAAAAGAAACTGTTACTGATAGGTGGATAAAATCTTTGATATCTTTGATACTGTTCTCTTTTCACCGTTACCACTCCCACGATCGTACTTATTGTAACATTAATTACCGTAGCAGTTTGCCGTTTATAATTGCCGATCGGAGTATAAATATTTCAATATTGGTGTTACAAATACAGGAAGCTGCACTAGTACAGTGATAGGATTGATTTCAAAACCTTGATATAAGTTGATGATTATATGACCATTAATTAAATGTGACCATTGCATTAGCCAGTTGACCTTAATGGATGTGGATCAAGGGAAGCAATATTCAGCTGGACTAAAAATTTGCTTTGAATATCTTATTCCGTGACCATCAATTTAGCGAATAGATAGATACTCAAAGGTTAATTGTTTTATTATTAATTATATATGTTTGATTACTTAACTGATAAATTGTATCTCTGGCCTAGTTCCTTATTGCAAAATAGTCAGCATTCAGGAACAAACAATAAAGCTTTTACAATTGTTCAATCACTTTTTCGTTTAATGTAGCATAAAATAATAGGTGATATCATAGGTTCAAAATTTCTTAATAATTATTCCTCTATTTAAGTAGTGTCTAGAATATTTGGATAAGAGAGGAAAGAATTTTTTCATGACTCCTATTTATTTATTTCCTTATAAATGTGGCTGATAAAGGATAATCAAGAGTTAAGATAAACCTTTAAGGATGTAATGTGTAAACCATCAAGGAATTAATGATTATTAAACAGTCGATTAATATATATCTGCGCTTTTTAAAAGTTGTGACTTATGTTTTAAGATGGTTGGGTCTGATTTTATATTAATGAAAATATTCAAAACATTTTCATATGGCTATTTAAATATGGTTAGTTATTGTGTTAATTCTGTACAAAATGAATAACCTTCTAAAAGTCAGAAAGATTATTACATATCTGTTAGTGCGATGGTAATGCTTTAAGGTACCTATCTTATATTTTTATCAAACCTGATAAGGATTTTTGAAACCAAATGTTTCGTATTATTTTATTACCGTTCAATATTAAAAGTTGTATCTGATTTTCTTTCTAAGGAATTCCTTTTGGAGCTAACCAAACAGTCGCTTTTATGTCAACGTTAAACAGTAATGCACACACGAACTTATGTGTCGAAATAGTTTCGAATCAATTCCTGGGCCTTCTCCTGTTTATTTCAGCGTTTAGATGTCCAATAATATGTTTCGACACGGCCTACCCGCTTCCTTCGGCCTTGTGAAGGCACTCGCGATCCTCTGAAGGCCAATGCCTCTTTATCGCGTTAGCATCAAACATCTTACACGACAAACGTTTTGGGGGCTAAAAACACGCCGGGAGTGAAATTGATAACTACGGCCTATTGAGGACTGTACGAAAACCATAAATCAACCACAGATGCCAAATTGCAGCCTCGCTGGGAATGTGATGGCACGACAATCGGTTGTGTCATTTTTCAACCAAAAGGTTGCCGGGATGGCTGTGTCATCTAGTGATGAGGAGTAGCGGGCCGGGCCAAGGACGGACCCTGCGGTACGCCGGCATCAACAGATCGATTTCCTCTCCGGGAGACTTTAATGGTAGATAGCACAACCTATTTAAAAAAGAAAATCATTAATATTGTTTAAGTTAACATAATTAAAGAACAATCAGATTTAAATGTTTGTTTTTCGTAATAATTAATAATTGTAAAGTAAACAATAGACATTGATATTATATCATATATTGATTAATTTATCATGACAGGAGTGGAGAGGCTATGTGCATATTACCCTTGAATTACATTTAATGTTTGATAAATATGCATATTATTTAATAAATAATTTTAATGAACCTGAAGAAGCAGTATTTCAGATAATTTTCGAACCTATTTAATAAGCCTTTTCCTTTTTGGAATGAGCTCTTGGCTGCCAATTAGGAAACTAAAATTTATAAAAATCCGCATGGTTGCCAAAGACGGTTACTGGCAAAATCCTTTCCCCAAGTTCGCATTCCGAATCGGCGGTGTCCGATGGAGAGGCCAGTCGTCCAAGGCCTTGGTGGACTTCGGAGGTGAACCAGAGAGTGACCTCAGCACATTAGCGGTCAAGGTAACGCCATCGTAAACTGCGCTGTTTGGATTTTATTCTTTCAATTTGCACTCAATTTTTTATTCTTACAAAACAATATTCAGTTCGTAAAATTACATCATAAAGCTAATTCTGTTCTAGTTGATATGCTTTAATTTCTGTTCTGTTAACAAATTTTGCAAATATAATAGTGTCCAACAAAATTAAGAAATTTGGACATTCTGAAGAAAAGCTTCAATTTTTTTAGTTAGAAGCATGATGTTTTTTATTGACGACCAAGGCATCAATGTTAGGCGTTATGGAGCTCAACCAGATTTTTAAGTCCTCTTCGACACTGGTAAGGGGAGTGCACGATCTGCCCATCACCGATTTTGATCAACATTTTTTGCGTGATTCTACATTTAAAAAAAGGCGACCCATACTACCGTTTTGTCCAATGGGCTTTAGGAGCTGAGACAAAAAATAAAACATGCTGAAAATGATTTATTTTATATCTCGTGTTAGAAAAATGATATCGACATGGTTTTTAAAGATAAACATTTGTTTTTTAAGGTGTATTCAAGGAAAAATATAGACATTAAAACAGAATTGATTTAAATAAATTTAAAAATATGTTTTAATTATTAAGTAAACTAGTGTTATAGATTTTTTCACACCAAAAATTATTTAGGATTAATTAGGATTTAGCACATAAAAAAACCTTAATGTTGAAAAAATCTTCGAAAAAAAAAAATATTTTTTCGGTTCAGAATGTGCTAACAAATTTTAAAGCAACGAAATTCTGTTAGTATTTGAAAGTCTGTAGCTTGTCTTCAGTTTACCTTCAGTTTTAAAATATAGGGGAGTTTCTTCTTTCCATACATATAAAAGATGATTGCATTATCGCAGAAGTTCTGTGTATAAAAAATTGATTGCCGTATACAACCAAAATTGGAGTTTGTTGCGGATAACGGTTCTAAAACCAGTAGGAACATAAAGTAAATCGCGTAGTTTAAGAACCTTTATCGATTCCCAAATTTGGTTTTAATTGTTTAAAGGGTGCCTGATTTGTGAGCGATTATTTAAATCTCTAAAAAATTTGATCAAGATCTTGACAAAATTTTTAGACCCAAAAAATTTATTTTTAGATCCGCTCAAAAATTTGCATACAGGGGTTTTACACAATCTGTCGCCAGTTTTGAATAAAAAACCTGATAATATACTTCTCGCCTTAGAGATCAGAAAACCGTAATCATTAGAGCGATACGAAGGGTGTATTTACACCCTTCATATCGCTCTAAAATTCAATTATTTGGTTTTAAACAATTGGATCACTCCAAAATTTATTATTTCTGGATCACGAATAATGCTTTCATATTACTTATAACACTTTGAATACGGCCTTAAATATTCAAATTACATTTAATGTACTATGACATCCCAAGCAATACTGGGTCCTTAACCATGTATATATTATAATATAAAAACATTCGTTATCATGAAAGACTATTATATTACACTTTTACACCACAGCTATAAACATTATCGTAGTAAAAAAATATTTTTTTATCCTATTATAATACTGTTCTATGTTACATATAACTCAATAGACCTGTCAGAACGCCCCAAAATTTAATTATTTCATTAAAAAAAATTTGTTCTCTCTAACATTTAATATTACTTTTTTTTATTTTTTTTTTGTCTATATTAATATTTAAAGCGGTGTTATAAAAGTGTAATATTTATTATTTCTTGATCACATTTAATTTTTCTATATTATAATACGTACATGGGTAAGAACCTTCAAGCCCATATTTATATATAATATAAAGGATTATTCGTGAACAGAAATAGTAAATTTTAAAGTGATCTAATTTTTTTAACCGAAACAATTGAATTTTAAAGCGTTCTGAAGGATGTATTGACTTATATGTTAATGATAATGCAATTCTTAAAGGAATGAAGTATATTAACAGAATTTTTTTATTCAAAATTGGCCTCAGATTTGGTTTTAGCACTGTGAAAAATTCAAGTTTTCGAGCGAATCTAAAAATAAAATTTTTCGGCCTAAAAGTTTTGTCAGTGGTCTCTTTTTCAAATTTGTTTAAAGATTTAAAATCACTTATAACTCTTTGAACAATTCGAACCAAATTTGAGGCGTCGATATCGATTTGCTTTAATCGTGATGTTCCTTTAAGTTAAGTCGTTTAAGAGCAACCGTAATCCGCAAAAAAATTCAATTTTGGTTTTATTTGGTAATCACTCTTTTTTACAGAGACCTTCTAAGACAATAGAATAATTTTTTTATATTTATGGAAAGAAGAAATTCCCTTATTTTTAACGAGTCCAAGAACGTTGGGATCGGGTAAACTGAAGACGAGGTATAGAGCTTCAAACCCAAACGTAATTTTGTGGCTTTAAATATTTTGAGCACACTCTAAACCGAATTTTTTTTTTTGTTTTCGATGATTTTTTCAACTTTAAGGTTTTTTGATATGCTGAATCCAAATCTGCCATAACTTTTTGTTTTTCAGCATGTTTTATTTTTTTCTCAGCTCTTGAGGCCCATTGGACAAGACGGTAGTATGGGTCGAGATTTTTTCAATATAGAATCGCCTAAAAAATTTTGATCAAATCGGCGACGGACATATCTTGCGCTCCCCTTCTGAGTGCTTTTATCTTCACTACTGTAACCATCTTGAATTATTTTTATTACATAATTTTAGATGATGTTTATTCATCTCTTATAATTAATGCATTCAATAATAATTAAAAAAACATTGTTATTCCTTATTGAATGTGTTAAAAATCATTTATTTATTAAGTTTTGTTTGCTTGATCCCGTACTACCTTGATTGAACTTTATTTTTAATTTATTATTTTTTAAGCAATTATTTTTAAAAATGAACTTTCAGTTTGTATTTTTTTATAATGACGAATCTTTGATAATAATATCATAAGACCAGATTATGAATGAAAAGTGATGAAAAATCTAGTTATCTGAAAAGTGGAAAGGGTAAATAATGAATTTAAGTCTGTGAACCCCTGGTGTAGAGAATCGACCCATGATTAGGCTTCAAGCAGAATTTCAAATAATTAATCCATTAATCATGGATATGTTTAAAATGTTTACCTGGAAATTTCGTGTTTTATAAGGATTAGCGCGCCTCTACAGCACCCCCAAATTGACTTAGAGCTTTGAAACTTTGTATGCAAATTTGAGCTGGTGTTAGAGGGTCTCAGCTTTTTTCTCCAAATCCCCACCACTCTGATATTTTCAATTTGATATTTTATTGCAAGGACGAGCTTACAAGAGAAGGGCACAATCAATGGGTTACCGATTTCAAACGATTTGTTTTTGATTCCTCCTCCAAAAATGTTGGACACATGCCCCGGCGTTAGTTCCAATGGACTCTAGGAGCCGGGAAAATAAAAATACTTGCTGAAACTACTTTATTCTTATCTCAATTTCGGAAAATGATATCGACTTCTTGAACTCCTTGGAAAGAGGGAAGTTCATTATTTCCATTCCTATAAACAACTATTACATTACCTAGAAGTAATGTGTAAAAAAATGTGATTGCCAAATAAAAAGAAAATTGATGTTTTTGGGGCAATAATGGTTTTAAAATAAGTAGGGACGCACCTTTACCGGCACTCCAAATTTGGTTTAAATGGGTCAAAGGACGGTTTCATAAATCTTCTAAAAAATTTCAAGAGAATATTAAAAATTGTTAATAAACTAATTTAATTTGTAGTTTCCCTCGAAAATTTGAATACAAAAGTTTTTCAAAGTGCTAAACCCAAATCTGCTTATTACCATCGCATATAATGAAGTATAATATTAATTTCATTCCATAGAAAATTATTGTTTTCATTACATGTAATTCAATGGACCCTTCATATCGCTCTTTAATTCAATTATTTAATTTTAAATAATTGGATAACTCAAAAATTTACTATTTCTGGATCACAAATAATTTCCTTGTATAACTTATAAAACACTAAATCCAGCCTTAAATTTTCAATTTACAATGAAATCCCTGTCTCTTAACCAATTACATATTATAATATAAAATCATTATTTGTGATCAAGAAATAGTATCTAAATAATGCAGTGATCATTTTTTACTTCCTCGTACGAAGTATAGGAAGTATTGTATTCGCGAAAATTTTCGGTTTTCAGATTTCAACGGAAATATCCATTTTGACCATCCCTGAATCCATTTTGACTAGTTTCGTCGTGGCGTCTGTACGTACGTTCGTATTTCGCATAACTAAAAAACGGTTAGCCGTAGAAAGTTGAAATTTTGTATTTAGGATTGTTGTAAAATCTAGTTGTGAACCTCTCTTTTTGGTCACTGCTTGATCACAGGAAGTGGTACTTTACTTGAAGGTCATAATTGATTTTTATCAAAAATTATATTAAAATGCTATGCAAAACTTCTCAAATTTAGTAATTATAACTTATATATTGATTTAAATAACGTACTAGATTTTGGTCTAAATTGGAAAACCGGAAGTGGTACTTTACTTGAAGGTCATATTAGACTTTCGTCAAAAAATATATTAAAATATAATGTAAAACATCTCAAATTTGGTAAATAAGTCTTTTATATCGATATAACTGTATTTACTAGATTTTGGTTAAGATTCGTGAGCGGAAAAGGGTACTTTACTTGAAGGTCATAATAAGCTTACATCAAAAATTATATTTAAATTAAAAGAGAAATCATATGTTTCGGTAATAAAGGTTACAAACGCAATTTGGTTTCCAATCCCATTTAACATTTTTATTACTTGTTTTAAGTGTTAAAATTGAGTCTAAAATACTAGTTTTCCTCCCCATTTGTGAGATCAACAAGTCTTCATCATGAGAATAAGATATTAATTAAGTGGATTTTTCCGCTTAAAATGTCGGAACTGTCCATTTCTAATGCTTTATCCAGTGATATTGACAGTATTATTGTTGTCATGGAAAATGAAGAAATGTCTTGGAAACTAGTTACCTACTTAAGGATAACGACATATAATAACGGAATGAGACCTCCAGTGACAAGAGTGTATGTTTGTATGTGTGTGTGTTTCAATAGATGGATCATGGGACGCCCAGTGTCGTTTTTACTGCAATCTTCGGAAACTAGTAATCAAATTCAGTATCACTTTTTGAGCCACGGATTTATAATTTAATAGGCGTACAAGGAAGTCAGGTGTTGCCCACATCAGATATTTTTTCAATGTACAAAATGAATAACGGACTACCAAAAACCCAAACTGCCAAAAATATTTTTAATTTTTTTTTAAAAAAAAACGTCCATAATTCAAGAACACTTTAACAGATTCATACCAAATTCGGAGGGTCCTTAATGGTTTTTAAACTACGCGATTTGCTTTATCCGGGAGTACTCCTACTAGTTTTAGAACCATTGTTACCCGCAAAAAACATCAATTTTATTTGGTAATCACATTTTTTTTACACATAACTTCTAGGTAATGCAATAGTTGTTTATAGGTATGGAAATTATGAACTTCCCTCTTTCCAACGAGTTCAAGAACATCGAAATCGAACCAACTGAAAACGAGATACAGAGCTTTAAATCAATATGCACTATCGTGGCTTAAAATTTTGAGCACCCTCGGAACTGAAAAAAAATTTGTTTTCTGTTTTCGAAGATATTTTCAACATCTCTACAAAGGTTTCTTGGTACTCTTAATCAAAATTTTCCATAATTTTTGGATGAAAAAATATATTAGGTTAGTTTATCCAATAATCTAAACATTTATTTCAACGAAAGGCCATTATTTTTTAATGTTCGTATTTTTCATTTAGTATGAACTGAAAAACAAATGTTTTAATGGTTAAACCACGTCGGTATCATTTTCCAAACTTAAGATAAAAAATAAAGTAGTTTCAGCGAGTATTATTTTTTTCTAGGCTCTTAGGGCCCATTCGAGCAAATGCCTGGACATATGCCAAATCGAAATAGGATGAACTAAAAAAGACATATAGAGCTTCAAATTGAAACGTAATTTCGTGGCTTAAAATTTTTAAGCCCCCTCATAACTGAAAAAAAAATTTTTGTTTTCGATGATTTTTCAACATAAAGGTTTTTTTGTGCGCTGTATAAAAATCTAAGAATTAACTTAACGAATATTCAGAATAGTGTCTAACTTATGTCAAAGATAACATTTTACTTGCAAGAAGAGAGATTATTCATTTATTATTATATTAGCTGGAGTGTTTACAAGTTCTATTAATTAATTTCAATGAATGTACACTACAATTATTTTTATACATAACGGTTATCTTTTGTGTTCTTGGATGAATCTGATATGATAAGCGAATTAATACCAAAAATCTTCTGGTCAAGGCCTTAAAAGATATCAATCGAAACGTCCAACCTTCCCAAGACGTTAAGGTCATGAATAGTGTTAAGGTTGGCAGGCAGAATATAGTTGTAGGCCTTGATTCACTGAATTTTGCGGTTGCAATGAAATATATAATTTATTGTTCATGGTTCGTCAAACACCTGATATGTCCCATCATCATTATTTTGCTTATTTTTTTTCTTTTTTTTTTATACTTCATTCGTTTCCTATATGCTAGAAACATAAATAAATAAGAAAGAAAACGAAATAAATAAAATTAAAAGGAATACACTCATGAGCGCGCACACTTTATGATATATACGAAATTGTTTAGTTAAATAGAGTGGTTTATTTCATTTTTATAAATTGTTTTATTTTTTAATTGGAATAATTGGGTGATTCTTCCAAAACAGGGCATTTGAATCTTGGAATTTCATTGAATAAAATGTTCCTAATTCGGCAGTTTTTTCACATTTCGGCAGTTTGGCATGTTCATTAACACATCTGGCATGTTCACATTAATTGAAGGAACAAGTAACAGCTGTATACATAACAGAGAAACAATCTGAGCAAAGAAAAAATAAAGATATAGTATTGCAAGATTAGGAACAGGCAGGTAAGAAGTTTGTAGAGGGAGGATATGTTCCTACTCTGAGCCAAGTCGATAGCTTTTGGGATATTCAAATTTGTTGGATAAAGTGTGATTTGAAAAGAAGCATTGAAAATTTCCAATTGTAGTTATTAGAAACAGAAGGGATTTGATTAATATCTCTGCAATCGGTTGAATAAAAGGAATTAATATTATTATAAATAAACCAGATAAAAATCAATTTTCATTGCTTCGCACCAGTCGCACAGTGGGACGATTCGTCTTTCTAGGTGTAGACAGTTAAAAACCTATACCACTACAGCCTACAGCCCGTGGAGGGTCTTGGATTCAGTACTTGGTAAGGACCGTACTGTTTCTAAGCCAACGGTTGTGTAAGGAGGTGATTCGGCCGAGATAACGCTCAACCGTTAGGTTTTCCTCATTACCAGCTTAGATAAGGATCTTTTTCATAGATTGTATCAACTTTTAAGCACAGTGTTATTTGGCTACGATAGTGATGTTGACAATTTTGACGAATTCATAATTGAAACCAGAATATTGTATATTACTTTATATTCGTGGCATAATATACCAATAACCATCATGCATAACTTATCCCTCCATGGGACATATGCCCATGATGAAGTTCCGCCATCTATCTCTGTCTGGAGCCATCTTGAGAGTTGCCCAAGTATGATTGTGCTTCCTTGCCTTCTCCAGAACAGAACTTCCTCGGCCTACCGACAAAAAACTTTTCAGTAGTTCCTCATTGGAAATGATTATGGGTCACCAAATTCCCAGGATAGACCTCAAGCATCTATCGCAGAAGCTTTGCAGACGGGCTGAGATGGATCGGGTCACCTTCCACGTCTCCGAGCTATAGAGGAGCACAGACTTTACATTGGAGTTGAATATGCGGAATCGTGTGCCCAGACTTATTTCCTTTGCACGCCACAGGGTGCGGAGCTGCGCGAAAGATCCTGCTTTCCACATCGTCGTCAGCTCCCCCATCTCTTGTCACTACACTTCCAAGGTATGGAAAGATCCCCACTTCTTCTGATGGGTGGCCATACTTGTTTTGTTTTATGCTGATTGTTTTCTTTTTGGATACGTTCATTGCTAATCCATACCTCCGTGCCGCCTGATCCAGGTCTTATATTTTTCCTTGGATGTCTGAGAATCGATGGACCATTTCTCATGTGCCACCCACATATTCAATTCCTTCCAATCGCTTATGGAGAACCCGCTTGATTCCTAGACATCTTCCTGCCCCAGCCTCTCTCTTGACCTCATCCAACAGTATAAACAATAGAGGTGGCAGCAAGCAGCCCTGTCTAATTTCTCCTGTGGTATGGAAAAATTCGGAGAGGCTCCCATCGTGTGCAACGCAGTACTGGAACTCCCTATACATTACCTGGATGAGTTTAATGGTAATCCTTTCATCATTTCAGGGTGGTCCAAATTCTGCCCCTGTCAATGCCTTCAGTAAATCCACAAACACCATGTAGAGGGGACTCTGATATTCTCCGGACTTCTCCGCAATCCTCCTAATAGTATTAATTAGATCTATACAGGAACGATTCGCTCTACATCCGTGCTATTCTCATGTAAGGTATTTTTCAACCTCGGACTGTGTTCATCTAAGGATAATCCTGGACAGGACCTTACTAGGCACCGAGAGAAGCGTGATCCCACTCCAGTTGCTGCACTCGGTAAGTTCTCCGTTTTTTTCTCCACCTTCCATCTTGATGTTATCGATCCCTTGAGACTTATCATTCTTCGCGGTGTTTATGGCTTAGGTGATTTCCATTAGATAGGGAGGCTCATCATCAATTTGTATTTCTTTCCTTGGCTCTCTTCTTCTTCTTTCCCGAGCAGCTTCTGGAGTACCTCCTAAGCACCACTCCTCGTCCTGCTGGTTCAATACCTCGTCGAAGTATTGACGCCACTTATGTCGTGGAGCATTGTCCTTAGTCAGAAGTTCAACTATCTTATTTTTTACCGGCTTCTTCATTCTTTTCCTTTTACCCGCAAGTAAATTTGTTATCCGATATAGTTCTTTGGAATTATTGCACCTAGTCGCTGCTTCCGCTCTGTCTTCCATCCTGAAAATCCTCTCTTCAGTACTTTCTTGCCTCCTTTCGCCCTTTTGCCCCTTTTCACCTCTTTTTTGTACCTCCTAGTTAGACCATCTTTTATTTCCGCAGTGGTCGCCTTCTTTATTTCCAGCTTCAGCGTCCTCCTCTCTTCCACAAGGTTCCAAGTCTCTGCTGACAACTATTCCTTTCTGGTTCTGCCTTTGAAGCCCAGAACCTTCTCTCTAACCTCTTGGAAAGCAACTATCGTGTTGATCCAGATTTCTTCCAAGTCAGTTTCCTGGTCTTCCATTGCTACAAATTTGTTCTGGAGTTCTAATACGAATTCCTTTTTGTTGTTTTCGTCTTTCAGCTTCCACAGATCAAGTCTCTTATGTCGGGCACAGCCTTGTCTTCCCTGATGATGCGCTGCCAGTTTTAATCTTATATCAGCCGATAAGAGGTGGTGATCATTACCAACATCGGCTCTTCTTTTATCCTAGCATCAAGTAGAGACGTCCGACTTATTGTGCAATGTGTTCGATTTGGGAGACTGTTTGGTTGTCAGGGAATAGCCACGTAGTTTTATGGTAGGGCTTATGTATAAATAGAGTTCCTCCAAAAACTAAATTATAATAAATACAGAGATATAAAAGCCTCTCACCAATGTCGTTCATTTTCCCCAAACCGTTTGTTCCCATGAAAATCTCCACTCCTTCATTGTCATTTCCATACTGTGCATTGAAGTTGGCTCATGCCAGCACTTAGTATGACGATGTTTTGTTTCTTCACCTTATTCTTCAGGATTTAAGGACAAAAAATTTGTTTGTTTTTTTAACATTTCATGGTCTATTACAAAATAACGAGAATAATATTTAAACTTAATTTTTACAAAGTCAATTACATACACAAGTGAGCCATCCAATCATATGCACATTTTGAAGATTAAATAAATGAGTTCAAAGCTGCCAACATTTCGATCTAACCATCAGATAAATTATATTTTTATAATTTTATTAATTATCTGACATCTGAGCGGATAGTTCCAACCGCCTCCAGCATGATTTGTATGAGGAGGTCGGCAGCTGGAAGTTGCTAATCGCAGGCTAATCGATTTACTGCAATGGATCTAATGACCCCTGATCTGCTGCGCTGATCAAGATTCTAATGAATGCGATTGTTTTCCGAGGGTGAAAGTGAATACAATAAGTTGCTCAATGCTTCCCCGATATTAGGGTGGGCGAGCTCCGAATCTTTGAGAAAGCGTCTTTCGTTTGTGCAATATCGTTGATTTACACAAAGTGAATTACACTCATCACTAATAACTTATTAGGATTATCATTTGTTTTAGCAATTTGATATTTTTTCCTTCTTCTCAATCTATAATAGACAAAAAATCTATTTATTTTTCCTTTTAATTCTACTATTCACCAGCATACATCATTATGATTATTATCACTGAAGTATGCTACCTGATCGGTTTTTTGTTTAGTTCTTTTGCGTAAAAAAATAGCATTTAAAAAAAGTTACTTTGAAACAGCGGTAATCCGATCGAAAATCTTATACCAATATCGTTTTAAAAACTAAAGAAACAATGAAATAAAATGGCTATTTCACAAATAATTTCAGTATATTTTTTTTTTTTTTTAATTTTATGAGCACAGATGATACGAATAATATAAATAACGAAATTTCATTCTTTTCATAAAACAAAACCAAGTTGAACCATTTAAAACGATTAGATATTTAATTAAAACAATTTAACTGTCTGCTGAAGCCAAGACGCGCAACGCTAACGAAAGTTTTGGGTTCCTAGCGACGCGATCGCTATTGAAAACCTGGCAAAACAGCCCATTAATGTTTGATGATTCTCGTCGGTACTATTTATTAGACTTCTCCACGTGCAACAGCGAACATAGTTTATCAAAACTATAAGTATTCGATTGCTCTTGTCATGAAGGAAACATATTTACACTTGCTGTGCGTTCGTTAAAGAAAATCATATAATTATGAAAGTAGCCAGCCAAACTATATTATAAATTAATTTACAATTAATAAACAAAGCAACAAGAATTTGCAAAAAGTATAAAACGATATTTGACGATTTTTCTTAAAGCTTCTTCAAAGTTAGAGCTTTAAATAAAATTTAATTATCACACTCAATGGCACTCATGGATGCATTCGGAACGAGAAATAAATTGTAACTGATGAAGGGATTACCTACGTAAAAAGATAATTTTTGTAAGTTTGGTCATTGTATTAAGTCACAAAAAAAGAAAGAAATGTAAATTAAGAATTAAGAAATATGAAATTAAGAAATGTAAACCGGGAGATAATGGTAGGAAGCAATAGTCTAAGGATTAGTTTAAAATACCAACAAGTAGATAATTTAGAAAATATTTAAATTTTTGTCGTCTAACGATGTACTGTGCATTAATGTTCATGCGGCAGGGGAAAAAGCAAACATAACTCAATTAATGAGTGGTTTAAAAAAAAACTTAAAAAGATAAATAAAAAAAATCGATTAGCTTATCCTAATTACCACTTATCCTATTATTCCGACTTACTTTCCGATTTACTTATCCCACTAATTAACTAATCCTACGTACTTCAAATACTTAAAGCAAGTATCCAAGTATCGGAGTAGCTATATGAAACAAAAAAAAAACCTTTAAATTTCAGCAATTATATTAATAATGATTTTAAATTCTTAATTATCTCTATTGTTTGTGCGTATAAGTTACTTTTTAAAGTCTTTGTGCATTGAACAATGTCAAACTTAACCGTCTATTTCGTTACCTCTACTTTAATGCTCATACGATAAATAAGCAATTTTTCAGGATTATTTCTTACATCATATTCTAGCCATCTTGAAAAGGAATCTTCAAGGTACCGTTTCTACACCCTATTATTATAACTTTTTTTTAATATGTGACAGTGTTTACAATAATATCTGCATAAGCCTTTTTAAAAATCTGTACCTGTTCTACTTTCATCTCATATTAAATACTTCAAATGTAATAAGTAACTAGACTGGGAAGACTTTTTACGGAAGTACTGTATCAAGGGCAACGGTTATGCAATTTTTGATTTTTTCCATTCCATTCCAGATTTTTCCCCCCATTAAGGGTACCCACTTTATAGAGGTTGAGTGAGCGTAAGTAGGATCGATTCACGGCTAATCTAATAGAATAAATAATACAAATATTAAAAGAAAAATATGAGGTGTTAACTGAGTCAGAGACACGGCCGTGTGAATTTAAAGTGAATATGCTAATGGAATTTTGTTCATTGGAGAGCATGAACACTAATAGTCATTCTAGAACACTAAGAAGTCGTTTGGACCTTTATTTTCTTATTTGTGATGTGAACATTTTCTATACCTAAGATCAGGAAAAAAAAATCAAATAAACAAATAATTGCTCGGTTATAATTTTATTAATTAATTATTGTAAGTTATAATTTATTAATTTTGGTATGAAAAGTAAGAAATAAATGGTGCACAAGATATGTCGACACTTCTGTCGAATTCTGTTGAACTTTAAATCAAATCAGGTATTGCCTGGCATTATTGGCGGAGTTTCGAAATACAGCAAATTAAACTTTGAGTTAAGCTTGGAAACGAGCGGTCTTCATTTACTTTGATGTAGAACCGATTGCATAGGCTTGGTCGCCCCCGGTCACGACAGATGTGCTCGCGTCATCCTAGGAGCGCACGGACGTCTAGAGTTCACATGGACTTAGACAGAAGATGGCGAGAAGAACTCAAAATTGCGTCAAGCCGTCCCCCGCCGCGTGCTATGAGTTTAGCGTGACTATTGTTTTGATAAATTACTTCTATACTAGATGCTCCACATTTATAAATATTTTAGCATGCATAGTTCATACAAAATAAAAATTTCTGTTTGTTATTTTTTTCGAAATTAAGTTATTGATAGAAACTATGGCCCATTGAAAAATTTTCTATGCAAATCCTCCTTCATCTTCGTTCCTAAAAGGTTGCCTTCCTGATATGGAGGATGGGGAAGAAACGCAAAAGGGTCAGTGCACTTGGTAAGTGCCAAGGATGTCTTGCAGGCAAGCCATTGCCCTCTTCGCTTCCAACTGTGAGAGGATAACATTTGTTTTTACTTGAGATAAATATCGTAAAGCTCTGCTAAATTTTCCATTCTTTACTTTAAAAAGTTTATTCGTTGCTCCATCAACTATTACTAAACTCCATTAATGATTCAATCAATATGATTTCTTTAAATATATTATTTATTTAAATTTTAAAAAAATAAACCCAAGGAATTCTGATAGAAATGTATAATAAATATTATTCAAGCATTGAAATGCATACCATCGGCGAAGAGTTAAACCAAAACTACCAAAAATTACACAGTTCATCTACATAACAAATAACAATTATAGCTATAAAATTCGTTAAGTAAAGTTTTGATTTACTTGAGCTATCATTAAACCGTAGATTGGACTTTGAACACCGACTAGGAAAAAAACATAACGCGTAAAAAAATTTCATCGAAATTAGTTAACTGGGTAGATTAGGAGAACGAGGGATCCTTCGAAATAGTAGGATCCACGGATCGACAGATGGACATTTTTTGGCCTCAGGTGAGCCTAAAATAGGTACATTAAGAAAGATTAAAAAAAAAAAATGTTGGATCTATTACAATACTTTGTAGCTGAATTAAAATGGCTTGGTGACAATTCTGACTTGATTCTGAAATCAAGTTAATGTACGAAAGTCAAAGTGCGGTTTTTTTAGTTGTTACTTCCTTGTTTTTGTTTTTTTTGGTTCTGAGACTGAACAACAAAAAAACGGTCGCACGTGATCGCAGAAATCTTCAATTGACTGTTTAGTAGTATCAGTGATTTACAAGATCTCTGAGCCATTGTCTTTTTAGCCTGTGTTCACGTTCACAGGTTAACAGGAAGGATAGAGGGAATTTCATGAGTGGATTGTAGTTTGATTTTAAATAAACCAGGAATCGATAACCATTTTTTAAAGAATTTTGGATTGTAATGTTTGTATTTTGTTTACTTGTACGTTTTTCGCTAATCCTCAAACTTCTACTTATTGAGTCAAGTGATGATCTCTAGTCCAGTTGATGAGAAATTTGATGGTATTGTCTTGTCAGATCTTGTCTTTTTTATTTTGCATGGATGTTCAGGTGAGTCTTTTGACAGATATAGTCCGGGATACCGTATATAGTTTTTTAAGCAACTGAATTATTTTCAATTATGTTAATGGCTTAAACAAAAATATTTTTGTAGCTGTTTCTTGTTTGTTCGTTAAGGATAAGAAAACCATGACTACTCAACTTTCTCGAGAATAATTTTTATTTTTTTAACTATAGTTAAAACTAATAATTAATAGACCAGTCAATATAGGTTTTTTGCCATAATTAGAGGAAATCTGGATTTGATATATATAATTGACCCTTATCAGAGATATATTTTCCCAAATGTCACCACTTCTCCGCCTTAAGGGTTTTCTCCCAGGTCCTCGAAAACGCGAAACGTAATTGAGCAAGTGCGTGACGCTCCAATGCCTCCGCCATATATAATATTTTTTTATTTGGAATTTTTATGTCAGATTTTGTTCGGGAGATATCCACAACCCCATTCATACCGAATTGGACCTTCCATTATATACCTGATGGCGCATCCTGTTACAACAATCGGTAGCACGCCTTCAAAGTACCGCGCCGCTCTGGTACTCCGACTAGAACAGAGGGATGCCAATTGAAGAGTAAATATCCGTATTTTACTTCATGAAGGTATTACAGATGAAATAATAATGCAACAAGGTGATGACTTTTAAGAAAACACATATCTGATAATGGTCTGTAATATAAAAAATCCAGCTTTTCCCTAATTAGTTGTGATTAATGGTGGTTTTTGTCTTTTTTGACTGGGCTAAAATAGCTATTAATAATTATTAATAGCAACTATAGTTCAATTTACACAATAGAAATGAAATAACACTCTTAGATAATTTAAAGGCCAAATATAAATAGTCTAGTTGATTTCATCGTAGTGGCTTCAGTTGTGGTTCCTACTATGACAACCCGCATCCCAGTGAACCCGCAGGCTATAGACGCCGTCAAATAAAAACATAAGATCCATTTATAGTTTCCAATTGTATTTTTCATTATTTTTTATCTTTCTGTATCTCTCTCTCTCTCTCTGATGTATATAAATTAGTGCGAATTTTTTCGAGACGTTAAGGTGGCCTTCGAAAAGTAGGTCGATGGATAATCTGCCTCGCGGATCGGCTATTAGCCGATGGATAATCTCCATCGTCGGTATCCATTAGCTGTGTATTTCAGGCGGCTCGTCATTGAGTCTAGGTAAATGATCTTGTTACCGAGCTGTGTTCTGCTCGCCGCTGTGCATATCCCTCCAAGCTGTCTGTGCCCACACACGTCATAATTAGATATGGAATTATGTTTAGTTTATTCAATAATCTGGCCCTTAAGAAAATACGATGTAGCAGATCCTTTATGGCGTCAAACTTCATCGAAGGGCGGAGAAAAAGACAAGTAATAAGTAGGGCTTTGAGAGACAATTTCAATTTTATGCGCATTTAAAAGCTAGAAATTGATTTAAATTTGAAATTAATAAATCGACTAGTTTGGAACTGGCATCTCGGAAATGTACGGGTCCACGTAATTCGAATTTGAGGTAAGAGTTTCAAAAAGAAGACCGTTGGATTGAATTAAAAACACTGGCATCTCTTCCCTTCTAAAAATAGTATTGGCCAAAAACAATCTTTCTTTTTTTATGAATGGTTGGTACCTTTCCCCAGCGCTGGATGTGATAATACAATACGCTCGGCCACTGTTGCTTCCACGTCGTAACAAATATGTAATGCTGAATCGCCATCATTGGTTCGTCAAATCAGCAACCTACTGTTTGTTGTTAAGTAACTGCTTACAACTACATTTATTCAAATGTGCTTTTGTTATAGAAAGGATCAGAACGTTTATAAATAATTATTGTGATGAGTATGGCCGGTAGGAGGGGCAAAGGTGGGCAATAATAATTTAGAGGCATATAATAATAAAATAATTTAAAAAAGGCATACTTTAGAGGGCAACAAATTTCGAACGAAAGTTTATTTTTAGACTAAGCAAAAACATTTGTCCCTTCTTTTTGATTGTTTTGAATTTAATTTAGTCAATAATGAAGAGTTAAAATTTTGTGATGATGATATTTATTTAGAAATATAGAAATTCTTATATTATATAAATTACCGTTCTTGACCTTTATCGGGGGGAGGAAAGGGTGAAAGAAAGGGCGGCAAAATTAAGCTTTCCCCTAACCCTCTGGCGATAATCCTAGTTGCGGTCCTGGTGATGAGATTCGGAAGTGAATTCATATTACAAATGCGGAAATTTATATGAAAAACAATACGCAGTTATGATTAAACCAAATCTCATGACCCATGTACATCAATTCTCGACATCGACTTTATCACCGTGGATTTTATACAGATACAGTATTTTTGCAATTAACTCGCTGCAAGGAAAACAAGTGGAGAGGAAAAAAAAAGTTGGTGACCATCAGAAATTCTCAGTTCGGAAGAAACCTTCACATCCTTAAACATCTCCTGAACTAGATCAGAACGTGACATGATCGCATGCTCTCAATGCTATTGCTATTTTCTTTTCCACAAACTATGATAGAAATATATATAACGAGCCAATAGAATTAGATAATATAACATAGCAAATAATAAATGTTATCCACTTTTTACTGTACTCATTATGTATTCAAACGTAGCCTTCTCTGTCAGCTATCTGTCGTACATTGCAGATTATTTAACGATATCTAAAATTGAAAAGTTTGTGAATAGATAAATCTTTTCAGCGTTGGCCAATGACATGCCAGTAGGATATGGAGTGGCTGTAGTGATTGATTCACAACCCTGTTGAACTCTTGAAAGACATGTGTCGTGGCCAGCACTGTGTGTTATCCTGCTAGGTTGGTAAAACATGAATAAAAACTTAAAATATTATTTACAAAAAACCATCCACATAAGGGCCCATTAAAATATCTGAAGAATGTGAAACTTTTTAAGGACTCTACTCGATCTTTATTTAGATTACGAAAAACAACATCCTTATAATTGTGAGGTCTTGACTTTCTATAGATTGTAGTACTTATTAGCTTAAGCCATACTTAAAACTGAAAATATTGCCAATGCCATTCCAAGGATATGCTGTGCTTCATCGGGAGTTTAAACTTCCTATGGTACCATTAAATTGTCAGCACACCACTCAACTCTCTGGCAATTGAATGTACCAGACACAAATGGGTAGAGGGGATATAATTTACCAATCCTCCTGATATAATATTAATCTTGAAGGATGCTGCCGGTTTCTACTTATCTCAGACCAATGAATGAGTAGAATGAGAATAAGATGTTTTATATTTGATTTTTATTTCATAAAATTTAAAGTAGAACAAAAATAAATTTTTCGTTTTTCAAAACTGTTACACTCTAAATGGGTAATGATTCTACTGATTAATGAAAATTAGAATTAGAATAGTACTTTGCTGATATAATTTTTTTTTTCAATAGTATCAGATAAAACTTCTTACTTTGATTTTTTTTTTTTTAGTCATCTTATCTGTGGGATTTAGGACTGCCTTCAGAGGAGCATGAAGTTATTACTGAAGATGGCTACATACTTACTATGTTCAGAATTCCAAAACCCGGTGCCACTCCAGCGCTTCTCATGCATGGATTTATGGGAACTTCTGACATGTGGCTTCTTATGGAGAGAGATAGTAATTTGGGTAACAATTTTTTTTTTTTTCATTTTTTTAATCTTAATTGATTAGGAACTATTCTATTAATCAGACTAATAGTTTGAATAATACAATAATTTTATTATTCATATATAATGTCTTTTAAAATTATTATTAGTGTAT
This sequence comes from Rhaphigaster nebulosa, assembly GCA_948150685.1. NCBI lineage: Eukaryota > Metazoa > Arthropoda > Insecta > Hemiptera > Pentatomidae > Rhaphigaster > Rhaphigaster nebulosa. Next base: position 188,138,675 of record OX411306.1, read on the forward strand.
TCAATCACTTGTACTTAAACTTATCTTTGGTTTCCTTGAATCTTTTATGTTAGTAACATTTAATGTGTTCGTGGAATGATTATTTTCATGCTGGGACCGATAAAAACTGTTACTTAACTGCTATTTTATAAAATAATTAATATTCTTTAAATTTTTATTTTGGTGAAATATATTACTTCGAAACTGTTCCATAATTTTTTTATTTACTTTTTCAATCTTTAAAATAAATTTTTTATTATTGTAGTTAGTTTTTTGATTGTATGGGAAAACATTGTAATTAAAAAAGTGAAATCTTCATTGGCATTTATTTTAAATAAATCAATGAAACACTTTAACTTGAATCAAACCATATGATATTGTGTCAAGTTTGTTTAACTTGTCATTGGAAAATGTGTTTTTTCTATGACTTGCAATGTAAAAACTAAGAAGGAAAAGATGAAACTGAAATTATATAGCCTTTTAGAATTAAATAATAAAAATTGAATTGTGGTAAGATCAATAGGATCAATCTTTACTCTTGATTCATCAAATATTAACAATAATCAACTCCAGCAAAACGAATTACGAATCAATTTTCAATCTGAATTCTGAAACATTGAAATTTTTATCATTTGTATTCTCGAAACTTATCAAATAAAAGTCAATAAAATTAAAGTTGAGGTAAAATAAAAAATATCCAAAAGTAGTTCTGAAAACTTGTATCAATAAAGCTTCTAAATAAGTGTTATTAATGAAATTATTAAATGGAAATATTTGTGTATAGATGAATATTTGTGAGTATTCATAGTAATATGAGTACTGATTCAGTCTGTTCTTGCCTGTAGTTATTAAAGCATGAGCATTCAACTTTTTAGCAACAATCTTGGCAGACAATGGCTATGATGTATGGATTGCAAACATGAGAGGAAATATCCATAGCCACAGACATATTTATCTCTCATCAGCTTCTAATAATTTTGAATACTGGAATTTCAGGTATCATTTTATCATAAATAAATTTCAGTATTTGTCAACATGGTAAATGTTTGTGCTCAAATAGGCACATAGTTTGATTGACTAGTTTCCTTAATTTACACTTTGTACTAATTCTGTAAGAATTCTTTTCATTTAGCTATGATTCTTAGTTTAAATCTAAAAGATTTCTAAAGTGAGATTTATTAGAGATTTAATGTTTGATTATCTATGGGTAGTAGTTTTTCATTAGGTGAACCTGGATGACCAATTTTTAAACTTTGTATTTTTAGGCATGAGTTTCCATTTGTATCCTTAATACTAGTTGTTTTTAAAATTAGGAAATAAAATTTAAAAGAGAAGTAAACAACTTGAACCGTTAGTTATAAGAATAATTTTTTTTTTATTTGAAAAATAGAGGACAAGAAAAAAAATTCAAACAATAGAGGAATTTTTGTAATAATGTTAAGAAACTAATTGCGTCAATGTGAATGGATTTAAAATCAATTATGAACACGAATTGACGTTATATAATATCTTAAATATATATTTTCAGAACTATTATTTTAAATAAATAATAACAGTGCATATTAAAAAAAAAAATGGTATAATAGAAGTAATGTTACTGAAGAACATTTATCAAATTCTTAGATGCTTACCAGAATCTTATAAGAATAATCTGCTCTCTTGATTCCCTATATATAGACCTTTCATGAATCGTCTTTCAGATTACCCACTTGCTGGAAAATTGATAGCATAGTGCCAGGAAGGGAGAATTCACAGTTGATCAGATTTACACTGCTTATTCTGATTGAAAAAGGTGCTCACCACCTTTTGGTAAATTTTAAGTGTATTTGTGATAGCCTGAAGCATCCAAGACAATGAAGCCTCTGAAAATCTAGAATATCTATGTTTATCTTTGCCATGCAATTTGATTGAGGGGCAGATTATATTGGATGGAAGATGGAATGGAGACACTATTTCAAACTATAAAAAAATACAAAATGCAATTTTCTAAAAGAACTACATTCATATTGCCTGGGTTTTAGATGATTCAAATGCTAATTACCTTTAATATTTTGTAGTAATTATGGCCCAATTTTGAGAGTTGACAAAGCAGTATTCAGTGGAGAGATGATTCTGAGACAAAGGTATCTTAGCTAGTGTTTGTAACAAATAAGTATAAAAGTCTTGATTTTTTGTTTTATGGTGATATGTGAATTGTGTTTTAGCAATAATGTCAATGCACTATTCACGAAGAAGGTCTTATTCCTCCCCTAGGTTGTCACCATAAAATACTTATGTAAACAATGGTTCGACTACTAATCATTGAGCATAAAGGTTAAATTTAAATAGAATTTCAACTGTTAGCAGTGATGAAGAATGTAAGTGGGAACAAATACAAATATGTGGAGATAGGAACCTTCTGCTAAAGTGTGAATTTTAAGTCTTATTGAAGATATTTTAGATGTCTGTCGGAACACGACATTATCATCTGTCTTTTTGTTACAAAATAATGGCCGATTAGAGATTTTATGATCCCATAACTTGGCCATTTATAAAGATAGAGGGGAAATGTAAGGTGTTTTGGAATCAGCTTAAAAGGCATTAAGAAAAAGACAAAAAAAATCCCTATTTGTAAACGTTTTTGGTTTATTATTTTAAATAAAAGACCTTTGTAATCGACCAAGAAAAAACATTTTTAACACCCCCTCAAAATTTGAGGTTTTACGTTTCAAGATACGTAAAATCCAAATATTGAATAAAATATAAAAAATCCGTCCGTCCGCCGTAAAAAAGCAAAAACAAATCATTTAAATCGGGCCAGTATTAACTGAGATATAACATAATGAACTTTGTAGACTAATTCTCCGGCGCTGCAGGTCATCATGGGCATAGGAGTCAGAGACATAGGGAGTCAGGAATGACTTATCAATTAGGCTTCTGACTTCCTCGCATCTCTCTACTGCATCCTTCCTTGGATTATTTCTGCACTTCCTTTAGCTTTTTGGTCTTTCCTTTTTCTTTTCCCCTGAAATGTACATCCAATATTTTCCTCTGTACCATTTTACCCTCCATTACGTAACCTAACCATCTCAGCCTACTTGCATTGACACAGTTTCTTCTTTTGCTTCAAAAGGGACAAGCTTCAAATTTTTGCTCCTTAGGTGCCTACTGCTTTATTTCTTTGCTAAACTGGGTAGATATCTTTTATAAAGTATTCTACACTTGTTGATTTCCCCAAACTCTCCAAATGCTCATTTGAAAGATAACCTAATTATCTAAACTGTAAACCAAAGCAATACAGAAAGTCCTGTGAATAGCAGACCAGATATTTTTGAAATATTACTATTTGGAAATAATAAACCATCGGGTAATAATTTGCAGCATTTTAATCGTTATTATTAAAATTTTAAATTGTAATTTAAAAAAAATACCTTGTAAGTATACTTGATTTGATATATGCTGCAGAAAATGGCTAAAAGAGAAAAGCTATCCATCGGTATTTGGACTAATTTGATTGTGACGGTTTATATTTGCCAAAGATGCATTTAGTAATATTTAATTCAAAAATGTACTCCATAACATTGTCATATGTTATTAATATACCTTTGGATATCTCAAATACTGTGAGAGGTGTTTTTTTTATTATAAAGACTTTTTTTCTAATGACATCTGATTATTATGGCTTATGTAGGAACTACCTAATAGTACCACTATACAAGAAGACTAAAAGAGTTATACCTGTAAATCTGCCTCAAGTCTGTTGTTGAGAAACTTAATTTTATTGATTGTGATAGTGAATTTATTGAATTTGCTACATAAAATACATTGAATAATAGAATGGGTTAATCTAATTGTTTGTAATGAATAATCATGCAGTGAAACAAATTAAGTGATATTATCAAGTATCATTCATTTCTTTTTTTTTACCAAAAATATTACGTTACATGAAAAAGTATTTATTGTATGTTTAAGCATTGATGAAATAGCTAAAAAAGATTTACCTGCTGTTATGAATCACATTACTACTAATACTGGTAAACAAAAGATGTTCTACATTGGCCACTCAATGGGATCAACAGCTTTTTTCATTCTTTGCTCTGAGGAACCACAGATATGTGAACGGTTTCACACTGCTGTACTTTTAGCACCTATTGCTTACCCTCCAGAAAGGGTGCGGCTGCAGACTGTTGATGTTTTCGTACAATGGGGCAGTGTTATAGCGGTATGTTTTTGTTATTTATTGAATAATTAGAAAATGGTTTAAACTTCTAAATATAACATTTTCTCTCATTTATTTTATCAAGAAGTAAAATATTTTCTATGCTCATATCAATTTTCATATAAAATTCATAATAATTTAACTTAATTTTCATTTGAAATTAAATATGTCACAATATCATTACCTATTTATAAAATTTTACACTTTATAAGTAACTTTATTCTTAGAAGGGTTTACTAAATTTTTCAGTATTAAATTTTCTAAAAAAAAAAAATATATACCCACCAAAGTTTTAAATATTTTATTTGAATAGTTTCTACACTTCAATAAAAATACAAAATTATAAGAATCAAATAAAAGAAAGATCTTGAAAATGGTCAAAAAGTCCGAAACGTAGACCAATCACAGATGATTTGATGAAGAAGTGTAAAAAAGAGCTTTTTTAAACTTGTAAAAAGTGTAAAAAAGATTAAACTTGAAAATATTTTATTATTATTGATCTTACAATCATAATTACATAGACAATATAAAAAACACTCTTGAAAAATTTGTTGTGAAATCAGCCAAAGTCCTATTCTCCATTACTTAATTATTAAAATTCAACATGCTTATATAATTATGAATTGTCAGTTTTTCAATTATACAAGGTTCTTCCCTTTATATTGAATTTATCGTTCCATTGTTTCTTATATTATCATAAAACCTGTATTATGATTTTAATTGTCAATTTATTAATATTGTCCAACTTTGTCAAAATGGTTACCGAAAATATATTTCTATTTTCATATTCACCTATTTATTCTACTATCCGTATATATTAATTATGAACCTTTTCTCTAGCAATTATCTTTTAAGTTTGGCTAAATTTCAAAAAGTTTTCTCAAGAGTGTTTTTATATTACTTTTGTAATTATAAGTGTAATAAATCAATTTTTTTGTCAATAACATAGTTTTAATATTATAATATATTTAGATATAAATTAGTACAGTATATATGATATGCTTATATGGTTAGATAAATGGATAATAACAGTGGATAATATCATTTGTAATAATTTACTGAATGTTTTGTAGAAAAAGAGTGAATAAGTAAGGGTGGAAAAGGGGTCTAAAACTTTGTTTAAATAAACTATTTAAAAGTTTGAAGGGTACATGTATATTTCCAGAAAACTGAATTATATACCGATAAAACAAATATTTATATTTATGAATATAAATAATTAATTGAATATTTAATGGTTGATCTTATAGATAATGAAAGGTAAGAAATAGAACTCAAAAGAGTGATAAATATAAATAGTAATAAACAATAATATATTTATACATATAAATAGTAATAAGTAGTAATGTAAATAAATAGTTTTACTATTTATAAGGACCATCTTATCCTTCATAAATAATAAATAAATATACAGTTTTTGAATTATACCCATCTAAGTCTAGCTTTGCAATAAGCATAAGTGGATCCATATTCAGCAATCAAATTGACATATTTTTAAAATATCTAAAGCACTAGATTTTAGGAAAAAATCAATTGAAATTCGTCAGAATTTCATGTAATTGGGTTATTTTAAACTTCACAGTATTTTAATTAACAATCAATTATATTACTTAAAGTAAGGACGATTTAAGGTTCTATTTTGCCACATAATATTAATAGTTTTACTTGCTCAACTGCCCGCCTAAGCTTATTACTTTATATATTATATATTTTATATTACTTTTTTTTTTTAAATTCTGAGATTTCACTCAATTTACACGTTTTAGGATCCTCTGTTTCTAAAAAATGGATTTAATATAAATATTGTCGTTCATCCCTACCTCTTAAGTCCCCTGTTTATCTAAAGTATTGATTTCATATAACTATAGGGGTATAGTTGTTAGTTCAGAGGACACTAATTGTTTCAAGAAAAAATCTCCAAGGCACACACAGATATAGATCCATTATATAATTATATCCAGAGTAAATAAAAACCAATCTTAAGCAAATATAGCAGTTATGTTAGTTGATTGATTTTTTTCTCTGTGTTTTAGTTATGCTATAACTCATTTCTCTGAAATCTCATCAGCTCAAACCATTTCTCAATTTAAGATTTAACCCATAAATATCTTAAAATCAATATGAAATATGATGCTATAGTTGCTCGTGGAATTTATTTAAAACAACTATTTCTTTCAATTCATTTATTAAAACATTGGAATGATACTTAAAATTTTTTTAGAGTAGAACTCATTGGGTTCTATAAATTTATATACATTCATAATTTAAATTCATTAGTTGAAGAGAGAAAAAAAAAAAAAATTTGAACCATCACTGATTGAAGTTAACAGATAGTTGAGGAAGAATGTTCCTAACATCAGCTAATATTTTTAGTTTGAGCTTTTATGGATGAAGAAAAAAATAAAAACATTAATTTCTATATTTATAAAATTTTTGGCAATTATTTAATTTACATAAAATAATTTGTAGCGAACTATAATTGAAAGCAATACCTGTGATTTTGCAGATGCAAACTGATTCATCATACATTTCTTTCAATTTCAATTTACATTGTTATGGTTCTAACATTTCTCTCTTAACCATGTTAGTGAAAAAAGAAAAAAATGTATAGTTAAGGTAATAATTCCAAATCTTACAGATTTTGACACATTAATTCATTGTTTTTAATAGAATTTATATGGTTTTGAATCAGGAGATGCTAAGAAAAATGAACGTGTATGAGTTTCTTGGCAGTAATCAACCCATCATAAAATTATTTCATAGTTCTTGTGCATCAGATTTATTTATTTGTAGAGCTGTTCTTCAATTATTGTTTCGTTTTGATAAAGGAAACAGCTTGCCTGTAAGTATATTTCCAAAAACCTTTCCAGATAATAATTATATATTTTTTCAAGATTCTGTATTAATACATTCTACTATTATCTAAAATTGATATTTATTATACACTGTTCCAAACAATTATTTTTGATCCTTGATTGAATGATGGATAAGAAAGAAATCTTTGGATATTCCCAAAATTACTTTGAATTGAACATATATTTTTTCTTAAATTATTATTTGCCCATTGAACTGTTTATTTATTATGTATTAACTATTTAATTAAATTACTTAATCAATATTTTTTAAAACTAATATTGTAACATCTAAAACATTATAAAATTATCATTGGGTTGTGCAAGAGAATATTTTATCATAAAGTTCTTCCTACTAAATCCTAATGCTTTAGAAAAAAAAAAAAAATCAGCTTTTGTTGGTTATAGACTAATTTTGGAAGCATTTTTCTGACCCCTACTTTGACCACTTTTCAATATTAATAATTATATGTATACTTTTAAAAATAAGTGATCACACTGTTATGTTAACAATATATTTTTGATTAAATTAAATTATATTTAACTTTGGTTGTAAATTGAAAACATGAAAAGGAAATATTTTCTATTATTTTCTTATTGAAAGGTAAATATTTGCATTATTGATCATACCCTCAGAGTGTATGTTTCTAGTGTTCTATTTTTCAATACATGGTAAGATAACTGAAATCTTGAAGCCAGAAAGCCTATTGAGCACTGACTTAATGAACTCTGTTCAAATCCTGATTTAAAACACTAAATTTTCTCTGGACAGAAAATTATTAGGATTTTTCAGGGTGTGGCATTTGCTTCTGAGGTTTACTTAACCCTAAAATGAGTGCCTGATATTGGACAGTGGATAAATTGGATGGTCGAAGGAACTGTCAACCAACCGACTGAAGACATTTTCCCAATCACACCATTAGGCCATGAATCAAGTACCTTTAGCAGTACTTATTCTTGCTCCAGCACCCCTTCTTGGGCTCTTGCAGTTCTTATTTCTTTATAAATTATTTTTATTATTCTGCCAATAAACTAATTGATATACCCATTATAAAATTAATTGTAATTAACTTCATTGTAATATAAAATTTTCTATACCAGGTTTGCTTAAATTCCAAAAAAAAAATGTATAACTTTTATAATTGTTGGAATAAAATTCTTATTCTTACTAAGCACTGATTTCTACTTAATAACATTGTTTTTTTTTTTTGTAGCGTCCATTATCTGACTATGTAACTAGTAGTTTTGGAGGTACATCAGTTAAAGTTTTTGATCACATTTCAAGAATTGTAGCAAGAGGTACTAATTGTTTAATGATGTTATTTACATAAATATATATTTGTCTACTTACGTAATTTAGGAAAATTATAAAATTATTCACCAACTGTTTAACTAGATGGAACTTTTGGCCCATATGATAGTACGAGTAAACTTCACAAAAGATATCGTTCATCAATTGAGTATAATTTGGAAAATATTGAAGTTCCCATTGGTTTAGTAAGTGGTGCAGATGACATTTTTGTAGATGAAAAGGTAATCTAAATTTATATATATATATATGTTACAAAGTCGAATAAAAAGTTTAATGCATCAAGAATATTGACATAGTTTCCACAAAATTTGATGACACATCAATTTATTTAACTATCTAATTTAATTCATTTTTATTTGTTTATTTTTTAGGCAATGAACAAACTGAGGCCTAAGTTGAAAAAAATCATGTTTGATATTGTGGTGCCTGGTCCATTCAAGCATTTAGGTTATTTTTACGAGGTTAAGAACAATTATCAAATGGTAACTGAAATTCTCAACCTCCTGAAGGATTTCAGTTATCGATCAAATAGTATAATTTAACATTAATAAAATTAAAAGGCTACTAATTGGAGAGTAAACTTGTGAATATTGCTAGTGATAGTACTGAAGGCTGTGATAAGGTACAATTATAATTTAATGTAACAATATTACAAATTATTTATAAATCTAACCAAATCAGTAGTAATAGAGCAAAACAAAAACCTGTTTAACTCATACCAAGAAAATGAAAATCACCATTAATTTCATACTGTAAATCTTAATTTGTAGATACAAGACATTATATGTTAGCATTTTGGATTTCTGCTTAATATATAATTTTAAATAATAATCATGAATGAAGCAGCAAGAGGCTTTCTATTCAAATCCTGGCTTGGCACACTGAATTTAATTTTTCATGATAGAAAATTTATTTTGCTCTGCTAAGTGTAAATGATTTGTCGGATGTTTTTGAAGATGGCCACCTGGTATTAGAGCTCAACACTCTGTCTTCCAAGAATACGGTAAAGTCAAAAACCAGGAACCTTTACCAGTGCAATCCCTAGACCAGACTTACATATAGCAAGGATTTTAATAAAATTTAGAAGTAGAAATTAATTTACTTGGTAATAATATTGATGACAAAATATATTAATGTTCAAATAGTTAAATAGTAAATAGTTCTAATGTATTCAAACAAGAAAAAGAATCAGATTTTTAAACTATAATTTGGAATTTTAAACAATTTATTATCTAATAATGTACAACATTAATTACTATGTTAGAAATGATAATATATCTTATTGTTATTGGAAATTATAAAATTTTAGTCAGTTGGTATGTAATACCAGATCACTCAAAGACATTGAGATGTTGAAAAATTTTAATTTAAGAGCTACTAAATGTAATTGTTAGAGAAATAAATATTGATCTCATTAATCCTTGAATTATTAATATTTAAATCTTAACCTTTCGTCAGGTGCAAATGACTTGTAATACCAGTCACATCTTCATCTTATCTATATTTTTTGCGACACAGTTAAATCTAAATATCAAAGACGCATTGTAGGTATTTCTATTCAGTCATGATTCATTATACCATAGCGTTGTGGGTAAAAAGATTTTCTCATTCACCAGTATTAAAACTCTCTCGTCACACATATCCAAAAAGCGATCTGGACAAAACAGCTTACCCACAATACATTTTCGCAAAGGCCAAAAAGTAGTTCTTTCTATACATGGCGAGGATACCAAGCATAACCTTGTATGCTTGGTATCCTCGCCATGTAGTTATTCAATATATTGATAGCAGAGACGATCTTCTTTTTGGTATTTATTGACATCCAAAAGTAAGGTTCTTTAACTCTTCCGACATATCAGCCAAACTTACCCAAAGATGAAGAAAATGAGTGACACAAATTTCATAATAAAACAAATACATTAATATAATTTTTATTACTTTAACTTATCAACTTAATAACAAAATCATTTAATTTAAATGTATTAATTTCTAACCTCAGAAATTAGGCCTTGAGTTATACAATCAAAAACAATGGTAATCTATAGGTAGATTAGTCTATTTGTTTATAAAAGTAGAGCTTCCGTTGCATATAATTTTGCAATTGAAGTTTTGATAACATTTACTAGCAAGACTTTCCAACACAAATTTTCTTACTCCAGTATTTGATGAAACTCTGTTTGAATTAAAATCCTGCCAAGACTGAAGTGGAAGATTAAATCGGTGATTGAGGAAGTATGTTTACCCACAACGAGTCATGGATATTTTGGTTTTCCCATGTCGCGTTGAGGGTAAAAATTGCGGTCATCGGCTAAATTCAGTGGTTGAGCATAACATATACATCATTGCTATAATGTCAAACTGTTGAACGTGATAAAACATTATTTTTATATTCGTTACTTTGAAAACTTACTAGTTGAGACATATATTGCGGCAAAGCCTACAATTTCAAACTATCAAGTTGCCTCCTTGTCCCTTGATAGGAATTCGAAACTGCCACAATATGTTCCTCACTTAGTGCATTTTCCAAGTGATGAATATGAAAATTGTGTTTTCATTGTGTTTCACATTCAACATTTCTTGATGCAGCGATGATGTGTACATACAATTTTACTTCCTTTATCAATGTAGAGACAACAAACACACACATCAATATTAAACTCATACACAATTATTGCATATCACATATTTTTTATTATAATTGAACATATTTTTTCTAAATTTATTTTTACATATTTTTTTGATATCCTATATATATCGTCATTTTTTTTTAAAAGGCATAAGCGTCATTAGGAAACACAAAAAACATTTCTTCCCCAAATGACAATGAATTTTTTTAAATTTTATTCTTAATTGTGTACAGTTGGAGTTTATTAAGGTGTAAGAACGTTTATAATTAAAATATATTGTTGAGGCTTCGAGCACTGGTCAAGGCTAGAGTGACGACTGAGAGCCGTCAATATTTGGTGCTTACGTCATCAATAGTAAATTTGTTGACAATTTTCAATTATTTTTTCAGTATATCGTGAGAAGGAATTGATAGAAATGGTGTTTACGTCCCATAATAAATTATAACCTGAATCTGACTTTTTGGCACGTAAGCCTTTTTCTAAAAATTATGTCGATATGTAATAGCAATTAATATTTATTTAATCCATACAATATATTCAAAGATAGTACAAATTAAATATATAATGTCTACACTTTACGGTTATAGTAATAAGATAAAGAAAAATTATTAATAAAAGATTTTCTGATATGGTTGAATGAATGAAAAACATAATGTTTTCTTGAAACTTTTAAAGTTATTTATTACCAAATAATTATTAATTTTATCATAACAAAACGATTATTCAAGGAATTTTGTACATTATAAAATTCTTGTACTTACAGTATACAATCACAATTATAATCACAAATGTTACAGAAATTAAAAATGTAATATGTTAGTTTTTCATAATAACAAAAATATATGTTTAATAATAATCAGCTTTTGCATAACTGGAAATAAAATAAATAAATATATTTTCTAAATTGAAATTACTAAAGGTTGTAAATTTTAAATAATTATCGGCATAAAATAAAAAATATAGAACTAAAAATATGAAAAATGTTAAGATTTTCCCTATAAAGGCAGAAAATAGTCTAACTTTGCACTATTAGAAATTAGTGGTGTTTAGTTCCTGAAATATTTGTATTTCTGATAAGGGGCTGTAATAAATCAGATCTACTCCCAAATCACGCAACTTCTTATTAATAGTAATCAGCTATTTCAGATATAAACTTCATTTTAAAAAGTTATAAATAGTTAAATATGTTTATATGACAAATTTTATTAAACTTTATATTTTGGTTGTCAAGCTTGTTCAGAATGGTCTTCAGAAGAAAAATATTAATTTGATGAATGAAATTTATATTTAACAAAGGTTACTTAAACTATCCTACCTCGAGGTCTTTGAAAACATTGATTTATGAACTTTATGAAGTTAATTCGAAGCATTAGACTATTTTAATTCCAAAGAGGCTTTCAAAATATTGTGAATTATTTCACAAGTTCATAATAAATGGCAAGAAAAAAAGTATTATTATTTATAATATAACATAATAAAAGGAGATAATTTTTGTTTAAAAAAGAATCTTAAAAGTAAGTCTCATACGTAAAGCTCTATGGATAAAAGAAAGAAAGTTACAGATATGTTTTTATTTAATACCAATGTTTGGACAGGAGTTAATTAATTTCAAAAAAACTAAATATTTTAGAGTGTTTTATAGGTATAAAAACTGCAATGTTACCAATTAGAAAACAAAGAAATTGGCAAATAATCAAAGTGGCAAATAATTTATCAATCCCTAATTACAAAGAAATTGTTGGCTTTCACTGATATGTATTCACCTTAATATCACTGCTTTAGGTGAACCCTAATATGGTGAGATTAGTAATTAGCAATTAGTATCGAGCTATAAGAAACAAAACAGGTTCAGATACAGGACAAAATCTGATAGAGGAATTAAATATAGATTTGAAACTCTATGCAAGACATAAAAACCATGAACTAAAGGAGAGAGAACTTTCAATGGAATCAAATTGGACAGAAATAACCACCTAGAGACTGCAGACTAAGAAAGTTCATACATCTATGGGCTTAAAATAATAAATTATTTATTAACGCCACTCTAAAATACATTTATTAATGAATAAGTTAAGGGTATGTTCATTGGTGATGAATGCATTTTAGCATAATGCTTTATTTATTATTTTTCAGCGTTTTCACTAAGTCAGTACCATTTTGTCTTTTTACACAGCTTCTTTCCTTTTGAATAAATAAAACATAAAGAAATAGATGTTTTATTCACCCTGATAGATCCGCTTATACATAAACATACTCCGAAATCATAATATAAAGTCATCCATCATTTGGTTATTTATTGATAAGTGAAGTTTTATAAACAAATGATTTAAAAGATTAATAAAATATGAAACAAGTCGCACATCCAAATGAAAGGAGCACAACATGAAAAATGTGTTTTTGTAAAAACGACCATTAGACACAGGTTAGTTCTACTTACAAGTCACCACAGTGTTTGCTCTAACACATGTTTCTGGTAGATCAACAATTGAGTCAATGGTTTGGCCTGACATTTGAGGCTGGCAGCTCTTTGGGATGATAGGGGTCCAATTTCTGATGTTAGAAATTTTGAGTTGTGCCTCTTTCATTCTGGATGTAGGAAATATTTGCCTGATATGTATGAAATGGAGATCAAAGCCTGTAATTTGAACTATTTAATATCTGATGTTAATTAACAAATTATCTTTAATGAATGCACATATTATTGAATATATTTAAATAGCAAGTATAGAAACAAACAACACAAAATGAAACGAAACATTTTCTTTTTTAATTAAAATGAATTAGTATTATTCCAAATAATAATAAATTAAATTTTAATTCTGTACCCGAAATAAAAAAATTAATGTCACATAGAAGTACAAATCTATAAAAGTACGAAGCAATAAATAATTTAAATTCGTAGCAAATTTCCAAAATTTATTCGATAAAAAATATGTACAAAACGATTCCCTAGGTGTAAATGTTGAAGATGATTGCATTAAGATTTGGAAGACATTATTTCAAGAGATTTCAATGCTTCGGTCAGCCTCTCCAGCTCTCCTTTACTTTGGCCATGTTTTTCAATGTTGCTTTCTTTCACTTCTTCAGGAACTTTGGTCTCATAATCAGGAACAGACATGGCCTGTTCTAACTTCTTGATCCTGTCAATCACTCCTTCCTTTTTCTTTGTTAGCTTGGTGATTTCTTCCTCAATGTTTATCAGGCCCTAAAAGTTAAAAATCAGAAATAAGAGAAATAATTTGTATGAACTAAGAAGAATGAAAAAGTGGTGCTGGGTTCACATCAAGTAAAGAGAGAAAATTTTCAATATTTGTTCTTATTTGAAATAAGAAAAATAATGAATCTCATATGAAGATTGAATAAATAAACAGAAAATCTTTAATTATAATAGATATTTAGAAAAAAAAATGGCAAAGAGTAGCATTAGTAAAACTATATATTTCAAAACAGGAACAAACAAAGAAAATAGATAATATTATAGCATACCATGTGTATTTTTTAAATAGCTTGGCAAAGATTAATATAAAATAAATATTATAATATAATGAGGATAATTTTAATTTACCTCCAATATCAAGAAAATTTGACATTTATCAGATATTGTTAATATTGCAGCCACAACTTCTGGCGGTTCAGTTGTTGATTTCAAAGAACTACAGTTAGCTAAGGTTTTTACTAGTTCTGAATAGTCAGAAAGGATTTTACAAGTTTCTTCATCAGAGGATTTAAAAAATGCTGTAAATATAAATAATAATCAACAATAATTCATAAATAGATGACATTGCATTTTAAAAATATATTATATGCTATGAACATTAAAAGTATTTCAAAGCAGAGACTTTTTAAGCAAGAAGTATTGATATATCAATTGAGAAGATTTTTATAATAGACATAACAAAAAAGAATAGAAGATTTTTATAATAGCCGTAATAAAAAAATATATTTTAATCAGCGACATAAAAAAAGAAAAAGCATTTGATTAGTTTTATCCTAATCCTATATAATTTAATTATAGCAGAAAACAGTTTTTAAAATTCCAAATAATATAATCATAATTTCAAATGATAAACTCATTAAATAAAAACTACTCTAAATGATTAAATTCCCTTCATATGATTTCCAATGGTTTTAGAAAAGGATAATCTCTTTCCATTCCTCAATGAGACACTCATAAAATAAATCATTAATGCATTGAAGGGGAGGAAGAGGTCAAAGCTGAACACATCCATTAGCAAGTGCCACAATTTTTTTTATGGAATTAATGACATGAGATGATTCAGGCCATTCTAGAATCAGAAGTGGGATAGTATTCTGGCAACATGAGGGAGAGAGGTCTTACTTGTTATAAGAAAAATTCATTTCCAATGAATTGATGATTGGATAAGATTATGAATATAGTGAAATGCATTCAAAGTAACCTTCTGTAGCAAAGAATACTATCTTCTTTCATTCAGCAAGTTATGTAAACATGAACATTTCATTTTACTTCCTTCACTACTGAAGTTGCTGGATGTGTGGTAATCAGCTATTTTTTTTTTCTCCTCATATCTCACGTTACTTATTACAGAATTTTAAGTAATCAAATGATAATTGGAACTAATGAGCAGTTAAGAAAGCACAGATGTAATATTGTTATATATTAAAAAAAATGTTTTTATGCTTATTTCTATGCTTAATATGCACCCACCTTTAATATAGATTGCATTAAAAATAAAATATGCCTTATATATCATTTTTTTTAACACTTACTTTCCGTTTTTGCTTTGTTAGGAAGATTATAATCTGCTCTGGCTGAACGAATTGAATGAATAGTCTTTTGAATAAATTGTACTTCCTCTTCAACTTTTTCATTCCTCAAGCAATAAGTTTCCTGAAATTATTAATGGTCAACAATAGAATGTTAATTCTTTATGAATACACCAGCCCAAGTCTCATTTTAATACCATACAAACAGATACATACTGATTCGGGATAAGGTGCGATAATAATACTCGGAGACTTGTTAAATGGCAACCTTTGATATAATTCTTCGGATATAAATGGCATGATAGGTGAAATCAAACGCAATCCTGCATCTAGTACATTTAGAAGGGTCATCCTGGCAGCAGCTTGCTTGGTAGAATCTTGCACTGAGAAAACATGTTTCAACCATTCCTAGGAAAGAGATAATACGTGATTAATTACCTGAAAATATTTAATCAAGCTAGCTAGATAGGGAAGGTGTAGTAGGAGATTAAGAGGTTCAGTCGTATCTGTCTGCTTTCGGACAAACTTGGCATACTATCTAGGTTTGGGCGCTAAATAAATAAGTTCAATATGCTTTATATTTGCTAATACTGATCCAATTTAATATTTTTGTTTTTTAGAGATTTTAATTACCTTTCATGTGATTACATACATAATACACCATAAAATGCATACTTTTTGAGTTATCTGCAAATAAAATTTTCTTTTTGTCATAAGTTTTTATCGATGATGTACAACATAAATGGATAGTAAAAGGACTTTAAGGAGAAAACTTTGGAAAATTTCATCAAAATCGTTAAGAGCCATTTTTGAGAAAATTGTACGGAAAAGTATAAAATAGATGATATAAAGTGGCATTTCTGGTTAGTCATTTTTGCGAAAAAGTTGCTGTAACATCCCAGAGGTATATCTACCTTAAATACTTAATTTCAGTTTTGTACAAATTTTCGTCATTTCACCCACAGACTATTTTGGGAGACTCGGTTATTTGGACTCAGGGGATCTAAAAATTTGATTCCTTTGAAAACTCGGATTCAAAATTTTTTCTGATTGCATTACATCCCCTTACTATATATGAGGAGATGAGAAGCAAAGAGGTACAAATGTATTTTTTTCAAAGATAGAGCTAAGTGCAGTTATGGATAGTTAATGCATATAAAATGTTTTTCAAAAGCAATATTCAACTTGCTCAATATTCAAGGAATAAACAGTAGAGCAATAATATAAGTATGGTATAAACTAAAGCATTTTAGGTTTTATCAAAATATTTTAACTTTAAAATGTGTTTTCACAAAATTATTAAATTGTCACTTGTACCTCTGGGCTTCTCACCCATTCAAACATCATATATAGGTATGTGAAAGTAAAAAATACTATTAATTAATCTAATAATGCCACAGTTAACACTTAATCAACCTACAGCCTACTAAGGGACTTTTTTGATGCCAGTGCTTATTGACTGGTAACCTATTAATCGGATTTTCAATTGCCAATGCTTATCGAACAGTAAGCCATCAATCAGCCTCAATTTCGGTTGTCGATGACTATCATCCAATAGGATTTACAGATCCAGTATATTTAGTCATTTATTAGAGGCGACATTAAACATGAAAGGTAGATAAATTGCTAAGTACTGTAAACCCTCACTACAATGTAATTCTAAGGGAATGAAAACAGTGTGGTACCCATCCTATAGTGAGGGCAAAAAAGTATAAACCATTTGAAGATAATAGCTGAATGCAAATATGAAGATAATTTAATCAAACAAGGACATGTTTTTGATTCTCATACAATAGTAGTTATACAAAAATATTTAATCATTTAAAATATATGCAGTATAATTACATAAAACATATATAAGTATATTAATATATTTACAAATAAATGTAAGTAAATGAACTTATTTTTAAAATTATCAGATATTAAAACCAGACCTAGAACCACGTTATATGTCAATCACCAGTATAAAATGAACTAAAAAAAAAATGTATAGCTTGTCCAAGAATATTACTCAGGTATAAGACTCATATATAACTCACCAGATAAATATCACAAAAGTCATAGAGCCATAAATTATAGCAGGCAGTGGTGGCTAAAGGAAAGTCGTAAGTATCAAATGCTTTATTACAAGCCTCAACAGCATCTGAAAGTCGGCTCAAAATCCACTTGTCCATTTTACTTTCATTGCCAGTCAACTGAAACACAAAATTACAAAAAGACAGTGTAATCTCTGTCAATTGAATTCTCTCTCTTAATTTAGCCTTAAGCTAGCTAAATGTGGCACTTTTAGTGAAGCACCAAAATTAGTAGAATTTAGATGCTGCTTTTCTCGCATTAAATCCACACTAATTGATTTTTAAGAGTACTAATTAAATAATTAAGAAATAAAATTTGAAGATATGAGCTAACGATTATTAAAAAAAAAAGTTAGGTCATAGCCATTTGCAGAAACCTTGGGTGCTTCAGATAGAATACTTTAGATATCAAAATATCAGCCAGGCTCAAGTGATTTTAATTTTTTTTTTTAATTTTAGAACCCTCTTATTAAAATCCCGACCAAATCAACATGGCTGACGCTTTGCTCAGATCAGGCTCAGGTGGTCATGCTAGTTACTACCCGGTCTATGGGAATAGATGGCTGTAGTAGGAATGGTGAGAATGGTCCTAGCCTACAGCAGAAGTCATACAAGTCTTCTATAACATCCCTATTTCACTAAGGGATAGTTAAGATTAGGTGAGACAGAACTAGTCTCCTGGCTGTTTATAATATCATATTTTTCATTTTACAATCAACCTATCCAAATGAAAATTAACCTTTTGGTGTAGTTGTGTTTGGTATCCTGAATGGTTATAAGTGATTTTTTTTTTTAATACTTAGTTTGCTAGATATTTTTTTGAATTGCCAAAATAATTACATAAAAAAATAGTGAATCAATTAGCGTGAATTTAATGAGAGTTTTGACAACAAATCCATTTACAGATTGGAAATTAATAATTACATTTATAGGCAGAGTCACATGTAAAATTACCACTAAAGTGCTGCGATCTCTTGAAAAAAAAATCTTACAAAGATTCAATAAAATTAACGTTCAGAACCAACTTCGTTCTCAGCGATATAGCAAGAAAAAAATTCAAGGATTTCAAGGCAGCGAACTGTAAAATTTAAGACTCTTTTTGTCAATTTATTGCATTTAAATTTAAAACAAAATTGGAACCCTAAAATGTTGCATATGATCAGCTTATGATAATATGTACAATTTGGACTTGAGAATGAATTTGGATAAATTATAAAGATTATATTCCTGTTTGATAATGAAAACTTGTTACTTGACTATTTACATAGTGCTTGCTCAAGGCATCACCACAAATTAAAACAACTAGAAAATATAGTACAAAAACAATTTCAAGGGTAAATATTCATTTGAAAATATTTGCATGCACGTATGAACGCATGTAGTATTGAAATTTCAGAAAATATTTGAAAATTCACTTATTGGAATAAATTTCACCAAAATTTTATTGATAAACATAATTTACATAACAAAGCTAAGTCATTTATATACAGCACAAAATAATCATATTACAGAAATAAAATGAACCATGACAACCTCTTATCCTTATCACTCAAAACAAAGTCTCATGGGAGAACCAGCAAGCTTATTATAGGAATAGGAATATTATTTTACCGTTCCATAACATCCCTAGTTCACTTAGGGATAGTTAAGGTTAGGTAAGACAGACAGAACACATGTTTCAGAGAGACGGATGATGAACAAAGTTAGTGGAAGGAGACTTTTTCTAGCTTTCATGGAATTAGAGAAGGGGAACAACTACATCAACCTTCTTGTTGTACATCAAAACTTTTGCTTAGTACTGATGGAAAATGGAATTATTAGACTAAAAATTCCCGATGACTGTTTTTCAACATAATTCCAGATTTTTCCCAATGCGAAAAATTCAAGCAGAATTCCCTGTTTTCAAGAAATTCAAGGTTACTTTACACTCTGTTTATTTCTGATAAAGTCCAAACAAAATGAATAACAAAACGCAGCAAATTATTACAGAATGGTTTATTATTACCACTTAGTAATATTTTAAAAATATCTATTCTGCCCAAGTAAAAAAAATTAAACAGTAGGCACCAAAGGAAAAGAAATTTGAAGCTTGTTCCAAGATGATCGCCGTGAGAGTGCCGAACTGGGAGTGTTAAGACGGATGGTAATGTCGAGTTCTGAGGATCATTCTGGGGCGAAATCTCAAGAAAATCGGATTTTTTTTATTCGATATTTTCCTTGGTCGATCCCAAAGGTCTATTGTTGAAAATAATAAACCAAAAAACAATGAAACTTTTCTTAAATAGTAAAAAAAAAAAATGGGTAATGTAGATTTGCATTTTAATTATCTGGGTTGTACAAAAATGAAAGTTTTAAACATAAATATCCCTTGTGTAATCTAGGCAATTTGGTAATCCGGAGGATTTTTGAAATAACATATAACCTGATTTGAATATCTAGATTATGAATCCCTTTTGGTAGTTTTTCAAATATTTGAAGGGAGCATTTCTCAAATATGTAACAAAATTAATTTATTTCATCCCAGGTGGTATGAATAAACAAAATGGAGAATATAGAAGATTTAAGAGGAAAACAAAAATTAAAAGCATTAGTATACAGTCGTGGCATTAGTTTAAAAATGTCTATAATGGTAAATCACTAAAATAATATAATTACTGTGATACAATATATATATAAATATTTATTAGTGATGGTTATCTAAGTTTCATTTGTTAATAAGGCCTCGTCCACAACGGAGCACTGTCCTTCATAATAAAACTAGAGATAATCCCTCACATCCTTCTTCCTAGCCCCTGGTTTGTCTACATCGGAGCACTGTCCTTCATAATAAAACTAGAGATAATCCCTCACATCCTTCTTCCTAGCCCCTGGTTTGTCTACATCGGAGCACTAACCATCTTCTTCTTCTTTCTCTACCTCCATAATGTCACTAGGCGTAGAGATTTAGCCTCGGTCCATGTTTTCCAATTTTCGTGATCATTCGCCATATTCTTCATTTCAGCCAGAGAGCAGCCTTTTCCTCTCCCAAGACTGGTGATATAATCTGTGTGCATCTGCCTGGGTTGACCTAGCAGGCGCTTTCCTTCTGGTCTGGCCTCCATTAACCACATGATCTTTCGGCATCCCCCATTCGGCTCAAGTGACCAAAACATTTAAGTTGGTGCTGCTCCTCTATGTCTCCAACTGATGAGACCCCTAGGTTCTCCCGGATTCTTTCATTGCGAATTTGGTACCCCATTACAAGTTACTGTTCTCTCATTCTCATCCCTTCCAACCAGCATAGCTTTGCTTTTCTCAGAGTTTAAATCTTTCCCCTCAACTAAAGTTCTTCACTCCATTCCGCTACCTGTGGTTTCTGGAGGATGTCTGCTACTAATACATCATCTGCAAATATAAACGCACTGCACTAACCATCACCCTCACTAAACGTATCTCACTGCGAGTTTTAAACATCATGATGACCCAAGATATTGGACTGTATTCAATGTCATCCAATAATTATTATTTCTAACGCACAAGAAAAAAGATCGAAGTTTATTTTTTGATTAGTTGGCGTAATCAGTATGCTGAATTCCATCATTTGTACAAGGATTATAAGAAATTTAAATCTTAATTTAATTTATTTTAAAATTATAAAAAATTTTATGAAGAATTGGAGATGATATTTTAATCAGGAACCAACCAAATGTCTCTTCACTTTTCTTATTGCTTCCAGTTAGTTTTGTTGAATTAAAATATAATCAATTGATGTTTGTAAGGCAGTATAGGGCGTTATTCTATTAATTTTTTATCAAACTAACGAATAAAATATCAGTTATTCGTTAGTTGTTTATAAACTATTTATTCTTTATCCAACAGATAATCTGAATCATCCATTATCTATTATTCAGTATTTAAATTAATTATCTCATTTAATTTTTAACAAATAAATATCCTGAAACAACTTGTTTAATCTTTTTAGTTCTCCACAAAAATTATAACCGCTCTCCCAGCCATTCACCCCACTAAACAATTTCCAAATTTTCATTTTCTTTTCCTCTTATATCTATCTCTAAGTAATTGGAAAATCTTTTGAGCTATGAAAATGCATTCATCTGCTTCTGAGATATAAAAGTAAAAACGAATGAAATGTTGGAAAATTTTTGTACTAGTTTTACTTTTAGTCTACCTCTAAATAATCGGAAAATCGTTTGAACATCGAAAATCCATTCATCCGTTAGTGAGACATAAGAGGAAAAGCAGATGAAAATTCAGAAAATTTTCACACTAGTTTTTCTTTGTAATCCACCTTTATAAAGTCGGAAAATCGAATGAAAAATAGGCCCAGATAATTGTAATTCAATTATTCAATATTTTAGTTGAACTAAATGCATCATAAATTAAAGATATAATGAATAAAACTGAAATATGAAAAAAAATATATATTGCTGATCAGAACAAAGATGACTCCTTATATATCCTCACTGAAAGGGCTAAGCAGTACACATGCATATGTTCATGTTTGGCTAAACTTTTTTACAAGAAGTCTCTTTCCTTTCATTCTTTTAACTGCCAAAATTAACTATTGCACAGTTTATGAAAATTGAAGCAAGATATTAAAGTTTAAAACTA
This sequence comes from Rhaphigaster nebulosa, assembly GCA_948150685.1. Taxonomy (NCBI): domain Eukaryota; kingdom Metazoa; phylum Arthropoda; class Insecta; order Hemiptera; family Pentatomidae; genus Rhaphigaster; species Rhaphigaster nebulosa. Next base: position 188,161,075 of record OX411306.1, read on the forward strand.
ATGATAACTTTCCTGACTTTCCTAAAATTTACTCTGAATTCCTGATTATTTACTGAAATCCCCAACATATTCCCGAATTTCTGATTGGTGCACACCCTGTTTGACCTTTCTGCTCTAGTTGGGTGATAAACCCAGTAAAGAAACATTAATGAGAATTGATATTTTTGTATACCTCTTCTTTAACACCTTGACTGCTGTGCCATGTGCCACCCTTTTTTCTATATTTTTTGTATTAATAATTTATATTTATCTATAAATATTATTAATTTATAAATTATAATGTTTTTACATTGAAACCAACAAGAGATAGGGGGGAAGGACCTTTGAAGTTGAAATTATTTGGGCCACAAGTGCTACTCAGCGCCTCATATGCTACAGCCCCGGCAGTCAATATGTTAAACCAGAGACATAAAGCATAATCTAAAGGTGTAGATTAAGGAAGCCTCGGAGGCCAATATCAACAATCTATTACTTTGGTATTAATCTTAATCAGACAGCAGAAAGCTAGCGAAAAATTTAAGTAATTGGAAGAAAATATCTTCAAAAAGATTTAGTAGCAAAAAATAAATTAAAAAACAAAAATAAGCATTCAATCTGAAGGGTGAAGATAACATGCTAGTTAGAAAAAAAAATTAAAAAAGAAGTAACACAAAGTACAAAGAAATTTTTTTTAAAAATTTATAATAAATCAATAATTAAAAGGCTACTTCTTGAAATATGCATATCCATACACTAATGCAGCATTTAGTACTTGATCATAATTTTTAATAAACTTAATTCATTAATAGTATCTACTTTCAGATAAAAAAAAATTAATATCACAACAAGCAAAAGCAACATGCTAACATACAATAATATTAATTATATAACAAACAGTCAGAAATGCAATAATTAAAAAAAATAAATCAACAAAAACCAATTACCACAAAAAAGTACTGAGTGTTAGTGTTTTGTTACATTGTAATTACCTTCATCAAAGTACTGGGATATAGGTTTTTTATATGCCTAAACCATCTGTCTAAATGAGGCAACTTTTTCACATCCCACTTCTCACTAGAAACGTTATCAAATAAAGCATAATCCAATCCCGAAACCACATAACCATTAACATAGCTGAAATCACTGAAATGATCATTACAGTTCTCTAATAAGCGGTTGTTAGAAAATAAGAAATCTAATTCAGAGTTTACTTGTAACAGTGTCTTTGAATTGCTAAAACCGCTCTTGTTTTTCTCATCGCCAGTTTGTAAATACTTTAAAGACAACTTCAAAGCGTTCCATAATTTATTGCAAAAGAAACGGTATCCTTGAACTCTCAATATATCCAAATTAATATCACGTCCTGAAAAGACATTCATATAAGCAAAAAACACATCTTGAAAACAAACTGTAAAAATACAAATTAAGATTAAAGAGGGTTTTGATTTTTAATTCAACAAACATGTATCACATTTCATTGAAACACTGTAATATATTTTCTGAGAAAATGATATCAATGTTGATTTGTTGTGTTTCAATCAATCCAAAAGTTGTCAGAACACAACAAACCAACCAATCGTTAGGCTTAAGAAATTCATAACACTAAAATCTCGATTTTATTCTATTTCTCAGAAATAAATTTTCTCATGTTCAGATTTTTCAATTGTAAGGTTCTTATAACTGAAATTAGAATTTTTTACTTTCTACTATTAGAAATTGAGGACTTAACACTTGTTAAAACATTTTCATTTGGAACTTGAAGGATATCTGTTGGATATCCTACTTAGCACCAATATCATTTTAGCTAGACCAAGTTTAGAATGTGTTCTCCTCTCAAGTTTTGGAATAGTTGAACATATTGCGATATTTTTAAGCTCATTCAGCATACTTATACTGAAACATTTATTATCCTCCACCCTCATATATTTTATTCAAAAGCAATATTCCTTTTCCAATTTTGTACAGAACCATCCTTTTAACTTCCTTGTATGAAGTAAAGGAAGTATTATAATCGCAAAAATTTTCGGTTTTCAGATTTCAACAGAAATATCCATTTTGACCAGTTTCATCATGACGTCTGTACATATGTGCGTATCTCGCATAACTCAAAAACGGGAAGCCATAGAAAGTTAAAATTTTGTATGCAAAATGTAAAACTTCTCAAATTAGGTATGTAAGAATTACATATTAATATAAATAACATAATAAATTTTGGTTAACATTGGCAGACCGGAAGTGGTACTTTACTTGAAGTTCATATTAGACTTTCATCAAAAATTATATTAAAATATAATGTAAACATCTCAAATTTGGTAAATAGAACTTTTATATCAATATGAAAGTATTTACTAGATTTTGGTTAAAATTGGTGAGCAAAATAGGATACTTTACTTGAAGGTCATAATAAACAAATCAAAAATTATATTAAAATTAATTACAGAGATCATATGTTTCGGTAATAATGGTTACAAACACGATTTTTTTTCAACTCCAATTAAACATTTTTATTACTTGTTTTAAATGTTAAAATTATGAATAAAATAATGGTTTTCCTCCACAATTGTGAGATGAACAAGTCTGCAGCAGGAGAATAAAATTTAAGTTAAGTGGGTTCTTCCGCTTAAAATATCAAAACTGTCTATTTCCAATGCTTTATCTAGTGACATTGACAGTTCTCATTAGAACTGAGTCACAGAACATGAAGAAATCTCTTGGAAACTAGTAACCTACTGAAAGAAAACAACATATAATAACGGAATGAGACCTCCAGAAACAAGAGTATGTCTAATCCTATCAAATCAAGTGGCACACTACACTATTTGAAAAGGCTTGTGCTTACTGACTGGTCTAAAAATAGCATCGATGATCAAAGCCCTCAAAATTAAAAAGATAAAAATTTTAAGCACAACAAGCTAAGCTTTCATTTGTTTATTATGTTTTTTAAGAAAATTAAAAAAATATAAGTTTCCTGTATTATTTAAAGACAAAGGAAATAAACTTACACGTCTAGAATATTATCACTGCCAAGGTAATATGGACAGGTAAATAACTGCCAGCTTACCTAAAATTATCATTATTATATAAGACAATTCTTTGCTTTACTGAGACAAGTACAACACGGTATCTTTTCACATCTACGGAAATTACACAATATCCTTACCCAGGTGGATTCAGAAAAAAAAATATATGTATATAAATCTGTTTTTGTTTTAGTAATTATTTATTATACTAGTAATATCAATTTTGTTATTACAGATATACTAGAAAATGTCAAATAAAATAATTGGCCGCTTTGTTTTCCACCACACCAATTCTTTTTTATTTCTTTAGTAAATTTAATTTTTATTTTATAGAACATAGATTTTTAATTTTTCTATTATCCTGATGAATTTTTTTATTTGATTGTCAGGTAATTATCAGAATAAAAATGTCACCAAATGGGCACTGGTAAGTATAGCTATCAATGCAGAAAAGTGATGCCAAATATGAAGGTATAGGGACAAGAGGTGTGACATGCCACAATTTAGAAGAAAATGAGTATTTCATGCAAAACGTTACTTTATTTCTCTATATAGCTCTTTATTGTGTTAGTTTAGGGATATTCCATGAGATGATAGGACTATCTCAAACTAACATATTAAAGAGCTATACAGAGAAACAAAGTAGTGTTTGCACAAAATTCTCTTTTTCTTCTAAATTGTGGCTTGCCACATTCCTGCCCGAAGTCCTTCACAAGTAAATATGCTTAAAACCAATTAAAGCATGTTATTGGTTAATTTAATTTAATTTAAATAAATTGAATGAAAAAATAGACAAATTTTCATCTGCGAATTTTGCCCTATAAAGGATTAAACCATTTTTGAGAGAGGACTTAAGTAAAAATTTAAAAACATCAAACTTTTTTTAATATCAAGGCAGTCTATTGTCATATAAGAAAGAAGCAGCTTTAGGAGCTCCTAAAACATTGCAACATGTCTGAAAAGGTGATTGAAGGTGTTATGTATCAAACAGAAATTGTAAGGATAGGTCAGCGAGGTAGAAAGAAAATTACCATCAGAGAGTTAACACTTAAAAAAAATATGAGAATTCACCAATCTTGGACACCTAATATTTCAGGATAATGATATAAGATAAAAACAGTTTCAAGAATAATGAATAAATAAAGAAATGTGTTAAAATGGTTCCATACCATGAGTCATATAAGAGAGCAATGCAAACCGAAGTGCATCTGTTCCACATTCAGGTATGCCACTGGGATAGTCTTGTTTCTGACCAGCCTTTGCCTTCTCAATCTCTCTAGGATCTAGATTTGAACCGATAAGCTGGGCATGAAGATCTTCTAAGCTGATGCCATTAATAACGTCCATTGGATCTATTACATTCCCAAGAGACTTGGACATCTTTCGACCATGGGCATCTCTCACAATCGGATGAAGGAAAACTTCCCTACAACATAGTTTAGCAATGTTAAACAAATATTATTATTAAAAATGAAAGTAGATACATTTTGTAATGTTCAAAAAACAATTGCCTAATCAATGCAGCAACCTAACTAATAGAAACAAAGACACTGATATTATTTTAATAACAATGGGGAGGTGAGATTTTGATTCAAGTGATGAAGAAAGAAATATAAGACTTATGCCATAGTGGCCGTGCTTATCGAAGCTGCACACCGGTAGACGTGAGTTAGCAATGAAGCAGGTTTGAATCTAGTCTGCATGCAGTGATTTTAATTTTGTGGTAGATAAATGTAATAAAGCATGATATCAATAATCAGGCAAGAAATAGTTGAACTGAAGGATAACCTGGACTTCCTACCCTAGTTAGAGTATTTAAAGGCATCATACGCAAAAAGACAGATGGTAATGCATAATCCTGGAGTGATCTCAGACTTTGTAGCTGAATCTTAAGAAAATCGGTCCAGTAGTCTCAAAGAAAAGCCGCGTACGGCGTACAGTCGGATTTTTTTTTATTCGATATTTCGATTCCAGGCATCTGGAAATATAAAACCTCAAATTTTGCGGGGAGAGGATTACAAATTTTTTTTCTTGGTCGATTACAAAGATCTATTATTGAAAATAATGAACCAAAAACAACTTAAAACAAAAGTAAATATATGTTAGGCTACTAATAAATATTATCTATTAGTTATATAATCTATATGTTAAGAATCATATATTAAGAATTAGTAATACAAAATTTTGCTATATGTTTTTAATAAAAATTGCAATAAATTTCTTAGGTGCTTCATGATAAAAGTTTAATCAAACAATACAAAAATTATTATCATAACCATTAAATAAGATAATCATGTTTCAAATTACTACCTGAATGGGAGCTTTCCAAGCAATTTCTGTCCAAAAAAAACCATTCTTGCAACCCAGAAAAATATAATATCATGACCAGTTTCCAAAAGTGTGGTAGGGTAAAATACATCAAGGTCATCAGACTGGATAGAAGAAAACAAACAAATTAAATGACAAATATTTAAATTGTAAACAGAACGGTCTTAAAAGCAATACCTGGTCAGGCCAGCCAAAAACCGAGAATGGAAATAAACCAGAAGAAAACCAGGTGTCTAAAACATCATCATCCTGTTTAAGGTCTACCTTATCTTCAGTCACACCAAATTTTTTTGCTGCTTTAGCTCTTGCTTCAGATTCACTACGGCCACTAATCCATCTATCATCATCATTTTCCTGAAATCAAAAACAAAACTAGCATTTTAAATATCAATAAAAAATGATAACACTGAATCATAGATAAATAAAATTTGAAATTCAGCTCAGCTATATATAGCAAAGATTGAAAACTCTGATTTGAAGAAAATGTTACATGCTAATTTTTAAGAAGATGAAGATGAAACAGCATATAAAAAGATACAAAGGTATAGGAAAATGAAGTTCAAAATGTTGAACGACGACCATCTATTTTCTGAGCAATCTTAACATTAAAAAAGTGACAAATGCTTGTCAATCTGGACAGATCAGGATCTTACGAGGTAAATAACACATGAAAAATAATAATGAGGTAAATAACACACAAAAATAAAAATCATTGTGCTATTTCATTCAATTTGCCGATATTTCACCCACCAAAGTAGGTCTTTCATTAGAGCTAAAAGAAATATGGACAAAAATCAAAACAATGAAGACAAATATAGATGGATGTAAACAGTAATGAGTATAAAATAAGTATAATATAAAATAAGCCAGGATAAGTAATGGATTAAAATATAGATTCATAAAAATAAAGATCAACATTTATCTCTGTAATCTATTATCTGCCCTAGATTGAGGCAGATTGTAATACTTGTTAATAAATAAGTTATTTTTAAATAAATAAATAAAGATAGATAATTTGTAAACAGACTTTTTGGATCTTTATTAATTTGTCTAATACTATAAGACTATACTATAAGACATTTATTTTCAAATTAAAACAAAATAATTAATAAATGTAATCATTTTACACTGCTAAAAGTTAATCAAATAGAAGAATAAGGGTGGCTTTATGTAGAAACTGTGATAAACGATGAGAGCAGTGATTTAAGCAATGCTTAACGCTAAGCTTGGTTCTCTACTTTTATGTGACGTTTATGTTAAACCTACTATAGCAGCGAGACATTAAGAAGTTGAAATAGTCAATGCCAAGTAAGAACTATGACTTCGAAGAATATGAAATGATTCCGAAGAATATGAAATGCATATGAGAAAAAATGAAATGAATATGAAAGAAAGAGATAAAAATCATCAACAGCTACAAAATATTATTTCGGTGAAGGCACATGGAAAGAGAGCAAATTCGCAGCCCATCTATTAATATTAAAAGATACAGATTTTGAGAATTTCATTATCTTTACAAATATTTAAGGCAGCATCTAATAAAATTTATTGAATACATGCGAATGAAAATAAAAAAAACTATTATCCTAAATAGTACATAGTAGTAAGTTTAGTAGTTTACTTATTAACAAGTCAACATCCATACTTGACAGAAGTGAGAAAATGGATGAGCCCATTATTGATGCTCCTATTGTTAGTCGATCACTAGTCGTGGTTCATAGTGTTGCATCAATATAAGCATGACAATAGAAAGTATATGAATGATTCCTCACTTCACTAGCTCCAACATAAACCCACCCTTACAAACAAACAAAACTCCTTAAATATAAAACAATATTACAATAAAATGATAAATTAATTATTATTCATATGCTAAAGAAGATAGTAATACTGCCTAAATATCTATAATACCCATATAATCAAGTTCGCACATATAGACCAAAAAAAAATAAAAAAATTAAGAGATAAATAAAAATAAATATCTACTTAGTTTATTATCACGCAGGTGATGGTGGATAATCCCCAGACAGAATATTCAACAAAATTATTATTCTTATGGATTTATTTAAATGATGACTGTTGAAAGGGAAGCAGTCCATTAATCAAAATGACTAGCAGATCACGTAAAGAATGGACAGGAGGCTGCACTGTTCAACAATTGACTGGCCAATGTTTTTGAATTGATTGGGCTTAGAAAAGTGACAATGCTCTGCTAATACAAGCTGTCATGTTAACAAATCAAAACTTCCGTAGCATATAAAACTACAATAATAATCTTAATAATTGCATCCTTTCGAAAATAAAAGATTTCAGTTTAATTTTTAAATGATGTAACTGAAAGCAAAAATAAAAATAAAAAATGATAAAGGAATAAAAGGAAATTAATGCTTTTGAAATATGGCTAACAAATTTTTATAAAGTATTTAAAATAAACACGTAAATTGGACAATGAAGATTTTACTGATTAAATTATTACTATTTTTAGGATGAATAAATATATAATCTCTAGCTTGATCTCGCAACTGCCGCACTTCCAAAAATAATAAAAGAGCTTTCCGATAATAATAGGTAATAATAATAAGATATAATAAGATAATAATAATAGGTACTTACTATTTTTGTCTATTTCTTTTTTTTATCCATGTGAATCCATACAGTTATTGTTATATTGTTATTATCGAATTATACATTCATCTTCAGTTCTAAAAACACACAAAAATTCAAAACATAGTTTGGTGTTATTATGCATATTAAATTAGATGTAATATAAATCAGTATTTTAGAACGTTTGTGAATTATGAATTTAATTAAGACAAGAAATCAAATACATGCTGGTACTCACCAAGCTTTGATATAATCCATTTAAACCTTGGTGAGTACCAACATGTATTTGATTTGTTGTCTTAATTCCTAATTCATAAATGTTTTAAAATACTGGTTTCTATTACATCTATTACATTTCGAATTGCTTATTTTTTAATTTCTGTATGTTTTTAGAACTGAAGATGAATGCATAACATTCGAAACTAGTTTCCAATCAAACAAAGTTATAAAAGTGGCAAATAATTTATCAATCCCTAATTTATTGAGCTATTCTGCCCTGCTTTTCAGGTGAAGCTATTGGGAAGTTTAAATGAAAAACAACATTTTTAAAAAAACATTACTTAAGATTAGAAAATTTATCCTTTAACCATCTCTCCTAACTTCAAAGCAAATAACGGGATACTTACTGGCTGTTTAGACATATTTTTTAATGTGACATAATATGCAGGGATCCTATGACCCCACCACAACTGCCTTGATATGCACCAGTCTCTGATGTTAGACATCCAATAATGCCAGGTCTTCTTGTGTTGTTCAGGTATAATCTTTAGTTCTCCATGCTCGACAGCTTTTAGAGCCTCTTCTGCCATTGTGTCGCATTTAACATACCTATAAAACAAATCACAAGAATTATTTAAAATAAAAAATAGAAGTAATTTCATTAAAACTTTAAGAATAACAAATCAGAAACAATTTAAATTAGTAGAACATCACAGATATTTAAAAAAGTTCAAAATCATTAAATTACAGCTTGTTTTGGGCAAAAGACCTAAAACCCATGGATCAACAATGCTTCCCCAATCTCATGAGATTTCTTCTTTTCCGATGGTACTACAACTCATGAAGGTCAAGGCTTCCTACAGTCAGAGCCGCCAGTCTTCTCTGTTTTGTGCTGCAGCTCTCCTATTTCTAATCACTCCCATTTTCTGGGCATATACTGTCATACAAATGAGCCAATGCAGGCGAGGTCTTCCAACTTTTCTATGTCCAAATATTTTTTCCTCTAGAAGCATTTTGGGGACTATGTTATCATTCATTTTGCATGTCTCATCCACCACAGATGTCCAGTCTTAATTAAATATGCAATGTCCTGGTCTTTATAGAGACTCATAAGCTCAGCGTTTTTCCTCAATCTCCATACGCTTTTGTTACATACAAGCCTCATAATCCTTCTCGAAATATTTCTCTTAAATTTCAATAGAGATGAGACTAAAGCTTTCGTCAGCGTTCAAGACTCCGACGAATTTATGATAAAACTGAATTTGAAACTGAGATTTCAGTGAATGATTTAAACAGGAATAAATAGATGGTTATTTAAAGCTATCAACTGATTTAAAGTAACACAATAAATTTTCACAAGATAAGATTTATTTACTTAAATAAATGAAAATTAATTCTAAGGATTGCATATATAACAAAGATAATTTGAATTTATCATCTTTCTAACATTATTATTGTTGTATAATAAGAATGAAAAAAAAATAAAGAAAGAAAGATAAATCAAATATAATTGGACTTTCCGAATTTGCTGAACAATGCAAATTGTTTCCACTACAAGAAGGACAAAACATCAAGTAATTAGGACAGAACAATCTAAGCCTTCCTGTTAACTCAGACTTAGTTGATATGTAACTTACACATATAATATACTCAGATATAAACTAACAATATTCTGAAAGTTAACGTACAAGAAATACTTTAACAATATTAATAACGAAAAGTATAAAATTAAAAAAGTGAGAATCACATATTTATCTTTTCAGGAGCTCAGAAATAAACATTTTATACTGGATGTACAAGTTTCTCACTGTTAAACTTAACGGAAAACATGTATAGCTTCCAGGAGAACTTGAATAGATTGCGGGCACCATCTCTCCTTAAACGCATATTTAAAATTTAAATATACGATAAATGTGCCAACATTCAAAAACTTAATAAAATAAAAAACTGTAATAGGACTGTCAAAGATTTAAAAATTATAGTAAAAACTATTAGCTAAAAATCAAAATTAATACAATAATTTACCATTGAGGCTTGATTAACGGTTCCACCACATCCTTTGACCTACTACAAATAGGCACAACCATAGGATTATCAGCTATATCTCTATACAATCCCTTTTTCTTTAAAGCATCCAGTACAGCTTTCCTAGCATCAAATCTCTTTAAGCCAGTAAATTCACCACAATCACCAATAATTACACCATCATCACTAAGTATCGTAATGAATGGTAGATTATGTCTGATTCCCACTTCATAATCATTATGGTCATGAGCAGGAGTTATCTTAACCGCACCTGGAAACATTGTCTCATTTAATATTTTTCACCAAGAAACAAAGGATTTTTCAATAAGAAAGAACAAAGGATAATTTCTATTAGCAACAAAACTATTTAATACAGGCAATCCCTTAAAACCATTTCATCAGTAATTGACACATGTCAGGTTTTCTTAGCTGTAAACATTATAGGAGCGGCTACACCAAAGACGGACTTGACTTGAGTCCAGTAGCGGACCCACATCGTGTATTTAATAAGAAACCGAACTCAAGTCCGCTCAACTCTAGTTCGTATTCAGTGTCACCGCCTTCTGTTAAATATCATTATTGATATAAATGTAACTATTGATACTAATCATAAGTAGAGATAAAATAATTAGAATGAAACTCTTAACACAAAAGTTCGAGTAGTTTTACAAATCTTTTCTCATCATTAAGTATTAAGCAAGAATGAAAATTATGATGCAATACTTGCTCAGAGCTAACAGAAAAGACCCTATCATATATTTTGAAAATAATTGATATATTTTTTTCATTACCAGTTCCAAATTCCATGTCAACAAAATCATCAAGTACAATAGGAAGAGTTCTATCTGTAAACGGATGTTTAACGTACTTTCCATGAAGATGAGAATACCGTTTATCTAATGGGTGGATAGCAACTGCAGTGTCACCCAGCATTGTTTCTATTCTCGTTGTTGCTACAACTAGTTCATCATCACTATCACAAACTTGGTAAGCGAATGAAACCAAAACGCCAAACTCAACTTTATCTTTATAACCAGGAATAGACAGAAGAGTTCTTCCAGTAAGTTCTACTTTATCAACCTACAAAATAAAATAAAACATCAGTTGCCTCCTAACAAAAAATTACTGGTGGATAATAATGATATAACAACTGAATTCATCGGGCGATGAATTAATGAGGTAATGAATCTATCAGATAATAAAGATGAAATTTCAATAAAAAAAAGAATTATTAAAATAAAAAAGACCATCACAAGCACAAAAGCGTACTAACATAATCACTAATAATTCAAAATATGTAGGAAATAAAATAAAAAATAATATTAACATAGCATTCAATGATAATAATACCTCTATATCTGAAATAGCACTTTTGAGCGTACAGGACCAGTTAACAAGACGCTTACTTCTATAAATTGTTCCTTCCTCATGGAGTCTAACAAATGCTTCAACAACTGTTTTACATAACATAGGATCCATTGTGAATGCTGTTCTAGACCAATCTGGTGTCGAACCCAGACATTTGATCTGATTGTATATCCTGTCCCCTTTTCTTAAAATAAGAATAAAAATGTTAAATTATAATAAAACCAATTTTGCAAAGCCATTGTACTATCAACTGTAATCTAGATAAAACTAACTCATTTTTCCATGCCCATATTTTTTTAATAAATTCCTCTCGTCCGAGATCATGGCGTGTTTTCTTTTCTTCACGCCACAATTTCTTCTCAACCACTACTTGTGTAGCTATCCCTGCATGATCACAACCAGGTACCCACAAGGTAGTGCGGCCTTTCATCCTATTCCTGTAATATCAAACTTATTAGTTAACTTGGAATTTCACAATGAAAATATAAAAACTGAAAAAGGAACAATTTTACCATCTTGTCAGTGCATCTTCAACTGCATTGGCTAGTGCGTGACCAAGATGCAATGAACCAGTAACATTTGGAGGAGGAATCACCATAACAAATTTGCCTTTAGGATTATGTTCTTTGATATTACGCCCCTAAAACATATATCAACTGTTTAGGAATTTGTTATTACAAAGTAATAACGAAAGATTAACTAGAGTATATGAACATACTCCATATTCAGGTTTGAAAAATCCTGCTTTCTCCCACCATGAATACCATGCTGCTTCGACATACTTTGGGCTGTAGGAATCCGGCATTTGAGATGACACATCTTTTTTTTGTCCAGGTTCAGTTTTACATGTATATTCTATAGTTGGCTTAGCTGATGAAGTTTTCTTTTTTTCAGTTTTCTATTGGATTATTATTTTTAAAAAAAAATTAGAAACAAGATCATAACGAAATATTAAGTGTCAAAAAGAAACTTACATCAGATTTTTCTTTTGGCTGCTCAGAAGATTGTGTTTGTTTTTCTTGTTTCTGTTTAAATTTTTCAAGTTTGGCTAATTTTTTAGCTTCCTTTTCCAACTGCTTTGGTGTCTTTTGTGGTACAACAACGTCTCCATTCTCCATATTGAACGATAATTGAAGTGCAATGTTCCACAATGCGCCACGGAGTTGACTCAAGTCAACTTGAATATGCCACAAGAGATAACTTTCATGTAACCTTCCCATATCCAGCGCAGCCAACATCCTAACACAAATGATTTCAGGTATATTGAATGATATAATAAAATAGTGACAATAAAATTTCAAGAAAAAAAAAGTTTGTTTGTTTTCGTTCACTACTAAAATAACATACCAAAGTAATATATATTGAATAAATGGTATCTTATTTCTGTCAATCTCCCCCCCCCCCCCCCAAATTTTAATTTTGACAGTAAACAGAAAATTGAATTTAATTAAATTTCCAAGAGTTCAATTTAGTTAAGTAACGTCCGATCGATATAAACTTGCTAGTACAGTTTCTTTAAATTTATTAGGTACAGTTGGAAATGGTTTACCTTATTTTTATCAAGCCTTATCTCAATCCTTATCATACTAAGTTTAAACTAGCTACGTTGAACACGCCTTTCAAGCCTTATTAAATAATTTTTTTAAAATGTTCATTTTTGCAAGTTTGGCCGAATTTATTGAGACAAAAGGTAATACTTATCAAGATTTTAATTATATTTTTACTTAAAATATTTAAATATTCCAATTTACACGAAATTTAAAAAAAAAATTCATTTAATTTGTAAACTAATTGTTTTTAGTATTAGTCAGTTAGGTGATGTTCCCCAGTTCCATGTAAAACATAAATTAGTCTTATAATTTATGAAAAATTATTACAGTTAAGAAAGTTCTCATAATTATTTTTAACTGCTCTTGAGCAATATTTAATCCAAAACAATCAGATACATGAATGCAAACAGTATTGACCATAATTTAATTTTAATATTTAAAAAATTTTTAAAAAAATTAATGAGGACTGAATAACAAATTTTTACTCAAAACTTCACATATTGAGATGAGTCATTGTAGTATGAAATTTGTTCAACTAGATTGTAATAGATCACTGAAAAAAGTTCTGTAGTTAAGTTAAACATAATTTTTTTATTATCATATCTTTAAACAAACATTTTAAGCGTTTTTGACACTTGGGAATGATGTTATTCATATTTCATATAGATAAATATTTATTAAAATACAATATGGTGAAAATAATTTGGCAAACAATTCAGATAGAGTTTTATTTTTAATTAATAAATATTAGAAATTTAACAATATTTTGGGGCCAATTAATCAAATCATTTTCACCTACCATTTTGAAATATCCAACTGAAAGTTTTCCTGAAATTTTATAATTACAATATTTATTTCATTGAACATTTTATGAATTTTGTGACAATTATTAAAATGCAAGATTCAAATGTTTTAAGAATATATTCAATTTTTTATTGAAATTTGATAACGATTATAGCTTATATGATCTTAAAATAGATTACTTTGCAGTAATTTAGGGTTTAATATAAAGTTGTAGATCTGCTGCTTCATTAGACATTTATTTATTTAAAGGTATTATTAATTATGCCTTACAGGGTTGAGGAGATGCATACCCATGGTCTGATATTGCTGAGTTTTATATATGGAGTTATAACTGAACACTGCCCACCGAAATGTTCATGTTACAGCAACAAAGTGAACTGCGCCGGCCGCTCATTAACAAGCTTGGATGGATATGATTTACACTTAATACAACCAGTAAGCTGCAGAAGCATGTAGTTCTATGACTACTCTTCATAAGCCAAAGAAAAATTATCAATAGCTATAAACAATATTTATTTTTTTAGTTTGACCATGTGGATATCTCCAGAAACAAATTTACTATATTTCCTCCATTAGAGGCAAAATTCATTAATGCATCCAAAAATAATGTTCAACTGTTTCCCGATATTATAAATGGAGTTCAGTCTCTTTCTTTAAGATATAATCAGATGAGGTAATTTTTATAATAATTTATTTTTTAAACAATTTATATCATTGATTCATAAAATATTTGAAATCCTGTAGCAAGTTTATTTTAAGTACTAAATATCAATAACAACTATAGATATATGGATAAAAAAATCTTTATTAGATATATAATAAATAATTAGCAATATTTAAACAAATAATTTTATCAATTTTTGACTTTCCTGAATTAAAACATATTATTTATTGCATAAATATTTTCAGCATCAAGTGCTAAAATAACAAAAAATCATTGAATACATAAAAATATTTAAATATTTATACTATAATGTCACCCTAAAAATATATATATACAACTGTAAAAAAATAAACCAAGTCAAGGAATTCAAAATACTCGAATTACATCAAAAACCTAATAAAAGCACGAAGCTTTTGGAAAATATTTAAAAACCTCAATCTAAAATACAAAAGCTTTTTCTAATTATGGAGCTGATTAGTAAGACCTATTACTCAGAATAGTAAGTGGCGATTCACCAAATAATGGTGTCCACTTAAACTCTTCTTTATAGAGGTTTAAATTTTAATTCAGAAGTATTTAATTTGATTTTGATATTTCCCACTGCTAGTTGATAAGTAATTTGTTTCTCGAGCCCTTCAGAAATTTCATGGTGTTACGAGCTTCTCGGTTGTTTTCCTAATAATTTCCTAAGAATAATTATAATGTGAGAATATCTATATTAAAATTCAAGGTTCTTAGAAAATCTAGTCTTAAGTTTTCTGTAGGTTCTTCCCACATATTGTCGTTTCCATGCTAAACTAATGAAAATAAAAATCATAACTTTTCAGAAAAGCAAAAAAAAAACTTTTATCCTTATGTGTACAAGGAGAACCTTCAATAATTTCAATTTTTTCAGTTGTAGTTGCATTTACCATCAGAAAAAAAAAATTATCGAAGGTGTCCCGTTTAAGCATACAACTTTTTTTTGCTCCCCTGAAAAGTAGAGATTTTCATATTTGTTATTTTAACATGGCGCGACTATTTAATGATATGTCACATTAAATTTTCTACATGAGTTTTATAATCTCCAGAAAGGAACTAGAGGTGCCAAGCATCTTTAAGTTTAGAAACAAAATTATTTAATGTGCTACTGCTGGAAAATACAACTTTTATTTATTGATCGTTATATATGTGTATTTCTAATCAGTGAGCCAATATAAATAAATATTATTTTTTACTCACATGTTTTTTATTACTTTTAACACTTGATAAAGTAATACCAAAATAGTTAAGTGCATTAAATGAAGATGTTTTAATTGTGGCAAGAAATAAGAAAAGTAAATAAAATTGTTTTTCACCTACTATTAATTACAAACCTGAAACCAACATTACATTCTTATGCAAAATATTTGAGAATTCAAAATACAAACAGCACTAGTATATAAATAGACCATGGACATAAGCTAACTACATACCAATGCCAGTAGTTATATTCTAATAATTAAGAATTTCAAATGGTTGCCGATTAACTAAATATTTGTTATACAGAGATGTCTCATCTGAAAACTGCCCTGTCAGTCTAAGGAGCCTAGATTTATCAGAAAATCCAATTAAAACCATAAATATTGCTTGCAATGGATTGGCTGTGCTAGATCTATCACACTGTGACATTGAAGTTTTACCAGAGACATTTTTAAAAAAGTTACCATCTCTACAGGTCTTAAATATAGGCGACAACCCTCTTAGGAAAATAAGCGACTTAGTGTAAGTATAACCATTTTGAATATTATTAATAATTTTTGGTGTAATCATTCACTGATTTATTAACAGACTGAAACTAAACAGTCCCTAAAAAAATCACTAGAATTTATAAAGGTTATTCAGTTATTATTAAACTTGTGCCGGTATCACTATCACACGACAAACTTATTTTTTAAAGGTTTGTTGCTAGACATATCATTTTCATGATTTATGGAGTCGCTAAAAAAAAATGTATTATACAGTCAAGCATAAATCATCTCTATCATGTTTGAACAGTATTCACTTACAGCTTACTGATATTGCTTAACAAAAATGCCAAACACATTTGTTCGACCCATTTACAATTGAGCTGGGAATCAATGAACTAGTATGGTCCATGATAAATCTGGACTTAGACCATCAGCCTATTCCTCATTTTTTAATAATGTCTTAAAAATAATAGAAATTTCATATTAAAAATTTATGTTTAAGAAACAAAACTCAAAAAAAGGCTAATCTATCAAAAGATAATATATTTTTACAAACATTTCATTAGAGTTAAAGAACTTATGTTATACCATTTGCATTTTTAGGGTGTCATAAATAAAAAAAGATCCATAACCTTTAATCCAAAAACTTTAAAAATTAATTTTTTATTCACGAACTCATCACAAATTTCTTGGACAACAATTATATTTAATATTATGAACAATAATAATATCTTTACAAATACAGTCATGTACATTTATAAATATTATGAAGGATGTATGTCTCTAAAATACCTCTTTGTTTCAATATGGTAATTTTGTAATTATATTGATTTAAATTAAATATATATAAATTAATTTTAACATCAGCAATCAGTAATGTTTTAACATCTATATTTCATGGATATTTAATTAATTCTCATATATACAAAATTATTAAAAAAGACATTATATTTTAATACTTATCAAATACATTTATTTAAAATTAGTAATTTGGTTGTTACAGGTCTTTTTCTCTACAAGAACTACGAATTCAAAGAACTCAGATTCGAGTTTTGAAACCAACAGTTCTCACTGGTTTGACTAATCTAAAATTTCTTGATTTAACTGGTAATAAACATATGCGAATACTTGATTTCAATACAAATACGGAGATTTTAATTGCTCAAAACTGTTCTTTGGAATCTGTTGACTTTTCAGGTGAGCATTTTAGTATGTTACGATAAAATTGTGTATATGATTGCAACAATATATGGTAAGTGATCCCTTAACACCAAATATATATATTTGCCCACATTAAGGTTTAGTCCATGGACTTCTTTCTGGTTGGAAGGACAAATAAATACTAGACATTCTCCAGACCTTGAACTTCATAATGCTGAGTAGTTATGCCATAATCTAAATCAGTAGTTCTCAAAAGTAGGTCTGTAGACAATTTGCTTGATTGACGAAAGAGATCTGAGAAGGATATGCAAGGGGTCCGCGTCTGGCTGGTGAAAATAAGTTTTAAAGTACATTCCAAGTAAACCTTTTTTGGTTATTTTTGATCTTCACAACCTTTATAGTATAATTCATTACCTATTTAGATAAATAAAATAAACTGTATGCCAGATTAAATTTGTAGTTATGCCTATCGAAATCACCTCTAATTTCATGATTTCCGTGTAAAGGTCTCCAAACTGTCAATTTTGAAGAAAAAAGATAGATTTCATCTTTCACACTGAACAGGACTAGTCAGTGGACATAATACATTTTTAATCAATGTCCTAATTTTCTTAGTAAAATAAAACTAGTTTATGTTTGGAGAAAGTTAGGAATTTATTTTTCTCCAATTTTATTCTTTTTTTTTTTTTTTTTTTTTTTTTGCGTTGGGCATGATTTTAGTTAAAGCACATGTCCTGGATGATTTATTTAATGTTTATTAGCTGACTGGGGTCAGCGATGAACTATATCATTTGGGAACCACAGAACTAAACTGAGTTGTGATTGTTCTTGAACCCTAGTGCCTGGCTGCATAGGTCTAAAATAGATTGGTTTTGGAATGTGCCAGCCCAAACCAGAGATGAATGGAAGATAATTGAGGAAGCCAGGACCTGCTATGGACTGTAGCACAAAATAATCATAAACCCTAATAATTATGAACTTTAAAATATCATAAACAGTATCAAAGTACTTATTGGATACAAACAAATGCACTGTGACATAACGATAACAGGAAGGAACACTGTCTTGAATATAACTAAAGCAGTTTCTTTCATTAATTATTTCTTATCAACGACAGTTTTAATTATATGAAAGTTTACACTAATTTCTTTTTCAAATATGTAGCTTATACATTCAGTGACCATGCTTGGTATGGTGTCAAAGTATTCCTAAAAATCCACACATTCTATACCTCTCCATTATAGATTTGCACGGTTTTCTTTTTTCTATTGACCTGCATGACTTTGCAATATATTTGGTTAATATAAATTCCATCACAATTCTTATCTTCATTCAGTTAGTATCCCAAATGGGGTGGAGATAAACAATCAATCAATTCTACACCACTTCAGTCCTGCTATGAGAAGTATGTCAGCTAAAATCATTACTTGGAACAGAGCTTTAATGGCCTGGTTGAAAAAATGGCAATATAAAATATGACACTGAGTGAAATAAATCTGAAATGGTTAGGGAAATATAGAATATAGTTGTTAGGAATTAGGATAAAAAACAAAAAAAGCAGTGGTACTAATTTGATGAACATTAAAATGCAATTTTATTTGAGAAAACAATTTATTGCAAAATAAAAAAACTTAATGTCTACTCAATATTAAAACAGATCTTTACAAAATATTATTCCTTTAAGGTTTGAGGATAATAAGAAAATGTATATAATAAAATAAAATTGTTGTGCATTTGTTAATTTTTGACAATACCATTTCTTTTTAGGCATGCCTTTTCTAAGGACAGCAGTTGTTGATCACAATATAATAAATCATATAAATTTCCTAAATTCACTGGCTGAATTGCATGCCAGTTATAACCTTATCACTTATATAGACTTACATAGTCTTAAAATTGCTGACTTAAGCTACAATGCCTTGTCTACTTTGAAGTTAAGACCAATGGACTGGCTTAATATAACTGGAAACCAAATCCAAAATTTGAAATTAGTTTCTATGGATCTTCTTGAAGCTTCCCACTGCAAATTAAAATCCATTGAGACTAATGGAATAAAGATTAACACTCTCAATATATCTCATAATGAATTGGAACATTTTTCTGGAGGAATGAGTGCAAAAATACTTGATGTCAGTTATAACAGACTGAGTTCCTTTAAGAGTCAAATAAATGGCATTGTTGAGATACGTCTTTCGGGCAATCGTCTGGTTTTAGCAGAAGATGTTATGGCCCAAGGAAAGATGTATCTTAATGATAATCCATGGACTTGTGACTGCAGGATGGATCATCTGTATAGACTAGCTGAGGATGCAAACAATCTATTATGTGCACATCCGAAAAATGTTTCAGGCAAAACATGGGCAGATGCATGCTACCGCAGCAGAATACCTCGCTGGATGCTAAAACATCCCTACATACCATTTATTATTTCTACTACGCTTCTGTTTCTAGCAATTTTTTGTTTTTATTGGATCAGAAGGATGCTTGATGCTCCCCATCTACCTGCAGAGGAAGAAGAAAACAATCGTGTTGTTGAGACTGTTTTACCACAAGTTGTGATAAATGACCAGCTGCCGAGCTATGAAGAAGCTCTCCTAATGCCGGGAATAGCTAGGAAAGTCAATGTTGTTACACAGACTCGGTCATACGAAGTATTATCAAGAAGACTAAGTTCTAATTCAATATAATGTGTTAAATTGCTGTACAACACTAACATGAAGCTCTCCTTACAAAAAGGGTGAATCTGCCAGGTCATCATAATTTCTTTTTAAATTTACAGATTGGTATAATATTATATACGGCATAAATATATGGTATATTATATCAGCCTTCAGAGAAAAAAATTTTGTGACTTGGCGGATTTGTCCTTTTTGTACTGAGCACCTCATATGTAATAATTGTAAACTGCCTTTGATATATCTATTATTTATAATAATTACTAAACACCACAGCTCCAAAAAGGGAACCAATGAAATTTTGAAAACAAAAATTATTATTAGCTATATAACGGTGACATTGCAAACATTTTTAAAGTTGTAGATGCTAAAAGCGTTAAATTGTGTCATCGATATTCTTCATTTTGTTTGTTCTTTATATACATATGCATATTGATTTATCAGAATTATGAGCTATAAAGACATTATTCTTAATGATTAGGTTATTATTAGTAAAATAGTAAGTTATTATTGATTGCCGAACTGATGTGTACATAAAAATACTAAAATGTAATTCAATTTAGAAGTATTAGAATATGAAGAAGTAATTTCTTTGTAAAGACTTGATTGCAAAATATATGAATTAGCAATAAATATATGCATTAATAATAATAATACAAATTTATACATTATTAAGAAAAGAAAATCACTAAGTTGGAATGAAATTCTATACCTTTAATTTAGGACAAATGTACAATTGCATTTAGTTTAGGGCCAATGTCTTTTTTTTATTGTAATAATTATTGGTTTTTTATTGTAAATAATTAAGTTATTTATTATAACTTAAATAATTAAATTATTTCTTTTAAAAGTATTTTTATAGTATTTCTTTCTAGTCAATACTGATAAAAAATTGGTAAACATATCAGACAGATAAAGTAATAATTGGGCTTTTTGGAAATAGCTTAAGATCAGGAGATTATCATTGTATTTAGAATTACACTAGATTTTATGAACCAATTAAAGGTAAAAAATTATATTTTGATTTATTTTACAATTGCATTTAGTTAGGAAATAATGACGAAACCACATGGTAATATCTTTTGACAACCTTTTGGGAGTGCTTCTCTGACCTATTTATGACATTGTTCTATTTAAAGCTAGCATAGCAACCATTATATTACTATCCACCGCAATTTATCTTTCCTCTATCTTATCTACAGTTGCTTGGAATAACTACCACTGTTCTTGACAGAACTTAAGAAAAAGTTATGAGTATAAAAATCCATGAGTTTTTGAATAAAAAAAAATTATAAATTCAGAATAGTATTGAATCTATAACCCTCTCTATCTAGGCTTTTCCAGACAAACTCTACAATATAAGAGTCTCAGAATATCTTTTTTGTTTTTCTCCTGATTTATTTCTGTTGGAGTAGTAGCCTACCAAAACTTTCCAATTAACCAATAAACTTTCATATATTAACCACGCCATAAAGAATGAATCATCTCAAGTGGTGTAACTAAGAGTACTTCTTCCTATACAAATAAATTCATCATTCATTTAATCAATCCTTTATTATTTATTTTTATCCCACTTTTCATCACAACTCAATTTGAAACTGAATTTACCTACACGCCAAGACAGTAGGATATTTCTTAGCTCTAGGCTCTGCAATAAAACTACGATCTCCCAATAAGTAAGAGGGTATGATTTACTAGAAAAGATTCCTTAGAATTGGTGATAGCTAAGGATTAACAGCGCTAACTGGTGGTAGAACAAGTCTAACCTTTCACATGCTAATTTAAATAGAACAGTGCCCTATACTTTATGACCTCCTGAAAGAATGATTTTCATATTTAGGTACCTTAGAATGGTAGCAAAAATATGTTTTAGACACCTATAACTTAAGCCTAGCATAAAACTAATGTTATCCATTCTAAAGAAAGCATTTTTATGAGACTGTAAATTAAATATTTGTGAATATCTTAAATATTTGTTTTTTTCTTCTTTTAAATAAAAATGTATTCCTAAACAGTTTTAGCAATATTCACTTACCTTTTATACTGTTAGAAAGTATGCACTAAGAAACAGACTAGTGATCCCTTTTCGGAATAAATTTTATTATACTGAGCCAATGTTAAACTGGCCACAACACAAAAATCAGTCTCACATTATCTGTGTTTTTTTTTAGAAAAAGGTGGATGTAAGAGGGCCCTCTCACTATGTAATATTTTCTATACCTAGGTATATTATTTATAAAATAAAATTCAAATAGGTTTATACAATTTTGGTTTGCAGATAAGAATAATTAACAGTATTTTGTAATTTAGGGAGGGAGTCCAGACCTCCCTCTGGTTATGCCACTGGACATACTTTGCAATTTTTTATTTTTGTTAATAATACTGTATGCAGCTATTAACTACCAACAAGTAAGTAGTTGGCTAAATATATCACTAGAGAAAGCAGTTATTTTTAATCCTCAACTACCCGAAGCAGAAGTACATTCAGAATGAAAGGGGCACAATTAAAAAAAAATTTGTTATTAGAAAAAGTATTAGACAAAGGTTAAGTTCTACATAGAAGCTCCC
Organism: Rhaphigaster nebulosa; assembly: GCA_948150685.1. NCBI lineage: Eukaryota > Metazoa > Arthropoda > Insecta > Hemiptera > Pentatomidae > Rhaphigaster > Rhaphigaster nebulosa. The sequence goes on from OX411306.1 coordinate 188,183,749, forward strand.
AGGGTGTTTCCTCTAACACGTTGCTGATAGATCACCTATTATCTAGTGGTTCGGCAGAATGTTTGAGGGCTGGCTGCTCTTTGGAATGTCTATTAAAATTTCAGACAAAAGAAATTTTTAGTTGTGGCTCCTTTCTTCTGGATATGCGATGTGATAATCAGATTCCTTCAAACTTAGTTAACTGTTTCAATAAAATTTTAGAAATACATTAATATTCTAAAGAAAAAGTTGGAATATTGTTTGCTTTGGTATGCAGATGAATTGTTTTATTTATTTATTTTCTTCAATCCTCATAGAGATGGAAAAAAAAATTGCTTTTCTGTAATAACTTCTTTCTGTGAACCATTAGTTGAGATGATATTTTAGGATCATATTCCTATAATTCCATCATTAAAACAGTACCATTCCTGCTTGATATAATTATTTAAAATTCCTTGGTCTTAAAAAAACATCTGGAAAAAAGTGTTTGTTTTTTCCCTATAACTACTGAACTAAAAAAATTGTGGAGTATTTTGTTTATAAAATAAGAATAATAAAAATCATATAAGTTTGTAGGAGAATAAAAAAGGAGTATAAATTTTAATATTTCTACAAAATAATTTATAATGAAATGTAAAAATAAAGAGTACACATTTATAATAAACGGATTATTGCAAATAATAATGATCTTAAGATAGTCCAATGCATAAAAACACTATTAAAAATTCAATTATAAAAATTAGTAATGCATATTACAAAAAATAAACGAAGAAAGTAAATCTTATAGGTATATTTTTTAACCAAAATCCTTAAAGATGGCCATATGTTTCCAGCAGAAATCAGTTCATGCCTCCGTCTGTCCAATAAATAATTTTTTTCTGTTTATATGTCTAAAATGGTTTTTGTCAGCCAGACTTGTAAATGTTCTGGTCAGCAAGTAGAAGTATGAATGCTTAGAGGGCTCCATGGCCTGTTAAAAATAGAGTTAACTAAAAAGAGAGGAGGAGGTTGGCGGAAACAGAAAAATTGAAGAATGGTTGGTGACTTTTCAGAAAGGAGCTCTGAAAAAATGAAAATATATCATGAATAGCAGTCCTAAAGCTGTTTCGATAGGTTTTAATTTCGAGTTTTGATTAGTTTTGTCACTTTTTCTTTATAATAATATGGTAATTGATATGTTTGGTATTATTTTCTGTTTTCTCTCTTCCAAATTTGTACAATACTGTATATGTTAAAAAACGAAAGGTATAATTATATTTTGTGTATCAATTTATTGTAGATTAGGATCAAGAAAATGAATTGTATGATCTTGAAACTCTGATAGCTTTGTATCATTCTATTCTTCTATAGACATTCCAGATTACTCATACAGCCTTTGTGAATGACTCGCTATTATACTCATCGGCCAACTTAACATTTCTGCTTTGATGAAGGTTGTAATAAATATTGAATAAAATCAAACATATCATCAACACTGAAACAGATATTAAAATTCATTATCATTTAAAGGTTGGAAAAGTACAAAGTTTATATTATTCTTGAAAGAGTAGTAATGTTTTTCCAATTATGATTTTTTTTTATCGGTTATTTTTTTTAAATACCTTATTATGTATGCATGAAATTTACGATTTACACCCGTAAGACAAATTTAAGTAATGACATTTTCATAAATATATATATTGTTTTGTTTTTTACTATGTTTTAATGCATCCATAATAGTCTTCATAAACTAAATCATACTTTATCATGGGTTATTACTGGAATGAAATTGTTTAACTTAAAAAAATACAGTTCTTATATGAAGAAAAAATTATTGAGAAGCATTTATAAAATATTTAAGAGCTCTAGATACTGAGCAGGATCTATATTGTAACTGCATGCCATTAAATCAATTAACTCTCTATATAATATATCAACATATATTTAATTAAAAGACAACAAATTTGATAGCTGATAAGGCAATGTTCTATCAATTAATTTAGATAAGATTAATTGATACAAAATATTCTATTATTTTTTTTATGGAGTTTATACAAATATTTTCAAATAAATTACTCATTCAACAACAATTGTGATTGTTTCTCAATTCCAATTTTTTTAAACGCTACAGACATATTCTAATTATTGCAAATAAACAATATACATATCTTATTTATACGGAAGTACTATATATAATGAAAATGTCAGCAAAGGTATTTTACATAATATTTAAATACTAAGTTTATAACTTACCTAAATGAGGTAAATGTCAGAAAAGAGAAGTAATGAAAAAAAAAAGTATTAACTGGAACTACAATAACTTAAAATTAAGATTGATGAATATAGGTATAAAAATAGCAGATTACTTTCTTTCCAAGTTCAAACTAGATATCAAAGAATTGAATTATTCAGTTGAGCTTGTTGCTTTGAAGGTCAGTTTACTCTTATTTATATGTAGCTGTTTATTTCTCTAAGCATATAGAAGAAAGAAAGGAAAAAAAGATACTGGAGGAGTACTGGAAGAAAATTAAAATTGAATTAATTATGACTGAAACCTATCAAACTTATAACACTAATTTAAAAAAAAAAAAATTACTAAGATAGAAACAAATTTACCCTAAAGGTTAAACCAATATTTTCAGGTATTGTGTTTAAAAAACCTCTCATTTTGAAAGGCTCGCCAGTAAGGCGGCTTTGATTATCTGGTACCGAAATATTGAATTTTCAAGCCACTTTTTTCCGAAGATGCCAATGAAATTAGACACATCTGACATTTATTTTTTTGGGGGAGGGGAAGAGGAAGGGAGAGAAATACCGGTTTTCGATACCCAAAATTTTAATATCGATATTAGGGTTTATCAAATTAAAACTATTAGGCAAAAATATTGATATTTTCTAAAAAAAGCTATATATATATATATATATATATATATATATATATATATATATATATATATATATATATATATATAAGAATCTCAAGAAAAGCCCTGAAGAAGACCTGTAAAGTTGGCTGAAATGTTCTTATTAATTAAATTAAATAGTACATTATGTCTGCTTTATATTTTTTTTAGCAACTAAATCAGTACAAAAAACTTTATTATAACTACATAGGTTTTATCTGCAACCTACAATCTGCAAACAATATTTTTTATTACTTACTAACTCCATTTTAGACTACATACATACATAAATAGTCTTGGATAAGAAGGTATTTGCTCTCTACAAACCTAAAATAAGAGGGAGGTATAGTGCAAGAACATGTGTAAAAAATGAGAAACCATTATCAGGGGAAGAACAAGAAATTGCTTCTGTCTGTTGTGGTGCACAATAGCCTCCCTCTTCATTTATTACTTCATTCCAAAGCCAAGGAATGCCTCTTGAAATTCTCAATGATGAGAATACACCTATGTAAAAAAAAAATTACTGAAATAATAAAAATAAAAGTTTTGTCTACTTATTAAATAATTGTATTGTAATGTTCCTGATTGCAATAAAAGAAACATTTAATTTGCTCTTAAAATGCCAAAAAGCTATTAAATTGATTTTATTAATTCAGTAGTAATTATTAATTCATTAGTCCTATTACCATTCATTACAAGATTTAAAATTACCATATATTATTGTTTTGTTTTTTTATTTATTGTTTATTTATTTGATTTGTGCCTATCTACTAAGGGTTATGTTGATGTGTATTTGAATAATTTAGGTAATTTAATGTTTTGTTATACATTACAGTTAAACAAATGAAATAAGAAGAGCTAAGTTTAGGCTCCAAGAATCAAAAGCAATATATTATAGTACCCTAGTAAGATAATTATTAAATGTCTCCAACCTTACCTTAGTCCTAAGTTAGACATTTGAAATTTAGTATTCTTGAACTAATATAAACTCACAACAAATAAGAAGATTAATTAGCACTTGAACAGAAATTGTAAAATAATTTTATTTTTTTAAACTTCTGTAACTTGGCAATACTGTAACTAATTAATAATTGATTATTGTAATGTAATTTAATATTCATTTATTGCCTTATTAAGCATGCTGATCTTTTCTTAAGTTTGATGATACAAACTTAAGACCAATAATTATAATATATAATTTTAAAGAGGCTTTTTAAGAATTATAAAACCAGCAGGTTATCAATGTTGAATAATGCTGTCTTCTATATAGTGTAGGTGCAAGTTCTGCTGGTGTTTAGGAACACTGATTAAACAAGCAATTAGAAGAGGGAGCTTACTGACAGTTTCATTGGCCATTTCAATAAATCTGGATCAATAATTTAATAACATTTTCATAGAAAAAAATAAAGGAAGCAATCAATATTCTTCCAAACATTACAACATGAAAATTTTAATTTATTTTCTAAAATAAACAGAAACCCATCAGTAACTGTTTAGCTTCCTGATATTTTTCTTTTGTTATTCAACAATATTTTGACCAATCATACCTTATTGAAAAATATTCTACCAGAACTATTTTAATATGTAGGGAGAAAGAAGATAACTTACTATGGATATCTTGGGATAAAAAAAATAAATAGATTTCACCAAAAGATTTATTCAAATAGATGATCTTATACAATAATTCAGAATACTAGAATTTTTTTTTTTTTAAATACAATAGTTAAAATAATACACAAGTAAAATAACATTTGTGGAGGGGTTTGTTATTTAATTTTATACAGTTCATGTTAAATTGACCTTACAAAGAAGGACAAAGTATTTCTCCCTCTAAGATAACTTACTGTTTTGACCATAAATATACTTTTGTGAATATACTGCTGAAACATAAATTTATGCATAACATACATTTTATAACTTTATTTTTTAAATGTTTTTATACCTGAAGCACTCAAAATCTTAAAAATGTCCAAACCGGACCAATAACACTTTCATTCTAATCAGCTCAAATAAGAAACACATTTTTAATACATGAGTTCTATTTTCAATAGCACAACAAAATTAACAATTCAGAATAGAAAAATAACCAAGAAATATTCAAAATGGGAAACAAAGGCTTTCTTAGAAAGGAAATAAGATTTATCATATGAGCAGTTTAGTTAACATACCAACTGCTTTAAAACCGATGCGCTGTTGACTCGAAGCTTTTATGCCTTAATCTCAAAATAATGATAATAAGTTTATTAAACTGTACATAACAAAATAATTAAACAATATTAATGATAGTATTAAAACGCTATCATTCATTACACAAAGGTTCATTATTTCCAAAGAGTAATATTTCAAAAATATCTGGTCTGTCCATTTACAGAACTTTCCATATTGCTTTGGTTTTGGTTTACAGTCCAGATAATCAGATTATCTTTAAATGAGCATTGGGAGTGCTTCGGGAAAGGAGGCTGAGATGGTCAGGACATGTAATCAGAGCATGAAATGGTGCAGAGAAAAATGTTGGAGGTGCACTTCAGTGAGAAAAGAAAAACGAAAGACAAAGAAAGCTGAAGGAAGTGGAGAAATAATCCAACGAAGGATGAAGTAGAGAGATGGGAGGCAGCCAATATCCCACAATTAGGGTTGGAATATCGAAACACAATATATCAATTTATCGTATGATAACTATATTTCACAACAATATTTTGAACTATATAGATTTATTTTAATTAACAAAATCCTTTATTCGGTAAAAAGCCAAAATCGTGACCACAACATGGCGGAAGTCCAGATTTTAAAGACCTGGCTGTACTCTGGGCTGTGCCTGCCCACAAAAAATACTCAAACTAACTAATCCCTATCAGTTGAGGTCTGCGCCTTAATGTAATTCAAATGCAGTTCTTTACGTGATGAAAACAAATTTTTTCAAAATCTTCACAAATTTATTGGTCAGTTAAGGTGCATAAACCTACCTATGTGAGTCAGCACTTTCCCCTTCCCTCAATATTGTATATATGCCCCTCTATTAGAGATGTCAGTCAGTCATATATTTATAGTATAGTCATATATATTTATAGTACCATCTAGTTAATAGTAGTGTCAGTCCATGTAACTTTGTACTTTTATCAATAACGTTTTTTTTTAGTTCTTCGTATGGCCAAGTTCTTTAACTGGCGCCCGAACTGGGACCCTATCAGCCTCAGATCAGTAAAGTTGAAGAATTTTTTTCTGAAGATCAAGAGAAATCGAAGAAATACTCTAACAGATTTTGTATCAATTCAGCGAAGACAGTCTTGAACAGAGACTCTGGAAAGAACAAAGAAATAGTCACCAGACAACATGTCTTGGAGTAACCCACCTGGAGCTTGTTTTTCAACACTTTAGTAGGGCTAACATAATCAAAATCGATAGGAGTCCGCCGGATTTTAAAGAAACTTGAGGTGCACATTAATTTAAGTATTGTATGTCTAAGGATAAGAATCTAGGGTTAGATTAAATATAAGCGAATTAACAGATCAACTAAGTAATTTATTATTAAATAATACATCTAATAATTTAACCTCCGAAATGACCACCATAATGACATATTCAATGGTTAAAGAGGATTATGATCATATCCCGACCTATGATGGTAATTCTGAAAACCTAATCTTTTTTGTTAAATCTGTAAAAGCCGTCTATGATACGGTTTGTGGTGCAAATAATACTTTACGAGTCCAAAACCATGCTCGCCTACTTTCAAAGGTAACATCAAGGCTAGTAGGCAATGCAATGCATTGTTTACTAGCCAATACTTTAAGAAATGTTTCCGAACTCTTACGACCATTTACAAAAAAAATTTAAAGACTCTAGGATAGTAGAGCAACTTAAATTAGAACTACTAAATATTAAATCGGGCCAAAAAGAGCACCCTATTTCATTTATTAATAGAATAGCCCACATCAGAGCTTTGTTATTCTCAAGAATCTCTCTAAAGAGAGATACTATAGAGAGTATTTTGCAGTCGGGAAATTAACTATCACATAAAAACAAATCTACATCCACAGCTTTGTGACTACTGAGGTCATCTTAATCTTTCTGATATAGATGATATTATGAATGTAATACAAAACGATTGCTCTTTCATATTAGATCGGATATATGGACAACAAAACCAGTCTATGACAAAAAATAATTTTAAATACAAAAATTTTAAACAGTTAAACCATTTGAGACTATTATAATCCTAACCATAATCCCAGCTATAATAATCACAATCAAAATCATAACTAAAATCCCACCCATAATTATAATCAAATTGTAGAGAACTGAGTCAAAATAGACGAATTAATATTCATAAGGGAAATAATTTAATAATAATAAATAATTTTCAAGGATTTAACTGGGAGCAACAGAGAAGAAGACACTGTTCCTTCGTAAATGTTATTTGCCAATTGGACTGTGGAGATTGTGAAAGAGTTTACATCAGAGAAACTTTAAAAAAAAACTAAAAACCAGAATATTACAACAGATTTCCAATTGCACAAATACTAAAAATATTAATGCATCAGCTTTGGATAATCATAGCATTAGACTACAACATAAATTCAAATTTAAAGAACCAAAAATATTAGATATTGAGAATAAAACAAGAAATAGAAAAATATTGGAATCTGTATATATTACTAAAAACGATAAAATAACAGTCAATTATAAAACAGATCAAAAACACTTGGCACCCATTATGCAGATATAATCAATAAGATAAAATTAAAACAAAAATAGTACATCATAATAGTGAAATTAAATTAATAATGATAACTGGTTGGAATAGAGTGATTATATAGATTAATAGATTCAAAAAAATATTATAATACACAAATTAGTAAATGTGGACATAATGTGTCATAGGTTATTGTTGATATGGTGGGTATTTGAATGGAACAGTGAGCTTATCATGATTTCATAGTCTATTAAGATCAGTTCATAACTGAAAAATACGAGATAATTATCCTTTGGTTACTCTTGGACATATACTGTATTCCTGTATACATAAACATGCAAACTAAAAGGTAAAATAATTATTAATGTAATGTGGAGTATCATATGATGTAATGTTAAAAATGTGATTATTAATGTTGATAGAATATGGTTTTTATTTTGTTAAATTTGTAGAAAGTAATCCTGAAGATGGGGAAACAACCCCGAAACGTTGATACAGTTGAAGAAATAATATATATGTAAGAAAAGAAGAATAAAAATGTATGGAATGTCACCATTGCTAATGTTAATAAAAAATAATTTTAAATACAAAAATTTTAAACAGTTAAACCATTTGGGACAATTACAATCCTAACCATAATCCCAGCTATAATAATCACAATCAAAATCATAACTAAAACCCCACCCATAATTATAATCAAAATAGTAGAAAACTGAGTCAAAATAGACGAATTAACATTCTTAAGGGAAACCCGACTACGGTGTCTATGAGAAAGCATTCAACGCACCGATGAATTTTGTGACTCAAGATCAAAGCGAGATGAATGACATCAGTCAACAGTTCGAGGTGCTCACTTCTAGATTTGACAATTTTTTAGACGCAGGGCAGACAGAACCATCTCCGAATATCCTTTAAATTTTACAGACAAATTACCACAGTTTAAGGACGGACCTGGCTTATTGGTATTACCACTTAAATCAAGTAACTTATTAAAACATACAATACATTTAAACACAGATAAACCTATTTATAGTCGAAACTGTAGATATCCACATAACTTCAGGGAAGATATTTCCCAGGAGATTGAAAAGTTACTTAAATCTAACATCATTAGAGAATGTAAATCACCATATATCACCGATTTGGGTAGTGCCAAAAAAGGCTGATGCTGCTAAATTATATCAGGAGACAGTACCAGACAAGTTTCAGTTATCTAAAATCGAAGACCTTCTAAATCAATTAAATAAAGCACAATTTTCTCCACCCTTGACTTAGCATCTGGTTTCCACCCAAATCGAGATGGCTGAGGAATCAATAAAAAAAAACGCTTTCTCAACAGAATCTGGTCATTACGAATTCCTCCGTATGCTCTTTGGCCTTTGTTCAGCACCCCCGACCTTTCAGAAGGCTATGAATATGATGTTGAGGCTATGAGTAACACACCAAATTGTTTGGTCTATATGGACGACATTCTAATTTTTTCTAAAAATATTGACGAACATCTACAATAACTAGAATTAGTTTTCAAGAAACTCTGTCAACATTCGTTAACCATTCAGCTAGATAAGATTGAGTTCCTAAAAACAGAACTCCCATTTTTAGGATATATTGTTTCGAAAGACGGTCTAAAAACAAATCCATCCAAACAAGAGGTCATCGAAAAATTCCCTTTACCAACTACACTTTTGCGTCACGCACACTCTCTGATACAGAACAGCGCTACTTAACAATAGAAAAGGAATTTCTGGCAATAGTATATGCCTGCAACCATTTCAAACCCTATCTATCATTATGGTAAAAAATTGGCAATCCATACAGATCACAAACCATAAATTTGGCTTTTCACAATGAAAAACACTAATGCTCGGCTAATGAAATGGATATTTAAACTCTCGGAATTTGAATTTGAATTCAAGCACATAGAAGGAAAAACTAACTATGTTGCTGATGCATTGCTAGGAATCCACACGAGTTGCATGCTATTGAAAAAGCCGATTATGAAGAATTAGATAGAATTTTGGAAGAAACTTCTAATATGCCACTAGCCTCATCAGAAGACTTAAAAGATATTCTTGATGAATTAGACACTAGCAGTCTTGCCACCGTTCATTCACAGGATTCATCTAACCAACAAATTTGAATAGTTGATCAAGTAAACTCGTTAATTTTGAAACATTCCAAATCTTTATTCAAAGAGGTAAAAAGTCACCTCGCGTGGAAAAACCATTTAATAAAACCAGGTTCTACACCACTGCTTTGCATTGGAGTAACGATTTGGAAGAAATATCATTAGAAATCATTAAACCTAACACGACAAATGGTGTATTTTGTGAGCCGTCCGAAGTGAATTTGTCTAAAATTTTCACAAGTTATTCAGGACCGTTATCCATCCGTCAGAATAAAACGATAGAGCCAAAAATGCTTGGACATCACAAACCCCAACGAGCAATTAGATATTATAAATTCGTACCACACTGGTAAAACGTATCACAGAGGAAGTTTAGAAATGTATGAAAAACTGAAATGGGATTATTATTGGCCGGTCCTTTATGAAAGATGCTATCACGGACTACTGCAATAAATGTGACATTTGCCGAAAGACCAAATACAATCGGAAGCCGGTCAAAACAAAATTCTGTCTAACTCCAACTCCTGATAGACCTTTAGAGGAGCTTATGATATAAACTTTAGGGGAGAGTGGGGCAAGATGGGGTACCAGGGTAAGATGGGGTGTATGAGCTCCTGACCTTGTAAGTGCTGCAACCTAGTGGAGAACGTCAGTATTAGTAGTAGGGTATAGTAAAGAAAGGTTCCAAAAGGTGGGGGCCAGTTTGAGTGAATAGTTTGTCTTGTACACATGTTTTTATGCTGAATGTTTACAATTTCATCATAAAGTAGTTTTGTTCAGTGCCAGATTACTGTTGATTACAGGTAAGCCACAACAACTTGTCAAACTACACTATATATCATTGAAAAGTGTACTTTTTAACCGTTCATTTTCATACGTTCTGAAATCTCTAAGTCCAATCCTAACCTGAAACGAACCTTTTAATGCCAAAAAAGTATGAGAGGGGCAAGACGGGGATATATCAATGGGGCATGATGGGGTACACCCCATCTTACCCCATTGTTTCCCTGAGATAGTATTTTCTTTTTTCAGGCTTATGATCTAAGAATACTCTCATTTCAATGGGCGGAGAAGCTGGGGAAAAAGAATACCTTTTCTACCGAAAAACAAGTAGCTGGAAAAGACTGGTTAATTGAGTTCAAGGCCAGACATCCCCAGCTATCTCTTAGGAAACCAGAGCCCACTAGTGCGGCTAGGGCAGCAGCCTTTAACAAACCTAATGTCACGAATTTTTTCACTTTACTAACTCGCGTCGTGGATACCCACAAGTTAACTGCTGAGAGGATCTAAAACTGCGACAAAACTGGCGTTACTGTTGTTCCCAAACATAGATCAAAAATACTTTCACTAAAGGGTAGAAAACAAGTTGGTGTGCTATCATCTGCTGAAAGAGGCAACACAGTTACCATCGAAGTGTGCTTTAATGCTGCTGGTTCCTATATGCCCCCTTTGTTTGTATTTCCAAGAGCTCGAACAAACGACCAGCTCATGAATGATTGTCCACCTGGGGCATGGGCCGCTTTCCATCCAAGTGGTTGGATGCAGTCAGAAATTTTTTTCTCATGGTTTAAGAAGTTTGTGGAATGGAGCAGAGCTACGATAGAGAAACCTGTCCTCTTGCTTTTGGATGGGCATTTCACCCACACTAAGAACATGGATGTAATCGATCACGCAAGGGCAAAAGGGGTGATTTTGTTATGCTTTCCGCCGCACTGCACCCATCGCTTGCAGTCACTTGACGTGAGTTTCATGAAACCTTTAAGTGTTTTTTATGACCAGGAAGTGTCCTGCTGGCTGAGATCGAATCCAGGCCGAGTTGTTTCACTTTACCAAATTGCCAAGTTATATGGAAATGCTTTTGTAAGAGCAGCAACCATGTCAACGGCAATCAATGGTTTCCGGAAAACTGGAATTTGGCCGGTCAACCAAGGAACCTTCAGCGACCATGACTATGCACCCTCAGAGACTACAGACAGGCCATTGGTTGAAAATGCAGGCTCACCCCCAAATCAAACAGAGTCACCTATATATGCCGCTGCCCCTGCTACGCCCCAACCAGCTTCTGTTCCTGACATACCCAGATCTGCCACTGCCTCTGCCACGCCCCAACCAGCTTCTGTTCCTGACTCACCCAGATCCTCCGCTGCTACTACCACGCCTGGTTTGGTTTCTGACCCACCCCAAATTGCTTCACCCGTCGGGAACTCTTCTGCACTTCCCGTGAACACCACTCCAGCTAATGAAAATAAGATGACTTATACTAAATGCCCAACTCCAGAAGATATTTTTCCCATTCCATCGTGCAGTGGCCATCATTTAAAGAAGAGGAGCAGAAAACACGGCAAGTCTGCGGTTTTGAGTGAGTCTCCGTACAAGAATGAGCTGCAAGCAGAACTTAATTTAAAGATAGAAAAAGAAATTAAGAAAAAAGAAAAAGCTAAGCAAAATTTGGCTAAAAGATTTGTTCAAAAGAATAAATCTGATACCAAAAAAAGTAAAACCTTGCAAGACACATCAAACCATGATAAGAGCAAGCAAGAAAAAAAGAAAGCTAAAGTGACAAAAACCAGTCTTAAGCGGAAACGGAACAGTTCATCCTCATCGGAAGCTTCAGACGCAGAATGTATGTACTGCGGTTATTTATATTCACAATGTTCTGAAGGCTGGATTCAGTGTTCCGTATGTCAACGGTGGGCTCACTGCTCTTGTGCAGGAGAGGAAGATGAAGATGAAGAAGCAGTTCATGTTTGTGGACATTGTCAGTGACTAATCCCACTGGAAACCCCATCTTACCCCACCAGGTGGGGTAAGATGAATTTTTGTTCTGTAAACAGAAAAATATTTTTTATAATACTTACCTTCATGGAAGTGTATTTTTTTATACTGAAATTTGTTCACTTCTTATGTACAATTACATCTTTCAATGTGTATTTCATGAATCTGAGTTTTTTATTATTTTATTTACCTCTAAATGTTAAGTACTCCATCTTGCCCCACTCTCCCCTACATACCAACAAAAATTTATAATAACTATAGTAGACTGCTTTTCAAAACGCCTTTTCGCTCGACTAACTGATGCTTGTAATTCCATATAGGTCTCGGATGTAATTATAGAATATTTAGAATTATACCCCTCTCCGGAAAGGATAAAAATGGATAATGGAAAAGAATTTAAAAATAACTTAGTCGAAAACTTGCTTAAAACCCAAGAAATTGAACCTTACTACGTAAATTGTAACCATCCCAACTCCCTCGGACTTCTAAATAGAACCCATTCAACTCTCATCGAAATCAGTTCTGGTCAAGGAAAAATTAGTAGCACAATATCACCCTAATTTAAAACTGGCTCATGAACAAATAAAATCTCGAATTGATAGCGAAAAAATAGCAAGAACTGAACTTCTTAATCAAAATCGGGAAGATCCTAGAATACGGATAACACATATGCACGAGTCAGAACCAGAAATAATAATGAAAACTCATTTAAACCAGTCCATAAATTACAAGATAAAAATAAAGAAATCATTGCACATTCTGATAACATTCAACGAAAACGTAAACAGTATAACAAGCATAAACCAAAAACTTTAAAATTTGTTTCAGATAATGAGGACAATGAAAGTGATACTTATCACATGGATACTTCATAAAATAACAGGATACACGATTACAGATTTGACTAACGCCTTAGGCATAACGGCAATACAAATGCCACCAGCGTTCAACATAGACACGTATCATACCTTAATTCACTACATAAATTTCACTCACTTAAAAGATGAACAGCAGAACAAAATTTAAACTCCTTTAAAAATAGTCCAACTTTTGACACCATCCACAGACAACTGCAGTTCGTGAAATCCAAAATTGATTCTCTCATAAGTACACCTCACACCAACAGAAATAAACGCGGTCTTGTTAACGGAATTGGATCAGCCATTAAATGGAACACTGGCAATTTAGACAGCTCAGATAAGGATCGTTATGATCAAATTATTTTAAATCTCGAGAAAAATTCTTATCACTTAGAGCATAATGTCGAACAGGAAATCTTATATAACAAAAACTTATAGAAACCTTTCGAAATGACATCTTAATATTAAATAAAAATAATGAAAAAGTTAAAAAAATTATCTACACCCTGGACATAGCAACGATAACAACCCATCTAAATGAACTATATTCTATTATTAATTATATAACATTAAGAACACTAGATATAGAAAATTCCTTAGAATTCTGTGTTAGGCAATTTACACTCTAATATGCTCTCACAGAATGATATATCATATTTATTAAAACGGAATGTCTCTTTAATGTCTACCGATCTAGAAACCCTCTGGCAAATCAGTAAAACTAGATGCTCAATCAAAAACAATATTATACATTACTTTATATCGATACCATTGAAAAGCAAAATTTATGGTACTATGTACTCCTTTCCATTCCTGTGTCACACAACAACACATTTGTAACATTAACACCTCATAAACTTGTATTATTAGATCAAAATAATACACTTACAGGAAACTGCACATATATCAATGCTTATTATTATTGTATAAACATTATTGAAATTAACAATAATTGTATCCATAATTTCCTTACAAATAATTTTAAACATTGTATATCATCTAGTATTAAGGGGCCCAGTCTTTTATTAAATATGTAGATGATGTAGACTATTATCTTAGTTTTAACATCAGCTATGTAACATTAGAAGATAAGGCTTCACACCGCATTTTCTTACTCCAAACTGCCTTGATTAAACTAGAGCAAAATGAAACATTACTACACTATCCTAAGCCTAGTAATATAATTATAGATTCAAACATTATCAAATTAGAAAATACTATTAGCAACCCTTTATCCCTAAATATGTCATTTGATGTACTTGAGCTACTACCTAAATCTATCTGTTACGTTAGAAGACCTAGATTACATATCTTTTGTAGGAACTAATTATTACTTGTACATCCTTAGCACTATTGTTTTGTATCTCTCTATATATTTTCTTATCCTTAACCTTTGTAAATGTACCTCAAGCTTCAAACAATCGAGCCAACGAAGGGAAGACATCACCCTCACTCCAATATCTAATCCATGGACTTTACCTACTAAGTAATACTCACCGGAGTTTCGCATCTTCAGAAGGGAGGAGTTAAGATGCATAAATCTACCTATCTGAGTCAGCACTTTCCCCTTCCCTCAATATTGTATATATACCCATCTATTACAGATGTAAGTCAGTCATTATCAGTCATTAGAGATAGTCCCATCTAGTTAATAATAGTGAAAGTGTAGTGCCAATCCATTTAACTTTGTACTTTTATCAATAAAGGTTTTTTTACAACCCAGATTCTGTCTGTGATGCCGTGAGTGCCATTGCGGCCTTGTTTTTTGTTGAAATCCGACTATTTATTGTGAGATAGTGTACACACAAATTCTTCGACCTTTCTAGAGTTACTACGACGTCTACATCTTAACAACAGTCTACAATCCTATTATTGCAGTGAAAACTAAATTCTGTCTTTGACCTATCAATGCATCATCTCTTCTCTTCAAGATTCCTTTGTTGAGCCAATGATCTTTCGTAGTCGTCAGAACCAGGCACTATTGTTTTATCATGCAAAATATTTATTTTACGATCACAATCGAGATATCTTGTCTGTTAATTTACCTCTGTTCATTTATCAATGTTGTTTGTTTTTATGCCTTTTATTTTATTTGTATTAATATTGCTATTGTTATTGCTAAATACTTTGTCTTTTTTATGCAATATCAGTATTTAGGTTTTCCAAATAAATGCTCATATCTGAGCTGCTTTATTTTTCTGTGGAGCCTCATTCAAAAGAGATATTTGAGGTGGCTAGTAGGTACTATAGTAATTTAGACATATTCACTTCTCTGAAACTAACATGAAAGACAAGATAGACACATAAGCTGGTTCCCCCAATAATTCGTATTTATTTTCATCTTCCAAGTAATTTAAACGACTTATAATTCGAATTTCCAAATAAAAAATCTGGGTAACTCTTAAATTTTTTCAAGAGGAAAGGTGAGTAAGTGAGAGAGGAATCGTTTCTATGAATTTCAGTCGGTTTACAATTTTGTATTAATCTTGTTATTTTCTATTTTTTACCGCCGATTATTGGAAATCTCAATACTTTGGATATCTCAATAATTCATATTTACCTTTCGAACCCTTGATCATACGAATTATCGAGATTCTACCTAAAAATCTACATGTAGCTCCATGTTGGGGTTACTATTCTGAAGTTTTACCAGTAAATATAGTAATAAACAATATTTAATTACCAAACAATAATTAGTACATAAGATTTACATACAAATAATGTTGATTAATCCTATATAAAGAAAAATTGATGATTTATATAAATGATGATGGTACTGAGATGTATATCAAATAAATTACATGCTTTTAGATAAATGTTGTGAGAATGCACAATATAGTCGGAAGAGTTATAAGATAAATACAAATTTGAGAAGTTTGAAGGTTTTATTATTGAAAAACTTCTAGAAGACTATAATATATCAAATATGGCTAAATGCCTTCAAAATAAAAATATGTTATAATTTTTTTTTCTTTGAAGTATAATTCTTTTTTATCTTTTTTTATAATGATTCATGGCTAATAAAAATATTGTTTTATAAATAATAATCATATTGTTTTAAAACCTTCTTCACAGTTTATAATATTAATTGTATTTAATAATACTCATTTGATGCACTTTCTTTGCTTTTTCATCCATTTCCTTTCGATATACCGATATTTTTCTAGCGATTATCAGTGGATATCGACATTTGGTATTGCGATATATCGAATATCGATATTTTCCTTTCGATGTTCCAATCCTAGGTCACACCTAGCCAGAAGTTCACCCCGCATGCGGCAAATGGAACGCCCATTTCTACATACGGGAGCGTGGTCCAAAACCTAGACCTAGGGTTCCGTCGTAAGATGTGGCGATTCGTGGTGTCAGACGTCAGTCATCCCATCATCGGCGCAGATCTATTATATCATAGATTTCAGCTGGTGGTCCAGAAGATGGGACTCACGACGCGTGGAAGATTAGCGAAGGTGCCGGTGTTCACAATATATTCGGTATCAACTGGTGAGTGGTACACCACTTTATTGCGGCGGTACCCCAGCGTTATCCAGCCGCCATTCTTTGTGAAGCAGTCAAAATACGACGGTGGACGTTAGTCCACCACATAGAGACGTACGGTGCCCCAGTTACAGCGAGAAGCCGCAGCTTGCCACAGAAAATATACAATGCCGCCAAGAGGGAATTTATGCAGATGATTGATGAGGGAATCTGCAGACCATCTGATAGTCCTAGCACCAGCCCTCTGCACATCGTGGAGAAGAAAGATGGAGGCAAACGGCCCTGCGGAGATTATCGACAACTCAATGCTAAGACGGTCCCCGACCGATACGCAGTCACTAACTAGGCGGACTTCAACGTAAATATGCACGGAAAAAATATCTTCACGACATTGGACCTCAAGCGTGCATATTACCAAATTCCGGTGGCAGAAGAAGACATCCCGAAGAGGGCCCTTATCACACCCTTCGGTCTCTTCGAGTTTCTCCGCATGTGTTTTCATCATAGGAACGCATCGCAGACCTTCCAAAGATTCCTGTATCGGGCACTTTGAGGTTTAGACTTTAGCCTGGTGATTCGCCTAGATGAAATCCTCAGCGGGCCAAAAGATGAAGTGGAGCACAAAATACATTCGGCTTTATAATCACTCTAAAACAGTATATCTTCCAAACACAAGTTTAATTTTGATGACCCGAAAATATTAAAATCCACATCTGTAGCTGAACATAATAAAAATACAGTGAACTTCAAAACGGACACTAAAAATTTAAACAATAATTATGCAGGCATCATCAACAACTTAAATATGGAATAAGGAAATAGTAATAAATGCCATCAAATGGCATCAAATTTTGCTCCACATACGGAAAAAAGTTTCAAGAGCGGATAATGTTTATTCATAATGAATTAAAGCGAAATATATTTTTTGGGTCTTATTTACTTCGCAACCGCAAAGCACTATTCAATAAAAACATATGATTTTGGTTTTAATTGTTTTTTTAAGTGTTACCGATTGGGTTATTTATTGTGTACGTTCTGTGTCTTGATAAAAAAAAAAAATAATAAAAAAATAATCTTTTGCAATTATCTGCTACGTTCCAAAGTGAAGAAAACGTGCTTGAATTATTCTAAGAAGCAGGGATAGTGCATAAGTCAAGAAAATGTTCGAGAGAGCACTAATAAAGTTGTATTATCGGCAAGGAGACTGCCCTCGTTGGAGATGCCATTAGATGGAATGCAGTGTAAATACTAGTGTTCTATAAGGAACATGGTTTGAAAACTGTCATTTATCACTGACAAAATCTTTATTTATTCATGGGCGAACGAGTATACTACCGTAAAGTTCTCTAGAAAAGAATTAGGTATAACACCGCACTGGTCGCGCTATGGTAATTTCCCCGCTAGTTACAGTTTTTAAAGTAACGTCCCGACTGTTAGAGAGGAAGGACCTACGCCGGAGCGCTCCTGCGGATTACCCCACTTCGTGTCACTAGAGTCGGAAGAGATACCAGTCTTCCCATTTTACCAGTTTGTGCCTCTGGTAATTAACGAATTTTGTGCACATCCTGAGTGTAAACGCAAGAGCCGATACAGCATGATGTGTTACTCATGCAGAAAGGTGTTTCACCCAGATTGCGTAGGACTGCCGGACGCAGACTTCAAGCACTTCACATGCCTGGAATGCTACCTCAGTCCGGACTCATGAAGGCTTCGCTGTCTGCGGAAGGTGTCAAAGAACATAGGAAGGAGTGGGAAAAGATTGCGAAGAACAGAAGATTGTCATTTTTTTGTCAAACAATATTTTTCTTTTTCCATCTGTTGTTATACGATTTATACAATAAATAAAATTTATATTTATATTCTTACATTATTTTCGTGTTTTTTTTCCTGGTAAGAATCCCTTATTCAATCATTTGAGGTTCATGTTTTACTTTTACATGTATATTTCCACTGCGATAGTCTACTGAACCTTAGAGATCAGGTAATACTTAGGTAAATGAATTGAGACATAAACATTATTGCTATTTCTTAACTAAAAAACAATTTATCAGTAATACGAGACATTGAAAATTTTCAATAGTTTCAAATGACAGCAAATAAAAACCTCTACGCGGTACTAACATATCTTCAAAAAATATACTGCTCTTTAATTCTAGATGGTTATCTTTATTTAACAAAATTCTAACGTAAATGAAGAATAAATTATTAGGAATCAATTTCAAAAGTATAGTCTTAGAGTGGCTAGAATTAACAAACCAATCTTAAATATATCAATTATAGAAATAAACAGAAAATACGATAATATACCTGGCATTACAGTCAATAACATTAAACAACCATTAAATTTTACACAAGATATAAATAATATGAACACAATTTTAAACAAATATAATTACTTATAAAAAAATATTGACAAAATAGAAAATACAACAATTATCAATACTCCATCCAGTATAGGCACTAAAGAGATTGTTTATCTTAGTAGGCGACAATTTTAGTTTTAATTATAAACGTAAATATAAATATACTATTAATCTAACAGCAGATTTAGAAAAGATATTGTCATATAGATTCGTCAGAATGTCATATTGATGGTATTAGAAATCATACTTGCAATATAGCCCATAATTATGTAATACAATTTAAAGAAAAATCCTTAAATTATCAATGTTAAAGAACAAATTAACCAATATTAATAGACTTTAAAAACTTTTGAAATTAAAAAATAAATAAAATACCAATCGATTAGTTTTTTGTGTAAGAATCAGAACTGTTTATAAAATTCATAACAGTTTGCAACTTCTCCTTCAATTTGGCTTTGTAGTTGTCAATATTTAACCTAATTTTGCTGATTTCTTTCACTATAACTTCTTTTTCTTGTGTCTCTTCATTTAGATCTATGAACAAATCAGATTCGCTGTTTTCATTTGTTATGGCCAGTTTAGATCCCTCATTAGTTTGATTACATTTCGAATCCTCATTTTTTTTTATGAAATTACATAAATATTGTATGTGTTTGCACATATTCCATTTTATAGTTGAATCTGGGCAGGAACAAACATATTTATGAATGCAACACAAACATTCTTCGCAACAAAGTTTACAATTTTTGCAACTGTTCACCACTAATTCAACTTTATATAAATCTATTCCCTTGCTCGAAGCAGTTGTCCAAAATCCGTTTTCATTTTTTATAATTTCATTAGACATATTGCTTGCTGCTTTATGTCTGTGTCTAATTTCTTGAAGTTTTGTTGTTAATTTTCCTTTATGAAGGACAATTAGCCTATCAAATAGCTTATCTTTAATTAGTCGCATAATAGCATGGATAGCTTTGTCTAATCTTTTGATATTTTTTCCATGCAAATATACATATTTTAATGTTTTATGCATTCTTTCTAAATGCATATTGGTATTTAGACCTGCATGTTTTCGATACAGTATGCCCATTCACTTGGAGAATCTCTGTATCGTTTGAAATAATTTCCAAACGTTTTTGTTTCCTCCCTCGTGTCAAATTCATTGTTCAATTCCTTAAGCATTATTTGAAAAGCAATTTCATCCTGTTCTTCCATGAGGGTTCTAATTTTTTTGTATACCTCAACTTGGATAGTTTTATCTGAAATTTTATTCAAATTTTTTCTCCAAGCTCGGTCAATGTGCCAAGAACAGTACAAACGTTTTTCAGCTGGTAGCATGACATTTTTCCAACCATTGTAAAAGTTTTCAGCCATATCTGACATGAAAACTTTAGCTCTGATAGCCTCAACAATCCTTGATCGTTGTGTAGAATACTTCCATAGCTTTTAAATCATTCCGATTACTTATGAAAAAAGCAGCTGGAAACCCTTGATGCATGTCATCAATGACGAGGCATGTAATTAATTCAAAGTCGTAAGAATTTAAGCCGTGGGTTCCATCTATGCAAATGCAATTATTGCCAAATTTGCGAAGAATTTCAACCTGTGCCTCGTTGAAAAAAATTAAACAAAAATCATCTTGTTTAAAAAAATCATATGTATTACAAAGCTACCCTTGAGGCTTGTAATAACGTACAAGAGATGTAGTCCCTATCATGTCGTTAACCCACGATTCAACACTAATAAAATCGTTTGAGTGTCTAACACTCTCTTTGTTTAAATTGAATTCGGTTTCAATGTTAAATAAATCTTTTCTTGTTAGTAAATGTATTCTACTTAACTTTTCGTTAGAAATAGAATCTCTAATTTCATCTAAAATGTCATCAAACGGTATTTTCAAAGCCACTTTATTTGCAATGGATGATCTTTCATTTAAAGTTAAAGTCTGACGGCCTAAGTCCATTGAGTGCCCAACGTGTGTCTCTGTAAATGAAACGATCACCTGATCTATCTTTTTACTTACTGAAATTCGTGCAGGACAAAATCCTCCTATTTTGTTGGAGCCAAACATTTTAATATGCTTTAAATTTTGACCTCGGCGTTTGAAATAGCCTGATCTATGGCAAATAAATTCTAATTTTACAGTGCCATCCTTTAGTTCCCTGTCTTTTCCAATTTTAATGAATTTCGAAACAGTCGCTTGTTCAGTTGACTGTTTCCATTGACAAAACGATGCTAAATCGGAGAATGTAGATTTGGAGGTTTTAATTGAAATCTTATGCTCCATTTCATAATGATTTAACATTTCCTTTCTTGTTAATTGAACACCAGAACATAAAAGACATGGTAAACTTATTGTTTTTCTTGCATTTAAGACGGAATGAAATTTTCTATCGTGTTTGTTTAAATTGAAAACCGAAGAAAAAGTCTTATTACAGATCTTGCAAAAGGGTACAGAAGCCATTAGTCTCAGAAATTAATTAAACTGTTTAAATATAATCTAACTAAATCTATCTAACTTAACTATCTAATAACTAAAATGTATTAATAACTTCTATCTATAATTTATTTATAAAAAAAACTATCAATAATCTATTTATAAAATTACTAAATCTATTTACCTAACTATCCAATAACAAAAATCTATTTATAAAATAACTAAATCTTCTTAACTATCTAATTACTAAAATTAATTTATAAAAAACTACCTATAATCTATTTATAAAGTAACGAAATCTATCTAGCTGGGTATCTAAATCTATTAACACAAAATAAGATGATTAAACAATGAAACGAAAACTGACTCACACGGTCCAAAGCGGGAAAATCACACAGGAAATGCAACGCGGGAAAAGAAGGGAGGATTCGGGTGGAATCGGCTATCTTCGCCTTGAGAATCTCCTACACTAGAGTTGGAGTCATAATTTAAAGCTCACGATTAACAAAAATTCTAATAATTAATGTCATAAACTTATTTTTAACAATTTAATTTTCAATAAAAATAAGTAAGATAAATGCAATTATTATTATCCGTTATGATTATATTCATGATTTAAATCCATAAAATTATCCATTTACTATCTATATATATATAAATGCAAATTAGAATCTAATAAAATTAAATCACAATCAGTAGCGCAATTTCGAGCTGATGGAAGGAAGAGTTCAGACCACTGTGCTATGTAACAAAGTGGGGTAAAATATTTTTTTAGAGAGAAAAAAAGTTGATATTCGTTTTTAGCAATCCGAAAAACTCTCAAATACGAATTTTCATAGCAATCGAAAAATAAATTTTGTTTACTCAAAAATTTCACCTAAACTGCGATAACTTCAAGACGATTCCACCGATTTACACGAAACTTTACAGAAGTTTAAGACTTTATAAACTACACGAAATAGCACAAACCCGACCTCCATAAACAATTTAGGACCGGAGATATAAAATAAAACGTTTGAGGATTTTTTTTTATTTTAGGGTACCTTTTCTCCCTTGCAAAGGCATAAATTCTAAAAGTGATTGGTATGGGTTAGAGATCAGTAATTCAGCTTTCCAATGTCTGTAGTAACGTTGAATTTGGATAAAATTCTTAGAAGTTATGAATGATTATGTGAACGCCGGACATCGGCAGGAATAAAAAGTCGTCCAGAAAAACTAAGACCAAAAATTTTTATTTTTATGAAAATTCATATTTAAGGGTTTTATAGGACGATAAAAACTAATCTGATTTGCTTTTTCCTAATATAATTTTTTTTAGCCTACTTTACTGGAAGCGTCTTTTAGTTTTTGTGATTATTTGTGCATTTAAATTCATTTAATACAATGGGCAATATTTTTTCCATATTTTAAACAAAAAAAAAAAATCGATTGGTATACAAGAACTTTGAAATCCATGCAGAGCAAAGGCAGAAAACATTGATATAAATAATTGTTTAAATTACATAAAATAATTTTTTTCTCGGCTCCTTTTTTTTCTGGCTAGTTTTTTGTTCGTTTAAACCAATTTAAAACAATTGGCAATGTTTTTTTCTTATTTTACACAAAAAAACTAATCGATTGGTATTTTATTTATTTTTTAATTTCAAAAGTTTTTAAAGTCTATTAATATTGGTTAATTTGTTCTTTAACATTGATAATTTAAGGATTTTTCTTTAAATTGTATTACATAATTATGGGCTATATTGCAAGTATGATTTCTAATACCATCAATATGACATTCTGACGAATCTATATGACAATATCTTTTCTAAATCTGCTGTTAGATTAATAGTATATTTATATTTACGTTTATAATTAAAACTAAAATTGTCGCCTACTAAGATAAACAATCTCTTTAGTGCCTATACTGGATGGAGTATTGATAATTGTTGTATTTTCTATTTTGTCAATATTTTTTTATAAGTAATTATATTTGTTTAAAATTGTGTTCATATTATTTATATCTTGTGTAAATTTGGTTTGTTAATTCTTGGTATTTCATATTTGTTAAATTTATACCATATGCTGGTTTTATTTTTTGAGAAATTAGCTTGTATTATTTCATTAATATTATCTATACGTTCTTATAAAAGTCTTTGTTGTTATCTAATTAATATTTTTTTTAGTGCATTTTAAATAGCTGTTATTTTGTGATAAATATACCTAATTTATTATCCAAAAAGTTTGTTTTCTTTCTAAATTTAAAATATTATTAATTACAGAAATATAACATAAAACCTTACGACGACTCTGTATAAGAGCGGTAAAATCACGCAGGAAAAGCAATGAGAGAAAAGAAGGGAGGATTCGGGTGGAATCGGCTATCCTCGCCTTGGGAATCTCCTTTCCCCAGACTCTAGTCTTCGTGTCTAGTGCCTTTAGAGCTCAGTCGTCGGCTGGACTCCGACAAGGTAAGAGGTGTTTTTCTCCCTTTCCGTGCGGTTGTGCGTACTGGAGGGTAGGGGAGTGTGTGAGTGAGCTCCGAGGGACACACGTGCGATCCGGGACAGGAGGACAGGAGTGAAAGACAAATTTTACTTTTCCGATTTTGAGTTTTGAAGTTTGTTTATTTTTATTTTGTTTTTTTGTGAAAATGGACAGGAGTTATTAGAGTTATAATAAGAGCTACCAAAATCCTAATTTTGGTTAAGATTGGACAATTAGGAGAAAAGTTGTTTTTGAAATTCTCTTTTGCGTAATTTATTACATTAAAAAAGGGTTCTCAGGATGACCACCCGAAAAAATGAAGATATTGGCCTGAAAATCGCTGAGGTCAGTGCTGGCAAGGAAAAAACTGTAGTGGATGAAGAAAAGCCCCAAGGGAAGGTCCAGGAGCCAAACAAAATTGCGGCTGAAGAAGTCTGTGATAAAATAGAACCAGAGGTGCAGACACACGTGGCAGGTGCTGTACAATCTGGGAAAGGCATGGAAGTAGATGAAGACGATTCGGATGAGGTGACCGGACCAAAGGTCAGCCCCTTCCAAGGACCTAATAGTAAGAGGAAGAGACCAATAAAAGAAACGCCACCTCTCGACTCCAATGAAAAAGAGGCGGACGAGCGGAAACCGGCAGAAAGGGCGGCGAAAATCGCAGAGGGCCTCAGGCAGTACCTGAGGACCCAAATCAAAATAAACAAAGATCAGCAGGCCTTCATAAATTCTAAAATTATGGAGGTCAGAGATCTTCAAGAAAGGCAGGAAGGAGTCGTGGAGATTATCAGGAGAGAGGTAAGGGAGACCCTCTCGATGGACGAAATCAATGAGATAATCTCCCGAAAGGTCTCCCAGATAGTGGCTCCGATGGTCGCGGAGGCGATAGGAGAGAGCATCGGAGCCCAGTACGAGGAGAAGAAGAGGGTCTGGGTTTCCCCGACACTCAATAAGGTGAGATGATTGACCAGATCCGGATGACGGAGGAGGGGGAGATCTTCCGTTATGTTGCGGCCAAGAGGGCGGAGGAGAGAAGGGGGAAGGCCCCTTTGAAGATAGGAGAGGTGCAGGCAGAGACCGGGCCGTCCGACGTTGTACCAAAGAAGACTAAAAAGTACGAAGGGCTGGCACCTGCACCGATGCCTCAGAGAAAGAGCCATACCCGTATCCGCCGGGGAAGAAACCTCGACACGAAGGAGGACGAGATAAGGGAAGAGCCCCACGTAGTTGTGACGAGGAGAAAGAAGGTGAGGAACCAGGAGAAGGAGGAGGAGGTAGAACGGGAAAAGAAGAAGGAGACCCCGAAGAAAAAGAAGCTGATCTTCGCAAAGGTGCTAGGCCAGATCTGATCGGTGGTTCCTAAGAGGCCGGAGAAAACCGCCACCTACATTACGGTGAAATATTACGGTGAAGGACCCGCCTGAAGGTCAAAAATGGGACGCCAGCAAGACCTACGAGCAGTTTCCCACCCAGGAGGTCGGCACCGGCGTGAAGATGGTCAAGGTGACCCAGGGGGCGCCGTCCTCTTCAAGGTAGAAGGAGCTGAACAGGCGAGAAAACTCCTGGGATGGGAAAAGCATGGAGAGAGAGGGCTGGAAGCCAAGCTGGCCCATGACCAGGAGGCCCCGAGTCGATGTCAGGGGCGTAACCGACCACTGGGACGAGGTCATACTAGAGAAGTTCCTTTGGGGGAAGCTAAAAATAGAATGTGAGGAGAGAAACAGAAAGGACTGGCGGGAAAATGACCACTACGCGACCATTAAAAATAACAGAAAAGGTGCGACTACAGCAGGGTTAACTCCAAGACTGTTACGGATAGGAAGAATATAGTAGCGTCCAGACTTTCATAGAGGACGGACCTACGCCGGAGCGCTCTTGGGGATTATCCCCACTTTTACTAGTGCCTGCAATGTTCAGATAGTCTCCAGACACCGTACAAGTAAGAAGCACTTTTCCCCTGTTCCGTGTATTTGTGCAGACTGGAGAGTACGGGAGTGTGTGGGTGAGGCCCGAGGGACACACGTGCGGTCCGGGACTCACGGAGAACAGGAATATGGAAAAATGTTTATAAGAAAAATTTTCCCTTCACCGAGTTTTTTGACTTTTGATTTGTGATATATTGTTATTGTTACGTTTGTAAAGGACACGATTTTTTATAGTTGTTTTTAATTATTTGTTAAGTGCCTCCAAAATCCAAATTTTGGAGGACATTGGTCAATCGACAAAAAACTTTATTTTAGATTCACCTTTTACGTAATTTATTACGCGAGACCCTTCCGATAGAGATATCGGGATGAAACTTAGGGAGTGCAGTGTAGTGGCCAGGAAAATTACATTGGAGCCAGAATTAGCCCGAGATAAGGTGCAGGAGGAAAACAAAATGGCGGCCGAAGAAGCTGGCGGTAGCCAGGAGCCAGGCGCGCATGCACAAGTGACAGGTGTGTCACAGTTGGAGAAAGACATGGACCTAGACGAGGAGGACACCGACGAGGTGGCAAAAGAGACCAACAAAGGAGACTCCTTCCCCCCATGACGATGCTGAGGAGGCGAGGACCTCAGAGAGGGCCGCAAAAATAGCGGTTGGCGTTAGGGAGTACCTAAGGGGACCAAGACAAAAATTAAAGGACCATCAGGCCTTCATTAACGCTAAAATAACGGAGGTCAGAGACATGGTCGTGGTCCTCGAAGAGGGTAGGAAAGATGTCGCTGAGACCATTAGAAGAGCGGTAAGGGAGGCCCTCTCGATGGACGAGGTCCACGAGATTATCTCAGTTAAGGTCTCCCAGATAGTGGACCCGATGGTCGCACAGGCGATAGGAGATAGTATTGGGGCCCAATACGAGGAGAAAAAAAGGATATGGGTCTCTCCGACTCTTAACAAGGTCGAGGAGATGATAGACCAGATCCGGATGACGGAAGAGGAGGGGGAGGTCCTCCGCTATATTGCGGCCAAAAGGACGGAAGAGAGAAGGGGAAGGCCCCCGTGAAGACAGGGGATGTGCTGGGAGAGGCAGCCAGAGCAAAAGTCCAAGAAGTACGAGGGGTTGGCATCTGCAGCGATGCCCCAGCGGAAGCTCCAGACCCCAATATGTAGGGGCAGGAACCAGCTTGACGACACGGAGGAGGAGGAAGAACCCTTCGTGGTCGTAAAGAAGAAGAAGAAGAAGGTCAGGATCCACCTGAAGGATCCTGAGACTGAGGGGGAGAAGAAGCCCAGAAAGAAGTTGACCTTCGCCGATGTCCTAGGCCGGGTCTCAGCGGTGGTTCCGAAGAGGCCGGGGGATGCCGCCACCTACATCACAGTAAAAGGGAAGGACCCAGCGGAAGGACAGAAGTGGGAGGTTGATAAAATTTTTAGCAGTTCCCGACCCAGAATATAAAACGCCCTTGAAATAGAAAAGGGCCCCGTGACCCGAACGGCGGATTGAAGGGCCTTGTCCAGCAAGCTGGAGAGTGTACTCGTGGACAGAGAGTGGGAAAGATGGCGGTGGAGGACCGCAGATTTGAGATTGCTCTACAAGGGAGGAGTGAAGGACAAGGAATCGCCAAAGGCGTAGAGGCCGATATGCCTCCTCCCTGTCGTCAGTAAAATCCTGGAGCACCTGATGGTCGCGCGACTTAGCCCGATCCTCAGAGCAGCTAGCCATCCACGGCAGTTCGGCTCGACCCGTGGTATGGAACCACAGACGCGCTGTTGAGAGTGCGTAGGGACGTGGCGAAGAAGTATGTTATGTTGATTCTCTTTGGCATAACCTCCGCCTTCGACAGTGTATGGTGGCCCTACGTGCTTCAGCGGGTGCAGGAATTCGACACCCCTAGCAACTTGTACTCCGTCGTGAGTGGTTACCTCAGCGACAGGAGTGTGAGGATTAGAGGTAGCTACTACGAGGTAGAGCGAAGGATCGAGAGAGCTCTGTCCTGGGTCCGGCTCTTTGGAAGCTCGTCTTTGGCCAACTGCTGGGCGAGCTGGAAGAGAGGGTTCCTTGCCACGGCCTACGTCGACGACCTGGCGGTCATAGTGGCCGAGGATAGCAGAGCCAGGCTGAAAACACAGGCGGAGAGGTGCGCCAGTCTCGTATCGGAATGGTGCGTGAGGAGGAAGCTGAGCATCCTCTGCGGCCAAGACCCAGGCCATGCTCGTCAGAGGCTCCACAGACAGGGCACACCCTATAATACTCGACATAGGCGGCCACAGGGTGAGGAGGTGACATACCTCGGAGTGAGGATGAGGAGAAACTTCGACGTCACCCCTCACCTGGAGGACCTCAAGGATAGGGTGACCCTGCCCGTTAATGGTTTGTGTAGAATTGGGGGTGCGTTTTGGGGCCTCAGATACCCAGCTACAATGACCATCTACAAGGGAGTGGTCATGGGTATCTTGAGGTACGCATCCCCAGCATGGAGCCAGCACCTCACGCAGCTGCAGAGGAGGAGATTGGCCACGATCCAGAGACTGGTTCTGCTTAGGGTCACGAAGACCTACAGAACGGTGTCGCATGAGGCGGTGCAGGTGCTGGCAGGAGCGATGCCCCTAGACCTCTTCCTCAAGGAGGACAGGATGAAGGATGACGTGAAGAGGCAGGGGCTCGACGCGCTTCCGGAGGGACTCTGTAACTGAGTTGGCGAGACCCCCAACCAATGGAAGAAGATTTTAAGGGAGGATACCATCGAGGAATGGGACAGACGGTGGGTAGGTAGTCAGAAGGGAGCTACCTTGAGGAAGTTCTTCCCCACCGTCCAAGCGAGATTGAAGGCGAGATGGGTCCTCCCTGATTATTGGGTCTCGCAGATGCTGGCAGGGCATGGATGTTTCCGGGGGAAACTGCACGACCATGGAAAAGACATAGACCCCCGGTGCCCCACCTGTGGAGTCCCTGAAACAGCAGAACACGTCATCGTATCCTACACCGCAGTAGAAGGACACCGTGCCAGGTTGTCGAGAAAGACCAGGAGCTTCGCCCTCGCTGAGTCGGCCTTCCCCCGTCTGATGGAGGAAGAAGTGTACCCCTTCTTCAAGGAGTTCATAAACGGGTGGAAGGTGTTGGGCCCTGAGCACTTTACACTGGGATCCTGGCTGATGGGATCCGGACGGAAGCAGCGGACCGGGAAGGCTGGACCGGTTTCCGGACGGATGCAGCTAGAGTGAGGATCCGGACGGATGCGGTAGACCAGCAGAGCTGGACCAGTATCCGGACGGATTGAGAGGATTGAGAGGTGCGCAACGGCGCACCGGGCTGCTCCACAGTAGCGGACAAGGTGCAGCCCTAAGGAGTGCAAACGCACTTCGGGCTCACCACAGTAGCAGGATCTTGTACTCCGAAGTATAATATCCTCAATAATAATGTATAATAAGATGATTAAATAAAAGAGTTTTTTATTGGTGGCAGTGGCATACGCTTACCCCAGTGTAATACTCCACTGCCGCCACGACCCCGTATGACCGAATGGTCAGGTAGGGGGAAAAAAAAAAGGATAGGAAGAATACGGGAGGTGTGTGCGAGTGAGGTTATTGCAAAACCAATGGTCATTGGGGAAGAGGGATTAATAGTAAACATTGAAGAAACCTGCTTTACAAAGAGAAAAAATAATATTGCCAGAGTGTATGTTCAACAGTGGATCTTCGGAGGAGTTCGTGGAAAAACTCGGAACAATATATTCCGATTGTTGGATGTCGTACTAAGGTTTTAAAAAGTCCTCCTCGGAATGGGGTATGAACAATTTACAGTTCAACATTCCAAAATTTCGTGGATAATGAAAGCGGCGCTCACATTCAAAGGGTTGAATCACTGTGATCTAGCCTAAAAAGGATAAATAAACGAGAATGTGGAACGCACAGGACCATTATAGATTCTTACCCTGTGCGGAAAGAAGACCTCTTCGGAGTTATAATGGAAAACTTAAGAGACTACTGGCCTTCTTGATGAGTAAAATAGTTTTTTTTGTTGTTTACCTTTTATCATATACAATAATTTCAAATAAATACATTCAATGTTGTCGGTTTTATTTTGTTATTGGAGAAATATATTTATGTATATATTTATTTCTTTACTTGAAAATGAGGTTATAACTACGTAACGGTTGTTATTAATAAGTATCTAAACAGTGACAAAGAAATAATATGTTTTTGTTGAAAAGTGATTTGCGGTAGCGAAGTAAAAAATACCCTAATTTTTTTCTCTGATCTTGGGCAACACTCTTTCTCATACATAAGAATTTCAGTATTTTTGCATCAAGTATAGGTTTATTTTAGTTAAGTATAGTTTATTTTATCTTGATTATAGACTACCTGTTTATTTCATCTGTAAAAAGTTCTCTACAAAACGATTCCTTTCCTTATAACACCGTACCGTAGTTTCTAGTAGCTATCTATTCTTTTATTTTTGTTGATCTTATTTATCCCTAACAATTATATTTCCACGTTTCTATGGAATACACATTTTTTTTCAAATTACGGGTGACTGCCCCGATTTTTTTTTTACTACTGAAGAATTTCTATCGTTGCTGGACATATTGGGATGGGCAATTATGGATTTTCTATCATTAAAGCAGACTAATCTTCAATATTATCATGCTATCTCTAGAAAATTGGAAGAACAGCCGATAAATTCAAGGACGAAATTTACACAGGGAAACACTGGATTGAGTATTTTATAGAAAGAAACAAGAAAATCCACTTCAGATTTGCTTCTAACATAAAAAAAGAACGCCATGTGAACACAACCAGCGCCGCTCAGTTATTGCTGAGAATGACTGGTCTGGTCAATATAATTTTGAAGAACGTCCAGATGGACGTGCTCCACGGAAGCCGACTGCCCGTTCTAAAAACTGGAAAGACCAGGGAAAACAGAACCAATACAGATTAAGGAATACAGGGAATACAGAATAAGGAAAAGCCCATACCTCCATAGGCGCCAAAAGAAGAGGAGAAAGTTCCAGGTTTCCGGGCCAAGAAAGAGACGCCCGAGGCTGAACCCGTCTTTGATGTGGGATATTATTAAGCGGGTATTCCTGAGGACGAGACTTACTGTTTTAACTTCGAGCACTCAGGATATGTATTACTTGTTGAATCTATCTATGAAAGTAATGAGTGGCTTGGACCCAAGAATTGCAAAAACTATACCTTTTTCGGCTTTTCTCCTTAATGTCCACATTCTTGATTTTGACACGTCACTAGGAAATTTACCTCTTGGAGAGATAACCTACATCAGTGACCTCTTTGGACCAAAAGCTATCATTCCTGTTCCATTGTTTGATTATTTGCAGTGTTATAGTAAGATTGTTACCGCCTCTGGCGATGTTATACAACCTAACTTACCGACTGTTACCATTCGGATGGAATTAAAACTGCAAATGCAGACTGACGGTTCCAATTATTTGTGGGCCAAAAACATTTTTGAAGCAATGGAAAATCGCGAGTCCAATCTGATGAACAACGTCTTATTTTTGGCTGGCTTATACGTGGACCCACGGTTCCACTGCATCATCTCCCAGGATTTCAACAAAACAATGAAGACCAAACAAACGCTACGACAACTAGCTCAGAGGTAACTAGTAAGGTTTTTTTGTCTCTAACGGAAAATCGTTTTTTTCTATAACCGAAAACCGGTTTTTTGTGCAAATAACCTTTCGTTTTCTTTTTTGTGCTTGTATTTATAAAATTTTGTTTTCGGTTTTTTGTTGTTGGTCAGGCAATAATTAATAATTATTGATGAATTAAGGATTAAATTATTTTTACCAAATTCTTTTATTTAAACATGTTTCGATCACCATTTCGGATCCTCATTCAACAAAATAATTCGATTGATTAGTCATCTGTCCAAGAACAACAAAAATAGAAAACAAAACTTTTTATAAAATAAAAATTTAAATCTGTCTTAACTCAAATTTCAGGATGGTCAAATGTCAAGAAATAAAAACATCTGCCGATTTGGAAACAGCAGAAACCTTGTTCAGCAATGAATCTGAGAGCGGAAGTGATTCGGAGCCAATTGAATTTAGTGGTCCAGCGAGAATCCCCTCAGAACCCTCCACATCCACGACGGGATCTCTGCTGGAGCAGTTCCTTAACACGACATTTGGAGAGGACACCGCCACAGACACTACTCCAAATGTAATGAGTGAAAAACTCAAAAGGCTACTGTGTGAATTGGAGAACTACAAAGAGACGAAAAGAATGGTCGTCGATACTTCTGTTTTAGAAGAATGGCATAAAAGAAGCCGCAATCAAAATTTCTTGCTCCTAAGCGAGTTAGCGCGGGCAGTTTTAGCTGTTCCAACCACACAGGTAAAATTTTTCTACAACTAATATTTTTTACCACTGACTGTACTGTATTATTATTACACCACAGGTTAGCGTGGAAAGGTGTTTTTCGTCCCTAAAGTTAATACTCACCGATCACAGGACTCAGCTTTCAGAAGAAAATTTGGAGAATATTTTATTGTATAGACTTAACAATTAACATTTAACAATGTCTAAATATGGTATCAAGTTGTATTTTTATTTTAAAAATAAAAAATTAAATTAGTTTTAATCGCAGTATATTTTTACAATTTTTTAAAAACTTGTACTTCCTAAGTTACTACTTACATACAAATATCATTAATTAGTGTATGTGCATCTTTTGATGAATGCCTACCGATTTTTAATTTTATTCCTCATTTACCTATCTACACACGAAAATACCAAACCGGAATGAAAAAATTGTGCCTAGAGAGGCATAGTACTTTCTCATCGTTAAAAAAAAAAAAAAAAAAAAAAAAAAATTCTGAGAACTAAAATATATATTTTTTTTAATACCTTAAACTTAACCGATCTTTATCGTTTTCTTCTTTAGGATCAACTATTCAACTAGATCATAAACCAAACATTTAGAAAAAAAACTGGTTGAAATCCGATTTGTAGTTTCCGAGCATTGGTTGAAACAAACTTTTCCGGACGGACGGACCGACACCACTGAGATTTTATGTTCTTTGGATTCTCATCCTATGAAACGTCAAGAAACATTAAGATATCGAAGTCCAATTTTGCAATTGGAGTGAAATAGTTGGAGGGAAAATACTCCTCTAGATATAAACAAACGAGGATTTTTTCGCATAAAAGAAATTGATAATCTGTGGGGAGTAGTGGTAGAATGACTAACTTTACTCCACAACACTTTTTTTCTTAAAGATTTTGTTTTAATTTATTTTTTTGTAGTGTGCTATTGTCTGCTTATGTAGACACATTGTGCAAACACAAAAAAAAAATCTGATGTGGACAACACATGACTTTCTTGTACGCCTATTAAACTATAAATCGGTGGCTCAAAAAGTGATTCTGAATTTGGTTACTAGTTTCCGAAGATTGCAGTATCTCAAAAACGACACTCGGCGTCGCGACATCCATCTATTGACACACAGACTTACAAATGGGGAGCAAAACATGTATTTTACAATCAATTTTAACATTTAAAACAAGTAATAAAAATATTTGATTGGATTGGAAACCAAACTTTTATTACCGAAACATATGATTTTTGTATTTAGTTTAAATATAATTTTTGATGTAAGCTTATTATGACCAAGTAAAGTATCCTTTTTGGCACATCAATTTTAACCAAAATATATTAAATACATTCATATCGATATAAAAGTCCTGTTTACCAAATTTGTGATGTTTTACATTACATTTTAATATAATTTTTGATGAAAGTCTAATATGACCTTCAAGTAAAGTACCGCTTTCGGTTATCCAATTTAGACCAAAATCTAGTATGTTATTTAAATCAATATATAAGCTATAAATACTAAATTTGAGAAGTTTTGCATTATATTTAAAAATAATTTTTGATGAAAATCCGTGAATATTTTCGTTGAAAACTGAAAACCGAAAATTTTCGTGATTACAATACTTCCTTTACTGCGTACAAGGAAGTAAAAATGCTTTCTATAATGTTTTTAATTTATAATTTATATGTGGTTTACTTAACTTCCAATTTTTAAACAGAATTCAAAATAAAGACTTATCAAGCGATTCAAGTGATCGTTATTTTTTCATAAACCATTTCTAATCATTAAAAACACATCAAAAGCTATGATGGACCAACCTTAGGGAATCTGAGGTTGACATTGCTCCACAGTCAGTTAACAAATATATACATTAACACAGATGTTGAGACGGATTTCGACGTTTATTTGTGCAATACGACAAATCATGTATCCTATAAAATTTTCCAGAAATTATAACAAAAACCAATTTCTAGTAAAAATTAACGGGGCAAAGTCAAGCCGTTTTACGGTAACATAAATTACTAGATTAAAAACTAAAGCAGATAGTCTGCAGAGGTTGTGTGTTAGTGAATCAGAAAGCATGTAGTTCAGATAGTCCTCATTAAGGAAACTTTATAGTTGACTGTTAAAATGACAATATGTTAATGTGTAAGAAGACTATGAGGATTAAAGAATTAACTAGTCAAATTTATGATTGTATGATATAAAGGTAAGGTAAGGTAACCAATTTTAACAAATGTAATTACTTATTGATATTTGGTAATTTGCAATAGTTTTTAATGCATAATATGCTGATTAGAAGTTCTTGTAAATAACGCCTGGATACTTCGAAAACAATTGAATGAAAAAACAATACATAAATTAAGAAGATTTCTTCATATATTAAGAATAAAACATAACTTTAAATAAAGATTAAAGAAAACTTACATAGAATCAAGAACGCAAATGACATTACATATAAGCAACCAGTCCAACAAAACTTGACACTATTTTTTTTTTTTAAATAACATATGCTTTAACTTATTTATTTTGTTCGACATTAAATCACAAGATTTTAAGTAATGTTTACAATAGAACATACAAGTCGATCAAATAAGTAATGTTCATTTACTACTATCGATAATAATTATTTATAAGAGATACAAAGAATAACCTTTAGTATTATGGATATAATTATTATTAACATTTAAATTTAACAGTTTTTCTTTAAAAAATCAAATAAAAAAATTCAATATTTAGAAAACTTGAAGATGTTCAAAAATTTGATTTTAAATTTTGTGCATAGTCATTAAAACTTATATCCATCGTAGTATTTTGTTTTAAAAGCAAAACAAAAATTTGAAAATGTTCAAAAATTCATAAATTTACATATAAAAAAAATTGGAAGTCAGAGGTAGCAGATAAATTAAAAGTTTTTCTGGCAGAACTTGGGCAAGTGGGCATGGCGCATGAACGAAGTACTGACAGATGATGGCACTGAATTTAATAATAACGAGTTTAAAAGAATAATTGAAAAAGAAGGGTGTTCTTGAGACTCTAAAGCTCCAATAACATCTTCATAAAGACAAAAGCTCGCCTCATTTTTAAACACCGACATGTCGACTAGTCATGACTTCTTTTTTATGCGGGAACCAGACTATATCCATTCTTGTCGTGGCAATATCCCACCAAATAACCCTTTACACTTTTCTTATCCCATTTCTTTCTCTTCTATTTAGGAACATGCAGGAAACATTCAATGCCAAAAACTTGTTAATCACATATGTGGCAGTGTTAACAGCTATCTCATCGCTTGCCGATGCCCTATACTCCTGAGCAATATGGTGATGCCGAAAGGGAAAATCGTACTATACTGCACGCAGCATGTTGCAAGCTAAATTACTAACTGAATACTTATGGGCAGAAGCTGTTAACACTGCCACATATGTGATTAACAAGACAGGACCAACAACTGTGCATAACAAGTCGCCTTAAGAGTTGTGGTTTGGCAGGAGAGCAGCCGTTGATCATTTAAGAGTTTTGGGCACTGAATGTTTCCTGCATGTTCCTAAATAGAAGAGAAAGAAATGGGATAAGAAAAGTGTAAAGGGTTATTTGGTGGGATATTGCCACGACAAGAATAAAAAATAATATAAAAAAGAAGTCATTACTAGTCGACATGTTGTGTTTAAAAATGAGGTGAGCTTTTGTCTTTATGAAGTGTTATTGAAGCGTTAGAGTCTCAAGAACACCCATATCGTAATGAGTAAATAGTGGTTCCTTTGACTGGTGACGTGGAACAGGCTTCAGAGGCTGATTCTATTGAAGTTGATGGTGTTGAAGATGCGTCAAACCCAATGAAGATAAAAGACCTACGCTGAAGAAACCTATTCGTTTTGATGATTAAGCTATGCTAGCAGCGTTTAAGGAACCTGCCACATTAGAGGAGGCATCCTGATCTGAAGAGAGGCCAAACTGGAGAAAGGCAATCCGAGAAAAACTTACATCGTTGGAAGAAAATCGTACGTGGATTCTAGTTAACTTGCCTGAGGGAAGGAAGGCTATAGACAATCGTTGGGTTTTCAAGAGAAAAGGAAGTGCTGATGTAGCAATACAACATAAAGCAAGGTTAGTAGTAAGAGGGTTTTCATTAAAGCCTGGAGTTGATAATAGAGACGTTTTCCCCTGTCGTATGATGGGATACTGTCAGAGCCTTTTTGATAAGATAAGAGTTTGGAGATCTTTTATTATATATCAAAATATCAAAGTTATGATTTCAAATCTAAAGTAATTTGAATGAATTTTGTTATATTTTTAAAACATATTATTAAGCTTATTGCTAAATTAAAATTAACAACAAGGATAAATTTAAATTTTATTTTTTATATTATTATATATATTTTGTTGTAATTTTTTTAAATTAAAAATGGCACCTCCCACATTAAAACTGGAATATTTAGAGATGGTTCATAAACCACCAGATTTTTAGAAATTTCTGATAAACTAATTAATAAATTTTATTATCATGAAAACACTTCAAATTTCCAAAATAACTATCTAGTAAATTCTTCAAGAGCAAAAATAAAGGATGCAGCAGCGGATATGGTAAATTGTAAATATGTCAATACGTGGTACGATATAAAAAAACGCTCTAAAACAGGATACGCGGACAAACGAGATGCGTGTACACTAAACATAGAATTAGCATTAATGACTCAAGGTAATGAATCACCCTTTGACTTCTTCAACAAAATTCAAAAAATAGTGCAATTACTAATCTCATACTTACGTAGCGAAATGCCTATGGAGGCACTGGTTCTAATAAAATATATCGAAAAATTAGCTTTGCGTGTAATATTATTAAAAGGATTGAAAGAATCGCTAGGCTCTTTCATGAGAACTAAAAATTAAATAGATTTAAACCAGGCAATAAATATGTTAACCAATGATTTTTAATTCGTTATGGATATGAAACGTCCATTAATAAATTTAATAAACAGTATTTGTTCAAGCCGTGAACTGTAGTTGTTTTTGTTCCGTTACTTTCTAATTTTTTTAATTTCAGAATAGAAAGTTATTTTTTTTTTTTATATTTGTTTTGAAACGAGGAAAAGTAAATTTATATTGTATTTGTTTCATCGATACATATACCGTTTACAAACTATCAAGAGATAACTGTGTAGCTATTACCATTTTGCCACACATCGAGCGTCATTTTTTTATTGGACTTCGTCATGGTTCCCGACTATCGACGCTACCTGCTGCCAGCTACACTTCTCGTCATTGGAAGTTGGAAATAAATCCTTCATCTCAAATACACCAGTCATACGACTATCGAGGTAACAAAGACCATTTTTTTTCGTCGCCATTCATACATTGGTGGTACAAAACCTAATTCACCGGAAGAGATCCGTGAATCTAATAAACTATTAAGTGAAATAGGTTATTAGTTTCTTTTAGTGGACTATATTTCTCACTGAATAAAAAACGATTTAATGGAAAATTAATTTTGTTTATAGTTTGTTATAGATACATATCTGTTTAATTTTATTACTTACACATTACTTACATATTAATATTTATAATATCAAAACAATTTATTTTTCAAAACTAGTTAGTTTCAAATTACTTTTTTCTCTTCTCTTTTTGTATTAGTAATAGAATTTTCAAGGATAAATAATTTAATTTATGTGTAGCTGTAAGACATCTTTGTTTATATTAATGAGTTTATATTTTTTTTATACTGTTCTGTAATTTCTCTCATTTCAAAATTAAAATTAATTTATTTTACGGTTTTTCAATTATCATTTATTTTTTTGTGCTCAAAGACCGGCGTTAGGAGAAACGGGGTCGAGACATATGTTTGTTTTTATAACATCGCTCTCCCCATCAGTATTATAAAAACACGCAATAGTTGGTAAGATACATACTAGTCAATCAAAATTATCAAAGTTTGTAAACTCCCAGACCTAATAATTCTAATAGTTACAATCAGTATAGACCAATTCAA
Organism: Rhaphigaster nebulosa; assembly: GCA_948150685.1. Lineage (NCBI taxonomy): Eukaryota > Metazoa > Arthropoda > Insecta > Hemiptera > Pentatomidae > Rhaphigaster > Rhaphigaster nebulosa. The sequence continues at coordinate 188,222,084 of OX411306.1, forward strand.
CCTTCTAGACAATTCAAATCAATTTAGACCTGAACAAAAATATCAATTCACTTTGTGAGTATTAATAGTAATTTCCGAAATAATACTCCATTTCAAAGACAACCTGATCCAAGTATAAGACATAAGTTTTTTCTCAACATTCCGATTCGTATAAACCCCAATCTTGAGATAGAAGAACTAAACAATTTAAATTCCGAACAATTATAAAATAATTATAAAGTCAAGGAAGAAAAAAATGAGCAAACACCTAATTAACTCACCGATTCATTTCCAGACGATTACAGGGAAATTTTCAAATACTCGAATAATGAGGACGATCCGAATATTGCAGAAAATAATTTTTTAGATCAGAGCCAAACACAAGGACCTTGGGCTTGAACAAAATAATTCCCCGCCATACCATTCGTTTTGCTACCAAATTCTAATTTAAAAATTCTTATCGATACTGGAAGCACAAAATCATTTTTATCATTCCGAATAGCAAATGAGTATTTTCATAACAACATTATCCGTGAGCCTTTTACACTAACAAGTGCTCATGGTTCTTCATTGCAAAATTTCAATACCAGTATAGAGTCAAAATTATTTCCAAACATTAAAACCCTTCTTAAATTTGGCATTTTTGATTTTCATGAAAAATTTGATTTATTATTAGGCACTGATAACCTTAAGTTGTCAGGCCCTAAAATTGATATGTTAGAAGATTTAATAACTACACCTTTTGGCAATCTTACAATCCATTATGATAATAAACCCCCTTAATCTGAATAAATGTATAACATAAACAATAATTCAGAAGCAGTAGTCAAAATTCCCATTAAAAACATTTCTAATGGAGAAGGTATAGTTCTATCTCTATTCATGAAGGCCTAATATCAATAAAAAATAAAGAAGCAAAGTGCACAATAAAAAGCAAATCAGATCGATCTTTTAGAATAAATTTTAAATTCTCCATTTATGAGCGTTGAAGTTTATTAGGGAAAGAGAAAAATAAAAAAAACACAAAATACTTGAGTGTAACGCAATGGCTTGAAATTTGTGATATTGAAGACAATCAGCCTATGAACTTTCCTGCACCCAACTTTGAAAAATATAAACATTGTCAATTATTGAGACATTTGAACTTTTCATTGATGAGGAAATAGTTGAAATGTTAGTTGATAAGACTGGTGTTAGAAGTTGAAGACTTAAAATGTTTTGTAGCAAATTATTTTTTTTCTGGCTACGATAAATTGCCTTTTAGACGAAACTTCTGGGATCAGGATGACGACATGAAAAACTATGCGGTTTCGAACGCTATGAGACGGGATAGATTTTTGCAAATTTGTCGTTTTCTACATTGTGCTGATAACAACAATGTTATTCAGAAGGATAGAGCATGGAAGGTGAGACCTCTCATGAATAAAATTAAAGCAAAATGCATTCTTCATTTTGTGCCTCAACAAAATCTTAGCTTTGATGAATTCATGATAAAATATTTTGGTAAAAACGCCTGCAAGCAATACATTAGGAGAAAGCATATTCGGTTTGTTATAAGATGTTTGTATACGTGCGACGGTTATTTAGTGAATTTCGATTTATATCAGAGGAAAAATCTATTTGCCAATTCCAATGTTGTGATTGCTTTCAACAAACATTTTGCCCCCTTGCTTACAATGATTCAATAACTCTCTGAAAAAAAAAAACACCGTACCGATTCCATATGGATAATCTATTTTCGAGTAAAAATCTCTCCATTTTCGTGAAATGATCTGGTTACTCTGCAATAGGAGCTTTGCGAGAAAACAGAGTTCCGAAAGAAAGTACTTTGATTCAGAAAAAAACAGTTAGTGAAAAAATCTGGAGGGACCTATCGAACAGCTGTAGACAAAAACATGGTTTTCTTAATTGGCGATGGAAGGACAATGGAGTTGTTACCACACTTTCAACAAATGTAGGAGTTGTTGGAGGAAAACTTGTTAAACCAGTGTTTCTCAACCTTTCAGTATTTGCAACCCAATTTTCATCACGCCCCCCATACAATTATTTCCACTGAAATCAAACTGTATTCGTAATATTAGTTTCTATTTAATTTAGTTTAGGTACATAATCCCATAATGCCTACATCATTTTTAATTTTCAAATATATCATATATCAATTCAATATTCTTCAAAAAATTCTTCCTTTAGGTTTGTGAAATTTAGAAAATGGATATTGTTATGATAATTTTCAATAATCATAGCTTCAGGCAATTTAATTGTTATGATCCCTGGTGTTTTAGATATGTCGGTAATTTTAATCGCTGAAGTTAGGGGTGTTGTCCATATGGGTTTTGTTATCTGTAAGAATAATGGAACTGTTGTTATGGCGTTTTTTATAAGTTTTCTGGGTCTTTGGATATTGTCTGCACGTACTCTAATTTTTTTTTTTTTTGTTCCTAAATTTAAAAACATTTTTGTACAGATTTTCATTTTTATTTCTTGTTCGTACTTTTACAAATGGATTATCTTCTACAATTGGATCTTCTCGTGTTTTGTTTAATTTTTCGGTCCTGTCTTTCTTTTCTTTGTTTATTTTTATTTAATTTGTTCTTGAATTATTTTAAGATAATTATGGTATTGTTCGGCTTATTTTTCTCTTGTTGAAGGTTTATTTGGTTTATCTTTTTGAATCCCGAAAGTAATTTGGTGTTAGGGGTTAATTTAAGTTTTTGATTTATCCTATTGTTATAAGCTATTACTGCGTGACAATCTCTTTTTTTAGCTAAAATATTTCGGTACAACTATAGAGGTGCGGCGCACTATCAGAAGATTCTAGAGACTGAATCGAGTGTCGTCTCACTAGCGATCTCTGGTGCCATTCTTGTTAACTACGTGCCTCCTTTTTCAGCACTTTCTTATAAATTTGGTTTTATGCTCACCGCTTAAAGCTGTTTCACAGTTTGCAAATTGATTCTTATTTGAGTATAACTGTTTGTTTGTTTTTTTAAATAAAAAGGTTACTTTTTATTTTAATGTACTTAAAATCTTCCCCTTTTTCACATAAGAATATAAGTAGTTCACTTATTTTTATACAATTAAATAATAATTAATCAAGTAATGGTTTTTTAAATGATCTTCATAATTCAAGGCCATGATTAATAAACATTTGTAATAATTAATTTAGTTCTAATTTAATTATCTAAAAATAAGGTAAATAAATATGCTCATTATTAAAAACCATAAAATTACCACTTTACTATCCCAATTGAATTTTTTAAATAATTCATTTAATTTTCTACAAAAATAAATACTGTTATTATTATCCATTATGATTATAAATGATTAAATTCATAATTAAAAAATATGAAATTACCCATTAACTATCATAAATAGATGAAAACTAGAATCTAACAAAATTAAATCACAATGGGTGTAGCAACTGGGAATAAAATTTGTCGCGACGTAACAAAGCGGGGTAAAATATTTTTTTAGGGAGAGACAAAGTTGATATTCGTTTTTTGCACCACCCCAAAACTACTAAATACGAATTTTCATAGCAATCGAAAAATTTCTTGTAAAAAAACAGCTTTAAGCGGTGAGCATAAAACCAAATTTATAAGAAAGTGGAAAAAAGGAGCACGTAGTTAACAAGAATGGACCCAGAGATCGCTAGTGAGACGACACTCGATTCAGTCTCTAGACTCTTCTGATAGTGCGCCGCTCCTCTATAGTTGTACCGAAATATTTTATTTTGGTCCAGCATACATATCATGCTTTACACAAATAAATATATTGGATATCTTCAATTTTGAAGGGCTGAATTATCAATGATTCAATTCCAGTATATCTTGCATGATATGAAAGTGTCCAAATGAATTTAAAAATTTGAGTATTTAAAACCGGTCAGTTAAATGCAAGTAATTAAAATTATTTCAACTCTTAAAACTTTTAATTATCAGCTATTAATGATTAGTTGTAATGTTTTGTTAGAGCAGGTAAACATTGATTCACTGAGTTAATCCCTACAAGAAAATAAACTGTCTCTCATTCCATTGTAAAAGGACAGATAGCAACAGCTTTGTGTTTCTTTTTGTACGATTCACATCGAAAATTGCATCAAAGAGTGTTAAATTAAGTGCAATTTGTGTTCAGGTTTTCTTTATTATATACATTTTTTTTTTTAATATGAGTAGTACCAAAGAAGAAAATAGTTATTGTATGTCCTGTTTGGAAATTTATGAAATTGCCAAGCTCTTCAACTGTAGCAGCCCTTTTTTCCTTCCAACATTTTTGGAAAGTAAGATTTTTAAAATTATACCAGAAAAAAATAATCGTGGCTCAAATCGGGTTGTAGCCAAACTTTAAAATGCTTACCGAATACCACTGCAGTAAAAGGTTCATTTAATGTGTCTTCCAATTTCATCAAACATCTAAAGAGAAAACATACTGAAACAGACCTGGAAGAATATTTAGGATACGTGTCACAAAATTCAAAGAAAAAGTCCAAAGTAAGCAAAGGCAGTACATCAAAAAATAAAGAATTAAAAAAAGTTTCTCAAGATTCATTTGATGCGAACATAAGTAAATTTGTTATCAATTCTTTAATCCCAAAGAGATCAATTGAAGATCCATATTTTAAAAAAATTGTTGATGATCTTAACATTTCCGTATAGCCTGAAACTATACGAATGATTCGTCGGTCTCTAGTTCGACGAGTATGCCTCGCGAAAAAGTTCGTAACATGAATTTAATTTGTAAGTGGGGTTGCGATGGCACTTCTGGCCAGAGTACATTCAAACAAAAATTTTCCGATGATGACGGAAGCAAGTCCGATGCGAACATTTTCTTCACATCACTCGTTCCACTACAGCTTGTATCAGTCGACCCAGAATCATAGAATATACTTATTGTATGGAAAAATCCAAGGTCATCATCTCCTCGCTTTTGCCGACCAATAAGGATTCAATGAAATGGAATTCATTAAACAACAAGAATCTAACCTTGTACCTTTCGAAACTGTGGTAAACTCCAAACCAATAATCGTTTCAATTGACCTTGTTTTCATAGTGATTGACGGTAAAGTTTGTAACGCGATCACAGATCTGCATCTGCTCAACGCTGCTAATTGTGTGACGCTACTTCAAAAGACTTCAACAATTGATGCGATGTTGAACAGGGAAATCAAGAGGGATCATTTACAGTTTGGTTTCTCAACTTTGCATGCATGGATTAGATTCTTCGAGTGCTGTTTACATGTAGGATACAAACTTGACATAAAAAAGTCTCAAGCACGTACTGCAAGTGATAAAGAAAGTGTGAAAATACGAAATGAAGGAATTCAAAGAAGTTTTCGATTACGATTAGGACTGATAGTCGATCAGCCGAAGCCCAGGTTTGGTAGCTCGAATGACGGGAATACAGCTCGACGATTTTTTGAAAATTCTAGTGTTTCGTCTTCTATCACAGGGGTGGATGAATATTTAATAAAACGTTTTCATATCATACTGCAGGCTCTTTCGAGTGGTCATGAAATTGATTCAATTAGATTTCTCGCGACTTCGCGCGCTTGTATCGGTGGTATCATATGCCAACTTCGCTGCATAAAAGTTTGATTCACGGTGCGGAAATACTAAATTCGGTTTTTAGCTATTGCCAATCGGACAAATGTCTGAAGACGCTCGAGAGTCTTGCAATAAGTATATCAAGCAGTATAGAACAGATTTTACGAGGAAATGTTCCAGGGTAAAAGCTATGGAAGACCTTTCTTCACGGCTTCTATTAACATCTGACCCGTACATATCTAGCTTGCGCAAATTGCCATTCAAAAAATCAAAATCATTGTTGCCAGAAGTACTACGTTTATTAATTGCGGAAACAAGTGTTATAGTATTACAACAAGTGAGGGTAGCTCAAGCTCTTTTCCAGTTGAGTCTACTGACTGCGACTCCAGCGATTCGTCTGACGAAGATTACTGAAGTTCTGGATTGCTAAATAGATTAATTAACGAATAAATATTATAATTTCCTCATGTTGCCCTATATTTACTTGAAAATGTACTAGCATTCTATTTAGTGTATAAAAATCAATATAATTTAAATATTTTCGTAATCACTATGTATTATCATAATTTTAAGATTTCCATAGCAACCTACTTTCAAGTGAATCATTGTCATTATGGTCTAAACAAAATATTTTTCTGTACAAGTCTTTCATATTGAGTTCACCATTTTGTTTTTTTCAAATTTGACTTCAGATTCGTAATCAGCGACCCCGAAAATCCCCGAGTGCAGACTTTCACCCGAATTACATCTGTTTTTGAGCAAATTTTTGGTCGTATGGCTCCGCCATTTTGTTTTTTCAAATTTTGACTTCAGATTCGTTATCAGCGACCCCGAAAACCCCTGAATGCAGACTTTCACCTCAATTACATCTGTTTTTGAGTAAATTTTTGGTCGTATGGCTCCGCCAATTGAAAGTGAAGAGCCAATAAGGGCAGCAAAAAACCAATTCTGTACCAGCAAATTGTGATGAAGATTCGGTGTGTGAATCTTCCATAGAAATGTATCCGATAACAAAGGCATCCCCGACAAATTCGCCTTCTATAGAGATATCATCGACTTTAACGACGAATCGGAATGCATTCCCATTGCCAACAGTTGTTAAAGTCTGTGATAGATACGGTTTATCAAAGCGATCTGCTGCTGCTTGTGCGGTTTTGGCTGAGTTCGGCTTTATTTATATCGATGATTTAACTCTGGTTATTGATAAAAACAATTCACAGAGCTGGAGCTAAAGTCTGTAGGGCAATTTTAAAAATAATGGAGGCATTGTTATATAAAGCATTTACTTTGGTTGTCGAAAAGACAAAACTTTGATATATGAGAAAATGGTTGCTTCCATTTATGGTTGCTACCATCACAAAGAGGTTTTAGAAGACTACAACTCAATTTTAACATAACCTGAATCAATTTATTGGGGACACACAACGCCCATTTGTGGCACTGCAAAGAGAATTCTAACTTCTATTACAACTTTATTAGAGGGTCAAGATTGGAATTTAGATGACGTGATTTGCGTTGGATATAATAGAACTACTAATATCGGTTGGAATGGTGGTGTCGGATTTACACGACCTCCGATTCCATACTCTGGCTCAAAATTTGTTTATATATATTTCAGGGGCCCGGATCTCATTCAGAGACAGCGAATCTCAATCTCGACAGCGGCCGCACAACGTCGAACACGCGGCATCTATACCCCTCCTTCGCTCAATAGGCAAGGATTAAGCCCCACCTTCACCGTTCTTATTACTTCGGAGACTTTCCTCTCCCCACTAGCTAGTCATCTACTGTATTATCGGGCATCACATGGCTTCCGCTATAATCCGAAAACCTCCACTTGCTAGACAGATGCTCTGAGGGACAGACGTCGGCAGATAACGAACATAGTTTCCGCTATAGTCCGATGAGACGCAGTATTTATAGTAGACAGCCGGAATATATTGGACGGAGTCAGTGAGACGAAGAAGGGAGAGAATTCGAATGAAAATGTGTTGTAGTTCAATTGGAAAAAAAAATTGGAAGCCATAAATCGGGTAGCAAATAGTGAAACGCTTAAAAATATAGCCCAGGAATTAGGGGAAGGAAGTAACACTGTTGGCGATTGGAAGAGAAATCGAAGACATTGAAAATTTTTATGTCCACTTAGTCTCTAAAGATGTTTTAACAGTAAGTTTAACATTGAAAAAGCCGAGGAGTGATACCCGGGATGAAGCCTTAGCCGGAATATATTGGACGGAGTCAGTGAGACGAAGAAGGGAGAGAATTCGAATGAAAATGTGTTGTAGTTCAATTGGAAAAAAAAATTGGAAGCCATAAATCGGGTAGCAAATAGTGAAACGCTTAAAAATATAGCCCAGGAATTAGGGGTAGGAAGTAACACTGTTGGTGATTGGAGAGAAATCGAAGACATTGAAAATTTTTGTGTCCACTTAGTCTCTAAAGATGTTTTAACAGTAAGTTTAACATTGAAAAAGCCGAGGAGTGATACCCGGGATGAAGCCTTATTTCTATGGTTTTGTCAAACAAGAGAGCGAGGATTTCCGGTAAGTGGACCCATTTGACAGCAAAAAGCAGTAGATTTTAAAGAAAAAAAATAATTTAATTGCTTTCCTAATTTCAAAGCCAGCAAAGGATGGTTTACCACTTTTAAAAATAGGCAGGGAATCCGCCAACTTTCCGTTAATGGCGAAAAGCTGTCAGCCGATGAAAATTCAGATTCTGATTTCATAAAAGACTTTTGTGATTTTATAGCAAAAGAAAATCTAAAGCTTGACCAAGTTGCAGATGAAACAGGCCTACATTATAAAATGTTGCCGGAAAACTCTTCATCCCGTTTAGAAAAAAAAAGCTCTAGATTTTAAAATTAACAAAGAGGCATGTCCTAATTTTGGTTTGTGATATTGCTACAGGCGAAGACAAGCTGCACTTAGTTTTAATGGGCAAGGGGACCAAACCAAGGGCATGTAATTCCTTGCCCTTAATTAATAAAAATCAAAAATATCTAAAGACTGGTTTTTCCACCACTTTGTCCCTCATGTGAAAGAATTTTTAACCAAGAAAAATCTATCTCACAAAGCCGCTCTGTTACTTGATAATGCATCGACCAACCCTAGCCAAGTTATTTTGTCATATGGAGAGATAAATGCTATTTTTTCCCAGCCAATGTGACTTCACTAATTCAACCAATGGATCAAGGAGTTATTTCTCTTCTAAACTTAACGATAAAAAGTGAATATTGACAGAAGTATTAAAAGATGACAGTAATGATTTGTTAGTCTTTAAGAAATATAACGATAAAATACGACATATACATGGCCACTCAGTCATGAAAAGACATAAATAGAAAATATTTAATAGATCCTGGTAACTTTTTGGCTCGCTGTAGACAATGTCCAAAATTCTGAAGAGCAAAATCCGCCCTTTAACGATGAACAAATGTCCATTTTAAATTCATTGGAAAGGCCCAGCTCTAACCTAAATTCAACGGATGTGGAACAGTCCGTAACAATTGGTCGCAGATGTTAAAATTATTGCTTTAGTGTTGGAAGGAGGAGAAAAGGTAGATGAAAAAGGAGAAGACGAATCGTCAACAATTTCTCATGAAGAAGGGTTTTCTGCGTTGGAGAAGGCACCTCAATATATGGAAGGAAAAGCTGATGCAACGTCGTTCGATTTGATGGTTTTTAGACAATGGAGAGATCATGCGGCGGTAGATAGAACGTAGGCACTTAAACAAAAGAAAATTACTGATGTTTTCAAGCCATAAACGAACAAACTGATCACATATTATTTTAAACCAACAGGCAATAATAATACATTGACGGAAAATAGAATATAAGGTGTGGATGAAAATGGAACTAATCAAAATAATAAGTTCAAATACTATTCTTTAACCCACATAGGATATGTGATTAACTCAATATCCAACACATTAAAAAAATATGGCATTACTGATCTCAAATTTGGTAAAAAATCAATAAACAAGTTACAAGTCATATATACTAATAACAAAGATAAAATAAAAAAAGAAACAACACAAATGTTATATATCAGATTGAATGCATTGAGTGTAGAAATATTAATGAAAACAGTGATAATAATATACAGACTTGTTATATAGGGCAAACTAAACAAAATTTGAAAAACAGAATTGGCCAACATAGAAGTAATTGTAATTCCAAAAATTAAAAAGTATAATAAAGCTACAGGTTTTTCCACGCATGGCCATGAAAACAAGCATAATTTTGATTTTACTAATATTAAGATTATTGCAATAGAAAATAATAATCACAAAAGAAAAATACTTTAGTCCTTATACATAACAAAAAATTTGAATAGTGTACAATTTTAAATCTGATACTAATGGTTTGAATAGCACATATGCTAATATAATTACTAAATTGAAGTTTTGATTTATTTAAATTAATATGAATATTAGATTTATAAATTAATAGATTGTATTTTGGGGGATTTCAATGTATGTGGATTAATTGTTGCATAATTATTAATAATAGCTTACTAAATTATTCAGTTGTCATAATTGGTTGTAACATTGCATTGCCTTATTCTTTGGAGTTTCACCTGTGATGGCTCCCTTATTGTTATTTTACTTTTGAAGTTGTGTTTTATTGATATAAATTTAATAGGAATTTTGCATTATAAACTGTAATGAAATTTGATCCAACCTCAATTTTGTTATTGTATTTTTATTATAATTATTTATATTTTTTTTTTAATGACGCTGTATTTTCGACTTGGTCCGGATTGGACTTAAATATGACAGTATATGCATTTTAAATAATTTTAGTATGTATATGGTATTTATTAGAATACTTAAGTATAATTAATTTTGTGATATGTTATAAATTGAACTAAATAAGGGCCTTTTACAGAGATGCCTGAGGATGGCTAACGGGCCGAAAATTTGCATCATAATAAATAAATTGGTGAAATAGCAACAGCCTGCATTTATTTTTATATATTTGAGAATATTTTATAGGCGCATGGTACGAGAGAGATTCCCGATAATTATTACACACAAGGTCTCTCTTCTTGTGATTAGGACACAAAACCGTCTTTTCCCATGCTGTCAAAATCATTTCCTCTGTCCAGACCTCGAGAAGAAGACTGTGCAATGTTTTGAATAGCCGATCTCCTCCTTTCTTGAATAATTCGGCAGCCAGTTTGTCAAAGCCTGGTGCCTTATGCTTTTTTAACTTTTCAATGGCTTCCTATTCAAATGGTCCCTAATAACGCAAAAATAGCATCTCCCCACACTAAATCTTTAAAGAAGGGAATAACGATCAACCCTGAATCATTTTTTTATTATTTCGAGTGTTATTTGCTCTCAGTTATTTTTAGACATAAATTATAATATTGTTGAATGCCACTCATTAGGGCATTAGTGTGATTATAAATATATGGGATGATTCAGATGGACTATATTACCTATTTTTCTTAATTTCCCATTTTAATAACTATGCTTGCATGTGGTTGATTATTTCTATTGATTCTATTTTTTAATTTTTGGATGTATTGTTTATGGGATCACTGTTCGTGTAACGAATTGATATTGGGGTCCTAAAATTCTTTCTTTTTTTTCCCTAAACTTTGATGCCTCATTGCAGTTAGATTATCCTAGTACTTCTTTGTTTTTATATATAGCGTGAATTCCATCCCCGAAAATCCTTCACAGCCTCACGATGAGTTACAGAAGGTCATTCACGATGAGGCCAGAAGAAATAAAATCCCTAATGGAGATGTTAAGAAAAAGGGATGAAATTGCAAGAAGAGTGGAGGAAAATAAAAGGAAAACAGATGAAAACATGAAGAAAACTATAGAAGAAAATACAAGAAAAACAGTGAAAATATGAAGAAGAGTTCGGATGAAAACACAAGAAAAATTAAGGAAAATGCAAGAAAATTGGACAAAAAGTTAGAAGAATGTATCACAATAGTGACGGAAGGTACAAACAAAACAGAAGATTATAACAATGGAAACATAGAAAATTCAGTAGAAGAGAATAACGACAACAATATAATTGAAGAAAAATAGGCCCAGAAGAAAACAACAAAATAGAACTCTTTGAGGAAAAATCTAAGAACGGACTAGAGACAGGTTTAATAAAAATCATAAAGTAGACAAATTTAATGTTGACGACCAAGTGCTAATATGCACCATCCCAATAACAGACTCGTTGTGACAAAGTACTAAGCTACTAAAGTTGTATGTAGTCCTTATATCATCCCAAAGAAATATGGAAATACAACCTACTTATTGGCAAGGGTTGGAGACTTAGACTGGCAGCAAATGAGTGAAGGCGAATTAAAGACCCTTATTCACGGCACCTTTCATGGATCCCTTCTAAAACCCTTTGTTCGGTAAATTTTGTATAATAAATAATACATAGCAGTACATCATCTCCGTAGTGAAGTTTACATAGTATGGAAGAACTATTGGCCACAACTTCCTCATGCCACTCATTGGCCAAACTAATTTTACTTGTTTTATCAATAGCTACAATGTTTAAAATAACAAATTCATCAGCACTATTAGAGTTTAGATAGGTTTTTTATCTGTTTCATCGATTTAATTTGATCTGAGTTTTGACACATTTTTGCAAAATGGTTAAATTTTTTATAAAATGTTGCAGATGTGACAGCATTGGCCCACTGCTGAATAACTGTTAACCCTTTGGTTATATCTGCAACAGCCACATGATATTGCCTGATCAGTTCTACAGAATGTCCAGCGATATAACATGAAAAAATTCAAGTTTAATTCAAGGATTTTAAGGCTGTGAACTGTAAAATTCAAGGCTCTTTTTGTCAATTTATTGGATTGACTTCGATGAATTTATCGGATTATAAATAAATATAAAATAAAATCGGGACCATAAAATGTTGTATCTGGTCGGCTTATGATAAAATATACAATTCAGGCTTAAAAGGAATGTGAATAACTATAAAGATTGCATTCTTGTTTGATAATGAAAAATTATTACTTAACTTCTTGCATTCACAGCTCAACGCATCACCATAAATAAAAACAACATGAAAATATATTACAAAAACAATTTCAAGTTGAAAAAATAAGATTTGCATATTGTTATCAACTTCACAACAATTTTATTCATGAACTTAGTTTACATAACAATACTAAATATGTATATAACAAAATAATCATATTTATAGGAATAAATTGATAGTACTGATGGAAAAATGGAACAATTTGATTAAAAACTAAAATTTCCCTATGACTGTCTCTTTTTCAAGCATTATTCCCGATGTTTTCCCTATGCGAAAAATTCAAGCAGAATTCCCGATCTCCAAGGAATTCAAGACTGCTGGACACCCTGGTTCTGGTTTTGCTAGATGAAAATTTTGAATTTTTGCCTGGTGTTTTGTTCATTGTGAATACTTCTAGTTCTGATTGTTACTCATGGTCTCCTTCAAGCAACTTCATATTAGATTCTGCCAACTCAACTGCTTTACAACATTGAATTGTTTTCTCCAAAGTAGCTTCCTCTCTTCTTAAAAGTCTTTCTTGGGTGGCTTAAGTAGATTCGAGTGATTGTGAAAGTGAAGATTTCAGTAGTGATGAACATTTTTTAATTGGAAAAGATAAAATCACAAAATGGAAAAATCTCCCTACTCTAAGTAAAAAAAAAAAGGAAAATTCTGCCAGGGCCAAAGAAATCGCACATGAATTTATCAATATTGTAGGCGCATTTTCAAAATTTATAAATATTGAAATGGTTAATAAAATTGTATACTGTAAAAATTTATATATAGAAATTATCAGAGAGGAATATGTCAGGGAAAGAAACTGTAAGCCTATTTCTAGAGTGGAAGCTTGGCTCTAGAATAACCCCAAGGCTTCTATATTTGATTGATTTGAAAACATAGCACCATACGGATGTATTAGAAATATAGTCAGCAGATGGAACAGGCTTAGAAATTACAAGAGAAGTGATGAGCTACAAAAGATTCCTTTTCTTGCTATGATGCATGAGATTTGATGATTTATCAACAAGATTGGAAAGGCGAAAAACTGACAAAGTGGCTCCTTTGACAAGATGTTCATAATTGTAAGAACTTCTATGAAATGAACGAATTCCTGACTATTGACGAAAGATTAGTTCCGTTTAGAGGACGTTGTTCCTTTGTCCAATACATCCCATCGAAGCCAACCAAGTATGGTTTAAAATTGTTTATGTTGAGCTAAACAAAAATGTTTTATACAGGAAACATGAGAGTGTATGTAGGGACTCACCTTCAGGTCCATACCAATTTTCAAATAACTAGAAAGATATTGTCCACCGTCTTATAAAGCTTGTTTCAAACTACAACCAAAATTGGCAGGGATCAACACGCAGATATTGTATAATTCAGTATAACCATCAGAAGCTCCTGATCAAAGAAATACATTTCTCAAAAATCTAGTGCAAGAATTGATGAAGTAACAACTGTATGCCAGGTTGAAGATTAAAAAATCTTCCCACAGATGTGAAAGCTTTTTTAAGTGATCGCTATCTAAAAAGAGCTATTAAAGAGGTGGAAGAGACTGCTACATCTTCAGATACAGTGCCCAAGAAAAAGCGTCTTAGACATACGTGTAAAAAATGCAAATCGAGAAAATTGAATACTACAAAAACATGTGAAAAGTGTTCAGTGTTTGTGTGTGGGAAACATTCCAAAATAATATGTGAGGATTGCTTACATGGCATGGAAGGTGTTAGTGAAGGGAGCTCCTCATAATACTTTTGTAACAATAAGTGATAATATTGTAAATAATAATTTTTTATTTGTTCTTATATATTTTTTTGAATGTATAGTAATATAGTATAAATCATTTGGTACTGACATTTTTTATTAGTAATAGGAATACTACTTATTTTGTTTGTGATTTAATTTTTTACCTCGTTTGAATTCAAACATAAGACTTTTTTTTAAATTGGATGTGACGAAAGTGTTCACAATATACTTTGTTGGAAATAGAAATATTACCCATAAATAATTTGAATCTGTAAAATTAATTCAATTAATTATAAATATGATACAAATTTTTTTTCCTACCTAATATTTTTTATCTTATTTTAAATAAATTCATATAAATAATATTTTTTATTTATACCTTTTTTCACTTATAAATGAGCAATCATATAATTTCAACAAATAAATCATCAACAAGCATCATTGGAGAAGTGAAAGATAATAAAAGTTATAGGCCGTCTAAAATAAAGCTAGTGCACATAAATTAAATACGTCCATCGTTTTCTTCTTTTTTGGTGTAAGATGAGCCTCTATTTCATCCAGAATTGATTTAACAGTATCATTCCTCTCAGAGGTTTTTGTAGTCTTATTATAAACTAATAAGGCTTCAGGGCCTTAAGATCTTAGCCTCCCTTTGTAAGATGAAAGAGAAACTTAAGATAACACTTGATAATCTGGTCAGTAAAGGTGTCATAGAAACAGTAAATGAGTCTGGTGAATGCATAAACCTAGTAGTTGTTGAAAAATCAGACTCATCCCTTAGATTATGTATTAACCCCCAACAATACATACAATACATTTTTAGTAAGACTATTATGAAAATTCCACTTTTGGGATTAGCCAAGGATTAGCAAACAAGATTAATTTTTGTTAGCTCGACCTAAAGCAGGGGTTTCACCAACGGATACTAATGAAAGAACGTACAACATTCTCCGGGCAGGACACTAAGTCCTGCCCATAGGACTCACTTTCACGATAGAATAGAAGTTTTTCCATCCTTCTGGCAGACAACAGATACTACCACCAGAAAGTTCAAAAAATTCTGAGTTGGAGAAAAAAAGAAAAATTTGAATTTTTACAGCAAAAGCGTTTTTGTCAACTTTGATTTTTCATTCAGTTCAAAATTTGGATTTGGAAGGAAAAATCAGGCGGGAAGAAAAAAAAGCGGAAATAAAGGTTGGTATCCGACCTAACCATGAAATATGGACGTAATACTCAGCTGTTTTCAACACACTTTACCCTTTGACAGCTCTCGATTCCATTTGGTCATTTCTAATTAGACATTTAATCATGATGCGTTTATTTGTTTATGCAATGTCCTTTGATACTCCAAACACAGGTAAAGCATGGAGTAAAGGAGAATTCAGAGAAAGTTTTAATAACACTAAATGTTTTGGTGCTGCAGCTTCAATCAAAAGTGTTTCGAGTGTGAACGTGAGGGGCGCTATTTGGAAAATATTGTTCAAAACCGTGTAAGCTCCAATTTCCCATGTTAATAATCAGGAAAAAATAAAAAACTTGATCATTTCGTAACTGCGTTTTATTCCATTTTAAATTCCATGAGTCTGCCGCATGCCATATTTTATCTATATAAATAAAATTAAGTGAAGATGACGAGATCGAGCGTTGTATGTATTCAATTGATGGAGAGATCATAGGCATTTTTAAGTAATTAATGCAATTAATTAAATCCAGGCAGTTATGCCAAAAAAGAGTATTTAAAAAAATTAATTGACATTGAACGAGGAGTAAACGAAGAGTCAACTGAAATAATTAATGTAAACAAAACTACTCCTCTACCAGACATGGCAACTCCCGGACTGTGTGTTGCCCAGCGGAATACAGGCCTCAGGCATTTTATCATTAGTTGATCAAACATTTTAAGAGCAGTTTTACTGTAATACCTATTCAATTTTATTTTAGGAAAAATTAAGAGCAAAACAATTGGTCAAAACGATGAGATCGTCCTGCAATGATGTCTAAGCATGAATAATTGCACCAAAAAAAGAAAGGAGGAATAAACAAAATAAATTAACATAAAATCTGGACAAATCAAATTTTTTCTGGAAGGAGACAGAGTATGTAGGTTTTATTTTATGTACAGATGGCCTGCAGCCACAGCTAAATAAAATAAAGGCAATTAAGGAATTTCCGTGTCCAAAATGTGTAAGAGACTTGAAAAGACTAATCGGTCTCACAAATTTTTATCAACGTTTGAATGGGAGCTATGCGGAACACCTGGTAAAATTTACCCATTTACTAAAAAAGGGGCCAAAATGGAAATGGTCTCAAGAGGAAGAAGATAGCTTCAATCAACTATAGAAGTCATTCTTAGGGGAGGTCATGTTAAGGCACCCTGACTTTAGCAAATCATTTATCCTACAGACAGATGCAAGCGGCTATGCGGTCCCAGCACAACTACTCCAGGAAGGTAAGGAAGGAAGATTAGGAGTAATCTCATATGCAAGCAGAACTTTAAAAGGGGCAGAGAAAAACTATACCACAACTGAACTAGAACTGCTAGCCTTTATAAATGAAACGAAGAAATTCATCACCTTTTTGGCCGATAAAAATTTTTTTATTGAAACAGACCACACGCTCTTACCATTATCAAAAATTTCAAAAATACAAGGGCTAATGAGATGGTGTTTATGGTTACAACAATTTAATTTTGAGATAAGATACATCAGAGTAAAAGATAATATTGTCCTGGATGTGTTGAGCAGAAATATTGGAGATATAACGGAAAATGCTAAAAGACAAAACATTTTTGAGTTAAATTTTATTCAGCAGGAGAAACAAGATAAAATATTGGCTTTAATAAAAAGTTTTAATGACAATTATACCCCTTCAGACCTACCAACAGACATCCTAGAAAATATGAAACACCAAGCCACCAATTCTTATCACTAAAGACCAGATTCCCGTGCAATTTCAACTTTTTATTGCTTTCTCAGAATTCAATGAAAATTCGATTCTTATCCGAATCAAGGAAAGGAGATTAAAATAATATAAATTTTATATTGCACATTTTGGGAGTTACTGCACAAATTTGCACATTTTAGATTTTCAGTGCACGAAAGCGCACTTTTTGATATTTCATTAAACATATTGAATTTTTTTTTAATTTTTATTATAGAGAATAGTTGTGATTTATTTTGAAATTATCAACAATAATATTTACCTACTTAATTTTCCAAGAAGGAAAAAAATGACTCATGATTTCCAAATATTTCTTCGAACTCGTTAAGGAAAAGGTATAATGTCCAACAACCATTCCTTTATATTAACTTTCTTAGAAGTTCTAATTTGATTTACTCAGCCTTCCAACCTACTCTTTTATTGTCATTTCATTCTAAAGTAGAGTTTAGTTCGGTAAACAAGAACAATAGTGAAAATGCCTAAAGTGACAGCCAGCCAATCTTCAAAATCAAAATTTGGATAAAACCATACCCAGAATTGAAATCAGACTGGAAAACAATTTTTTGTTCTTCTTGAAATAAATCAATTGGTCCAGATCGAAAATCTCAAGTGGATGCTCATTGCAACTCAAGTCAGTGCATTCTATCTTTTCATAAGTAGCACACGATAGCATTTGACTATTCCCAATATCTTTTTATTTTTATAGGTAGGGTTTTTATTTTTATACACAGTTAACTGCAGCATAAAAATCCAAGCGAGCTCCAATTCAACAGTTGCTCACACTAAGCTGCTCGTCATTAGACAACAAACAAACATTTCTTACCGATTTATGTTACGCCATGGTCGCTTCCAATATTCCATTCAATTAACTGCAGTCCAAGCCCTTTAAATCTTTTTTGCAAAAATACACAAAACAAAACATTCCTGACGAGAGCGCCCTAAGAAAAAATTATCTCAAAAACTATTGTGAACATTCTCTTGAAGAAATACGAAAACTAATTGAAAAAAATTATATTTACATCACGGTAGATGAAACAACAGACCCACGGGGACATTATATTTGCAGTTTAATTGTTGGAATCCTACACCCGGAGATTGAACCCAAACCATACTTCATTTCATGCAAGCAGCTTCCAAAAACGAATTACGAGACTGTCTCTCGATTTGTGAACGACAGTTTAGCAAATTTTTTCTGTCTAACATCCTACCAAGATAAAATTCTTTTATTTGTTAGCAATGCCGCTCCGTCTATGGTAAAAGCTGGAGAAGCATTAAAAGTTTTTTATTCTAATATGGTGCATGTAACTTGTGTAGTGCATGGTTTAAACTGCATAGCTGAAAAAGTGAGGGCAATTTTCCCAAATGTCAACAAACTTGTTAATAATGGGAAAAAATATTTTTAAAAGCTCCTCACCGCATGACAGCTTATAGAAATAGTATGGACTGCCCCCTTCCTCCAGAACCTGTGATAACTAGATGGGGAACATGGATTGAAGCAGCCCTATTTTATTCAGATCATTTTAATAATTTTAAAGAGTTTGTTTCTACTCTTGAAGATGACGCAGTATCTGTAAAAAAAGTAAAAACTGTTTTAAATTTAACATCTGCTGCATCAGATCTAGCATTTATAAGATCCCATTTATCGGTTCTACCTTCGCAAATAAAAAAGCTTGAAGAGCAAAACTTAACGTTGACATCACAGATTAATATTATAGGGAAAGTTGGAGATGAATTAGAAAAAATCGAAAATGAAAAGGGAAAAACAATTTTTGATAAATTTAAATTAGTTACAGAAAAAAACATGGGTTACAAAATTTTACAAATTTACAACAAAGCTCTCAACGGAGAAGACAAAGATGTGGAGCTGGATCCAGTAATATTGAATAACTACAAAAGATGTCTCACCCCAAGTGTTAATGTGGAGCGCATGTTTTCACAGTTGAAACACATATTAGATGACCGGCGATATAACTTTATGGAACATAATCTGGAAATGTACATGATTGTAAATTTTAAAAAAATTTTAGTTAATTTTTAAAAATTAATATAGTTAGTAGAAAATTACGAAAATTTATGTTTTACTATATATATATTTTATTAATTTTGTTTAATTAATATCATATTTAGCAAACAAATTTTTTGAAAGCACATATGTATATTATAATAATTATATAAATATGTTAACTTAATATTTGATTTTTTTAATTAAACATCACCTCTTCACACAGTAGAAGGCTGAATTGCATGTTTGTCAGTGTATTTTATTTTTATTGCACGTTTGGCTAATTTTTATTGCAAGTTTTTAGAATTTTTACTGCAAGAAATCCGGCCTTTACTTATCACCATAAGATGACCTTTTATTATTACAAGGACGATCTTATATGGTCAAAATATCAGCACAAAATGGAGAGGGTTCTTGTCCCCGAGAGACTAAGTAAAATTGTCATCAAGAAAGTACATGAGTCTTATGGTCACATTGGGATAAATAAAACCATAAAACTAAGAAGTAGAGACTTCCATATTAAGAAACTATACGAGATACCCGCTATGATAATCGGATCATGTGAGACCTGCCAGATTAATAAAATTTTCAACCTATTATGCTGAATACCAAATTATCCTGCCCAACGGACCTCTGAATCTCATCTCATTAGATTTTTATGGACCAATACCACAAAGTGTGGGTGGCGTAGATACATTCTGGTAATGATTGATAACTTCTCAAATACACTAAATTATATAATCTGAAGAGAGTTACTACTACACAGCTGTAAAATCTCTAAGACAATTCTGTGAGGATTGTGGGAAACCAAAGAAGGTACTCTCAGACCATGGATCACAATTTAATAACAATAGGTGGAGGAATTCATTACAGGTAGGTATTAAAGTGATATATTCATCAATCAGACACCTAGAAGGTAATATAAGTGGAAGAGTAAACCGAGACCTAGAAAATTATTCCGCAAATTATTTACAGGACAACACACCAAATGGGCAAAATATACAGCAGAAATTGAATTCTATTTGAACAATACTTTCCACAAAAATATAAATGCATATCCAAAGGAAATTCTATTGGGCGAATCCATAGCCACTACATGGGAATATTATAAAGAGGAAACAACTGTTAACTAATCAAGAAGGCTTACACAGCTTAGTAAGGTCAAATATAAGGAAAAATGGATTAAAGAATGAAATTATGAGGAATCACTCTCGTCAGATATACCAGTTTAAACTTGGAGACAAAGTATTAATTAATGCATTAAGAACAGTAAAAGACGCCAATCACCAAATTTCTAAATTTGCTGCTCTATATGAGAGACCATATACCATCGTGAATAAATATGGAGAAACAACCTATTAGCATAGATTGGAAAGATGAATCAAACCAATCCGGAAAACACACCCCGGACGCTCTTAAATACTTAAGAGGAAAATTTCAAATAACTTAGTTAAAACCCTTTCGAAGGTCAAACATTATTTAAATAGTAAGGCTATTTAAATAGCAGCGGTACAAGACTGACCCAATCAGAAGCCAACTTACAATTAAGACCAACATTAGTTCCCGGATTCACCGATAGGTGAGGTAACGACCTATAAATAGGCCAAGACAAAAGAGCTAATTAAGCAGTCTTCATTATGGAATGGTCAAGGCCAAAACGACTGGACCTGGAACCCTCCCTTGGAGACGTCCTCAGGGAGATGAATAATTTTATCAGGGAGGTTAAAATGAATGGACCTTTTTTCGAGGAAACAAAGGAAACCAATAGAGAAAATGATAAAGATAGAATTAAAAAAAAAAAAAATGGGGGATATATATTGAAAAAAGAATTTGTCATAATATATTTTTATAACTAACTTATGTTCATATGAAAAAAAAAATAAATAAATAAATGAATCTGTTTAAAATACAATACTTAGTGTATTTTCTTGATGTAATATTTGTATATGGTTAAATCAACTACATTATGTTGACTTTGTACGATCGTAAGAGACTAATTCTTAAAAAAAAAAAAAATAGTTTGAAATACAATGCTTAGTGTGTAATATTTGTATCAACTGCATTAGCTAACTTAGTAGTCATCTCATTTCAATATTAGCTTTGTGCAATGATAAGAGACTGACTCTTGAAAAAAAAAATCTTAATAATTTTTTTTTTTTCTACAGGAAATCGTAAATGTAAGATCCTAGAAAAGGGGCCTTCTTTTTTTGTATAATACCTTAAAAAAGGCCCTTCTTTTTATGTCATTAGCATTTAATACATGGTATCTTTTAAAAGAACACGTTATTTTAATTAGATAATGTAAATCAATAAATTATTAAAACAGCTGCAAGGCGAGCCAGCACTAGGGAGAACTTCCTTGATCGAAGGCCAATATAGAAATGCCAAAGGCTGTGGGCCCTGGGAGTCTATTGGCAGCGCCACCTAGATCCGATCAGGCGAACTAACTCTCTGAGTTTCAGCGTACCTGCCTTTTTGATCAACTACTAATATATAAGTAATATAGTTATCGGCATTTAATGTTTTTAAAAATGTACTGTGATATACATTGTGATTATAACAATAAAAATAAGACTAAAAGGCCAAGAAAATTATATAAATGTTAGACCTCTCAGAATAGAGATTACCCAGCAGTCATTGCACAACTAGTATAAATAGAGGTCCGTTTTACAAGCCAAATCAGAACAC
The DNA here is from genome assembly GCA_948150685.1 of Rhaphigaster nebulosa. Taxonomy (NCBI): domain Eukaryota; kingdom Metazoa; phylum Arthropoda; class Insecta; order Hemiptera; family Pentatomidae; genus Rhaphigaster; species Rhaphigaster nebulosa. The sequence continues at coordinate 188,243,993 of OX411306.1, forward strand.
CTTGGGGTCAAGATAGAGTAACATCTTGTCAGACTGACCGCCAGTGTTCTCATTTCCTCCTCCTACCTATTACCTCCCTCTCTTCCTCGAGTAGTCGGGCTCCTACCCCGGCTCTTGTCCTACACCTTCCTTTACTTGCTTAATTAGCGCCTTTAGCTGCGGAGGTCCATGCTTATCCCTTGGAGCTAACCCTAACAGCCATCCGACTAGGAAAAGGCAGCGTTGCACTAGCAAGCTTACCCTTCCTTCCTGAGCGGTCGGGCTCGTACCCCGGTCCTCAGGCTTCCTCGGGCAGTTGGGCTCGTACCCCGGCTCTCGGCCTTCCTTCCTTCCTGAGTGGTCAGGCTCGTAGCCCGGTCCTCAGGCTTCCTAGGGTAGACGGGCTCGTGCCCCGGCTCTCGGCCTTCCTTCCTTCCTGAGTGGTCGGGCTCGTACCCGCCTCATAATTTCAAATTGCGTTCACTTAAAAATAGAGTAACCAAACAAAAAAAATCGTAAAAATCAAAATTGTAGATAATTTACTCTTCTTTTATTTAGTATAAAACAAATAATTAAATTTATTTGAATAATGCATAGTTTTCAGGTATGAGAAAAAAAAAAAGTAGCGTATTTTCGAGGAATGCATATTGGCCCACCTTTTTTGTTTTTTTTTATCTCTTTTTTGATCACTGAATGTTCTGTGTCGCCCTCATTTTGAGTTTACCCAACAATGAGGTGCTTATGCACAATAGATTTAATAATTAATTTCCATACCACGTATAATTTCAATATTCATGCTAACTATTCAGCATCATAACACATTTAGCATTTAACACAAATTGCGTGAATAACCGTAATGTCAGTCGATATGCATTTGGTCTGTCACCCCTATATGCATACATTCGATTTTTTGAGTATCTGTTGCACCTTGCCTACCGTCTTGATGTGGGAATGTGGCAAATTAGAAAACCAGCAGAAAAAGTGACAGAAGCTACAAAAAAACAACAGTAAAAAGATTTCACTCTGAGATGGGTCTTATCACTGATCAGCCAAAATGAAGAGTCACAGAGAATATCAACGACGGAAAACTGCCAGAAGATTGTTTACTGATCAGCCAACTCTGCTGATTTAACTGGTATCAGTAAAGAATTAACAAAAAGGTGTGGTGAAATTCTGCATGCAATATCATCTTATTCTATATTTCCCATTGATGTAGACAAATTTGATATATACAATGAGGAGACAACAAATTTGTAACTTGAACTATATTCATTGTCTCCTGCACACAAGATCCTCATTCAGGGAGGAATAATAGTTGATTCATGTATTCTACCAATAGGTATGTTGAGTGAAGAGGCATAAAAACAGTTGCCCACAGAGCCCTCCCAAAATGTGTCAAGTAATTCCAAATATTTCAAGTAATTCCATCCGAAATAAGGATGGATCGAAAATTTCTAGGAACGTCTTCGACAATGCGTAGTCAATAAAGGCTGACATTTGGAAGATGTAATTTTTAAAATCCAGTGAAATAAAACTATTTTCAATGTACTTTTTGAAAATAAAATCATTTTATTTTTTTTAAAGTTTGTTGAGATATAGAGAATTAGACATAGATATTTTGACATTGGTTTCTTTTTTATAGCCATTCAAAAAGTGTCAGTTATTTCTGCCCCACTCAGTAGAATGTATTCTATATAAAGATTTGGCTTCTGACTCATAGTGGATTGCTCTAAAGAAAACTTTAACTAGTTAGTAAAATAAGGTGAACTGTAAAACTATGAAATAAACATTTTGCAGGGCTGTAGTTATAAAAAAAGAAATATAAAATTTTTTTTTAGATCAAAATATTACTATAATGTACAAGGTAATAGTACAGCAAAAAAACGAATACTAATCATTCATAAGAATTGGACAAGCATAAAATATTTGAGATCTGAAATTTTATAAAAAGTTAGAAGTTATTCCGAAAATCATATATTAATTCATAGATTATAAGTATATCATTTGAATGGCATAGTATTAATCAGAAAAGTAAAGGGCAAACAGTAGGATATTCTTGGTAAGGAAGCACTAGCTGTTGATCTGCCCAGAAAAGAAGCTCTTGCCATGTGATTATTAATTGGGCACAATAACCTATAGCTACTAATCACATGTTACACCTTTATGGCGAGTTAAAGTGGCTCTTCTCTCCATTCGTAGACAATATTCCTTTGGATCTTTCCTATACCGAACCATCAACTCCCAGCACCCTTCTTACATCTACAGCCTCCTACAATTCAAATCCTCTGTCCACTCACAGAAAACAAGATCGCGCCTTTCTCACCTCTATATCCCTTCCCACAGAACCAAACATCTGAACGTTCCAATGTCCTCTGGAAATCCATTCCTTCTAATATCCGACATTCTTTTTCTCTCTCCTCTTTCAAATTCCACCTTTTCGAACACCGCATCTGATTGTTGTAAGTTGTAATAAGAAAAATTAGTTGAAGTTAAGGTTTTCCTTACTTCTCAGCCATTATGAGAGTTAAGAACAAAAAACAGTAGGATATCATTTAAAAGAAATGTAAAAAATTAAAATTTTGGCATTAGAATTAAAACAGCTTTTACTATTGAAAAGCAAACAGCACACTGAAGGGTTAATTGTGTACCTGGGCCACACATTCCCTTCAAATAGAAAAAAAAAAGTCGGAGTGGTGCTCCCTATACGTCGGCATGACTTACTAAAGGGTTAAAGAAAAATTTAAATTATATTGGATTACAAGAGGATGAATGACAGATGAGCATCCATCCATGACCGGAATGAGAAAAAACATAAATCATTTGCAGGATTTGATATATTAAAGCAATTTAAAACCAATACTGAATAATAAAAGATAGAAATAAATAAAAATAATTTTATTAAGACAGAGAAAAAAAAAAATCATACAAATTTATAGCTCACTGTATACCTCAGAAGCTAAGGAAGTTTGCATGATCTAAATTAACCTTTGCTTCCCATTTATAACTCAATTCTTTTTTTCCAGTCCAAACAGCACAAAAAAATAGACTATATAAATCAAAGAATACATTTTTTTAAATGGCATTTGATAACATATATTCGTGCATTTCATTACATTTTATATAAAAATTTAGAAAAAACATGCAATAGTACTTTTCTTTCTTGCCTATCAAAACTATATCTTTAATAGATACAAAAATAGAATTTAAAAAAAATAATTAAGAGCTTCACTGCAGTTATGCATAACATTTAGATAAATAAACAAAAAATATATAACACTCCATAAAAAAATAATATAACATTTATACAAAAAAAAATTAATAAATTTATAAGTTTAATAATAAATTCATTAATAAAAAAAATTAAAAACATATAACAGCTCCACCGCAGTTGTGAATGATATTTAGATCAATAAATAACGAAATCACTCACATCAACATACAACTTCAATTAATCTAAAAGATAACAATGTTAATATAATTGAAAGTTAGAGTGTGTGTATATATAACTTTTTTACATAAAAACACAACTGAGGTCTAACAAATTAATTTCCCAATGTAAAACTATTTATCAATATATTACTTTATACTCTACAACATTTAACTACTGAATTATCAAGCCTTGTACTACTTGCATACAAAAATGAATTAAAAAAAGAGGCTTATCTGGACACTGTTAGGAAGATCGTAAATATGCAGCTGCTTCTATATCCAGGAGCCAATACAACTTTCCTGAGATAGGTTTTACTTTACTTGCTGGTAGGTCTTCTTTGTCGATAAAAATTTTCTGAAATTGAAAATTATAACTAGTAAGATATAATGCACATGGAAAAAAGCATAAAAATACGGTATCAGGAGAGCTCTTAAATGCTTATGATTGATTCAATAAATTTGATATTGGCTAATAAAATGTATAAATACCTTGAGTGGTATATAAACATAATAAAACGTGAAGCGTCAATATATCTTAAATTTAACACTTTTTCCTTTGAATAACGATACAAGGTCTAATAGTCTTTGAAGAACGACGACCGTGGTCTATGGGATATAATTAAAGTGTGTTACCAAATGATGTGGATCTTAAATGTGGATGAAGTACTACGGGAGCTCTTAAGATGTCTGCTCCGGTCCCTGGTCCCACAACAATAGCTACTCTCTTTCTTGTCCGTTACACCACTCTACAGGTTTCAAAATGGCGGACTTCCATTTCGATTATCTGATACAAATGGACCATTTACTATTTGCAGAAGTTTTCATTTGATGAAAATCTCTTCTACTTCTTTTTTATTTTCTTAGGTCAGGTTTATTGGTGAACTATTGAAAAATTGATGAATTTCATCTACTTGTTCATTATGGCAGTGGTTCTGCTGAAGTCCAAAATGGAGCCGCCATGTTTTTAAATGAAGGCGTCTATTTGGTTCCATCTATGATGACAAACACACTTTTCATTATAATTTATGATTGCAGTCAGGATAAATAAATGTTGTATTATTTTCCTGAGAATCCCAATTTCCAAATATTAAATCTAATTTAAGATACATAATAACAATTATTTACTACGTACATAAAATCTGAAAAAATGTGTATATTACAATAGCTACAGATATCATTAATTATCAATAATAAGAAAACATTTGTTAGCTTCTTTTAAAATAATTTCTTATTTGCTGAAAAATGTGATGCACAATACGTGATGTGAGAAGCAGGTTCATATTTATCCTAACAAGTAGAATACAGTTAACCCTCTATAGCCCCATAGTATCCAGTCCAGCACATCCAGCATATTTACGACACTCTGTTGATCAGTACATGAAGCGTTTATGTTACCGCATGTCGATGTGTGCGAGGGAGACTGAAAGTTGTACTGTCTCGGCCTCTAATCGTTTGTTACATATTTTTTTATTACTCTATCGATTTTTGACAGTAGGTGTATACTGAATAACTTTATGGCAAGATTTTTTTAAAAATTAACTTATAAGAATTAATTTCATTTGAAATTATCAAATAACAGCTAACCTTTAGAATATCAGCTTTGCCCTTTCCAGAAATTGCAAACAAACTGTTTTTGGCATTATTGATTACAGGAAAAGTCAGAGTAATTCTTGAAGGTGGAGGTTTAGGAGAATCAGTGATTGGTGCGACCCACAATTTATTTTCATTAAGAAGAGGATGCTGAGGAAACAGTGAACAAGTATGTCCATCTGGTCCTAAACCAAGTAACAGAAGATCAAATTGTGGTAAATTATCACCAAAATGAGATTTAAGTTGCTTTTCATAATCTATTGCGGCTTCGTTTGCTGAAACATATAAATTAAGTATTAATAAAATCATATAAACTAATTAACACATTTAAAAAAAAATTCTATGTATATAAAAAAACCTTTTATAGATAAGTAGTGGTAGGGAACCAAAGGTATAGATAAAGCAAAGTAGAAATCTATAATTGTTAACTAATATTGACCCCATACATCCTAAAAATTTGTTTTCTCTCTTAAATGGCTTTACTTGCATAAACATGAATATGTATAGACAGGATGTTCCTGAACCCTCAGGAACTATTTCGTGAAAATTATTCCTTGATTAAAATTCTCTCATAAATAGCTACATTTACTTGCTATGTGTTAGATAGCAAATATCATGGATGATCAATCCCCACATTTGGGATGCCAGTTAATATGCTATGTTCTATTTAGGCTGGGTTGACTTACATATTAGATGATAATATTAATCTGTATAGAGATGCCATTGGGCAATCATTGAGGATGATTATCGCAAAATGATTGAAGAATACAATCAAATATTAATTATCTGTTGAGTCCTCTGAATTGGATACCTTTCCAATGGCCTGATTCGTGATTGCCATAGCTTAATAATTAACCAATATAATGTTTTTACTTATAAGATTAATAATACCATAATGCTAGTAAAATTTATTGCAATCATACTTAATCAGACATATTCAAATTGATAATGGGCTTGGTTACTAAACAACAAACTTCATCCAAACATTAATCTTTAATCATCATAATTAAGGTAATAAACTGGTACAGGGGTTTAACTATGGAGTAATTCAGACTAGACCTAGCCATAAAATCTATCTAGCATAAATAAAATCTACCTAGCATAAATATCTATCTGGAAATAATTGGTGTAGATGGTCTAGAAGTTCTATGGTGGTTGTTTGCCAGATGACTCAGGAACGCCCCCATCAGTGCCTCATCATGATCTTAACCATAGTCCGAGAAGCAGTGAAAGCCAGTGCATCTCTAGCTTGAGTGTCTTCCCTAGCGTACCCTGATCGAGTGCCTCCGCCAGCGTCCCCAGATCGAGTGTTTTTATCTTTCCTTACCACTTTTATCCCTCCTTCCTGGGTCATCTTCATACTTTTTGACTAGTAGGGGATAGAAGAAATTTGTCGATAGGCTAGATCCCTGGCAGTAGGCGTTATCTTTTTCGTGAGTGGCCAACCCGTTTCCCCCAAGGGAATTTTCGAGATCTCGGGCCGTCTCCACTCCTGTCTGGGGGGAAAACAATATCTCTGAATGCATTACCATCCTCTAATTGAATGATAGCTTTCCCAGACCTCTGCCGTGTTTTTGTTATGCCAGCCGGGATCCTAAGATGACTGGTTTCCTAATATTGATTATGTCTTCCAAGACGGACCACATCTTGTCTTTGTCACACTGCCTAATTCTCTATAGGTTTTTAAATAAACTTATTTTGTATTTCTAAGGGCAAAGGTTCGGTAAGTGTAGTAACAGCTACTGTCACATGTCAATTATCCTTCCTTGACAAGGGATGGCGGGCTTACCTGCCTGTCCCTCACTCATAGGTTTTACCCTTCAGCCTGTTATTTATATTATTTGACTTAAAGTAATCTAATAAGTAACATGTATCAATACATATCATTACATAAACATGAATATGTATAGAGAGGATGTTCCTGAACCCTCAGAAACTATTTAGTGAAAATTATTCCTTGGCTCAAAACAAAAATATTTTATTAGGTCTACATTGTTTACTAAAATCATTTTAAACTAAAAACTAAATAAAGTATAAACTCCAAATTTGGCAAAAAGGTGTAGCTGGTGTGTTCAATAAAGAGTATCAGACATCATTAGATTTTATGATCTCGTTTCAATATGGCAGCTGAAAGACCTAAGATTTAGTGGAAGTTTGGTTATTAACCTCAATTATCTGAAAAACAGATTATTAAATATACAAAGACAAAAAAAATTAAATTTACCATTTAATGAGACCTTTTATCCAAAAATCGGTTGAAAAAGCTCTCAGATTTGGAAACTTTGAAGTTGCAAAAACACGATTTTTAAGCCGAGAAAAAATACCCTAAACAGCCATGTTTGTGCAATATGAAGTCACAAACTTGAGCGAACTCTACCGTTTTATGGAAACTAATCACACAAAAAATTAAACAAGAGGTAAGAACAATGGCTAAGCTATTATATAGATGATGAGCTCAAAAGTGAAATGAAACATGACAGTAACAATTGTTTTTGTTAATATAAAATATAAATTTTGTATTAATAAACTTAGTTTATATTCATATAGAAATCAACTAAACTTCTTGACTTAATTAATGATTTATCTGTCTTTTGAGCACATTAATTTTGAAATGCTAGGTTCCAAATTTGACACTTTTACTCTAAAATCAGATCACATGTCGAGCCGATTTCTTGTTTTTCATGAAACATATGGTCGAGAATGCTTTGACACTTACGGTCCAGATATGACACTTTTTAACCATGCCACTAACCTTGTCTTCGACCAAGAATACTTCTACAAGGTTATCCAGGATTCCCAACGATAAGGCATGAAAAAATTCAAGGATTTCAAGGCTATGTGTGAACTGAAAGTGAAAGGCACTTTTGTCAATTTATTGGTTTAAATTCAAAACAAAATCGGAACCATAAAAGTATTTGTCGTCTCCTGATAAAATATATAATTAGGAACTGAGAATGAATTTTAATAATTATAAAAATTGTATCTCTGCATAATAATGAAAAATTGTTGCATAACTTCCAACACAGAGGACTCAACGAACCACAAAAAATGAAAACAGTTAGAAAATACAGAAAAAACAAAACAAATAATTTCAAATGTTAATAAATAATATTCACTTATTGGAATAAATGTCACTACAATTTTATTCACAAACTTATTTCACATGACAAAACAAAATAATATCTTCTACTTATTTCCTTATAATTTATTGTATATAATTCTATATAACCAAGCAAATGTATTTTAAGACTAAGTATCAGACAGAAGTATTAATTAATTATACTGTAACAAATAAATAAAAAATAAAAATAAAATGAGTCCATACATATGTACTTTCAGGCCGGGACATTTGAAAATTGTCGGTAGCAGAGAGGTGTCAGTTAGGAGGGATTTCACTGTAAATATGAGTAATATTATCAAACATATTTATAATTGAACGAGAATATGTTTAATTTTATTATGCTTGAATTGCGTATTTTTCATGACTCAAAACTTCATGCACACGAGTAATATTCTTATTACTCATACTCTTAATTATGGGAATAAAATCCCCTATCCTTTTCACACCGTCCTCATACTCAAGGAAAAGGGGCGAACAGTCAAACTTATTATAATACGAGTGTAAATCGGTTAAAATTGAAACTCTGAGTTCTTTGGAGCGGGAGCGATTAATTTAAGCGAACATAGTAGAATGGTGAACCTGGAAAAGTTGGAGCTAATACATTAGTTTACTGTTCCAGAACATAGTATACTAGGTTCACTTAACGACACAGTAAGGTAAATAAAGAGCATATAATGAATACGTGTTTGAGAGAGAGGGACTGAACAAAGTTAGTCAAAGGAGGATTTTACTAGCTTTCGTGGAATTATAGATGGTAAAGAGAACTTCATCAATCTTCTTTTTAATATTGCTTAGTACTGACAGAAAAATGTAATTATTAGACTAAAAACTAAAATTTTCCGATTAATGGCTGTTTTCAAGGAATTCAAGGCTGCTGGACACCCTGATGTATTAACCTAATCTGTTACTGGCTATTATCATTAAGCAAATATAGACACCCTGATGTAAGCTAATCTATTGCAAATCAAAATTAAAGGGAGTTAACAAACTAAACAGTAAAACATCTTGAGACAAGGGCAGAATCTGGAAAACATTCCTGCTATTACTAGGGACGACTTAATTTGGATCCATCTTATCATTATATAGATAGTCTCTTCCGCTTTGCTAGAGAGATGAATTCACCTCTCTTCTCAGGCGGAGACATTAACGCTCATCACCTTGTGTAGCGTGGCTCAGATACGAACGAGAAAGGGGAGTCCTCGAATATATAGCTTCAACAAACTTATGAGATACTAAACAGAGGTAGCAAAGCTACTTTTGCCACTGGAGTCAGAAGCGAGGTTTTAGATATTACACTCACTTCAAGTCAAATTAAGAATCTCTATAAAGACTGGAAGGTCACCTTGGATATTACTCTGTCTGATCACAGGATGATCTCATTTAAGATTAATTCTAAACAAACCCCCCATCCCTGAAAAGAAACCCAAGGAACACTGACTGGAATCAATTCAGGGAAAGGTTGGACGGATGCCCATACCATTCCATGGGCAGATTTCAAACCAGAGTCCAGATAGACGAAGAAACTATCCTCTTAGAGCGAATAGTATGGGATGCACATGAGGAGGCCTGCCCCTTAACTCTTTAACTGCTAACGATGATATATGCTGATGCAAGGGAATGTGCCCCACTTGCTAATGACGATATATGCTGTCGCACTGTTTTTCTCTCCATTTGCTAATACCGAGTATAGCTAATACGAGACTTTGCTTCATTCTACTGGTTTCCCAGTGAAATACAACTTCTAACTAGAGCCTAAAGATGGCGTGGGGATTTACTTAGGAGCTTTTCGTGTGGAATTCATGAACAATTTGCTTAGGGTTATGGATGAGTACCTGCTTCGGCCAGGTAACCATTCTCATACTTATTTTTGTGCTCTGTGTGAAACAACTCTCAGTTCAACTGTCTTCATTTAGTTTTCATAAATTTTATTTAGTAGTCAGTTTTTTGTTACATTATTTCTTTTTGAAATGGAGACAATGGTTTGTGCTAAGGAAGCTGCCAAATTTATAACTACTGCCAAAAGTGGTGATGAGTTCTTGCCTTCAGATTCTAAATGGGGTGACAGTGAAAGAACAGATATAGACATTTCGATTCCTTCTACATCATCAGCTCCATCTACATCTTCAACTTCTCAGGTACATGGAGCAGTGGTATATTCTTCAAGTGTATTTTGTATACCAGCAGATGGATCTAAAAGTTCGTCTAAATATGAAGCACAACATGAAGAAATCATACAGCAATTATTGGTCCAAAGATTTGTTATTACATTCCCCAATTTTTGGACAAATAATTTCCAGAGACAGGTATCTTATGATATTACAAATGCTGCATTTTTCAGAAGAAGATAAAACCAGGGAAGAAGATAGGCTGTTCAAAATAAGGCCATTGGTTGATATGATTAGAAAAGCTTTCAAAGAATCATTTTCTCCATTTGAAAATGTGTGCATAGATGAAAGCCTCTTATTGAACTTATATTTTAAACAATTTATTCCTTCTAAAACGGCAAGATTTGGAATTAAAACTTATGCTTTGTGTGGCTGCGAGACAGGATATTTGATTGATTTCATTGTGTAAACCGGAGCAAAATCAGTTATTATTGTGCATAGTACTGAAAATATCGGCAAATCAGGTGACATTGTGTTGACACTCCTGGAGCCATATTTGAGAAATGGGCATACTATATATGTCGACAACTGGTATACCAGTCCAGCACTTTTTTGTTGGTTACACGATATGGCAACCAATGCATGTGGAATGGTAAGAAGAACTAAAAAAATGGACATGTTGAAAATGGAGGAGCACCTAAAAAAAGAAAAAATTGAATTTAGGTCAACAGACACAATGTTAACTCTGAAGTGGTCAGATCGACAGGAGGTTTGGATGTTATCCACTGCACACTATGCGGATATCATTCCAACAGAAAAAAAAAAAAAAAAAGACTACAAAACTGGTGAAATGATAAAAAAAACAAAATGTGTAGCGGATTATAATTAAAATATGGGAGCTGTGGATAGAGTGGATATGATTCTAAGCTCAATAGAATCCATCAGAAAAACTGTAAAATGGTATAAGAAATTATTTCTTTATATATTAGATTTATCTGTGTTGAATGCTCACACATTGCACAAGATTGTGAATGAACAAAATTTGTCACTGGAGAATTTCCATTTATCTCTTATAGGAGAAATTTTGGAAAATTTCCACATGGAAAGAAAGAAATCTGGGGGAGGAAGAAGATCAAATGAAGATTTACCCCTATGAATGACAGAGAAACATTTCCCCAGCCTCATCATTTCCGAAGGGATGTCAAAAAAACAAACGTACCGAAGATGTTCCATTTTTTCAAAGAAAAAATTTGGCGCGATGCTAAAGCTGAATGCCGACATTGCAATGATGGTCTTTGGTATAAACATCCTTTATATGAAGAATTTCATATAAAGTTAAATTATGAAACAATAAGTTTTAGTATTAAAAAAAAATGCATTAAAATAAAAAATAAATAAAAAAGTTTTAACTCTGCCAGTGTTGTCCACAGCCTGAATCAAAAAGGAGGATGGAAATAATGAGATACGTTAACATATCTGTTGCGAAGAATAGAACACAGATAAAAGGTATATAGCACAGGACAGTAGACAGGTAGCGTCCCACTCAGCGCTCTGATAGACAGAAAGCTCTTCACTCGCCTCAGTTAACGGGCTAAAGGTAGAACCAAGGAAAAAGATTAGGTGGTGGTCCACTGTGCTAAGTTACAAAAGGCTATAAGGCATATAAATGAAAGCTGACTAGGATGTTGTTGCCTCTAACTAATATAACAAGGAAATTAGGAAGCATAAACGGGAAGGCTGGCGTAAATTTTTTATTAACATAGAAAGCAAGTCTGAAGCCTCTCGACTTGTTAAACTGCTAGAGAATAGAGAAACCTAATGGTCTGTGGTCCTCCAGCTTAGCGGACACCTTGTCCCACTTAATGTAACCCACTTTTCAGGATGTAGGATCACTAATTTAGTCAATCCTTCAAGTATTGACAGCAAAACTAAAGATAAACAGGATTGGGCTTTAGCCGAGTCCATAGTCAGTGGAGGGGCCCATGGATGGCTGTTGGGGAGCTCAGGCCAAATAAGGCTCCAGGCACAGACGGTATTATCCTTCTATGTACACTTAAAGAGGGCCTCAATGCTCTACTCCCCCGAATCAGAACACTACTTGCAGCCTCTCTAGCAATCAGATACATTCAAATCTTTAATAGCTTTCATCCCGAAGAATAGGAAGGAGGATCATGGTGTCGCCAAAGGTTTTCGACATATTAGACTATCCTCCTTTCTTTATAAGATCCTGGAGAAGCTGGTAATAGTACACCTAACATGCAAAGTATTACCACTTCAACCCCTTCACCATCCAGGAAAAATCAACAGAAACTGCCCTACATTCTCTAGTAGGAAAAATAGAAAAGGTCTAGTAATATAAAGAATTCGTTATCTTCTTTCTTATAATTTCTTAGGATGTCCCTGTAATTATTTTATTAAAGAGCTATAATTATATTAAAAATATAACTTCCAAATAGACGCTAATGTAATAAAGAAGAAGATTACACCTGGAAGTTATATTTTGCCATTTAATAAAATTAAGAATTCCCTTTAGGACTCTTTTTTTGACGTCGAAGGAGCATTTGACAAGACCAGACCTGAGGCAGTCTGCAAAGGTTTAAAAGAAATATCTATCCCTACTGCGATAAGACAGATTAGTTTTAAAGAACAGAGCAATAGTCATCTCAGAGGAGGGCACCAGACTAGGGACACTGGCCATAACAGGATGCTCTCAAGAGAATTGTATCTCTCCGCTTCTCTGGTGCCTTTAATGGATAACTTAATAAGAAGACTTGAGGATGCTAGATTCTTTACCCAGGCATTTGCAGATGATGGTGTGATCCTCACAACAGGCAATTTTGTTTCCACCATCTTTGAGCGCATGTGACATTGTTCAAACTTGGTGTAATATAATAAGACTCGGTAAATCCAACAAAGACTAGTAATGAGTTGATTCTCATTACTAAGAAATGGAAGCTGAGCGCTTTTAGGACTCCCACTTTCTTTGGCAAAAAGTTCCAATTAAGTCAATATGTCAAATACCTCAGTATTACTTTGGATTCCAAATTAAACTGAAACCCCAGTTTGACTGAAACCAAAAGGAAACCTATAGCATCATTTTGGCATGTAAGACGCGCTGTGAGCACCATCTGGGCTTTCAAACCTTGAGTCATGCACTGGATATATACAGCAATTAATGGACCTAGAGTTCAATATGGAAGCATTGTGTGGTGCACAGCCCTAAATAGAGCCTCCCATGTTCGAATGTTCAGCCATATTCAAAGAATGACATGTATGGGCATTACGAGAGTGTTTTGTATCACATCCTCCAAGGCTTCAGAAGTCCTTCTCTACCAAGAATTAAAGAAAACAGACAGTGGCAAGTATGGGATGAGCATAAAGGCCACTCAGAAATAGCCAAAGTGGTGGAAAAGGAGCTTTCTATCCTTTAATATTGCTGTCCTCCACTTGATAGAAATCTTATTATAGATTCTAAAGTGAGCTACTCGTACCTTAGTCTGTCTGAGAGGGAGCAAAGCTCTGTAGTAACTCAAATAAACAACATGTGAACATCCTGTTTCACGGATGGATCAAGGAAAGATTCGACTGGCTTAGCAGGAGCGGGAGTCTACATAGAGGATTTAGGCATTAATTTAAGTTTTTCATTAGGCAAACACTCTACCGTACTCCAAGCAGAAGTGTTCGCACTATTGTCCGTAATCACATGTACGGAAGTTATTAGCTGTGACAACGGTGGTATATCTACTCAGACAATCAGTCAGCTCTCCAAGCCCTGGAATCCTCTAAGGTAACTTCTGTACTGGTAAAAGAGTGCAAACAGGCACTAGCAGCTACTTACCTGCTCCAAGAGTTAGAAATTAGTATGGATTCCTGGACATAAAGGAATCAAAGGCAACGAGATGGCTAACCAGTTTGTCAGGATGCTCAGAATCCTATTTTGGGGTCTGAACCTTCTTTAGGCATCTTGACACCAGCGGAAGAAAGTCAATGATTGGAGAATAGCATGTAATGAGTGGAGGCAGTGCGTTGGCCTTAGATAGGCTGTTATTGATTAAAAAACCGTCTTCCTCTTAAAAGAAAGGAATTCCAACTGTTAATCAGAGTACTTACAAGTCATTACATGCTTAGAAGACACTAAAAGATTTGTGGAGTAGTAGGGGATGAGTTCTGCCACTTCTGTGGGCAGGCACCAGAGACTGTTCTACATTATATAGCTGAATGCAAAAAATATATATCATTAAGATATAGATATATACTGCTTGGATTCAATGAGGCTTCCTCCATTGAATGAATGTCCCTTCTCAACTTCATTAGAAAACCAGAACGTTCTAAACGGAGGATAAATAGGTTTTCTCTATTGGTTATCACCGCCGGAAAAGGCAAAAAGGACCACTAGGCCCAAGCCCACTTGCCGGACTTTGTCCTTCCACCTTTACCAGTACCAGTACCAGTAGGGACTTCAAATAATTGTTTGGAATATTGAAAATAATATTTATTTACACATTGATTTTCCCATTATCTACTTAATTTTTTTCTTTCGATACAATAAAATGAGTACATATGTTGCAGCCCACAAGACATGATTAAACGTGTAGGTTATGTACATGGGATTAAATATCATTTTGTAATACATCAAATTAATAAGTTTTTCTTCCATGTGCACAGTCTGTAATTATAAGATTGTTTATAAAAAATATAGATTTTCCTTTGTATATATTCAATTAGTTTTGCATTTTTTTTTTTTTTATATTATATAATTCAATAATGAATCGGACCAAACTTTATTAAACCTAAAAACACTTGTTTTTATTTATTAAGAGTTAGGAGTGTTGGGGTAACATTCATGGACCAGCAAGTTCATTGCTTCTTCAATTCTTCATATCATCTTGCATTTAAGAGCAAGGGTCCATTTCGGCCTCAGGGACCCATTTGTTCACCTTCATTAGGTATATACTATCAGATCTGATATTTACATCAAAGATATACACAGTCTGTCAAGTAACTCCTTCAACGTGCTAACCAGCTACAGATCTGTACTGAACTCATAGCTCAATAATGGCGCTTTCTTAAGGTTCCAAGTTTTCGGCTATCAACAGATTAAACTTTCCTTAGTAATTTATTGACCAGGAGTTTAGTTTTATAAATGACTATTTCCTTTTTTTACCATTATAAAAATAATATTTTGTTTATTTATTTCAACATTCTTAATCGCTAATTATACTAACAACTGTTGACAATTATAAACAATACAATACCATTATATCATTCACGTGTTCCTTTAAATTACTTCTATATTACTATAGTTGTTTGTTATCAGTCATCATTGCATAAATTTTGCACTCAACATTTTCAGTTTTTCAAAATAAATATAATTTATATAAAGTCTCTTGTTAACAGAATTATCCTATAATTTTGCAAGCGACTTATTAATTTCACTTCTAGACGTTCCTCAATTGCGAAGGACCTATGGCCATCACATCATTTGTAAAATTCACATGTTTATGAAAGCCCAATATATAAACCACTTATATGTTCAAAATATAAGTTTTATTTCTATTCTGCTTATAATTGTTTTATTAGTTTTTATCATTTTAATTTTTATGTAGTATAATACAATACCATAATTAAAAATGTAAACTGTACATACATTACTTATGCAATTTTGCATGGAGTATGTTATGGAGTACACCTCTTAAATAAATTCCACAGGGTTACTGTGCAAGAGAAAAATAAAACAAAAATATATAATCTATATACAAAAATATGTTCTAAAAAATATAAAAATCTATGTGCATACACAAATTGCGAAGCAATGCTAATCTATTATGAACAAACAGGAAAAAAAAGTATGAATACCTGATAGTTTTGGATTTACTTTTATGAACTGGCTCTCATTAATCGGTATAAGCCCGATCAATTTCTTTATATAAAGTCCATATGTCGATTCGGGGTCATCGAATGGAACAATTCTTTCATCACAGAAAAAAAATCTCCAATTCTTCCATTTAGTTTCTATTTTTGGCAATACTTGTTCCAAAAGTTTTACTAATGAACCACCTGCAATCGAATGATAAACTTGTAATCAAAATTTAGAATGATATTTTATTTATCTTTATTAAAAACTACAATTATTTAAGCCTTTAACATAATAGCAATAATTATTGTAGTAGCAAAGTTTGCAAATAACATTTTAAAATAAAAAGGAAAACTTTTTAAACATGAATTTAAATCATTATTAAAAATTTAATATCAATCGCAGCCTAGATGAAAAAATTATATATGACCAGAATTGAAGTAGACTTTCTACAGAATTAGGATGATTATGACTCTCGTGTTTCACCGCAATCTGCTTTTTGGTCAATACTTCCGAATCCAAATTTTGTAAATTTGCAATTTAATATCGAGGCATATTGTTTTTTTTTTCTTTTTAATTTTTAACAAAATAAGAACTCGACACAGAATCGTTCTTTAACTTGTAAAACATGAAACTGAACTTAGAATTTCTGATAAGTAAACATTATGAAAAGGAGAACAGCTTAAAGATTTTTGTGGAAAAAGAGATTTCCCGATTCCCGGCTAGAAAAGGAGGAAGGAAAAAACATTCTATGTTTATATAATCAACGAACCATTCTCATTAAACCATTATCCAGGAAGTTATGTGTAGATATGAGGAGAAAAAATAATTGTTCATATAGCTGAAGGGATTTGATAAAATTGCAATTTAAATAAGGGTTGAGTGGCCTCCATATCTGACTTTGTGTGAGGAACAGAAGTTTAATTATATTATGCCTTTCAAAAGCGTTGTAATGAAGTTATTTCTCATTATTAACAGATTTATTTTGTTAAAACGAAGATACTAAGGGAAAATCAATACATTTTACTAGGGATAACATTTTGGTTCACTTTAACGAGGAGTTTTTTGTATTCAAGTTCGTAGTTAGAAGGGTTTACTTTATATAAATAAATTTATATTAAATGACAACAAATAAATGAAAAAATAATACTTTAATCAAAGATCCTAACATTAAATGCCTAGTATGGCTATTGATAGTTATGAAGAACACAACTCATTGTAACAGTTTTTTTGTATATAATTTTGGGAGAAAAGCCTATATTTAACTTTATACAGTAACCATGTCAAATATACCGTCTTGAATTTTTTTAATAAATATTTTGGTTTGTTTTACATTTTTTCAATTGTTTTCGCTAATTTGGAAGTTGATTTTTATTTTAGTAACAAAAGATTATTGTTAGGCAAATGAGCACTAAAAGGTTTTTCATTAAGTTGTTTACTTATCCCTCTCCCCCTTATCTGTAAAATAACATGGCTCAAAAACTAAGTTAAAAGAATATTTACTTTTTTATAACATACTTATAATTTAATTATAGATTCATACTTGTTAATAAAGCATATTGCTTATAACCATTATAACTATGAAATATAGAAGAGAAAGTAACCATTTTATTTACCTGACAGACCTACATTACAGATTCCATTTTTTTTTATTGAGTCATTTGCTATCGACTCTATAATTGATTTAAAATTATCTGAAAAAGTAGATTCTTCAACAATGTTCACAATCGGTTCTCCCATTATTGCTCTTTAATCTTGGTAAAATAAAATTAGGCTGCTTCAAGCTGAAATTTTTAAAATGATTTGTTATTAGGGACCTAGATGATAAAACAATTAAATCTAGTCAAAGAAATCTTATGCATCCACAAAATTCTTTGGAAGTACATAGGCCAGTCAATGAGAGGATTGTACACAGAAATGACAGGATACCCTAAATTGACTTTAGAGCTTTGTATTTGGATTCAGGAGTAGAGGCAAAGAAAGAAGGGAGAGAGAAGATCATGTTTTTCAGTTTTTCATTTATATCTAGAAAACAGTTGATCCAAGCTTAAAACATGGATGAAAATGAAGAGCATTAAATTTCCTAAAAGAATGTTCCTTTTAATTTTTTTTAAGAAATACAATAAAGTAACATATTTGAAAAAAACAAATCATTATTGACTCCATGGCAACTGGACTATATTTTTCCTTTGATCGTCTTCACCGTTGGTACCCTGAAGAGTGTATATTTCTTAAACTATAACAGATACTTAAAAAAATATTAATAAGACCATTATTGCAAGAAATTGAAAAACTGAAAAAGATGATCTTTTTTCCCTCCTGTTTTTGTCTCTAGTCCTTAACCCAGAGACTTGTGGTATGTTTACCTCTTAACAAATAAAACAAATCCTTGAAGTCAATTCAGGCCGCATCTACACCCCCTCTTTTGAGCATTCATTGACTTTGAACTAATGAAACAGGACAAAAAAAATTGTATGTATCTCAATTTTGTCAACTTTCTTTCGGAGACCAAAATTTCATAAAACTACTTTTGCAAGGGAGATTCAGCAATTTTAAATAAAATGTTATACTGATCGGAATTTTTAACTACATTGAGATATGTTTTATTGCTTCTACAGCAACAAAATGTTACTATGCATCTACTGATGGTTGAGTGTAAATGTCATTGTACACATGTACATTTAGAAAAATAGCTTCGGTACAGGGCTGATGCGAATTCTTGATCTGATGATTACGCAATGATCAATCAAGTTAAATTTCAGCTTAAATTAATTTTGTTAGTTTTTTCTAGTTGAAAATGGATATTTTTTAAATACTTTTTTGTATGATGCTAAAAAAAACAAGTGCTCGGTAAAAGTCCTGCAGAACTACTGGTGGACTAATGTTTTTGGCATTGTCTGTACATTAAAGGCCGAGTCTGTTGAGGCGGCCATTGAAGATCACTTTCTTTGTAATTATATATTTAATTTTTACCTTTCTTTTGAAAGATCGTTGAATCCACCCTTTTTTAATCTTTGGGCGAGGATATCAGCCTGAACAAATTATTAATTAATAAAATAAAATTTAAAAAATAAAATTATTATTAATTATTAAAATTACTTGTTTATAATTCATTTACCTCTTGAATTTTTAATTGATAATTTTATAAGCTATTTTAATGAAATTAGGGGGTTATGGTTTATAATTTGTGTGGTTATAGAATATATTTGTTTTCTATAGCTCAGCACGGTTATATTTATAATGGGTTATCTTTTCTTGTTTTAATTCTTTTAGTATTCGTAAATATATTTCAATTATTTTTTATTTTATTCCTCTTAAATTGTTAGTATTAAACTTTAATAGTTTATTAAAATAGGTAAAGAGTCTGAAATTATATACCCTCTTAAACTAGAATCTATAAATGAAAATCTCATTTTAGGATAAATAAATTGCCTTATCATAAATTATGAAAGTTCTAAAAACAGGTTTAAATCATTTACAACCTATAAATTTCGTATAATAATTACAAGAAACACCAAAAATGTTATCATACATTTTTAATATGGATAAAGTGTATTAAATAATAATATAAGGTTGGAGTGATTGTATTTTGGATTTCGATATCGAAGACTAACTTTATTTGGGGCATACTCGGCGTTCAATGTTGTGCAAAAAACATTAGCCTGTCAAGAAGCAACGCCAACCAGTAGATCTGCAGAACTTTTACCAAATGCTCAACATCATGTTTGCTAATTTCTATACTATGTAACATTATTGAAAGTGTTCCTGTTACATCAAATAAATAATCTACCTTTTTTCAATGAACTACTTCTTCAATAACTCTCAAACAAGTAACTAAAAAGATCTAGCCACTAACCAATTAAGGAATTAGATTCATCCTAGCTATTAATCATGAATAGATTCATGTAATTATCAATATAGTTTTTATTACTACACCACTTCTAACACTAACAGGTGGTTAAGGATACATTAAATAAATGCTAGTTTAAGAAATAGACTAGGAACCAATTAGATGTATTTTTGATTGTTTAATAAGAATTGAATTAAGTACTGAAATAAATGAAAAATAAACATAAATTAAAATAAAATATATTAATTCCGAATGTATATGGGCTAATCAATGCAATAGTCTAACGATCCCTTATCATAAAGATCTTTATCAATTCCATATTTCTCAAAAATTTAACGAACAACAACTGATACCAATACATACAAGATGACAACACAACCAAGAAACAAAA
Organism: Rhaphigaster nebulosa; assembly: GCA_948150685.1. NCBI lineage: Eukaryota > Metazoa > Arthropoda > Insecta > Hemiptera > Pentatomidae > Rhaphigaster > Rhaphigaster nebulosa. The sequence goes on from OX411306.1 coordinate 188,264,312, forward strand.
TTAGTCAATTAAAGTTAACAAGAATTTAGGTATCATAGGAGAGAATGGCATGAAATGTAAATTACAATAACTGAAACATAAAATGAGAAATAAATCACTTACTTACCAGTTCAATCAAACATGCTTCAGATAAGGCACTGTTATAACCTTGCTGTGACGAAATAGGCGCCAGAGACGTAATTCTCTGTAACTACTAAAAGGCAGCAGCACTGTCTTTTCTACAATCCGCCAAATTGGTAAGTTTTGTTGTCGGTTTTTAATCGTATAGCAGGACCGGAACTAGGATTTTTACCACAGGTTCAAGTTTAATTTTGCTGCCCCTTCTTTTTACAAAAAGAACAAAAATATACATTTGAGGTAACTTTTAACATGTATTATAAGTCCGCGTTTCCAGTTTTCATTTTCTTTCTATTTTCTTACATTTTTTCATTTCTTAAGTTTTTGCTTTTGTTAGGAGTATCCTTCATCTTGATGTGAAACTGTTTCTGAATTTCGCGCTAGCAAAATATAACGCGTTCAATATATAATGTAATATATAATGTTATATATAATGTAGCACAATATATAATGCGTTCCAAAAATTTTTGTAAATTCATCGGTAGCACTTCTGAAAATAGGCTAATTGTGCTAGAAAGGCTAATGGAAGCTAATCTGGAAGATGACAAAACTGAAACCTGATGATGGAAGCTTTCACAGCACTTCAGTGTTAGTTCATTCCTTAAAAGGCCGATTAATGAATTATCTTAGCGGCTTTTAATAGGCACTTTGGAATCAAGTGTCGTTGATTCTTCAAAAAAATTTCAGTTTCTGATTCTGGTACCGTAATGTAGAGCGTAACTAGGTACCGGGCAATGCAAATAGGCCTTGAGGTAAAGGGACTCCCAAGACGGCGTAAAAAATGAAGTCGTAATGTTTTATTCGGATTCGTAACCGTGATATTTCACTATTTTGTTTTCATTCTGTACTTTCACATATTAAAAGTAAAAGCAGTGCACTCATTTTCTAAATTAAAAGTTAAATGGGGTCAATGATGGATAAGAATTGATTAGCACATTTGGCACTGCTTTAAATTGAAAATGAATCAGCTGAACAATTGACTTTTCTAAGCTCATTGATATTTTTTTCACAGAAAAATTTAGGAAAAAGGTATTTAAGTAGTCTAAGATGGTCTTCACAGTTTTGCCATGTCAGAAGTTTAATAGACTACCAAGCAAGTTAGTGCAATCAATTAATCAAAAGTCCCTATAAATTTATGGAATAAAGGATTAGAATAAAATAATTATTAGATTTCTGTTTCTTTCATTGTCTTTATAATTTCCATGAGCTCATTAGGTGTAAGATTGTGCTTTGACATTGCGTTTCAAATGCTCGCGGAAATTTTTATTGGTGTCATATCTTTTTACTATCATTAGTAATATAGTTATTTTTATTCAAAATCTTTTCATGACAAAAATAAGCAAATAACCTGTTCTAAATGGAATAGAAAATATTATATGCATGCATATCTTACAAAGAGGGTGCATTATTTTTAATATCCCATGATCACCGAATATTTTATGACGGCCCTGACTGTATTAATATTATATCGACTGTACATTCAAAAATGTAAAATATCTTCTTTGGATAAATGGAAATTTTAGTTTACAATGAATAAATCGAACATCTTACTGTTTTATTCGGATTTATGGAGCATGAGCTATTTACATCTCTGGCCATGATTTAATTATCTTGGATTCCTTAATTTTTAGTATTTTTATTTATTATTATTTTTCTTCAACGCACTAAGAAATGAAATGAAATTGTTAAAACAATAGGGAAATAAAAGTGGATTTATTGTACTTTGAAAGAAATGTTTCATGTTTTTCTTAGAGAGCATGTCATAGTCATTCTTGAACATTAAGAAGCCGTCGGAATTCTGGAAAACTTCAGAACTTTATGTTTTATTTGTGATAAAAAACATTTTCTGATCACCAGAACCAGAAAGAAAAAAGAAAATAAATAAACGTAAGATTACTCAGTTATAATTGTATTAGTGATAGTTCTTTGATATGAAAAGTAGGACATAAATTGGTCATTATTTTATGGCACAAATATGAATACAATAATATTATTCGTTTAAATATCGTAAAATACGTGCAATGTGGTAGTAGTATTAAACATATAGTAAAACTATTTATTTTTTCTTATCCTCCGTTTATTAAAGAATCTCTTTTACATGTATAAATGAACAATATATATATACAATGTATACAGTAAAACTATCATTTCCAGTTTACTGAAAATGGAGGAAAAATAATTCATAATAACGAGAATGAAAATTAAAATTTTATAAATTACGTAACAATATATGTTAAGATGTAATTTTATAATTATTTAAAACAGATACTTATACAATACATAGAAGTTATTACTATACTTCTGGTACTTGTAATTGAACCACTTATCCCACATGGTTCTCAGACTGGACAATAGGTAGTCGATCAGTATTTGAGGAAGGAATGAAGTGCTCCAGAATGTCCGATGGAGCAAACTGTTATTAGCTTAAGCTTCTACAAATTAGATGGGGGAATGTCTACGGAGGGTGGGCCCTGGAGGAAGTGGGACCCCTTACCCTGAAGTATTATGACAGGGGAGCTGCCACATATTGATTTGTTTGTTGTTTTTCTCCACAGCCTCCTAAGGGTCCCACAAACTAAATTATTTGAGAAAAACCTCAGCCGCATCAACTAAATTGGCGTCAAAGAGATTTATTTCGCTCATCTAACAAGGTTCAGCTTTTCAAAGCGCTCTTCACCGGCGAAACCCGAGGAGGACCGTCTATTAGCGGCGCTTGAACGCTCTCGAAAAATGAGATTCGAACGCTTCTTTTCAAACTCTTCCTTCCTCTGGGCCGATTAAGAAAAAAAAATATATAGGCTGGGTCAATGAACTTGGTAAGTTATATTGAAATAGACTAGGTAAGTTATATTGAAATGTTTACTAAGCGAGGAAGTATGGGGAAACCAATTAGGGTTTTTTAAGGAAGTTTTCGTAAGTAGTCAACAACCAATCAGTTTTTTATATTATAATATTTCTGAAACTTCGTCTCCAAGCATAATTCATCAAATCGTTTATAGAGCATTCCATTCATCTTCCTTGTAATGACGGTTTTTTTCCTAATAAAAAAAAGGTATATACAGTAAAAAATTTTAAACTGTACCACAAATCCTATTTTAATAAAACTATTTTTTCGTAATTAAATTTAAAATCATTTTATCACACTTTTTAAATATTTGTATTTATTCCCAAATATTTAATATAAAAATAGTTTGAATTGTCCCTGAATAAATATTTGTATGACTGACATCAATTAATGGCAATTATTGCAAAGGGAAAGGACTTCGAACTTGAAAAGAATGGTATGATCGATTGTGAAAAGCTTTGGAGAAAAGTCTAAGAGGATTAGGATAGTTAATACAGTAACACCTCACTGTCACGAAATCGGTTAGCGTGAAACCGGATAATACAAGCTAGTGTCTTAGTTCCGTAAAAAAATAAATGCATTTTCTGGCATATTTTTTAAGAAATCCTCGGTTAACTCGAATCTCGAACAGTTTTAAGCAGCATTGGAGTGAAATTTTGAAACATGAACTCATTTTAGGTAGAAATATTTAATTTACTATTCTTAGTAACACCTGCGACGAACATGGCTCAGACCTTTCTTTCTTGAAATTTAGTTTCAACAGCATTATTCACAAAAAAATGAAAAATTTCTATTACATTTTATTAGAGAACATATTTTGAAAGGTTAGAAATCGGTCGGTCAACACTAGTGATGGAGAGATTCGGTTATTGAAAGCAATTAAACTGAAATTACCATAAAACATAATAAGTTCTTATAAACGTCTACAAGAAAGAAAGAGAAGGAAAATATATATCCATATAAGTTAGGGTTGGAACATGAAAAGTAAAATGACGATATTTTTCGATATCGCGAAATCATATATCGATATCTATAGATAATCGCTAGAAAAATATCGATATATCGAAAGGAAATAGATGAAACAGCAAAGACAAGTCGGACAAAACATCAAATGAGTATAATGTTAAATTGTGAAGATGTTCATGAAATAATATAATTATTACTTACAAAACAATATTTTTATTAGCTATGGATCATTATTAAAGAAAAAGATAGAATAGATTTATACTTAAGCAAAAAAAAAAAAAGTTATAACAGATTTTTATTGAAAACTTTTAGACATATTTTATGTATAATATTTTCTTTTAGATGAATGTTTTTAGAAAGCCTAATGAAGTCGGAAACGTTATAAGATAAATACATTTTTTAGAAGTTTTTCAATAATAAATTCTTCAAACTTCTAAAAAATGTATTTATGTTATAACGTTTCCGACTTCATTGGGCTTTCTAAAAACATTCATCTAAAAGCCTGTAACCTATTTGATATAAATCTCAATACAATCACCATTTATATTATGAATTTGCCTTTAATTAGGATTAATTAATATTATTTATATAAAACTTATTTACAAATTATTGTTTGGTAATTACATATTGGTTATCTTATATTATTGGTAAAACTCCAGAATCGTGACCCCAACATGGCGGACGTTTAGATTTTTAAGACCTGACTGTACTTCGAGTTGCGCATGGCCACAACAAATAAAATGAAACCAAATGGATCCTTATCAGTTGAGATCGAGGCCTTATTATAATCTAAATGATTACTGCTTTAATTAGATTACAGCTGTCAATTTCTGCTCGTTGCGCTCGCTCAAGAGATAGACAAACTCCCTCCCTCTTCCCATTGGAAGCGTATTCATAAATACTAATAGAATTAAAAAAAGATAATCCACAACAAATATAACCATGCTCAATTAGTGACAAAAAATTCTATAATAAAAATCGCGGAAGTCCATTTATTGATTAAATATTTATTTGAGTATTTGTTATGGGCATACGCAATTCGAACTATAGTCAGGTTTTAAAATTCTAGACCTTCGCCATGTTGGGGCCACGATTCTGGAGTTTTACCGATGAAAGAAAATTGTTAATTAAAATAAAGATGCGCGTTATAGATGTATTATTTCGCCATGTTAGATCTAATCATCGGCACATCAACTTCTTCTTAATCTTTTTCAAACGGAGTCAAAATATCTTCGTCAGTTAGGATCCTAGCTACCGCTCAACCTTCGTCAAAATAAGCGAAATCTCGGAAAGTAATGGTAGTTCCTTCATTTTGAAGTCGGTGATTCCCATCCTATTTGCTGTCAAAGAGTTGCATCACTACTTCCTTGCGTTAAATGTCTTAAACCGTTTAAGTGTGGCCAAATCTAGGGACAGCAACTTAGAGATTGTTTTGGGAGGAAAAAACAGAACATCAACATCGCTGAGTGATGGGGGTATTGTTGTTGGCCATACAATTATTAATAAACAGTTGAAGATTTTCGCTGTTATTACATATCTGATAGTACCCATTCTTTGAATATTTCGCTTGTGATCCATGCTTTTGTGTTTGCACGATAGGCTATCGGTGAGGTTTTTTTTTTTTTTTTTTTGCCAGTCATGGGCGAATTTAAGTTTTCTGATCAATCTATTTCGGCGGCTAACAATATGGTTACAGTTATTTTAATGATAGATGATTATAAAACAAAAGGTTAAACCGACCGAAAGTCATAGAAACGATTCCCCTCTCACTCACTCTCCTGAGTAACTTGGAAGACTTAAATAAATATGAATCATGAAAGGGACCGGAATACATTGTTTTTATACGAATCAAAGTAATATTTTCAAGGAACTAGAGAATCTATACGAATTATCGAGATGGTATTATAATATAGTTTAGAATTTCGGTATCATCGATAGATCGGCTGTTCAGATCGATAGAAAATATCGGTTTTTAAAATCCGATATATCGCTATATCGCGTTTCGATATCTCAACTCTAAAATAAGCCCTAACTATTAATAAACAACATAATCCTCATAATCACGAATACAATTCATCAGTGTCATACAAAAAAAAAATTAACAATTAAGAAATCTTAAAAAAAAAAAAAAAATAAGCAAATAATTTTTATATACAAAAATGTCAATTGAATCCAAACAACTTAACATGAATGTACGCCTGAGGAAGAGAATTCCACAGAGAGGAGGAGCGAACAATAAAGGAATGCCGAAATGATGCAGTTCTATGAAATAGGGTTTAAGAACAGAAGGAAGAGATCTAGTGGCCAGGGAATGGGCTGAGGACTTGAATTGGAGGAGATCGTCAAGATAGAGAGAGTGTTAGTGGTTACTTATGTAGTAAATGAATGTTCATTGGAAATATTGTCTACGGAAGAAACGATAAAGATGGAAGATACAGAAACGCTTCGGGCCCCGTTAACGAATCTTAAGTTAAGCTCTTCATAACGCGTGCGTCAAATTTATTTACTGCCAGATATTAATACAAACAATTATGGCAATGGTCTTAATTTACTTATGTAGTAAATGAATGTTCATTGGAAATATTGTCTACGGAAGAAACGATAAAGATGGAAGATACAGAAACGCTTCGGGCCCCGTTGACAAATCTTAAGTTAAGCTCTTCATAACGCGTGTGTCAAATTTATTTACTGCCAGATATTAATACAAACAATTATGGCAATGGTCTAACGGTATCTATAAGTGTGTTATCAAGAATATTAACTAAAATACTCATTTTCTCGAAAACGATTGATTTAAGAACCTAAAGTGGAAACCATGTGTGGACATAGATGTGGGAGGCTGAAGAGCAGACCGTGACGTGCTAATTGGCCCCAGTCGGTCATTAGCCAAGTCATTAGGAGTTGTACCGTTGTCTGTGTTATAGGTCCTTCGACAGTAACAGTCCAAATCTTATCTCACCTGTCGCAACTGGCTCAGTTTCATCGGTCATCTTTTCTTCTAGAAGTCAACTCGACGGATTTTCCAGCCATGTCATTATTGATAAATGGAAAATCTGTATTTTTTTATTTTCTCAACTACCTACGATGAAGGAACTATAGTAGGTAATCAGTCGAAATATAGACTTCTCGATTCGAAATCCATAAAGTGTGTAATTAAAATTGTATGGTCCTCTTAGCCCAAGAAAGCTATTAAAAAGATGCATTAAGTAAATGTACTATACAGAATTATTATATGACAACAGCTTGTGAAGGTTATACCCTTAGGAAGGTAGTCATGACTATTCTTCTTTAGGAAGTTCCGCAATTATCTTCTTTTCACAAACCAGGTTTCGAACTAGCAAGAAGTTTATAATTACATGAGGTTGACACTATTGTTCAATGGATGTGATGTGTGGTTGCAGAGGAAGCAAGAGTTTGGTCATTATTCTCAGATAACACAAGTGTCATCAGCGTATGATGGTCAAAATAGGACGGGCTGTATGCAAGCGTTTAAAAACAAATAAAATAATTAATATTTACGCGATTTCACAAATATTCGTTAACTCAAATCGCAAAAAAAAAAGTATATGAGGGTTTTACTTCGAAAAGGACACATGTCCATAAAATAAAAAAGTGTTTTTTCACGTTCTAATTTTATTTAGATGAACTGCATCGAACCCTCCAATTAAAATTGAACAAACCACCACTTTCTCTTGCATGGACCAAGTTAATATTTTGTATCAAAAAAGAACAAACACATTTCCTACAATATTCTAAAGCATATTTCGTTCAATATCATCAATAGGGAACACATCAAAAACGAGTTTGAATACCATTTTTTTTTCGTTTCTTGCTTCGGCCACTCTGGTGTGCGAGCAAGGGGGAAGTGTTACATACCACGAAAAGTTATTATTTTTTCCTGAAATTTTTACTTCAGACACCATTGAACACCGCAATTTAAGCGCCGAAACGTTTTTTACGACAATTACAATATGTAATAAAATGCCAAAAAATGGCTATATTTCACGTTTTGATTATTTAGTCTATTGAAGATTTATTTCAAAAAATAAACTATCGCGCCTGGACTATATTATCAGATAAACGCTGTAATTTAAATGCGACTGGATTCATTTTTAATGAGATATTATTTTGTTATTATTCCTCGGTGAAAATGAATAATAAATAATATATTTTTATTCAAATTTATTGGTGGATTTTTCTTCTTTTGATAAAAATATTCTAATCAAATATTTTTTTAATTATTAGATTTTTTAAATTTATTTTTATCCGGTTATTCCATGGCAAGAAATATATATATATATATATATATATATATATATATATATATATATATATATATATATATATATGTACAAACAGACACACATATTTATATACACACAGGGCCACCCTAACCCCTAGGCTAAATGGGCTATAGCTCTGGAGTGCAAGCCATTTGGGGGTTGCAATTTTTATTGGTGCTATATTTTGTTGTTATTATTAGTAATTTATTTAATTTGTTATTTTTATTCAAATCCTTTTTATGACAAAAAAAGCAAATAAACTTTTTTAAATGAAATAGAAATATGATATGCATGGATATTTTACGAAAAGGGACGCATTATTTTAAGTAGCCCACGGGTGCCGAAAATTTAAGGACGTCACTGTATACATATTTTTTTTAATCAAAAAGAAACAAATCCATGTGTTGTGACAAATAAAAGGATATATCCAAAATAAATAAGGGCGTGTTTCCTAAAGTTTGTAATGAAAACAAAAAATTATTCCTAGGGTATTTTTTGTCATGCCTATTTTATTCAAATCCATGTCCCAAAACCAATAGTTATTTCAGTAGTACTCTCATTCGTTTTTTCATCTTATTGTAAAATTTTCCAAATTGGATTTCTCCTCAATTGAAGGTTAGCTCCTCAAATTTAAAATTCAACAAATTTATTGAAAGCAACAAAACTCTAAGAACTGAAAATGTAAGTCAGCTTCTACCACATTTCACAAAGTTATATTTCAAGGATTGTTCCTAGAGAATTTGTTTGTTCATAAATCTTTTTTTATTTGAAAATATAAGAATCTGGCACTTGTGGGTAATTCAGAATAGTTTCGACTGATTAAAATTTATGTATATGTGCAGTATATACTCAATAAATAAGTTCTCATATAATATTATGTATTTTAATTGCGCATCTATCATAAGCCGTAGTAGAAATCGGCTGATGTGTTTGGTGTAAATGTGATTTGCCGATCCGTAGATAATGTGCAAGAATACAAAGAACATTATTGTGGGTGAGGAATTCCACCATTTCATCTTTTGGAACGTTACGGTACGTGGTCAGTACCATGCAGTAGTTCTAACGTAATCTGGTGATTAGTAATGTAATTGTGGTCTGCAGTAGATTGGAGGATTGACCACAATATTCACCATTCCGTCTGGGCATCGTTTTTACAGTTAGTTCTCTTCATCTGCGATGGTGTTGCAGGTTTCCATAGGTATGTAAAGGCAGCTCGTTAATCACATCCGAGTGCCATCACTGTTTTTTTTTTTTTTTACAATTCATTCTACTTTGAATTTCGGAGCTTTGTAGAATTAATTTATTTAATGTCATTTAAGGTCTTTAATTTAATTTAAGTCCATTGTAGCAATTAATTTGTTTGTTGTTAATCCAAAATAGGGCCACACCAAAAACGGTTATTTACTAATCGGAATGTGTTTACCTGCTTGGTATAGGAGGATACGTATTTGCTGTTTTGCTGTCTTTATATGATACTGACATAACCTCCTTGTGTTTTGGTTTCTTTTTTTGGCTTAGCGTACTTTGTACTCCAACTAAAGCAGTAAGCACGGGCTTCTTACAGAAAACTAACCTATAATAGACTGAGTGGAAAAGTCGGGATTTTTTTTGTGGGTCCGTCACGAAATAAAAGGAAACACTCCTCCTAGCCGGATTCGAACTGGGGCATCAAAAACAAATAAAAAAATCGAAGAATTTTTCTGCCGGTTTTAAATTTGACCAATTCTAATTGGATAAACGTTAACAAATAAAAAAAAGTATATTATTATTTTAAGGTATTATCTTACTTTTAGTATTTTAAACAATTTTATTATTATTCTGAAAAAGGATTAGAAACAGTTTTACACTAAAAAAAAAAGAAAGAAAAAAGGCGGTTGGTCAGATAGCTATAACAAATGGAATTAGAAGATAACCAAAATCAGCATGATAATAGAAATGGATAGCAATAATGTAACTCTATTAAAATCCTCATTATAAAAAATTATATCAAAAAAATGTATTCCGACAGAGTAAGGTAATAACTTTTTAAATGGATATTGTTGCTTTTTAGCTAACGTCATAGTACAATAATTGATAATATATTGTGTTTATTTGGAGAATCCTTGAGATGGAGAGCCTTGAAACGAAGAATGGTTCAAATTTTTTTATAAATTTTATACTTCCTTAAATTATAAGATTATTATTAAAAAAATTTTTGAATTGTTTTCGTGATGATAATGATGATGGAATATTAATTAGAACTAAATAAAAACAAAAATGCTATGGACCCCTTAGGAAAGGGTACCCACTGATTTTGAAGGAAAACTCTCCCGGTTCCAACTAATACGGATCAATATTAATGTTCTTTATTACTTGATTGATGGTTTTATCAGTAATATTTTTTTCTTCATAATAACTATTCGATATAATAGGTCAATTTTTTCTGGACCAAAAAAGGAAAGTTCAAAACAAAATTGGACCTAGGCCAATTGGTCTGATAGATTTTGTGTAATGTGGCGACAGGCAAACAAGTATAGTCAAATTTATGAATTATATATCAAGATAACATAAAATTTAGAACCATATTGCTCCCAAATGATCATTGTTATTGATAGAAATGATTTTGCTTAGAAATAATGATCAAGATATGTTTTTTCAACTATTGATCACAAAATAAAAATCGCTCTTGAAATAAATCATGAAATGATTTATAAAATTACCATAAACCTACTATTTGGTATATATATCGATACTATTTAATTTTTATTTATTTCTAATTATTGATTTCAAACTCTGGAATACATTTTGTTGTGTCGGGCTGGAATGTGCTTATTTGGTTCATAAGCGCTAAAACAAAATTATATAATTTAAAATTAAATGGTTCCTCATTGAGGATGGTAGTTTCTTGTTCAATGAATGATCGATTCCCTATAAAGGATTTTCTATCAACCGTGGACTCGACCTAGAAAACTCGTTTGAGGATGGAGAAATGTGTCCCTTTTATTCGTGGCTGGGTCAGGTAAATGGTTGCAATTTGGACGCAGCCAAATAGCGGGTCAGTTTTTTTTTCTTCGTCTGTTTTTCCTCTTAGGCTCTGCTGGACTAGACCAGTCCGTTTTTGCGGTGAAAATAATACCGCAGCCCGTCCTCGGTAACAAGGACCTCGTGATCTATCGTCTGTTGGGCCTCTAATCTTGGGCCGGAGTCAGTGTGTTAGTTGTCAAGTATTCCCAGTTTCATCCTGATCAACCTATAAGTTAAGGATTTCGATTGCTTATCCATATAAAATATTAAAAAAATTTTAAAGCACTATATTTAAATTATGATAAGATGTGTTATGTATTTCTCTTCCAAAATACACCTAAAATTACATTAACATTAGGATCGAATGAGAGCATATTTTATAAATAGAAATACTAATTTTTGTAAATTACCTAAACTAACAGCCAGTTGACTTTTGGGACCAAGAACTATTACTGCTTAGTAACATAAGCACTAAATATATAACATCGAAATATATAATTTTTAATTAAAAATATGTATTTTTTTAAAGTGTGAAATCAAGACCCTTGTTTTGGTTAGACAGATCTTCTAGATCAGATTGTTTACTGCCTAAAAGATCTATTCCACCTCTTGGTATTCTTTAGTTATAGTTTTCGGTTCGCTGCAAGTTGCTCTGTAGTATAATTTGTTCATTTTTTCTTACAACGTGATCTTACTGGTCCTGGTATTAGGTCCACAACTGAGCTTTGTGGTCCTTTTTTCCAACTTCCGACGACTGAGATTCATTTCGCGGGATTGCTATGAAATAAATACTAACTGACCAAGGTGGGAATCGAGCCCATTGCTTAAAACCGGGCCATCACGCCCTCACCTCTTCGTCTCAGTGGTTATATTGTGATCTTAAAGCAACATGCCACATCCATCATAACCTCCTTGCATTACTTGAGATACCGACTAATGACTTATATTATGCTGTTCTTAAATCATTTTATAAACATTTAAAAAATGATGAGTATGTATAAAATAGAAATGATGCCAAAAGAATTATCAGATCTGCTAAGAACCTGGGAGGAGTTCGGCAAAAAACTAGAACAGAATTACAAAGACATTCTGGTATGTTGCGAAAGCTCTGAAAGGTAAAAATTCGAAGCCGGCCAGGAACATAAAAGATGCACTTGGGATGTTGGTGACCGAGGAAAAAAGAAGTGCTTAAAGTTTGGAGACAGTTCTTCCAGGAAAAATTTAGTATGACAGAACGTCAACGCCAAAACCACAGAGACTGCATAAGGAGAGTGAGATTGGAAGATGAGGTGAAAACAGCGGTAGCCAAAATTCACCATGGAAAAGCATCGGGACCAAATGGCAGAATACATTGAATATGGTTGTAATGGAATGATTAAGAGCCTCCAAATACTTTTCCAAAAGATTTGGGACCTCAAGCTGTTATCGCAAGAATGGGTTGGTCCCTATACAAAAAAAAAAACAAAAAAACATGGCAGCCAAAGTGAATGTGGGAATTATAGGGCAATATGCCTAAGCATAAATTCTAGAACAGCGACTGGGGCGCATTGTAAAGTAAGATCTAGAAGAAAAGCCACTTTTAGACTTGATAGACAGACCCTGGATCGCATTTTTTCCTTCTGAACGATTGTGGAAAAAGTATGTTACCATGACAAGAAACTGAGGATTAGAGACTTCTCGATCTGAGGGCAGCTTTTGATTCAGTTCTGAGACAGGAGATATGGCGCGCACTAATTAGAAGAAGAATGCCAGCTAGCCTGATGAATACTATAAAATCCGTATATCAACAACTAAAGGGCATTGTGAGGCTCAAAGATAATAATAAATTGACAAAGATAAAAACCTTTCCACTTTTACAAATGAGTAAAGCAGAGAAATAGCCCTTCAGTTTTATTATGGATGAAATATGGAAGATGTGTAAAAGGAGAACCCCAAGAGCTGTACTAGGAGGTTGGAATTTGATACCAGTGCTTGCTCAGGCTATGATCTACGCTGATGATTTAGTCCTAATTGCTGACTCCAAGAAGACTCTCCAGTCATCATTAGTCGAATGGCAAGGAGAATTGCAGTTAAGAAGGTGTCGTATAAATCCGACTAAAAGCAAGGTTATGTGCGTTGTGAGGGATAATTTGGAGCGTAGGATTTTATGTGAAGGTGAACCACTGGAAATAGCAAATACGTACACATATTTTGGAACAATTATTAGCAAAAGACGGTAAAATATACCAGGAGGTTCTAAATCGGGTGATGAAGGCCAATGGATTATACTACCAGATATCTAAAACAATTAGAGGCAAGCAGGAAGTAAGCAGAGAGGCCAAACTAAGGCTATCTAGATCGGTGTTCCTCCCAGTGCTCCTGTATGGATCGAAAAGCTGGGTAATCCTCGATAAGCATGGATGCAAGATCACAGCGACTGAAATGAGATTCCTCAGAAGAATAGTTGGTAAAACCAAGAGGGACTGTGTCAGAAATTATACGTGTGCGTGAGGATTTATGGGTGAGAACTGTGTGACATCCTGAAAGAGCGGCAGCTAAAATAGTTTGGGCACGTCTGCATGATGGACGATACCCGAAAGACCAGGTGGTTCCTGCAAGCTAGACCGGAGGGTAGACGTCCTCGTGGCAGACCCAGGCATACGTACTCAGACTACATTGGAAAACTGGCGGCAGCAAGAGGATGCACCATCTCAGAGATGAGAAGACTATCACGGGTCAGAGACCTGTGGGCTAGGTGGACTGGGACTGCAACTCCACGCTTAATAAAGGAGTTAGAGGAAGAAGAAGAATGTTGGTAGGTTTGAAAATCTTATTTTATCGTCAATTTCGGAGAGAGAGGGAGTGAGGGGAGGATATGTTCCCACGATCCCTGCATCTTCGTATACCACTATTCGTAACTGTTGTTGAATGTTAGAGTTTAATGATTATTTTATCAAAAGTGCATTTAAATTGAATAAGAAACTTGACTTACACAACTTGAACACACTGCTGTTATAAGACTGAAATCTTTTTCTTTACTTTATCAAAGATAAATTACTTTAAAATTTGATCTTTTTTTTTTTTTTTTTTGGAAGTTTCAGTAATTAAAACATAATAACAAACCAATTCAATCTGCAACTTTTAACCAATACATCAATATAACTCCTTAATAACCTGAGATTAAATAAATTTAGGATAACAATGAAATTGAATAAAATTGAAATTGAATAAAATTGAAATTGAATAAAATTGAAATAACAATTACCGCTAATGGCGCCGCACTATTCAAAAAGAATTTTTTTAATTATTAAAAGGCTGTACTACGTATATATTCATAAATGATTCGATCAAATTAAGAACATATAACTATGTAATGAATTAATTATTGTCTAATAAAGGTTGTTTATGAGGTTTAAACCAATGCCTACTTGCACAGGAAGGGCACCTCATACGTTGCCAACCTGTTTTATCTTTAGCTTAAAGGTCGAAATTTATTATATTTGTTAAACAAGAAATAAAAATCAACCTTCATAGGCCGGATTCGAAACGTCGCTTCTTCACCTCAAGCCTGCTGGGATGCTCCCCAGCTCGCTCAGCCATTATGTACTCATTAAAAAAAATATACAGTAGAATATTGGTTTAATATGGAAATAAAGTACTATTGTTGGGTTTGGTTCCTTGTTGAAGCGGGACAGAGTCTTGCAATGTCTTGCATTTGTTGCTCCATTTTATGTGTCAGTCGTTCATTTAAACATTTATGTGTCTCTAGTGAGATTCCTAGTGACTCTATTGCACCTACTTCATAATTCTATTTGGCGTCTTTGATTCTCTTCGATGTACACTTTCGATATATCAATGTTGCTTCGGATAGTTTCTCATATGTTGTGGCGGCCGTACTGCAGCAGGAAACGCTGACTGCATGCTAAGTTTTTCGGTCGTAGGCATGGGGGTTTCCTTGGCTATCTGGATGGCTCTATTGTAAGCTTTGACCAGAAAACTGTCGTCCAGATCTTTTGTCATCGCCGTTCAAGTAATGTATAAATCAGAGGGGATGGAAATTTATTGAAGCTCTGAATACTTTTTTTGTTAAAATATTAACTGAATATTGAAAGTGCTTCACGAGATTTAAAGAAAATAGTTAACATGTGATAATATATTTTATTTGATCATTTCTATAATATCCACATGTTACGCAGATTTCAAAATCCATTCGATGCGAAAATGCTGGAAAAAATATTAACATATCATTTTAATATTTTTCGAAAATATTTAATTTGGAATTAATTATTCTTTATATTATAATTATGATCATTCATAGTAACATTTAAGGTATTCTTCTTCATTCTTTTTTTCCCAATAGCATTTAAGTATTCTTAGCAATAGCATTCTTAGCGCCATAGATTCTTTGTGCCAGGTTTCTTCATCCATGGTCAGATTCTTTAATTCTTCAATTGTAATTATCTCTATTCCTTCTTAAGTGAGTGATGGATGTATCAAGTTCCGCATCGTTCCCTGGTCCTACCAATAATATCCTTTTTCTACATAGTTTGAATCGGATCTCAATAGTATTCCGTACAGTAGACATGTCCAAATCATTTAAGATGCCTCTTTTCCATATTTTCTTAACAGAGGTTACATCTTCGATTCCCCATAATTTGATTATTTAAATATTTTCTATTCATTCCCTCCACAATTTTAAAGCTACTCGGTTCTTTAGCCACTTTGTCAGCAACACTCAGCTTCCCGTCTGCAATGGGCAGTGGAAGCCAAACAGATTTAAGAAATTATCAAAGCTGGAAGCCTTAACTTTTATTTCCAACAGAAATAAATAAATATATGATAGTTCAACTACCTAAAACGCCTTATTCCTTACCATTTCGGACATAATCCTCTTTGAGCTAAAAATTATATATCCCTTCCCAATTCGATGATCGAGATCGCCTTTGAACTAGATTTTCTTTGAAAGCTCACATATCACTGTCTGATCTATGTACAATCAACTCATACCTATAATATATCATGGTGAGATTCAATGTGGAATTTATTTAAATCGATATGAAACTATTCAGGTTTACGGTATTATTTTTAATAGATGTAAAACAATTCAGCTATTTGCAAAGTTCAAAATAAAAATTATATCGACAAACAATATAATTAATTAAATATAATGCTAAAATAATGAACATGAAATTCACTTCTTTTTAGGAGAGCAAAAAATCGTTGCATTCTTCTGTTTATAAGAGGGTATTTACCAACATAAACAATTGAAGTTATCGAAGGTACCCCTTATACATAGAAGGATAAAATATTTTTTTTATTCTCCTGTGATTTTCATATTCATTAGTTTAGCATATTAATGACGATATATTATATTGATCTGGATTTAAATTCTTTTGTGCTTAAAACTGAAAAAATACTATTTTATATCATATTCATTGTAGGTAAACTTCTTTGATGTGTTTGCTACAGCTCCTTGTAGCCAATTTTGAGCCTTACGTGGAAATGTTAATGGTTGGAATCTCCAACATTTCGAAAATATTGGATAACGATCATCACCACGCTTTGCTAGTCCTTCAACAAACAGTAATCGCTCATTCATAATATACACTAATTTAATATACACTAATTTTAGAAAAACCCAACTATCCCTATTATTTCTATCAAATTCTCTTAGCAACAGGAATTGACAGGTAAGAATTTTAATATGATCTCCTTAAAAGTAATAAAAAAATTCCTACTGGGGATTGTTGTATAAACCGAATTTGAATATTATGTCCTATTTTATTACTAAAACCTAAAGATGGATCGTTATTATCGCCTGTCTGGAATTTAAAAATTGTGTTTATTTCATTGCAAAACAGAAACATATTTGTTTTATAATTAAAAACCTAGCAGAAGTGAATGTGTGGTAACAATGGACCAACCCTTCCTTAATAACTCTAATTCGGAACCTTAATTCGGCACGCTGGATAATCTGGCACGACTTTCGAAAAAAAAATTGGAATTGACATCGCTCGCAAAGCATCAATGATGCCTTGTTAAAGTTTATTTATAAAATAATTTAATAAAAAAACGAATAGAGAAGACTAAACAAAATTAACATTTCAGATTTATTTTAGAAAGCTTATATCAACAAGAGCAATACCAATCCAACCGTCTTGCTCAACTTCATTTTAATTTATTTATAAGTTTACAGTGCAATTTTTAGTCGTATTTCCACCGAATAAAATAGACTATTGCACTGGGTCGAAGGTTAGCGGAGAGGGGCTAGAGGGGCATTTTCTATCCGTTTCATAACCTCTAAAACACGATTACGGAAGTTTTCGATATATATACATCAGACATCTTGAAAACTTCCATGATATATATATATATATATATATATATATATATATATATATATATATATATATATATATATATATCTGGAATATAGTGTTATGGAAGTGCCTTTTGGGGGTCCCAACTTGTTTCCTCCATCCCCCGAAGTTTTTCGTATTTTTAAAGTATTTGGGCACCTCTAAAACCTCTCCAAATTGACGTGGGGGTTAAACGCCTATTGCATTCTAAATGAAGTTAATTTACCTGTAAAATAAAAGAGGTTTCATCGGAATCGGACCAGTATTGATAAAGCTATGACTATTTTAACTTTTTTAAGTAGTATTTTCCCCTAATAAAATAAGCTATTGCACTGGATCGAAGGTCAGCGGAGAGGGGGCGGTATGCATTACAAAATATGACCTTAATGACGGAGCTCTGCTGCTCACGCTTTTTTTTTTGTTTTACAATCATATATTTAATAAAGCTGTTTAAAGAATAAAAAAATATGTTCTACTGCCATTTCGGCTTAATTGACATTTTTCTTGACATCCATCATATAATCCAGAATATTTCGTAATCCGGCATGACTTAAGTCCCGAACGTTTCGGATTGGAGGAATTGTATATCAAAAATATCGAAATAACACCGAAAGCAGTTAGGAAACCGTCTCGATTGCTGAAAAATTCAGGTTAGATAGCCAAGTTAGGATCCGAGTTCGATATGTAGCATTATTATAAAAAGGTGTCTTGGTATTTTGTAAATTATATAGTAGATTTTTAAATTAATGGATAGTCTAATGGGTAAAAATATTGCAACCATTAAATTTTCTGTCTGTTTTTCCGCCAAATTCTCTTTTTTTTTTTTTTTAATTGTACAGATTTCAATCGAAAAGGTATATACTCTTAAAAATCCGAAAAGAAAGACAAAATAGAAATAGTAACCGAAACTGAAAACTAGCTGGAAGACTAAACCGTCGAGAAGAAATGGAAACAACAATGGGCTAGTTTTAATTAGAACGATCCACTCTGTGGAGACACGTTTCAGAACGTGTTTTCAGCCGCTCATAGTAGCAGTGAAATCTGCTATTAGCTACTTTAGCTCTGGTAACTATGGCCGCTCTGCAGAGCAGGTTCTTGGACATCTTTCCACATTACAACTTTGCTGAAAGTAGTATTGTTTTTCTGAATAACTGTTGGAAAATGTCTTTAATACGAGCGTTACTAAATTTCGTATAGATTCTGTTGTATCCACGTCGAATCTGAACTTAATGAATTAAAAAAATAAAATAAAAAAATATGGTGCATTTAAAAAATATCTGGGCGTGGTGTCAATAAAAAAATACTCAAAAGTTCATATACAAAGTAAAATTAAAAAAAAAAATCTTGATTTACTCGATTTACTTTTTAAATGGTCGCTGCTTGCTTGTAAGATTGTTCAAGCACAAAACATTGACGTCATTATTACAGTCCCTATAATGGATATAGGCACAATTAGTATAGGGACTGGGTATTAATGGTAATACAACAACCTTAAGCTATTTAGGAATGCATTAATTAATCAGGCATAACACATGATTTAGGAATAGAAAAATATGAAGACAATCTAATATTCAACTTTCATAACGAGGATGAATCAATTAAAGAAAATCAGTATATGAGGGAATGCGATCATGAATTAATTAATATATTACGCTTGTTTAGGGAATTATGTCAATTCACGTTAATTGATTAAGATTTGGAAAAAAAATCTAACCAAACTTCCATTGATAACTGGAAGAAATCCCAATTGTTGAAATTGTCTTCATTCACCAACCGAGGAAATTCTTTTTAGGACGTAGATTCCCGCGGTTCTCATCATCTTACCCTTTAATCCTTGAAATTCGACGCAGGTCGTGACCACATGCTCATGTTGGGCATAAGGAATCAATTTGACAAGATATCTGTTGACAAGTTATGTAGAGGAAAAAAGCTTTCCCATTATTCAGCGTAACCTCCGGCCAACAAGGGATTTTCTCCTCCAAGGGTGAAGACTAGAGAAGTCGAAAACCAGTTTCGCCTGAAATCCATGTCGACTAT
Organism: Rhaphigaster nebulosa; assembly: GCA_948150685.1. Classification (NCBI taxonomy): domain Eukaryota; kingdom Metazoa; phylum Arthropoda; class Insecta; order Hemiptera; family Pentatomidae; genus Rhaphigaster; species Rhaphigaster nebulosa. Next base: position 188,283,901 of record OX411306.1, read on the forward strand.
ATCGTATTCGTCTCTATCCAATAAACATTTCTGCAAGAGCCAAGGTCTGTCTATTGTAGCCACAGTTTCTTGAGCAGATTTTGGTGCACCTGCACGTCAGCCAGGTCAAAGAGCAGAATGCAGGAAAATCAGTGATTGGCCCAAGATCGTTTCTGGTTCCCTTCCACCCTCCACCCTCTTCCGCACGTTTCTCCACTACTGTCCATTGCAGAACCTGGCGGTACACTCTAAAACTATGCTGCGTAGCTACAGACATTGAGGGAGGTAGTTCTGCTACTTTCGACGAGGCTCTGAACGCTGAGCTCTTGGACGATACGAATCTGAGTTAGTTCAAAGAGAATGCAGTCCTTATTATATGTAAGGGCGTACGCAGAAATTTCTTTAGAGGAAGGGCCAATCCTGGAGAAATATAGCTAATATATCTGAAATATTGGTAATTTACGTAGTTTCGCATTTATTAAATGAGTATTGGAAGAAAATTTAAGTGTGTTGTGGATTTGTAGAGTAGAATTCCACTATCAGAATTATATCACCGATTTCAAGAAAAAAATTTTTAGTCGGAAGAGAACATGTGTTTTGTAGATTTCTGGAGCAGAATTCAACTGTTTATAATTTCAAACATTTCAAGAAAACTTAAAATAAAAAATCTGAAGGAATTGAGTTTTTTGGAGCAGAATTAGGCTGGTTATAATGACGATTTTTCATCAATATTTCTAGACTAGAATACTTAGCTTTAATATTTCTCTTTTTAAGAGAATTTTTAAAAATCGGATGAAAATTTGGGCGTTTTGAGGATCTATGGGGCAAAATTCAGCTTCTTTTATTTTTCATAATCAGAAACTAATAGTCAAGATTTTGAACCTTTCAGGAACAGTGGTTAGTTTGTTATAATTTATCGCTTTTCACGAAAATTTTTGAATATTCGCGGATATAAGTCCAATCTATAGTGTTAGTTATCTGCTGTGTTAGTGCTGTCTGGAGCAGAATTCAGCTCGTTTTAATTTCAGGATGTCATACTATGTTTTTCACTATCGTGATTTCAGCACATTTTTAGCAATGATGTAGAGGTTCATGTGAAAGCTGTGTGATTCCCTGAGGATACAGTTTCTGCCAGATTAAAAATTTTACTAATTTCTTAATATCATTGGTCTGTTTTATTTGAAACTAAGGCTTCGTTATACGAGTAACTCGAAGTTAGTAGAGGCTTTCAAAAGGCATCGCAAGATCCTAAAACTCTACTAATATCGATAAATTGAAAACTATTAGATTGAACAATTTTAAAAATTAAGTTCATGTTTTGAAATAAAAACATCTATTTATATTGATGGAAGAGGACGAAATTTTCTCACAACCACTTATATCAACAGAAGGAGCTTGATTTTTAACAGCGTTATTTATATGCCAAGTTTGATTGTTAACAGCATGCAATGGAGAGTATGATGAATATTATCGCTTTCTAGTCGACATTTTTTATACAGAAATCCAACAACTGAGAGTTAAAAAAGAAAAGTTTGCTGGGCCTATGCTTATTCAGGTATACCAAATATTAATGTAACATGAATGATCATAAGTAGCGTAACCATGGATGATAGTTTTTATAGAAATAGAACGTAAATCGCGTTTTTACAACTTTTTGGGAATCAGGCCTCATTTTCGGTGGGTTATAAAGGTTGATAGTAGAGAAATATTTTATGGACATCAAGTATATAACATTTTGTCTACTTTAATTTGGTAGAAAATGGTCTTGCTTGAATAAAACAATAGTTTCCAAGATATAGATAGAAAACGAAGGTTTCGGGCAAAATATTTGTCAGAAAACCTCAGATTCAAGTTCAGAGACATAAAGAACTAGAATGCACCAACATTTTCGTCTACAACAAACCTTTTCTATTTTCTGCCCTAGTTTGTCTGGACCACCATTTACATAATTTTAGTTGTAGTGTACTTTGGGAATTATTGTGGAGAAATGTCATCACTGATATTAGTGTAATATGTTGTTTGATTTCGCTCTTCTGTTTATGCTCGTGAATAATGGATAAGGGTGAAACGCAATTCTAATTGGTCTAGTTTAATTGGTGACTGATTGTTATTTTCCGTAGTCAATAGCATACTAAAGCATATGACTTGGTTTTACCGCTCATTTCCTGAATGAAACAATCACTTTCCCATCTCACGCGTGTGAATTAAACACTTTATGATAGCTACAGCCATGTGCTCCCGGCCATCTATACCAGAAGTACGTGTGAACGAGGGATCAAGAAGCGACCTTAATGAGCCACCTTCAGAACGACACGAAATAATATCCAGTTCCAGTGAAAGGCTATAGTTCGCGTAGGTCTTTCTGGGCTGCCAACCCAGATATAACACTCCATGGAGAAAGCTAACGTCAACCCCGCGGCTTCCTCTGCTTTCTATCGCCAAAGGTTGTTTTCGAATCAATCAAGAGACGACGCTCTGTATCAGTGCGTCGCGGCTAAATATGTGCTATCTGTTTGCCCTTTCACAAGGCATTTAGTTTTCACTGCAATCTCGACGCTATTGAACTGGCAGAACAGTGAAAGGTGGTAATCGCTCTAGGTCCAAAAATCAGCGCGTTCAAGAAGAAAGGAAAAACATCTTTACCGCAAACACCCTTGGCATTATAGTATATTGATGATTCAGAGCTGTTGCAGACGGTTTTGTCTGAGTCTCGGTGGATAACTTTCCACTGAAAAATATGAATATTTTAATATACCATAAGCTTTTTTAAAGCTGGAACACTAATAAACACTAGCCTTCATTCTAATAAAAATAAGTTCTAAAGAATCCAGAGGTTGGATGTCGCTATTACCAACAATCTCAATGTCGATAACACAACCAATTATTATTATAAGCCAGGGCTAAAACAACCCTACCTCCCACGTCTTGCCTTTTTTTGTTTTATATTTTTCGCTGATTTTCGTATTTAATATTTAATTTTTTGTGGTGACTTATATGCAATATATAAAGTTATGGATCAAAATAACTGCCTTGTTAGTAGTTCTTTAGTTCCTAGTCGTTACGTTTAAATACAGTGGTCAAAATAAATATTCTTACTCTTAGTTTTTCGGGTATAAATATGTTTAAGAATTTATCATGCAATAAAGTAATTCAACAGTAACAGTTGTGAAAATAACTTTTAGTTAGTGAAATATTAGTAGAATAATTCCTTCCTTTTATATATATAAATATATATATATATGTGTGTGTGTGTGTGTGTGTGTGTGTGTGTGTGTGTGTGTGTGTGTGTGTGTGTGTATTACATAGTTCCACCAATGTTTCGGTGCACTTCCCTATTCTCAAGTTGTTTTTTACTCCTATTGTCTGGATATATCCATATTGATTTCGTCTTTTTTTAGATAGAAATAAATAAACAAGAAAAAAATGAGTTTTATATGAGTAAAAACCATTGCTGGGAGTGTGTACTGTGTACTGTGTACTGTATATATTTTCATCACTCTGCTCTGGTATTAGCTCCTGTAGTAATCCATCCCTACTATCGGATATTTTAAATCATATAAAAATCAGTTTTTTCTTGTTTGTTTATTTGTATCTATTGACAGACGAAATTAATATGGATATATCTAGACAAAAGGAGTATAGAGAAAAAAAAAATAACTTAAGAATGGGACAGTACTCGGAAAACGTTGGTGGAACTATGCAATATAAACGAATAAAGGAATATAGGAAGAAATAATACCACTAATACATCATTAAAATTGATCTTATTCCCATTATTAGTATTAAATACTTAGAACTATTAACTAACTAGTTCTAACTCAATGGTCAAATGAACGAATCAAACGGTAATTCCTACAAAATTGCGATGCACTGTTATCCAACCGTGTGGCACAGCTAATAAAATAGAATTTAACAATACATTTAAGTAGTTCGAAAGGATAAAGTTCTGCCTGCAAAGAAGAATTGTTCATTTTTTGTTGTTAATTAGGTTGTACATGTTTCTCATGTTCCTCAACCTGTAACAATAGATGCGGAATTTTGCTTTTTATCTTATCCATCAGTTAATTTATGTTCAATAAATTATTAAACATATTTTTACCCGTAAAAGTAAGTTTACGAATACTTGTTTTGCTTACTTTAAGTGGTATTTGATTCTCTTATTTGATTTGATTCTCTTCGAAGATATAGAAAGTAATTTATAGATTATATAGTTGGTTAAAATGGTTCAGCTTCCTTTCTATTCTGACACCGACTTGAAAAAAATATTTTATTCTTTTTAGCTCACCATAAGTGTTTTAAATATTTGAAATAAATCCTTTGTTTTAGATTAATTTTGGTACCTATGCACCTGCTTATATAGTGGCACTCTATTGCATATGCAAAAAACACTTACGTTATGTTGGCAAGAAATATCTCAGTTGCAAAGTATCGTACGATTTAAGCATTTAATCTATTAGATTTGCGAGGAGACCGGTAGATTTAGGAGAATTACCGGAAGTGCTTACAATTAAGTTCCATAATCAGTCGATATGAAGAATAATCTACGTAGCTGTCATTTTCATTTGCAAAAATATTATTCAAATATTTGTTTAGCATCGAAACTAATGATTTTAGGGCGCTTTTTGGAATCAATACGAAAATGTATAAATGTAATTTAAGAGAAACATCTGAATTTGATATGTCAATATTTTTAAAGACAGCAACAAGGAAGATCAGAAGCAGCTGTTTTGCCATAATCCCGATGTGATAAGTTCTGGAAGATTTTTTATATCTTGACCAGTATCCCAGCATTTTGAAATCTAAAATTTGCTTAATCAAAAGTTTTTAATTCCATTGACAGCCAAATGAGGCTATGAGAAAAAAAGTGGCCTAACCCTCAAAATCATTAAAACTCCAATATTGATTTTTTTGTTCATACAGTGCAGTCTATAGGTGTATATAGGTTTGATTTTCTTTGTAAAACTATTTTTCAAATATACCCATTAGTATATGCACTTGATCTATCCAAATAATTCTGTTTTAAGTCGAAATGAAATGAAAAGTGGCCTAAATGTGGCTAGGTCCACTTTTGCTCTCGTAGTCTCAAATATAACATCCAGAACTGGCACAAAGAATGCTAGACGAAACGTTAATATCTATAATATAATCTCCTGAGGTCCTATAAGGTTTTTTTGACTGAAATTTTGAAATTTATTCAATCATGGTAACTTCAATATAGGCCATCGCTGGGAGAGGATGAATAGGCAAGACTGAGAAAGAACGAATCATGAACTTTAAAAATATTTTATACAGTCTCACTAGATTCAAGTTTAGGTTTAAAAAAAAAGTTTTATGGGATGTTAAGTATAATAATCGTAACTGGATATCTGTACCCCAGAGATAAATTGTCGTATGTAACATTTTCAAAGTTTTGCAGTATACATAACATGATGCATAAGAGAAAAAAGAAGTTTCAGATCACACTGTAATGCTTGTAGTGGATAGTGGTCAATCGTTATAATTGAAATTTTGCATATTTTACTATTTTTTTAAGCTTATTTACGATAGTTATATTCAGAAAACATGGTCGGAATAATGAAAATACAATAGTAAAATCCAATTCAGCAAAATTAGTCTAATGGCTGATTACTTCTGACGTACAGACACATTTTCTGTACTACAGTAATTCTACACCAAATCAACCAATAAAAACTATTTTTTTATGTCAACATTTTAGATTTTAATTATTTTTTGGTTGTTTGTTAACCTTACCTCTGAGATGAAAAAAAAAATTAAGTTTAATTTTTTTTGACAATTTATTCCAGAGTTCTGATTTTTTGAAAATTTGAAAAATTCACACATTTTGCGTAGTTTTATAATCTTTAAATAACTGTAACTCAAGAACTATTTGACATAAAGACCTGCTTTTTTTTCATTTTGTACAGTTTTAATGGTGTTTTATAAAACATATAACATGCCAAAGTTACTTTTATTAAAATATTTTTTTTATATTTTTTATGAAAACTCAAAATCGAAATTTTGTATTTTTTTGAAAAAAATATATTCCATTTAACTCATTTTTGGCAACATTTATACCAATTTTCATGATGGTACTTCTATGGTAACATGGTAAAAAAAATATTTTCTGTATTGAAGTTCGTGTAAATTTTAAAAATACCCTGTTATGATTGTATTTGATGTTTAGCCTAAAGTGATACTGTCAAGGAAACAATACTAAAAAGTGGAGAAATTCAAGAATAAACTGGTGAATAACAAATCTTAACAATTTTTCATCCAGGAATTTTAGCTCAAACTGAAAATGTATTAATTATCGTAATCATATTTATTTAATGATTTATAAAACTATATTGTAAAAAGCTGTTAATTTGTACAGTAATATTTGTTAACTTAATAAGTTATTACATAGTCACTTTGCTTTAGGCTCCCAGTGGAATTATTTTTAGATATAAGGTATTTTTTCTTTGCATATAAAATATGGCAAGCTTTTGCCGTTTCCATTGTCGGGACTTGGTATGTTCTGCCTGTTGCAGTGATTGGGTGTAATTTGGATAAAATAAAGTTTTTTGGCACAATTAAAATGTCTACTTTTCTTGGATAAGTGAATGATGTTGATGGCCCATTCGGGTGAAGGAAAGAAACTTTAACTTCTTCCTCAACTGGATCTTTTGATAGAACACATGCCATCCACCACTTCTTTTAATAGGCACAAGCGACGTACCCTACAATTTCTTCAAACAGAATGTCTTCATCACCAGGACTCACTTGAACTTTGTGAGTTTCCGTACTGTCAGAAAAAGAATATGTTTTTGTATGGACTTGGACTTTATTGAGAGGGATGAATGCATGAAATTTTTAAGTCCCAACAACTGCCACAGCTTCTTCAAATCTTGATTTTAAAGTCTTCTCTTCTTCAACGTATATCATTATTTACATAAAAAAAAGTGATTGATAGCAAGTTTTCTACACCCCACTGGAAAAATTGAAAAGGTGTCAATATTTGGTTATCTGTTGGACTTTGGAGGCTGGCTTGAGCGCCAATTTATTTTTTAAATATTTTTTTTTTAATAATTAGCTTGTCAATTATACAAAATGTTACTTATCTTGATTGCTCTATTTTTTTATTGTAACTAACTATAAACAAAACTTACCAAATTAACACATATATTTATTTGAATTAAGCTTGACCTGCATGAATAGAAAATTTGAATATTTAAACATAAAAAGTCTACTTTTTATACCCAAATCACTCTTAAAGATTTTCATTTTTAGTTGGAAGTTAAAACAGAAAATATTTTTTTTCTTAATGATGCCATAGGAGTAGCATAATGAAATTTGGCATAAATGTTGTCAAAGAGAGGTTCAACAAAATGTATTTTTTACAAAAAAATAAAAAATTTCGATTTTAAGTTTTTGGAAAACAAATCTTTTTTTTCTGAACTTTTTTCTTTTTAAATTAACCTGGTCATGTTAGATACTTTATAAAACAGCATCTAAAACTGAACAAAATGTTAAAAACTTTAGCTCCCTAGGTCAATTAGTTCTTGAGTTACAGTCTTTTAAAGATTGTTAAATGATACAAAATATGTGACATTTTCAAAATTTCAAAAATTTGTAACTCAGAAACAAATGGTTAAAAAAATCCAAAAAATTATATTTTTCATCTAATGTGCTAGTACTGCACCTGTACCAAAAATTGACAAAACCCAAAGACATGAAATTTGGGCCATTGGTTGATTTGGTGTTGAATGACTCACTACCCACTCATAATTATTTCTTTAATTGGTTTTTATTTGCATCATCCCACATTCATTATAATTCGCTGCATAGTCAGTCATTGTTTTATTGTTATTGAATCTTAGCAATCATTCCTTGTTGCAGGCAGGTTTCAACACTAACTAGGATTTTTTCTGATGGAAGGCAAGCTTAATTTCGCCACCTCTTCTTTCACCCTCCCATTCCCCCTCAATAAAAGTCAATAGTTTTTGAGAAAATATTTCATCATCTCATACCATTAACTCATTTTATTGACTGAATTATGGTCAAAACAATCATCCAGCAGAAAAAAATATTTGTTTCTTAACCTACATAATTTCGTTCGAAATTCGTCACCCTATAAATTCTGCCGCTAGGGACAACAGTGTTGCCAGGTCAGCCGTGTATTTTCCCTGTAAAACTCTCTAAATTTTCCCCTAAATTTACCAACTTTAACCCAAAACTTGTCTAAATCTACTAATTTTGACCTTAAATGATTAATTCTTATTTTGCTATTAGTGTAACAAAACTTACCTCCGAGTATAAGATAAGAATAAATGATTAGAAAAGTAAAAAATACCACAGAAGGTGAATAAAACCCTAAATCTAGGAGAAAACCCCAATCTGGCAACACTGCGGGGCAATTACAACCTTTGTTCCTCCTCCCAGTTCCGGCCCTGGTCCAGCTGCAGTCTTTATTTTTTAATAATATTTTATGCATTTTCATACTTGTTTGGCTCGGAAGGAAATTATAATGTGTTGAAATATGAGATATTGGGAAAGGAGAAGAGAGGTTTTATTGACTAATTAACACTTTACGTTGAATTTAGGTTATTTTAAAGTCGGATGAATGTTTATATGGTATACTGAACCACGGCCATGTTGAGAAACCTAGGGTCTCACGTCAAATATTCTGGGGCCCTGTCAAACATTAAATTTACCACTGAAACCCAATGTCGTACTTAGTAATGTAGGCAACAAAAAGATTATATAATGATATTACATAATTATTATATAATACATGTAATGTTATGTAAATAATGAAATCTAGCCGGCCAGGCCATGCAGCTCCTGCATTGATCTCCTACTGAAGTAGTAGATATTGACAAACGGATTCTTGTTTTGTTCATCGGATATGTAAAGCTGATTACGTGTTGCTCGATTGTTATTTCCAAGTTAACAAGGTGGATTCATTAGATGAAAAGTCAGGATGTTATTGAGATTCCAGTACTCAAATATTCGCTTATAAAAATAGATGTCACAACATTTTAAACAACCTATGCACATATACATATACATTCATTATATTTATAACAAGTAGCTCGAATTAAATGTTATGTTCACTTATTTAAGGTATCTAGTTCCTTTGTAAGTATTTTCTAGAGTCTAAAAAATAATTTACGCAACTTATCTGTTCTGATATCAGAAGCATTGCAGATTGTTTTTATTTTATTTTTACTAATTAAGGAATATCAAATATTCTACATTTATTTTTTATCATTAAAAATTGGCTACATTAATTGTGACCAAGCCATTGTACCAATAACAGGTACATCATGTTAATTATCACATTAGAAAATATTCTTGGGTGGTTAGTTTGTAACTAATAGAGTTGTTTTTTGATCTTTAGTGACTTTTATTCCCTTTTTTCCTTTCACATAAGAAGTCAAATTATTTGAAATGAATAAAAGAAAAAAGTCGATTGGGGTAAAAAGTAAAAATATATTTGAAAAAAACCACAATAAGAATAATATAAACAAAATAGTTAACGATGGATTAAATGAGAGACCTAAAAGTCAACAATATTCTTTTAATTTATTTAATTTAATATACACATATATATATATATATATATATATATATATATATATATATATATATATAAAATCACTGATATATAAGATTTGAATTAATAACAAATGTTCTCAAAGGATTCTACAGCCTAGTAGGGCGTATAACTAACTCAAGTAAACAAAACCATTACCATAATAGAATTAGGACCATGCAACAAAATGTATGTTGAAAAAAATAAAATAAAATTCTTTATGTACCACAGAGAATGTTAAGAAACACAGGAAGCCAGTGACTTATCATGGGATATAATTCACTTTGCTCATAAAGCCGGTAATATAAAGCATTCTAATGCCCCATAATACCCTACCAAAAAGAATACCCGCTCCGAGATTAGCCTTTGAGTCACTAACTAATTGGAGTCCATCTGTCATCCACATCCAACTTGGGTTGAGACCGCACTTACTCGTGGATTAACTCGGAGGACTCGCGGGAGATAGTAACAAAGCCCTACAGTCAGATTCATTAACCAATTAATATTAAAACTTTTTAATTTTTCTTCTTAAAGTCTTCTTCGAAACATTTTAAAGTTCTTGATAAACCTGTATTGATAGAGTGCAGTTCATACATTTTTACATCATCCATACCGCACTAGGAACGCTAGAAAAATAACGATATATAGAAATAATGATATTTTTGTCCGATTTTTTAATTCGATATATCGAGAAAAAAAAATGTCTGCAAGGACGGCGGGTTCGACAACCAAAGAACTAAAGACGTGTGTTGCTATTTATTTTTTTTTATTGACAAGTGTTGATGAATTGATATATTTTTTTGTGATAAGCAATATATAAATATTTACTTGTTGCTATTAAAAATCTAAGACGTTAATTTATACTACTCTATCCTTCAATTCAATATAAACCCACTTCCCATTCTCCTCCTTCCAAAGATTAAGATAAAAAGAAATCGATATATCGAATTATTATTTCGATATATATATATATATATATATATATATATATATATATATATATATATATATATATATATATATACTTATATACATACATATATCTATATGTATATATAGATGTATAGTATATGTATATCCCTATACCAAATATATTATCATTCTTGGTATATGTCAATCCAGTCCAATCTAGAGACGTGTTGTTTCAAACCATATTCTAAAAACGTTATTGGGTGTAACGTGGTTCTTCAGCTCCTTGGTAAACTTTACTAATGATTCTTAATTATCTGAATTTTTTAAAATATTTATATTTAAATTTTTAAAAACACATTCTGTTTTTTTTTTTTAGTGCAAATTTAAAAATAAAATATTTCTAATATGCATTACTTTTTTCTACAACTTTTTATTATTTCATATTTAATTTTGGTCAATAATGGCGGGAGTTAGAATTCAGCTCAAATGTTTTAGAGAAAAAAAAAAAACGAGACGGTGTTTCTGACTAAACCACACTAATCATAATTTAACATACGATTGATACTAAAAAACAACACAGTTATGAATTACAACATATTTCAAAAGAGTCGATAATGTAGAGGGATTGCTGATTTGATGTTTTAATAGGTATCACAGCGAGGAATCAAAATTATATGTCCCTCATATAAAAAAAAAAACTGATGAAACAGCTGAAGGTCGATTTGATTTACTTCAGTTATTGTCATACTATAGATTGGACTTATATCGGCGAATATAATAAAGTTCTCAGGAAAACACTAATGTAGCATCAAATCAGACTTGTATATGTTGGTGTAGAGAGACACCATTCAAAATGCTAGAAAATTGAAACCTCAGTGTTAAAACCTGATGGATAAAGTACAATTAAGTTTGGATGAAGCCAAAGGACAGTAGTGGCTTGTTGAATTAGAATTAATAATAAAAATAATGTAACAATATATTTTCAAAAATACACAATTTTTTTTTTTTTTTATCATAACTTCTTTTCCTTACCTCTTTATCCAAATCATTTCATTATTAGAAACATTCCGGTAATTTTAGCTTGTGGTAAAAAATATGCTAAATATTTTAATATCTTTTTACAAAAATCTTCTCGAAACTTCATTTTTTCCCACTACTAATGAGCTTATATTTAATAGGACATAAATGGAAGATTAAACACATAAAACCTTAAGTCTCTAAAATACCGCTAAGCAGTCGACGTTTTACGCATCATCAGTTTTTGCTGTTCTGTATTTTATGTTTTATATTTTATAAAATATATGTAATATATAAGTATAATATCAAAATATATGTGAACTTAGTGAATAGTTTAAATTATTACTAAAATCATTGGAATGGAAGAACTATTTGATCAAAATTATGTGGTATTTTTGAAAATATTTTTAAATTCGACAAAATAAATTAAAATTAATTTAATGACTAAAATAAAGTATGTTCCTCCAACCAAAGTTTTCCGACTTCAGGCTTATTTTTACGAAATCATAAGATTATAACATCATTAAAGATTATAAGAATCATTTTTATAACTAAACTTAATTTCAACTATATTGAAGTAGGTGGCATATATTTTTCGCTTATTGAACGAATTGAAAAGCTTCTCTCTGCAGTTACAATACATGGTCTCAACACAGCAGACACCTACCGCTACGATAGTAGAAAACGTATGAGGTGTACACGACTTTTCTCCCTTAAATAGAAAAGATTCGAAAAGAAATAGGAGAATGTCCTTGTTCTGTGAGAAATTCAATTCTCAAGTTTCACTTCTATTCAGCTGAGATTTCTTCTTGTGGCTATTCCTCGTTCTTTAAAGTAAAAACAGTAATTTTGTAATGGCTCGCATTAATTTTTTGTTTAAGAAATGATAAGTATGATGTCTTTGAAACAATTTTCTACTAGCGATATGCAGTAAGTACCTTAGAATCAGTTCTCCCTTCATTCACCGAAACCCCTCCGGCGAAGGTAGGATATGCAATAGTGATGCGGGGTAGCCCTATGGTGAAATATGGAGATGTCTTTGGAGGGTCCGGAGTGCCTTCTCTTGTTTGTCTTTCCGCTTTGGAACCGATTCGGAGAGATGTGGATATTTCATGCCCTGGATAATACTTTTTCCACTGCCTCCGGGTCCCAACTTATTTATTAAAGACCGGCCAACGAGCAGGGGCGTTGCGAGGAATATATTTTGGAGTGGGCTCTCTCAACCAAACACATGGCTCTATAAGAGGTCTCTTTAAAGGAATATGGCTATAATGTAAATATATAATATTTGGTATAAATATTGTAGTTCTGTCATCAACCATTTTTTTTTTTTTTTTATAATCTCAATTACTTCTCAAACAAAGTTAAACTTGTAAATGTTCTTCTTATTATGGCGATAAAACTGATCAGAAAATATTTTTAATAACCATAATTAAATTTCCTCTCTGAATTATAAGGAACAGGAAGGAAGGATGGAAATGATGATTTAAAAAAAAAAAAGTATTCGAAATCTCACTTTATTTACAGGTCTGAGGGTCTTCTGAGTCCAAAAATGTCTTAAATTACGACATCACTAATAACAATAAAACTTGATTAAATCATTCACGGATTAAACTTTGGTAACGATACAAGTAAATGCCGAAAACTCTGGGAAAGATATTGGTCAGAATGTCATCAAAACGAAACTTGAATAAACTTAAACATATAAATGTTCTTTCTGTGTTGGAAGTAGAACTGAGCTGAAAATATTTTCATTAACAACAATTAAATTCCTTCCTGCATAATAAGGCTAATATTTTATGTAACAATTTAATATTTTATTCTTTGTTTTATTTTGTCGCCCAACAATAATGTAACAGTGTATGGTATGAACGAAAATCAACTTCAGTTTTAAAATTAGTAATTATCTTGTTATTTTAACGAACTGTGAAGGAAATTAATTGGGTTTGTAAAATATTAAATAATTCTTTTACATCTTGTTCAATGATTATTACTGATGATTCCAATTTATTATATTTTAATAAATGTATTCAATTTTACTCTAATTTCGTTAAAGTAATTTTTGAATTTCTATTTATCAATTAATACATACAATGAAAAGGCTTTGCACATTACAATAAGACATCTCAATTATTTTTCGTTTATTATTTTCAATAATTAATCTTTCTAATCGACCAAGAAAAATAAAATTAAACCTCCCTCAAAATTTGAGGTTTTGCGATTAAAGATACGTAGAATCCAAAAATCGAATAATCAAAACATCAGTCCCTTCAGCCTCCTTTTTTTAATTTTTTTTTTTTATTGGAGTCCTTTTATTTTAACGTTCTTTCCTAGCCTATTATGTCAAACAGGTCGGATTATCCAATAGGTTACCAATCTATTCTAACCATAGTGAGAAAGTCGAGATTCATTACGTGGTGCTGCCAGAAAATAAATTCAGCGAAAAAATCACGAAACAATTCAAATTTTGAATAATTAATATTGAAATGGACAAGGTTCATATCCAAATTAAAATAGTTAGTGACATTGGACCCGAGAGATTAGCCTCGATTTCTTTACACTGATGATTCAATAAGACAAGTGAAAATAAAAACGAATTCTTGAATTTGCTCTCATTATGTGTTTATTAATCAGTGAGTACAAATTTTCTGCTAAAATGGAAGCTACTGAAGTTATGTAACTATGAAAAAACAAATTTTGATTGATTCCAAATTAAAGTAAATTATAGCACAAAATCGATTTTGAAAAAGATACAAAAAAATTATCGGGTTTCTTATAGCTGTTATATTTATGTTCCAAACGTATTGCATAATTTTTAATTCATACACAGCGCTATATTTTCTACTGGGCGTTCCGGCCAACTGAAATACTCGTATCTGTTTGTGAAATGATTTGACTTAAAGAACAATTGAATAACAGAATATAGTTGAATACGAAGACGAACAAATTAAGAAATTTCCATTTTTACTGTAATTATCACATCTCCATGAAATTTTTTCTTAATGTTTCGTTCAACAACCGGAGATGAAATTAGCAAATACTTCTGAAGTTACCAACTTCGTCTCGGATTGATGAACGAAAAATTAACATAGTTATGAGATTATACCAAAGCATTGAAAAAAAAAGCATTGATTATTTGTAATAATTAACCATCTATCATTGTCAAGAGTAACGGAAAATGGATAAATATAAACTATAAAAGAATTCGATAATTAATTGAAGGAGAATGAATAAAAGAAAAATATTTGTCTAGGATGGAAACAAATATTCGAAAATAGGAGTAGTAATATACCGCTGGAAAGCTAAGGATTTTAGAAAAATTTATATCTAATCCATAAAGTCGTAGGAGGTAATTGAGAGTGACGAATAATGCATAAACATGAGTGATTGTTGAAGTTATTTATGTTTATTTTTATGTTTTTTACTTCCTTATACGAAGTAAAGGAAGTATTGTAATCGCGAAAATTTTCGGTTTTCAGATTTCGACGGAAATATCCATTTTGACCATCCCTGAATCCATTTTGACTAGTTCCGTCGTGGCGTCTGTACGTACTTACGTTCGTATCTCGCATAACTCAAAAACGGTTAGCTGTAGAAAGTTGAAATTTTGTATTTAGGATTGTTGTAAAATGTAGTTGTGAACCTCTCTTTTTGGTCACTGCTTGATTATCGGAAGTGGTACTTTACTTGAAGGTCATAATTGATTTCCATCAAAAATTATATTAAAATACTTTACAAAACTTCTCAAATTTAGTATTTACAATTTATATATTGATTTAAATAACATACTAGATTTTGGTATAAATTGGAAAATCGGAAGCGGTGCTTGAAGGTCATATTGGACTTTCATCAAAAATTATATTAAAATATAATGTAAATTATCTAAAATTTGGTAAATAGGACTTTTATATCGATATGAATGTATTTACAATATTTTGGTTAAAATTGGTGAGCCGAAAAGGGTACTTTACTTGAAGGTCATAATAAGCTTACATCAAAAATTATATTTAAATTAAATACATAAATCATATGTTTCGGTAATAAAGGTTACAAACGCAATTTGGTTTCCAATCCAATTAAACATTTTTATTGCTTGTTTTAAGGGTTAAAATTGAGTGTAAAATACTGGTTTTTCTCCCCATTTGTGTGTGTGTGTGTGCATGAATAGATGGATGTCGCGACGCCGAGTGTCGTTTTCGAGATACTGAAATCTTCGGAAACTAGTAACCAATTTCATGTTTCAAGCCACCGATTTATAGTTTAATAGGCGTACAAGGAAGTCATGTGTTGTCCACATCAGATATTTTTTTAAATGTTTCCATGAAAACTAAATGTTTCTATGGAAACTAAATGTTAACTTATAAACTTTATTTCAAGTAGGTAGGTAGGTAAGTGAAAGTTGTGTGATTATGAACATATCAATTCTACTTTAATTTATCCAAGTTGATAATTACTTTTTTTTATTCTCTTCTAATTTTTGATCTTGTCGTTGTTTGGTAATTTGTGAATTTTTCTCACATTTATTGGTCAATACTCAATAACGTTTGATCTTAATTGAGTATAAATATGAGGATAAGATGAAAGTTTGTCTATTTTCAGTTCTAATCATGATAAATATCGTAATTTCAATGGTTTACTGCGAAAAAAATATATACCTACTTTTTTTATTTTGGTTCTTGTTTTGTTTTAACAGTTTTTTTTTTTAAGACACCTCTCAGGCTGATGTATTGGTATGATATATTTTAGGAACCCAAGTTATGGGTATTAGCCAAACTTTTCAATTACAAGGTTCAGTATTTTTTTTTTGTCCAAAATATTTGATCTATCTGTTTACAACCAATTAACTATGAGAAATGATATAATATTTAAGGTTTCTTGGTGGTTGAAATGTATTTTTAAATCCAGTCGTGTAGTTTGATAGTAATAAATAGGGATTTTTTTTTTCAATAGCTAGGCAAAAATGCATAACAGAAAAAATCGAAACTTTTCCCTGACAGTTTTGATAGGCGTTTCGCACCAAAGCTTCTTCATAAGTTTCTTTTGTGACAGTTGGTAGGGTAGCCGGAATGCGATGACACAGAAGTTGCACCCCCATCTGAGAGGAGAGTTGTCCGCGAAAGTCTGTCCTTTCTGTTAGCTATCACTTGTTTCCCAAATGGTACACTGTTTCCTGAATTGGCCTTTATAAGTCACTCTCGCAGTATAGTGCAGCATCCATGGAGTGGAAATAATTTTAAATTGGCAAAACATTGTTATAGATCCAATAATTAAAGGGGGTGGTACCAAAACACCATTTTTCATGCCTAATCATCGTAACTACGTTAAAACTCTTAAATCTTCAACCATGTACTGTAAGTTACTAAAATTTTTACTTCCCCTTACCTATATACGAAGTATATAGTAAGGGAAAGTATTGCGATCGTAAAAATTTTCGAATTCGAGTTTTCAACGGAAATACACGTTTTAGAGTCCAAATGACCAAGCCTCGCAAAATGGTCTGTGTGTCTGCTAGCTCAAAAACGAAAAGTTGTACGATACTGAAATTACGTATTTAAGGTTGGTACATGCATGTGATGTTATAGCAACATTTTCGTCAAAATCGCCTTACCGGAAGTGCCACTTTATATAATCGATTTTACACTTTTTTACAATTTTCTCGAAAACGGCTCCAACGATTTTGATGAAACTTGCCTAAATTATTCTTCATAAAGGCCTTTAACTTTTCATTTATGTAGTAAATCACCGAGGAATTGTAGGAAAAAAGTTATGATGAAAAGAATATTTTATTTGCGTATAGCTTAAAAAGTATGCATTTTACGGTAAATTATGTATAGAATTGTATGAAAGGTAATTAAATTATCTAAAAAACAATAAAAGAATCATCAAAATCGGACCGGTACTACCAAAGATACAGTGTATTCAATGAGATGCACTAGATCCTAGATGGATAACCGAGCGCATTCGAAAGAAGACGGATACAACCGAACCTCCTCCTACCACCAAACCGCCTATCTGTAGTATTATTACATTATTCAATGGAAAGAAAATGTTTCCATGGAAACTGTACCAGAAACTTTTAAAATATATTTGCAACTTGACAAAGTTAAAATATATAGGTAGTGTACAGAATTGTACTAAAATTGTTTAAAAAACTGTTTTATTATACTTAAGTAGGAGAAGAAGTCAATACTGCTGAGTTTATTAGAAGCAGTGTTTATGTGAACTCTTTAAAATTATATTAAAAAGATAATTATTATAGGATGGTAAGGGAAAGTTGTGATGCGCGCACCGCACCAGATTTTTAAAATTGAATTTTAGGTCAAAAAATTGAGGTCGATTTAATATCCTGAAATCTAATGCTAGTATGTTTGCTAGACACTAAATAAACAAATGCTAGTGTATTGTTTCTCTCTAAAAAGAAGTACAGATCATAATTGCATGTGGTAAAAAAGGAAAAACTAAAGGATTTGCAAAATTTCATGCAGTTCATTGAAATTAAACTGTTGACGTTACAGGAGATGGATGTACAAGTGAGAGTGGTACAGAATATTTGTTGTAATAATACTTTTATAATGCCAATATTAAGAGTGTATTTTATTTTCTATACTAGTAGTAATATTAGCTCAATCACTATAAGTTGTATTATTATTCTCTGTAATGCCAATATTGTATAAGGTATATGTTTAAACGTAAGAAAATACATATGTCATATTTTCTTATTCTGTACACTTCCATTTAAACTTCTTCAATACCATTTTGCCGATGAGTTAACCTTGGAAATAATAACAAACAAATAAATCCGTTGGTGTTTAATCCAATTTTTTGTATACATATTTAGCGTATGAAGCATTTTAATGATGAAAAAGGTTGTGCTAGTCAACATGACAAAGTTATTGAGTAATATAAACAATATAGCTATATATATATATATATATATATATATATATATATATATATATATATATTTATATATATATATATATATATATATATATATATATATATATATATATATATATATAATTTACATATATAAACATTTGGTTTATTAAACATCGCTACTTTTTACTTCCTTCGTCTCATTTTCATAGTTTCATAGTTAGGAAACAGAAGTTTGGAATTAGTAAGAAACCTTATACTCAAAGAAACTGAAGAGAAACTAAGCTTTATATAACCTCCAAGTTTTATGCCCGCATGTTTTTAGTCATATTTTACCTGAAAATTACAGACTTTTGCCCTGTATCCGATGCCATCGGAGGAGACTGGGGCGCTTGTAATGTTAAACTCACAGTTTTAGTTCATTTTATTGTCACCACGTCGCGCTTGAAAGTTAGGAAAATTTACAACTAGATTTTCTTTGAAACGGAATCTCCGATTTTCGTTCTGTAACTTACTCCTTATTAACATAGAATTGCCAATAAATATGTTAAAAGGTTGTAGTGTGTCAAATAAGAGCATTAAAAGTATTTAAATAGAAAAATGAGGGCTTTAGAATTTTAATTAAAAAAAAAAAAAAGAAGTGTGATACAGCTTTAGGGATAGATGTGTAGACTATTTTGGTAAAAAAATTTGAAGAAAAAAATATAGTTAAAGCCGTCTAATTAATAAAATAAAATTTTCTCGCTAAAGGGTTGGAGGGTACGGAGTAGCGCTTAGCTAAAGGGTTAGGGCAGGTACTGGTCGGAAGAAACATTTTTGTCTGTATTGCATCACTACCGGGGACGTTGCAATATAAATTTATTGGAAGGAACAGAATTTAAAATTTCCCTACAACTTTTGACCGGATTTTCCAACTATATTAAATATTTTAATTTTCCCAACTATGTTGTGAAATATTGTAATTTTCCCAACTCTTTTGAATTTAAACTTAACTATTGCGAATTTTGACACGACAAAAATATTTGTTTTTTTCTATACGAACTCAACATTGTATCTATAAAATTCCAATTTCTTACTCAAAATTTAGGAAGGAATAAATCCATACAATAGAAAGCTTTTAGCTCCAACATATAATTTACAGATATTGTTATGTATTGAGAATACTGGGATTTAAGGAAATAATTAATATTCATAATAGTAATTAAATAAGGAATAAATTAATGAGATGCCACCCGGTTCAATAATATCAACATTAGCCAGTTTCTTTAACGGACAAAGGAATATTTAGAAGGTCGGCCGTTGTACCTGGAAGGTGCAGTTCAAGACCGCCAATAGGCCGCTTAAGATAAGCGAAAGTAAGAGCACCATAAACCTAGAGATAGGCCAGGTCGACATGGTGTAATAAAATCTGCCGCCCAAGGTTACAAGTCCTTTGAAAATATTCTTAGAGCGTCAGCCAATTGGATGTCCTAAAGGAGAGTGGGGAAAAAAATTTAACTGTTCAAGAAGAAGTAGCGGAAACGGTATAAGAGACCGAGAGATAGATGGTTCTGGAGAGTTCTGGTAGGAAGATAGAACTAGAGAGTTCGGGTAAGAAGTTTGAAGTGAGGAGTTCTAGGGAAAACGTAGAGTAATGCAGTTCTTGAGAAAAGCCAGAAGACGGAGGTTCGCAGAGGGAACAGTGGAACAGTCCATCGAGAGACGAAGTTCGAGCTAGAGGCCCCCACAGGAGAAAGAAGCCTAGACCATCGAGCCCCGGCAACTTCTAACTATAAGATAAGTGCTATAAGTCCTTTGATTTATTGTGTACATCAATGTATAATATTATGTGGCATCAGGATAATATTTTAAATAAGCAAGAGTTCTCCCAGTATTCTCAAATACATATGTTACAGTCTGTAGATTTTTACCATGAGATTAATTTAGATTAGAAATTAGTAAGCCAATAGTGTAATTAATAACGTAACGTAAATAAAGTAAGATCTGTAACAAAATCTAACATTCTATTTACCCTGTATGCCATCATCTAGTTAATTAAGTGAAATGGTGAACATGACATCCTTGGAAAGGACTCCAATGGTATTTATAATATCCCAAGCTAATTGACCATAGCAGGGGGGGTCTGTGGTCTCTAGCCTTTTATGTTAAAATATAGTTTGATTGATCGGCTCCCTTCTGGAACCGATGCAAATAGAGATTAAATTAGATCATTAAATTGAGTAAATTTGGTTTCTGGAACCCCCACCTGCCTTAGAAAAGCAGTTTGCCAGAAACATAGCAATATGTACAGCCAAAACTTTGTAAAGCAATAAAATATAGTTGATGGAGTAAAATACAATCCATTTTTTTTAAACAAATGAAACATTTCTTCTCCTAAATCACATGAAAAATGCATTAAAATTGGTTTTAAATTTCAGCAACTCTTTGAAAAAAAATGTTTTTCTACTATTTTTGCAGTTTGAAGTAGGTTTTCAATTCTCAAATTTCCCAATTTTCTGTTATTTCCAATTATTGGGATGATAACAGCCCATCTATCCCATCCTGTTCACCCAATAATCGGAAATCCCAAAATGCTGGGAAATTTGAGAATTGAGAATGTACTTCAAACTCCGAAAATAGTGGAAAAACATTTTCCTCAAAGAATTACTAAAATTTAAAACCAATACCAATACATTTTTCGTATGATTTAGGTGAAGAAATGTTTAATTTGATTAAGAATGATGGGCTATGTTTATTGTTTTTCTCCAACTTTATTAAATTTATTTAAAAATTAAAACCAAAATTGCTATAAAAAATTAAATAAAGTACATTTAAGTAAAGTAAAAACTAACTTCATGTTTGGATTCAGCACCCCAAAACACTCTTACAAATCTTCAACAAAATAAAAAAATTGAAATTGTTCTCTCTTACCGGAGAGAATGAATTTATTTGCATATTTGAACACCATTGAATGCTGAGGCACGAGTCCGATGTATCATCTCAAAATGTAAAGAAAAAAAAAAGGAAAAAAGGGGGAAAAAAGAAGAAAAAAACATTGACCTATTGGTTGTGACCTCCTCGCAATACAAAATTACTCGTTGCAATACGAAAGTGGGCCCCCCAACTACAAAAAACATTTTTATATAATTCTTTTTGGGTGTGCTGATCTCAAATTTGCTACTATTTTTGGGATTAACTAATTGGTGAGTTTTTATTTTATATAATTTCAATGTTTTGTTTCTGCTTAATTTGATTAACATTATTTCAGCGTCTTCTGGTTGAAAAGAAACAAGAAGTTGAAAAGAAATTATCTCGGATGTATGATTTTTTTGTTGGAGCCAAAAACTGAGGGCAACGGAATGTATTTTTACTGTAATTGGTAATAAATAATGGATTTGTTAAATACAATTTCTTTTTAATATTCACTAGGAGTGAATATACATGTTATTTGTATATAAATTATATCAATATTTAAATATATGAAAAATTTAGTTATTACAATAATTAATAATACATACATAATGATTTTACATTTATTTTTTTAAAATTTGAAATGCAAGAGGAATATAAATCAAATTTATAGGAATATAAATCTTCATAATTATTGAAGATAGTTGTAATAGTAAAAATAGACAAGTAGCGCAATCCACTCTAATCACTGTTTACAAATTATTATCCTCGATACTCCAATTTTCACTGTAAATTATACAAAATTATTAATAAAAACCGCTCAATACATTTTTCAAAATTTTTTATTCTCTCTGTTTTTCTTTTTCTCTTTTTGTATAACAAATTTCAAATTAACCAAAACAATGAATCATAAAAAACCTAACTTTACCGATGTTAACTGTACCACTGCCTACGGCAACTCCTAGATCGAATTAGTTAGCATTCTAGTTTCCAAATTAATTTTAATCCATAAAAATCAAACCGCTGGAAAAGTTTATTGAATTACCTTCCAATACTTATATTTTAAAAGGTCAATGCAATTTATTAATTTACTAGATTTGCACATTTATTAATTACGTTAAATTAATTTTTTTATTATTGAAATAATTACTTGATTAATGAATTTAAAAATTATTCCTAAATAATGAATTATCACAACATATAGTTCATTTCGGTTTTGCGATACATAACTTTGCCAAATTAAAATTGTTTTTAATGATTGTAAAATTTAATTAGATAGATTACATTTTGAAATAATTTGGGAGCTAAAACAATGAAATCGATATGAGTTTTGGTCAGGTTTCTTCAAAAATAGCCCAATGTGCACTACCACTGTGCCTCTCCTTCACTCGGTACTCTCAGGTAGTCAAGTTACCCTACTGATTCGCGGCATATCAAATGATTTCGAATCACGTTTATTTTACTTTTTAGGGTATGTAAACGATCAAAAATTGAAACTTTTTTGTTATATCCTTAATTAATAGATGATTTGTCATTGCTGTCTGTATAAGACGTATTTTTTAAAAAAAGTTATAGTTTTTGGATATTCTATCATTGTGAAATTATTAGCCGGTTTCAACTAAACAAGCTAATAAATATCGCATGATTTTTTCCTCCATCTATTGAAAAACAATCTTACTAATAGCCGGTGAGGTTTGACCTTAAACATTTCACAACCCCTAGAAAACAGTTTTAGGAGTTTCGGAGATAATTTTCTTCCCCGCTACATTTGTGCACTTCTTTGTTTCAAATAAGCTAAAATTAGGTATGTATGTATTGTTTCTAGGTAGAAAAATACCAAATAAGTGAGAGTAAACTTCAGTCAAAATTTCTGCTTATCCAAATTTTTTATCGCGCACTTCTACAGCTTCCCTGTATTGCGTTAGAGGGTTGAAAATTTGTGTGTGAATTGAGTTGGTGTTAAAGAAACGACTTTTGGGGGTCTTAACTTTTTCTCTCATTCCCACCATTTTGATATTTTTAATTTTGTGGAAAAACTGTGCTCACGCTTTTTTAAGATTGTACCGTTCATGGAATTGAACGTAAAAAAGCAGTTTTATAATGATTATTAGATTAGTAATTTTTAAAGGCCTTCTCTAGCTTGCCATATTCATTTTAAAACTGTTTCTAGATTAGCAAAGGAATGCAATGAAAATTTTGCTCACTATCAAAAGTTATTCACACCCATAAATTATACATTTAAATATAAATGTCAAATTGATAATCTCCTCCTTTTATGTATTCTTATTCAAATGTACGTACATTGAACTTTTCAAATAGAAGAAGCATCACTTCATGACCCGATTACCTTTGCTGGTAAATGTTTCTGCCCAATACTTTACCGCTACTTATTTCTGTGTCGGCCACCCGCGAGTTTCGGAAGGGTCAGGTCCCTACTTCGTGAGCCTCCTGTCCCTCGGTTTGGGTGGAAACTTGCAAGAATGGCATGCCGGATGCGGGAGATATGCCTTACCGTTGCTCGGTGGAGGGGATGGGATAAGGCTGCCTTCGCGGGACCCCTCTGTCAGTCGAGGTCCGATCTCCAGCCAGTATTGGTCCTCTCTCTTCCACAGCCTCTGTCGTCTATTTCGCTACGACGTGCAACATTCCACATAGTCATCGCACTTGTCAAGTGTTTATAGTGAATCAGCCGAGCAAAGGTGAGTCTGCAGTAGGTCCTCATTACATTTTTTGCCAATAGTTATTACATTTTTGGGTAGAAAAATCATGGATCAAATGATAGGAATTATATCGTAGAATATATTCAGGAATTATACTTTAACTTTATTTATTTTTTATATACGTCAGTTTTCCCCAGTTAATGTCTGAAAATTAAAAGCCTTGTTACTTATTGTGATGGAGTACAACTCTTATTGTTTATTATAATTGCTAATTAGTAATACTATTAGTGAAATTAAAAGTTCTCAATTAAAAAATAAAAACATTAAGTATAAATGTTCACCATATTCAATCAATTGATTCCAATTTACAATTCTAATGTTCTTTACACCATCTAATGTGTGGACGAGTGCACTTATTTTTTCAATATATATGTTACTATTCTGTTAAGATATTAAATAATTGATTATAGATTTACTGTCCAAAATAATATAAAAATAAAAACTGACTGCATTCGGTGATCTGTGCCTCGTGACGAAACAGATTACGTTACCGCTGCATTGTTGACACTAATCAGTTTTTTTGTTCGAGAATATGCCGCTAATGAAAAATTTGAACGAATATTTTGTATAAGATTATGGTTATAGGAAATTCGTTCCAGATACAAAAAGGCTATTGTATCGCCTATTGACGAGGTCTACGCCCCTTCCATCTCCCTAATTCCTCTCACTTCTGCTTCCAGGCGGCGCTGGAGGACTGTCAGTTCCATCGTGACTGCCTCCTCCAGCTACTGCCATTCATTGAATCGCTTCCCAATAGTGGAGTAGTTTCATCGACTGCTGACATTTTCTTGCTGATTTAACATTAACATAGTTTTCTTGTAGGACAAACTTATTAAATTCCACAATTTTTATGTATCAATTGATATCCGAGAATATTTGGACAAATTTTAGGGTTATTTGAAATTTATAGGATTCAATACATTTTTCGCCTGATGCACTGATGTATTTCTTGTTGCGGATGCAATGACTGCAAATCAAGACTAAAATAATTTCTTCTCCGTTTCTAGTGCGCTATTTGTCCACTTAAAACTAATTTTCAATAATCAGATGTTAAAATTTGAACCGACCAAGATGTCAGCACGCAAGGTGTAGTCATTGGATACTATTTTGAATTTCAATGCTTCATTCTATTTCTACAAGTTTAACATTTCGGTGATTACAATGATTAATTGTAGTCTATTCTCCGTTACTCTCACATTAAATATTTATTTCCCCACCAATACTCTGAAACTTCCTAAATGTAATACTTTTGAATCAGTGACGTACGAAAGGGAGGGAGTGTATGAAAAAAAAAATTAAGTTTGCATTTTAAGTAATATTTTTAGTAATTTTTACAATAACATTTTGATCCAATTTTCGTGCTAATCTTTAAAACGTACTCCCAACTAAGCGATTACAGACATTTAGGTAGTTACTTTCTTTTTTCTTATTAACGTTAATTTTAATATTTGGATCCCCATCATCTCAAAAAGCAGCCAGCAGCCCTTGAATACCAGGACGTACCATAAGATACGATAGGTGATACCATCAATACTTGTTTCAGGAAACACCCTGAGGGCTTCTATGTATAACTTAACTCTATCTATAACTTAACCTGTGTCTAATATTCGTTCTAACAATAACATATTTTTAAGTTGTGCCCGTTTCGTTCTAGATGGTGTATAGCCTTCTTATTGCTTTCTGCCTGTCGATTCACCTGCTAACAATACCGTTGCCTGGTGTCCGATGTTTATCGTTATTCCGCCGGACGGAATGAATAGATTAGTGAATAAATACACATGCGACAGACTGAAAATAAACCGAGACAGAAAATACATGCAATCGTGTATTATTTGTACCAAAATAATATCCTTACACTGAAACATCCTCGAAGCGATTATGGTTAAGTTGAGTGTCTCTTTATCTATCTTAACTAGTCATAGGATAATGGCCAGTAGGATTTACACTTAATTTTAGGAGCTCTAAACCTCGAGATTAAAGCATTATAGCCACTAAGAAAGAGTGGCCAAAACTTCTTATGTATGTTGTTATTGATATATTTATGTTTTATATTATTATTAGTAAGTTATATTCCTTACGAAAGACTTATAATTACGGGCCTCACGAAAGTGGATTTTAATCTAACTTCGCGCAGGGAACAGCCATATTGTGAAGTACGCACACACACATAATTTCTTTTCCAATTTTATATATATATATATATATATATATATATATATATATGTGTGTGTTATTTGATTTAACATTGCATCCATCCCTCCGAAACGCTTTATGTTGCTTGATAAATTCATTCAAATGTATTAATGTGTGAAAAAAGAAGCAAAACAGAGCTTAATAATTAACTGATTTGCATAGAAATTGAGAACATGCGGCTTCTGAATAATTTAGACACACTGCCAAGTTCTCACGTGTTTCGATCTCCAAAGTTTTTGGCAAGTTACACATCAGAAGTCCTGAATTGTTTACATTATGAACCAAGCTTTCCTCATCAATTTTACATAAATATTGCATGTTTAAATGTTTTTTAGGCGTAGTTGTAAGACGATCACTCGACCTCATTAATGAACGTTTAATGAATTATTCTTTATTTATACATGTTCAACCACATTGTGTTACATTTATGGACGATATCAACTTGAGATACATTCTAAGTTTCAAGAAAAATAACAATAATCAATTTTAAAAACATGCGTTCTTCACAATATTTACATTTTGTAATTTGTAATTCATTTATAATTATTATTTCTATATTTTTTTTTTCTAAATTTTATCATCTTTCTCACATTTTCGAAAGTTGGAGTTAACTACAGCCGATAATTTTAATGTTTCATTTTTTTTTTTTTTTCGAATTCATTTATTTGTTAAAATTTACATAGGCATTATTTTGATTTAAAATTATTATGTAACAAACATACAATAACTAAATGTCATGAATAGACTATTATTACATGATATTGGCTTGTAAAAAAACTTTTTATGGTAACACTACCGGATAAGTATAGGATTTGGATGACGTGCATGGAACTAACGGGTTTCTATGGGAGCAATGTTAGTAATGAAAAAAATTGTCTATTTTGGGTCAAAACTGATAAGTGGTATATTCAAATATATATATATATAAATATATATATATATATATATATATATATATATATATATATATATATATATGAATATACCACCTATCAAAATAGGATTTTAAAAGAAGGTTTGAATGTGAATTACGAAATTGTAAGACATAAAAATGCGCAACCTTAAAAAATGGCGACATTTTACTCAAGAAAAAATTTCAAATTTCAATTTTTACTCAATTGAAAATTTCACTCATTTTTCATTCTCAATGTCAACAGAATTTGTATAGACTCTTCTACGTCAATAAATAAGTCTGTGTACTACATTCCAAGCTCCAATGATGAGACGACGTCCAAAACACGATGACTTTGCTATTAGAATGAAGAATGTATAGTATGTTCAGTGGCGGATTCAGAAATTTTCTGAGGGGGGGAAATTTCGCACCGGTGTAGCAGGTCCTCTCCTCCAATCCTCTGCCTCCCCATAGAAACTTAAATATGCTTTGTTCATGTTTTAAAATCCACAATAATCAATCAAATTCAATTATTATATCGAAAAATGCCCCTGGTGTATATGAAATAGAAACCAGTTATTGAGAAAAAATATTTTTTCCACCTTCCAGAAGAGAGATGGCTCGGGCTACCGGACCCCCATTTCTGGGTCTGTTAGTGAAGACTACCAACCAGGAGAAAAACATTATGAATACCTTTTTTAAAGGAAATTAATTTGGTTAATATTTGAACCCTATTAAAGTTCTTCAAATTTACTATTTTCCTTTAGATAAAGTATTTAAAAAACTAAACATTGTTTTCCTAAAAACGAGAATCATTATACACTACTTTATCATTACACAATTTGAATGGTAGTAGACATCTGTACATCTAATCAGTGACATTACTACCGTGAAGCAGTTGGAGCAATTTGCTCCAGGCACCGGCTCCGGGTCGGGAAGGGGCACCACGCCGAGAGACAATAAAACAAACGTTAAATCTGTAATTAACAAATAAACAATTACAGTCTCATCATTTTCATTTCGAAATCACACCACGAGACCGAAACCCAATAGAGTTGGAAATTTCTGTTATTTTAAATAACAATAACAATTCATTCGTTATCGAATTTATATTTTGGAAGAGGGTGGGGAGAAGAGGGGCGGCGTGCACCAAGGTGACCACTGCTCCAGGGCGCTTGTTGCCTAGTTACGCCACTGCATCAACATCTAACAGTTCCCTAGATAATGTTTTAAAAAAAAAGTGATCATTAAGGGAATCATAGCATTGCGGTATTAATACCAGATCAAATCACTTATTTGGATCCAGCACCGATAGATATTTTACATATACCAGGCTTTATCACTCTATCTTTATGTGTGACGTATTTACCGATCAAACATATTTTTCCACTTTGCGACACTGATCTTCAGTTATTAATTGAAAAGCGATTGTTAATTTTTAAAGATATAAGATAAAATATATAAAGATAAAATAGATAAAGATATATAAGATAAAATAAGCACTAGACATATTTTATTTGAAAACTTGCTAGTTATTTTTGGCCGTTTAACTGCTACTGATTATGAAATCTCATCTTTTGGGTGAACGACTTGAAAAAATTGACTTTACTTTTTTAGTGTCTAAGCCAATTATTTTTTTTTTATTATTTATGTCTTATGATTCACTGACATTTTTAGCTTTGAAAAAATGTCAATTATGGCGAAATTAAGCCAAATGCTGAATTACAGTGACCAAAAAACTAACTCGTCAGTTTCGTCAGTTACCATCTTTGAACATTTTGGCACAGCTTGGCTACTTTTTTTTTCTGGGAATATTGGTCTTTTTTGATCACTAGTCACAAGGAACACAACTATGTGCAATTTTGGGATGGACAGACTAATTAAATTAATCTTTTACAAAAATACAACAGACAAATACAATAGATTAACGTTTTATTAAATAATTTACAATAGAATAAAATTTAAGAATTCAAGCATATAAGAATTGCCACTTACTTTAGCAGAACTTACATCCCATCCATGCAGAATAGAAAATAGTTTGTCGCTCCTAATCACCATATCTATAATTAAATGGAGGGATAATGCGTTATATCTTATTTTTTTTATTTTTTATTATATCGAATTTATAACTTAGATGGAATAAAATTTTGAAAATATAAAGAAAAAAGTAGTACTTATAAAGTATACTTAATAAATCCTGATACATACATATACTCGTATATATAGGGCTAACATTTTGAGATTTCTTTTTTAATATTACGTATATTGCATTTGATTTTACAGTTTTAATCCGTATAATATTTTTGCTTACAAGAGAACGGAAAATATTGGGGATGGAAGACGTGTTAGATGGAAGCAAGAGATGCGTTGCATGATGGTAGCACTGCTCCTGGTATTTTATCGAGAGTAATTCTAGGTGCGTCTTTACTTTCTCTGAAGTGAATTTTTCACTATACGTCCTCTTTCCCTTTCCTAAAATCTTTCGCAATACCATTAGATGGTTGCGACTGAGGTGTACAGTCTTATTGTATTGTACTATTGGACTTGATGACATTTTACGCATTGCGAAAAAAAAAAGTTAAAGTAAAATTTTAATGTCCAAATATTTATTTTACTGCTGCTTAACTTTAAATATATGTGATAATTAAAAGACGAAAAGAAATTTATAATTTCTTCTATTTATCCGTAGGTATTAAAGATAAAATTAAAGGTCTTGTTGAATCACATAAAAGTTTGATCAAGAAGGTCCAAGTAATTTTGTATTGTTTTTTTGTATATTGAGATGATTAGTGTCAATAAAGGGCGGTATTACAGGTAATTTATAAAAATAATAAATACAAAATCGTTAATTACTTTTAGTAATGCAGTTGAAATTAGGATTATTGGCTGGGAAGGGAACAGTTGGATTGGTTTGTCTGTCTGCGGTCCTGACCCTCCTTACTCAATAATTCCCGCCGAACCCAACCAAAACTGGCCATCTGCTTGCTCAGTGTCTGTTTAATTATGTCTGACACCGCATCGTCTTGTTCAAGGAAATCGATAGGATGGAATTTGTGGTGTTCGTCAGAGTATTGGAATATACACTGAGTTGAGGTATTATTAATTTTCGACATATTAAGTGTTTACAAAGTTAATACTCTCTGAAATTCGTGAACACTTTTATTGAGCTAAAATATAACATAAAAAAGGGTAAAGCAAGATTTTATTTTCTATATATCAATCACGCTTTTGATTTCTAAAACGAAAGAGATTTTGAAAATGACAGAGTTTAACCTCTTGGAAGTTTCAGGTAAAGATAAAAAATAAATTATTCCTCTTCTTCAGCAAAGTTTTTATGGAAAAGAACCACTTAAAAAACGTTTATTCTTGTCCAGATTTCTTCATTTTTTTTTTTAAGACACAGATATATACTGATCCTGATTATTCAGTGGTCTTTGCAGGAGCACTTCCATTGTCGGCCTTAGATCAGAACGAAAGTCGGGCAGAAGGTCTACCTGGATTAAAATGAAATGAAGTGCGGTTTTTAACTGTGCTTTTAATCGAATCTTTGTTCTTTGACCTCTTTCTGTTGACCTTCCTTCTTGGCCGAGAATAGCGTTTTGTTACGGTTCGTCCAAGTTACCATGTATGGAATAAGATAGTTTTAGCCGTCGATAAAAATATGAATAAATTAATTTATAACGTGAAAATAAAAAGGGATCTGAGAAATTACATTTATTAAGTTATTTTGAAAGATTCCAAAATAGGAAAAAACAGAAGAAAAAAACTTGTCTCTTAAACAGCAGCAAACTATATGTTGATCTTTTTTGGAGAAATGTTCTAGCAATATTTGGTTAGTATTTTCAAGACTGTTGTGAGATGTACTATTAGACGCCTGAATTAGCGAAAAGATGATTGGTTGTAATTTACTGCTATCTGAGAAGACTCGAGCTTTTACCTTGGGATATCTTATTGTAAGAACAAAAAAAAGTTATCTTACGGCGTTAGTACAACACAGTATAAAGTGCAATCATAATTTTAATTATCATAATGCTAACGTGCTTGATTGAGTTAAACTAACAAATAATAGAAGATTAATTGAAGCAACAATACACATTACTAAGAAGATTAAGAATTAAAACTGGTACGAAAATACTAAATACCCATTACGCAGATATCAATAAATTCAATAGAATATAAAATTAGGCTATAAAATGATATAAATAATAACATTAGTTAATAAAATATTCAATGTTTAACAAGCAGCAATGAATAATAACTATATACATATTGGATAGGAGATTGCGATAGGTAAATTGAGATTAGCATAACGTCTAATTCCCAATAATGTACCCTGTGGCAATGAAATTCAAATGTGAATGTTACACTCTTCTTATATGTTATTATGAAATAAATAGTGACAGTTAAAATTTAGACTAAATATTAGTAATTATGGATTTGATTAAGACAGAATGAGTGCATAATGACATTGTAAATAGTGATTGAAGAAAGGGTTATATAAGGTAGAATGGTATATATGCAAATTAATTTTTAATTTTTAAGTATTGAGCATGTTTTAAATAATTTATCTGAATTCTAACTAGGTTCTTCTAAAACACCGAGGTTTTTCTGAATATGGAGAAATACTCCGAAACGTTGGTAAAAATGATGTAAAGAAAATTCTATGCAGGATACAGGAAGAAATTGCTTCTCAAAAATTATCTAAAACTAAATTAATATTATATAATTCTTCCGTAGACAATAATATAGAAATTAAACTGAGAAATTACATTACTATTTATTAAATTATTTTGGAAGATTCCAGAAGAAAAAATCCTCGAGTCTCTTAAACAGCAGTAAACTTTAGGTAACCTCTTTTGGGGAAATGCTCTAGCTCTATTTGGTTAGTATTATTAAGATAGTTGTGAGATGTACTATCTCTGGTTTGGAGATTTAATCTTATCTTTTCAGTCCTGATGACGCCTGAATTAGAGAAATGTTCACTGCTTAATTGATTGCTATCTCAGATGGCTCACACCTTTGCCTTGAAATATTCCAATAATAATCTGATAAGCTTTGGTTTATTTTTAATGTTTTGAATTTTTACTTCAAATTATAAATGAATATTGATATAGCAATCTCGTAGGAAATTTCATGCTCTACTGTTTTTCAAATATAATATTTTAAGTTCGGAACAACCGTTTTCGAGATATAAACGAAAATCCGAAAAGCATGAAAATTCTTCCAAGGAGCGATATATATATATATATATATATATATATATATATATATATATATATATATATATATATATATATTTATATCGCTACCTATGAAGAAGGCCGGTACAACTTAAAAATTAACAATTTTACAATTTTTGTGCAATCATAATCAACGAGATGATCATTTTTTTAAGATGAAGAGAGCCACAAAAATTATTCATTTTGTAACCGACATTAGTTTGAACTCGGTTTCAAATAATGGGCATATGCTTGAAGAAAACGTTACACACTACATTTTTTACCTTTAACATTTTTCTCTTAGACCAACCGTTTTCCTATAAAATGAGAAAACATGCCTATCCTAATGTTTCCTTAGTTAGAGATACAGTGGACAGAAGGAAATTCCGTCCCTCTCCCTTCCTGTTATATATATATATCAAGAATATATATATATATATATATATATATATATATATATATATATATATATATATATATATAAGAAAATATATATCAAGAATCTGCGTATTGTAAGGCAACTAGAGGTTATCTACGATTTCGCTTGGATCTACAATTAAAACTCTGTTCTGATCTGGGTAATACGAGAAAATATATGTAAAATATTTCCTAATGTTAGTTTATGGTACTATATGCTGAACGGGACCTAGCATATGCAGTAGGTCAATCTAGTAATCTATAATCTAATAAATCAATAAATTGATATGCTAATTTCTAAAAATGAATTATTCTGTATTTAATATTATTAGAATGAACTTAAAGAAAGCCCAATTGAAGTCGATCAATACATCTGGTTTGGTAGATTTTTATTGTGCATAAAATCGGTAGGTCTATCAACCTCGTTCCATATATCTCTATTCAATTCGGACCATTTTTTTTAAAGCTCGACTATGTTTGATTGTTGTTAGCATTCATTAAAATTAAATTTCGTTACTTTATTACTTAAAAACTGCAGACAGAATTTTTTGTTTTTCAAAGTATCATAGACACTTGCCTGGGAACACGAGAGTTCCTGCTACCGTAAACTGAGTCGTAACTGAACGTGGTCAATCGAAAGAAAATTGCCCCCTTCCCTCTCTTCAAAATAGATTGCGGATTCTGGCCAAAGCAAAAAACACTCAACAGCCTCCAAAGGTCGATTGATTCGAAGATTATGTCGGCCACTACCTCCGCTCCTTCTCTTTTGAACGAACCTTCGGTGAATATCAACGATAAAAATTCAATAAATCTAGTTATTATATGTACGTATAATAATTTAATACTCTTGTGATGGTATGTATATAGGATTATAAAATTTACAACCATTAGCGTAACTCAGGTCGAATACACCCCGAGGTGTATACACACAGGACTCAATTCATCATCAATTAATAATATTATAATATAATAATTAATAATATTATAATAAATTATTGTAGGAAATTAGCCTACGCATATTTCCCCCTTCTTCTAGTATTGATATCTAATAAATTTTCCACTATTTTATCTACATTTAATTTTCGGGCTCTTTTATTTTCAATAGTTAAAATACTCAGGCTGCTTAGTCTAGGTGAACCTATACTTATCAATTATTTTTTTATTATTTTATGTTTTGAAAGTGAAGGCGCGTCGTCGTCTGTATGAATTACGATTACGAACGGAAAGACCACTAATGACGTATTAAGATTATTATAACTACGTTTTTATATACCGCCAACAACTATTCTTAGTTAGAATAATATCGAACTTAATTACTTTTTGGAATTTTTAATAAATTCATTTTTAAAAAAAGTATTATTTTTTCAATACCGATCTTGTGACGTCCCCGACGTCTGATGCCCAAGGCATTGCCTCGGTTGCCTTGGCGTTATTTACATCCTGTAGGAAAGTATTTTCTGTCAACTCCTCTATTTTGGCACGCCTTGGACCAGACATATCTGTTTCCAATAAAACAGTTGTCCTAACAAAACTAATATCCTTAAAAAAGTTTTTTAAAACTGCTTGCACTTCATAGACCAAACATTTATTTATCTATTGTGATATCGTCGCCAGCACGTTCAAGCAACGAATGTGAAGAAAGTTATTTTTCAGGAGACCAAATATGAACATTACGTTTTCTTTTCTATCCTCTTAACTTCTCTATTGTGAATAATTTTTTTATCCGTGGGCCTTTAACTTCTCTGAGCCCTAGATTTGTGCTTATAAAATTCTGTTTTGCAAATATGATTCTTGTAAATTAATAAAACTAAAAAATTCGAAAAATACGATTTTTCACATTTGTTACTTAAACGTGGTGGCCATATAATATAACAGCTCATAATAATTTATTGGCAATTTGAACGATGTATTGTTTTAATTTAAATTTAGTTAGTTTTAATTCCTTTGGCAACATAAGGATGGAACACGCAGTCCGAGAATCCAATCCATAGGTTTTTTTTCCTTTCAATCTGTCTAAAACAGTCGTTTTCTAAAGAAAAAGTATCGTCTTTTACCCGATTGGAAATTTTGGTCGGCGTTATCTTTATCGGATTGAAAATTGTTTTTGCGGTGTTGGACTACATTTCTGAAAACGTATAAGCGACGTCTGATGTTCTTTAATTGAATATAGAATTATTTAATTGTTAGTCAATAGTCAGAATAATCCTTTATTTTATATGGTATTGTTTACTTTTCACGTTTTCCACATATTTCTTGATGCTTAGAAGCTTTTGAAAGACATGGTGAAGCTATGAAAAAAATAGATATGATATTATTATGTCTCTAGTAACCGGTAAAGCGGTTTTACATTGTTTAGTCGATTTATATTTCGCTCCACGCAAAATGTTCAAATTATCCGATGTCTTGATTCAGCTGAATCAACTGTTTATCAGTTAATATATGGCCCAATAAATTATTACGAACAAATTTAATAATAAGAAAAATCGTTGGTTATGTCCAATTAAGACAACAATTCAATAAAGAAGCAAGAATTTCATTAAAAAGGAGAATTTCTGTTGTTGTTCTTTTTTAACGATCTCGAAAGCAGATTTCCTGATTTTTAAATTTTATATATATATATATATATATATATATATATATATATATATATATAAATATATGTATATATGTATATATTTTTTTTATTTAATTCTAAGATAGAGGTCATTTTTATACCAAGGATCTTTCTTTTGAGATGTAACGGGGGAGAAAAAAATACACTTATTATAGGACAGAACGTTAGAATATCTCGGTTTGTAAAATAACTAGATCGACAATTATGACGAAATATATACGAAGATTGGAGGATGTAATTGCTTTTTTAATTTTCTCAGATCACCAGTGCTATGCAGAAATAGTCTATTGATATTAATATATTTAGGTGCGTGAGACATGATCGCAAATAACTAATCATTGTTCTTCTTATAACCACCACATATCTCTGAAGTTTCATAGATAACAGTTCAACACTTTTGTCTTATTCTTCTGAACTTGAGAGTTGGTTTGAAGGAGAAGGGAGGGGAGAATGAGTGGGTAGTGGGAAGGAGGCGCAGTAGGTACATACGGAGGAAAAAAAATGTTTTCTCAAAATATCTCAGCTACAGATCAATAAAAAAAATACCAAAGCTATTCAGCTGCATACCGAATCAAACAAAATTGTAAAAATTGCTTTCGATCGGTATTTACGTATATTTACTAGAGTTATTAATATTACGTTTATTAATATTAATATTACGTTATTAATATTAATATTACGTATTAATTTATTAGGTTATTAATATTAATATTACGTATATTTACTATAGTTATATAGAGTTTCACAGTAGTTTAGAATTTGACTGTCTGGAACTCCACTTTGAATGGTTTTGTTCTCGAAATGCGTGTTCATTAGGATTTAGTAGTAAATAGTTCATATCCCAAAATCTGGAGAGAAAAAAAGTATCTACCGATTACAATACTTCTTCTGCCTCATATAGTTATGAAAGTAAAGTGGTTATTCGTATAATTTCAATTAGAAAGTATTTAGTCAATATAAATATCATACAAATGGCAATATTTAGCTGTGAGAAAGAGCAGAAGGAATATACCTCCATACACAGTACCCACATCACTTTTTTTTCCTCGACAATAGCATTCTTAAAATTCCTCCTGTAATCCCATGGGGACAATATTGTGCCTTTATATATGGAAAGATTTATGGAGATAACTGTGCTTTAGTATCCTCAATGACGGTAACTCAAGAATATCTTCTGACGCAAATAATCCAAGTTATGCAGAATTTGTTTTTTGAAATATTGGGGTCATTGGATATTCCGTTATACTGCCCACGCGGCTGCAACAGATCTCCCTTAGGCGTCCAGAATGTTGGCAATGTTAAGAAAAGAAATTATAATCGTAAATCATATTTATGCAAGAGTAGAAATACATATTTTCATTAAAATTAATTTGTTATTTCCTAATTATCGTAAACTTTGTTATATCACTGTTCTGATCATTAAGATTTTTGAATTGATTAATTAGCGTTGGATATGTTGGGTATGTTTCATTATTTCGAAATTTTAAAAGTGTGGTATGGACTAAAATAATATTTACCATATGCAAAATAGAAAAAAAAACTCCTTGTCTTATCAGGGTTTGTACATTTCATTATACAGCAAAAAAAAATAGATATATTAGAAAAAACTTTCATTATCATCATTGCGTGTCAATCATTACTGAACCTAGCCTTGGTTGGCAACAAAACTCGGTCCAGTGCAGGAGCCATTATTAAGAAAATTGCCTGACCACTCCATATAACCTCTCGTGTCCAACTCTTGTGCGGTTGGTTTTCTTTTTAAAAAAATAATAAAAGTACATAAGAATTCCTAAATTTAAACAACATATAATAGAAAAGATCTAATAATAGAAAGGATCTAATGCATTAAATCCTTACAATCCTCATTACTGTGAATTATTTTCAATGTTGTTGTACCGTCTGTACCCAAAATAAAGAACAATATAATCCTTACTCCCTCAGCCTCAGACCTTTTAAAATTTTATAAAAATCATGCTAATCTTTATCCCATATATCCAGCTGCTCTTATCCTTATAATCCTTTTCGAAGATTTAAATGTAGTGGACTAAAAAACTTTTTAAAATATGACTATTAGAGTCCATGTAAAGGCTCCTTCTCATATTTCCTGAATGCCAGTGGCTGATGCAACCTCTCTCAGCCTCCAGGTTTTGAGTACTCCTCACATGGTTAGAGAAGTCTTTGACTAATTTGTTCGCCGGTCCTCAGGATGATACATATTAAAATATGTATAGATTTTTTGAGATAAATTAATCTTTTTTATCATAAAATCACAATAAAAATTGTGACAAACAACTAATTTTTATATTTTTATTTTCGCAAGTATTGATAATAATGGTTCTAAAGATTTTTTCATACCAAATCCTAGAAGAAGAATCCTACCAGAATCTTTGAACTGCGAGCTTTGAGGAAAAAATACGATAATTAATTTACAAAATAGTTGTCTGTTGAAAACATATTTGAGATGAGATAATATAGATTGTTAGGGTTAGCCAACGCAGAAACGAGCACTGCCTGTCTGATAGTTAACAAAGGATCGATGTTGTTTGCCGGTCGTGTTTGTGTGAGGTCAATCAAACGAGTCCCCTTGTTGACAGGGGCTTGGATACTCTTTAATGTTCCAGATCTCCTCTTCTATTGGATGGGGTGTTGGGTCTTTTCACGTTAAGTGAAAGTTTTTCACAGCTAAGAACTTTTTGTTTGTGAGGGTATTCTCATCGGGAATAACAGAAAAAGAGGAATCTCTCGATTCCAGATATCCCCTTGAAGAACGGTAACGACAGAAATATATTGTTGACATTTGTTTGTATCTTCATCATAATTATACTTTTTCTATAGCACAAGAGGTTCCTATTTCAGAACAATAACAAATAGGAGAGCTGACTTCAATTTTTCTAACACAGAAAAAATGCTATATAAAAAAATATATCTAGATAATTGTCGAAAATACAGTAAAAATTGTGCAAAACCTTTTGATCTAAGCCAAACTTTCGGCCCTATTTTTAGCCTTCCTTAGCTTAAATAATATTTAAACAGGTGTGAGATATGTGTGAGATCTCAAACACATATATAAAAAAGAACAATAAAAAAAAATGAAACATAGTGAAAGTATTTTAAAGTAATAAGTAAAACTTGGGAGTAATATAAAGGCAATCAAGTGTTGAAAAAAAACATACATAAAAAGCATATAAGCCTGATTAATGTTGGTCATGTCTTGAGTGCCATGGCAATGTGGAGCATCTGCAAATTTTTTTGATTATGTTGTGGTTTTCTATTCTCTTCGCAATCCTGATGGTTAAGGCAAAACTAAGACCTTAGACGCTATATTAATATGAATTAAAAATGAAAATTAACTAACTAACTAACTATGTTAACAGTGCTTATACAAAATAGTAAAAAGATGAAAATAGATATGGAGTTCAAAAAGATTAGTCAAAACAAAAATGAATTAAGTTATGCCAGATGTACGTCCTCGATCTCCTTTATAGTATTATTACTTACACAATAGTGCTGTCCTTATTAATTTATTTTATTGTTTATATTAATATCTGTTTATATATGAGATTCTCACACCTGTATTTAATTTGTTTGAACAGCCCTGATAAAGGTTACCTAAGTCGGTCTATAGATTGGCACATATTAAAGAGCTCTCACCATCGTTTCCTATGGCCAACTATTTCATAAATAATAAAATCAAATGTGTTGTCTTCTGTTCTAGAAATTATCGGAAGTTTCTGAATTTTTAAATTTTTCAGAGAGATGAATGTAGAAAACAAAGCAGAAATTCTTGTTCAATCTTGGCATGTTTAAGCAGTATTGTTCGTTTGCGCAGCGATGACTAGATTCGATCGAATCTATTGATCCGTAATGTTTTTTTTTGTGGATGATAAATCGTTAAGAATTTTCCGTCAACATGAAAATAAACGAATAAAGAGCTGTGAACTGGACAATAAAAGGATGAGTGAGATAGGTCACACGATAATAAGATACAGGGACAGACAATGTTGTGTACAGTTGACAGCCGGATGAGAAATGTCCCTAGGTGCTGTGACCAGCATTCACTTAATACTCCAGGCGAGGTACTTACTCCAGACGATCAGTCACTGCGGCGGTTTGAAGGCCTGTCCATTCTTGCGGCTCTAGTTGACACTCGATGGACCTCGATCCTTAACAGCACAAGGGGGTTACGGCTTGTAATAACAATTATCTTGAATTAGTCTCGGCATTCCCCATCAGCACCTGCTGCATCTCCGCCTCATTTCTCTTTGTATCATTGGTCTACCTTAGCGAAAGTAATAAAGCCAAAATTCTTTAATACACGTTTCGCTTACATGTATTAAATACTATTTTAACGATTATGGATCCACCACCAATTGTCTGGTTATTACTGATTTCTCTTTAAGAGTGATTGTGTTATCTTCTGTTGCTTGCTATGGTGCGAAATGACGGAGTTCAACAAATTTATGAAAACCTGCCTTCGCAAATTTAATATTGTCAGAAAGGTTGAACATTTTATAATCAACGTAATTACCTCTTACAGCTGAGCTTGTTTTATATTTGAATGTGCCTTCGAGCGAGTCACTATTTAGAATTAAAAATAAAATAGATGGTATATGCTCAGTTGCATCGTCATATACCTTTAAAAATGTTTTATAATTCGGTATAATTAGAACGCGAAGATCGGCAGTTGTGCATTCTTAATATTTTAGAAGGAACCTAAAGTACACTTCCAATTGACTCTTCCGATTATTAGTAAACCTCCTGACAAATGATACTTCTATAAAGTCATCTACCGTTGTTTACATCAAATTACAACTTATTAGCACAGCCATACAAGACATCACAACTCATTCAATTAAGAATCTCCACAAATGAGGCAGAAGAGAAGCTGGATTAGGGGAATCCGTGACTTTTAATTATCAAAACTGGGGAAGATGTCGTTGCATATTCCTATATATCATGCGTATCAAGGCATGTTCCTGAATTTAATATATTGTCATCATTCTATTCACTCGTTGTCTATATCTCTCATTGACGGCTGTTAATGAAGCATTACTTATGAATGGGAGTGGGGTAGCACAGAAGATATGGTACCAAACTCATTCCTACTAGGTTGTCCCTCAGCTATTAGAAAAAATTTGGTCACTTCTGCGATAAGGGTTAAATTACTTAAATTTATTTTGCATTCTCAATGCAACTATTAAGGTTATATTTAAGCATGAATGATATTTCATAAAATAAAATAAGAATTAATTATTTAATTTATTGACATTTTATTTGGAATTTTATGATTCTTTTAATATCATTCAAATTTATAAGTCATCAATTTCGAATTTCCATCTTCATAATTTCTCCTGGAACCGAGATCCAAAGAATATAAATTAGCCATCTCAATTCTTATTTTTGAATTTTATAATCTCTTCAATTCGGTGAATAGAATTACGTTAATAATGTAGTTTTACTAAGTAATAATAATAACTTAATAGTTATTAACTAATAGTTTTCATCAGGATGATGCTCAGCATTTTCATGAATATTTAACAATAGCTGAATGAATTACATTTAAAAATAACTCTATTTCCACAGTTGACTTCCTGTTGGTTCTTTGAGAGTGGGAGGGGGAGACGAAGTGTGGACAATGAGCGCACAAGAAGATTCAATTCCTCCAATGAGAAGTACTACCAGACAATGCGGCAACAAAGCGCCTGATTTCCGTTGCACAAGAGACAATGATAAAAGTGTCAGCCTGTGAAGTTAATAACCTCCTCAGTAAGCTAGGCAGCTACGATGTTCATCAATCTCTTCTGTTTATTTCCGGACGCTGAGAGATTTCAATGCATTCCTCTGCGGGTATTTTCTCATTTTACTTTGAGATGATAATAGGTAATATTTTTAGACAGGTTCACATTCTTCTGTTGTAACTCATTATATCCCTTTTTGGAAGCCTCTTCGATTCTCTTCCATTTTGGAGTTTGAGTTGTTTAACAAATGAACTTTGGAAAACAAGTGATACAAAATGGAACGGAGAAAAACTGTTTTCATTGTCATATTTTACCATCGATCTTGTTTAAAACAACAAGTAATAGTGATAACGGAGATAAATCCTACCATATTTGCTGAACCTATAAATAATATTAAAATAGATTCGAACTAAAATAAAGAAAATTTAACTTAAATAAAATAAACACCATAAACACAGACATACTTATATAAAACATTTTTACACAGTCTGGTAAACTTCGAACCAACAGAGCAGGACTTATCTCATAAAACATACATCTGCTAATTATTTTAGAAATTAGTTTCTACTACACGTTTGTAACACGGAAACGCTGTTCTGGCGGTCCTAAAAACTCTTGCTAAGCAGCTAATTAATTTGATAAGTTAATGAACTTCGCCAAAAAAACTAGACTATCGAATATATGATTGGTTTTTGTTTTAAATGTTCTCTTGTGTCTTAAAGATGACGAAAATACATTTCTGGCTAACGAAAAACCCTTATTCACGACTAAGCGAGCTTTACAGGAAACACATAAAACGATTTTTTTTCAAATGACAATACATTTTATTTCAATTTTATTTTTTATTGTATACTGTAGGAATTTATTAAGGCGGCAAAACCTTTGTAATTACAATATATTTTTAAGACTTCTAGAACTGGTTATGGCCAGATTGTCTACCGAGAACTTTAGTATTTGGTGCTTACCTCATCAATAGCCGATTTTTAGAACTTATTTAAGAATTTATTTCCAATTTTTTTTAATCGATACATCCTATAGGGGAATCGATTGAGGCTGTGTTTAGGTCCCAAAATTAGTTGTATCCTAAATTTCGAATTGTAGACACTTAAGCATTTTTTAAAAAACGACGTCGATATTCACTTCACACTTTTTCTGTTGTACTCCGTGGAATCAGATAATGAGATGGAAAGCAACAGTTTTGGATTTTTTTTTTGAGATACCCCACAATTATGACGACGAGTAGTAGGAATGAGTTTGGTAATATCTTAATTTATACAATTACTGTAACAATAACACTTTTTGTGATAGACCCTTCATATCTTCCTTTATATACTATAATTTTATAAAATTAATAAATAAATAAAAATATATGGCATATATCCATTATGGTCCATATTTCTTATGGCAGTCGTTAGCCAGAAATGTTTTTTCGTCAACTTTGAGCACAAGAGAATAGGTAAAACAAAAACCAATCGTATGTTCGATGGGCCGGTTTATCAAATTAATTACCTGCTTAGTAAAAAGTTTTATGACCGCCAGAAATGTGTTTCCGTGTTAACATTGGTAGAAAATAATTTTTAAAATTAGTTGCAGATGTATGTTTTATGAGCAAGGTTTTATGCATTCGGCTTCTGCTCTACAAGCTTGTTCCTCTACTTGTGGAGGAAAACGCTCGACTCCAGGAGATCCCAGATGTTTTCTCTAGCTCAACCTATTCACTGGTATTGAAAGCTCAATAATAGCCGATGCTCAATGTGTTTAACATTAATTAATAAAATTATTAGGTTAGTTTGTCTTCTGCTAATGAAATTTTCTATGTTGATGCATCCAGTTTATATTCCTCATTTGAAGGCACTCAACCAATAGAACCGGCTTAACTTCGTGGTTAGAGTCTCGCAATACTAATACAAACAAATAGGACCGCACCATAATCCTTACTTCCAAATTCTTGAGATTAGTTAGGAAGATTTAACATTATTTCTTGAAGAAAAAATATTCATATTAAGAGAAACCCAGGTGGTAATATTTTTAATGAAATGCCTTCATTTTAAAAAAATAAAATGATTATAAAATAAAAATAAAATACTTTTTTTTTTTTCAATGTCTATGTACAAAATTACATTGGCTTGATTAGTTATTAATGGAGTGTTCGTTAATATTTATCGGTAAAATAATGAACTTGAGTCCTGAGATGGGCCAGTAGTAATAGGGGATCTCTTTGCCAGCTCTTTTTCAGCCTTCTTAAGGTAAATTTAGGTCCTTTTTTCGCTACTTGTCGTTTATCTAAATTCAATATTTTAATAAATAACAACCTTAACCCTACTTAACATCTATACTAGGGAACTGGAAATTTAAGCGAACTCTGATTTATCGACAACATTAATCCTTTAAAATTTACGACTATCCTTGTTAACGGATTGAAATATTCCCAAGCCCACTCACTAACTGTCATGTAAAGATAATTCTAGTGCTGCATTCTAGGTTTTATTTCCATGATGCACCATAAACATAATAAATTGTGGTCATCTTCTTGTTAGCTCTTATAGACCTAGGCTCTATTTATATTTTTATCGCTACATCATGGAGTGAGGATTTACGAGTACAAGCGGTGAGTATTGTTAGGAGGATGAAATTTCCTTGTTTCGTGATATGATATATCATTTGTCGAATCGGAGTTCAGGAATTTCACATATTTTTTTTTTTTTTTTTTACTGTTTTTTAATGCTGTAATTCAAAATTATCTTAAGGTGTGCAGAGTCTCTTATTATGTCGTTACTTTATTTCTTATGGACTCTGAATTTTTAATAACCAAAGGGGAAAAGTAATACTTAGAAAATATTAAAGATGATTCCTATATTTAGAAAATAATACATTCATGCATTATATAATTTGATATATATTTAGGAAATAATATATCTA
Organism: Rhaphigaster nebulosa; assembly: GCA_948150685.1. NCBI lineage: Eukaryota > Metazoa > Arthropoda > Insecta > Hemiptera > Pentatomidae > Rhaphigaster > Rhaphigaster nebulosa. The sequence continues at coordinate 188,327,866 of OX411306.1, forward strand.
ACCCAACTTATGCTAATGCCTCTTAATGATTTAATGAGATGTATTTTATCTAAGTATGTGCCTATATTCTATTTATCATGGAGTATTTCATTTGTTCTGTAATAAAGTTTTGAGATTCCAGATAACTGAATGTACGATGGAACATTCATATCTGAAGCTAGTAGTGTCGTGCTGCTTCAATAATGCAATATCGCCTTCGAGGAATGTCAATCTTATTCCGTTTGAAGTGTGATGTATGAGTTACATAGCCCCATTTGGTCTCAATTTCAAACCTCCTTCTATGAATTGATCCTGTTCGAAATGAAATCGTCCTGCTCAAAAGAAAATTTTTTGTAAACATTTACTTTGTTTATTAATTAAAAATATTTATTAAACTTACTATCTACTTATTTACTAACCATGATTTCTTTGTTGATTTATTCTTACACAATTTGATAATTTTGTATGAAAAATAATAACATGAATGAAAGTATTCGTCTAGTGACATTTAAAATAAAACTTGAAACTGAAAATGTATTGCAAGCATACTGACTGATTTTGTTTATTTCTTTTGTATTAAAAAATAAGGAAAAACCATACTTGAATTTTTAAAAATTCTAACGACTGATAAGTTCAACCTCTATATGGTTTCGATTCTTATTTTGTAATGAATGGCAAAGCTATAAATTAAGATTGTAGTTTTAAGATACATCTCGAGGATGTTTTAATAACTTGGTGGTACTATATCCCAAATGCGGCACACCTCTTACCACCGTTTACAATTGCATTATATTGAATGCTTTAAGAATTATATAAAATTACAAGAAAGGTTTAAATTTTAAAAAATAAATAAAATAAGAGCCTTTTCTGAAAAGTTTCCTAAGTAATAGTTGTGATTGGAGATAAATTACTTCAAATAATTATCCATGTGGGTTGATTTTTGTTATTATTATTTTTAAAATATTATCAGCATTAAAATTCTTATGTTTTGTATTAATTTTGAATAAAAAGTAAATAAAGATGGATTTTTTCTTCATTTTATCAGTTCTGGGATTATGGATTTTTTAAATGTACAGTGTGGACAAATTTTGGAGACTAAAATATTTTTGTATCTTCTAGTTTAAATTAATTAAATTGGAAGTAGAAACCGTCTGATGGGTACATTTCAAGTTAAAAACTCAGTTTTTACTATAAGAGTAGAATTTAGTATTATATATTCCATTTTCTGAATATACCCTATATGCATTAATTAGGTATTTGTACCGTCACAAGTTGCTTTTAAATCAGACCTAGACTTAGAACCAAAAAGTCAATTGTGCCTGAGGTACCCGCTGCTTCCGTTGTTGGCGGTTCCTACCCCTAACAGTCTGTTCCTGGATACATTTTACAGATTCCAAAGGCCTACTACCTGCTAGGGTCCGCATGTTTGTCAGAGATCTTATCTACCCGTGCCTCGTTAACATGAGTGGCGGAAAAATAATCGAATCTCGTCCGAGTTTCGAGAAAAAAAAAAAAAGTAAATGGTGAATTTTTTTTTTTCGTTTGTGGTGATCAGTCAATATGCCCAAGTGTTTTGACAGCTAAATTGACTATTCCCTGACTGAGTTTTTGTGTACTTTTCAATAGCTATCAATTCTTTGTACCGTCTTTGAATGCTAGCTTGTTAAAATGATGAATATGATTAGTACAATTGTGAATATTGTTCAAGGATTTCGTTTTTCCATTACATGATACCAAGAAGGCTAGTTGAAAAACCACTCCGGTACGCTTAAGCTTGAATTGATTTTAAATTGAAAGTAAAAAAAGTATAAATGACATCACTCTTCTTGAAATTAAGATAATGCCTATAATGTATCGTGGCTTAAAGGAGTGGTAGAGGTTAGGATAATGTTTTAATTATTCATGTTTTCAATGTTAAAGGACCCAAATAAGTTTTAGAGGAGGAACCCAATCATACCATCTAAAGCCCACCTTACATGGTCAATATTATTTAACCTGGTGCATGTGGTGGTGTATATATCACATGTGTCAATATTATTACTACGACATACCCCTCAGACGGTCAATATATTGATGGTATTCGATAATTACTCAATAATATTGACCTTGCAAGGTGGGATAAGAGTGTATTCTTCGTTTGACTCATCCTTCTTTGGTTCAAATATAATACGCAATACTTAATTTTCCAAAACCTTAAGGTGTCGTTCTTCTTTGACGTAAACGACCACTTCTTGAATACGAATTATAGATTGAATACGATTATAGAAAGTATAATAGTTTAATGAGTTCTTACTTTAAGGACGTGATTGCCGAGCACGTTGGGGCGAGGACGTTGTGGATTCGATTCCCTTGCTGGGTCGGCTAATACTTATTTCGAAGTGATTCTGAGAAATGAATCTTGCCACTCCCGCTGGCTAGTACTCTGCACTGAGTCTGAATGAAAATAAATTTTATAACGAATTACTTGCTTAATAAACTCGGTATTTTAAAAAACAGTCCAGTATGTTGAAAATAAATAATCGGTCGTTGGTAGATTTGGTAGTTAGATGAGAAATTTAATTTTAAGCCTTGGAGATTTCAGATTAAAAGCTTTACTCTAATTAGTGTTCTACTCTAGAAACAAAATGTCAACAAATACCTTTCCATGTTTCTGGACATACTTCATTTCTTTATTGCTGATTAACAATACAAAATTTCAAACAATAAAGAATCATAATTACAAGACGTCTAAATCTAAACCTAAAGGTAGCCAATAGGCATTGACAAAAAGGACCACAAGGCCTACTTTCCGGACCAGTTCCTCCCACCAATACCAGCAGCAGTAAGTTCTTACTTTCTGGTCTTTGAATAGGAATAGAGAATTGGGTTCTTTCGCGACTGAGAAATAACAAGCATTTCTCATCTGTAACCTCGCTTTTGTTTCTGTTGGAATTTAATATAGTTTAAATATTACATAGTCTAGATATTTAAACATCTCGACATATCCACCGAAATCAATGCCGCTTCTGCTTCTGGAAGCTAAGTCAGTTTCATTTATTTTTGGATTAAAGATAATTCTGTTAAATAAAAATAATTTAATCTTTACAAATACATTTTTGTTGAATTGTTTTGTATCTCTAAATCTTATTATTTCTTTTTGTCATGTTATAAAAAAATTTTAAGTTGTAAATTTTTAAGTATTTCTGTTTGTTTTTAGAATATCTTGAATACAGCCACATATTAATCGAAAAATAGCAAATAAATTATTATGAAGACTAAATTTGTTTCGAAATACATGATTTAATTTATAAATACTAATAAAAATATTGACAGTTTCAAAAAGAATTTTTAGAGTTTTCACTTCGGCTGAAGAAGGTTCGTAAATCGTATAATATATAACTGAATACATTGCATAATCCATCATCGTATATTTTATAATATAATTCTATAATATATGTAATATAATTCTATAATATATGTAATATAATTCTATAATATATAATATAATTCAATAGTATATAATATAATTTTATAATATATAATAATCTTGGCTTAATAAATATAGACCAAATACGGAGGATTCTTCGGAAAATCACAGTCGACAGTCATAGTCATGATTTACAGACATTTTAACAACATACATACCCCGCCACATTCCAGGCCCTTTATCGTATAATAAGTTTTTTGATCGAAAAAATTGGTTAAACTTTTTTTTTCGCAATTCTTACTCGTATAAAAGTGTCTTAATGGAGGTGAATTTGAGATCGTCAACGAATAAGAAACTTTAAAATTTAGGTAGAAGGTGCCGCCGCTGTGTGATGTTCTCATGCCGGATATGTTGATGACTTCACTCCAGTATTTTAATTAGTGTGAATTGTAATATCAAATAAAAAAAAAAATATGAAATAGGTATTAAAATAAGGATCCGTTCAATATTTAAGTAGCGATGTATTTTGGATAAAAGATGCACGAAAAATATTTTAGTGGATGGTACACTAAGCTTTATCGCACCCCCAGATACTGAGAACAGGTGGACAAAAAGGTATTGAAAAAGTGCTTTAAAAAAGGAAAGGAAAACCGACAGGAAATGACAATCGTTTACTTTTGCGCCTTTCTACCTGTGCGCTCGCGCCTTGTGTGTTTTTTTGTTCAATAGTCCTTCGTCGAAGGATCCTTCCACGCTGTTTGCGCCACTAATCAGGATTAAAGGTCGCCGCAGCCTAAGAACAAAGGATGGGTCAAAAGAATTTCTTAAATCTTTAGTAACTTTTAAAAATTTTACATAGTGTTGTACATATTAATCCTATAGGTTTTGTCATTTATCTAATTTGCTTAATTTTCACAAAATGCGTGCCACATGCAAAATATAACATTATCATTAATTCAGCCAGGTAACCTAGGCTACCTCTTAAAAGATCACTCGCTTTCAAAATATTTTATTTCTATAAATTTTCACCTCATATTCAACTTATGAGCTTTGTCAGAATCTAAAACATGCATGTCAGACTTGATGAATTCTTTAATTGATGAACTCTTATTTACCTTTAATTTACCAACATTTTTGCCCTATGATAGAGTAATTAAATTTTAAAAAGTATTTTTTCACGATCTTCAGTTTAGAATTATATCGCTCAGAAAGATTTACGAGTGTTTCGCCGTCGGTCGCAGTGAACCGTCAACATATCGGTAATTGGTGGCATGATCAGTCTTAATAGCTGATAACTGGTCGTAAAAGACCAATATTAAAAATAAGATAAAAGTACAGACCGATGTAATTCTACCTGATAATTATTATTCTAATAATGGTTTTTAACTATTTAAAGCTAGTCATAATTACGAATGTTCAGTCAGTTGAACTCACCTTCCCATCTCTACACTAAATAAATTCTCAATCTAAATTTGTTTATACCCCTTGACTGATATTATTACTGTTTGATCCCATTTTACCTATATTATAATGTTCCCATTTATACTTGGTATTGTGATCGAGACGAATTTTCGGTATCCCGTTTCACAGATCTTTTACGTTTCAGAGTGAATCCAAAAATGCGTTTTCGTCTATTGGTCTGCGTTATATGTCACTACTAACTCGCAAACGGATGGACCAATTCCGTTGGTCTTTTTTGTTTTAGAGACCCAACAGCCACAGGCGTAGCACTAGAGGAGAGATACAACGTGCGCAGGGCTAAAAGTACCAAAAACTAAATTATTGTATTGCTCTAAATCAAATCTAACGATTTCGATTGAATTGGCCTAAACTTTTCTCCCAGAAGCCCTTTAACTTTTCATATATAGTACGTATCTGAGAATAAGTAGGAAAAAATGTTATAATGAAAAGTTATCTAATTTGTGCATAACTTAAAAAGTATACATTTCATGGGGAAATCTATATAATCACTTGGAAGATATTTAAATTATCTACAAAAAAATTCTTCAAAATCGGACCAGTATTAGCAACGTTACTTTGCTTTAGTATTATTTAGTATTAGTATTATAGAACTTTGCACTCAGATTTAGTTTTTCGGATAACTCGAAAACTACACATCTCCCGAAACATTCCAGATGTTCATTTCAAAGATAATTAAAATATCTTCAAAAGTTAAAAAAAAAAAAAAATTAATAATCGTAATCGGTCTAATAATTGGAAATATACAGAAAACAATGTTTGTATTAGACTTTGCATAAAACCGTAAAATGGTATTTCGCAACATTAAGGCGAAATGTGACGGTAGGTGTGAGAGAGGCAGAAACTATCAAATGGTTTTTCCCTTTTTCTTAGGGAAAAAATAGTCCGATTTATTCCAAACATGCGTTTTTTCGATATAAGGAGGAAAATAGCGGAAAATAGATCTGAAAAATTTCAAACGTGTATGTATTGAAATATGAAATCTAATATTTTAAATTTTAAAAATATTTGATTGAGTGGCAGTGTAGAATAAAATCTTGAATCCAATACATTTTTTAGTTTTAAAATCCATCCAACCGTTCCATCTAACTTTTGTTTGAAACTTATTTGATAAAATGTGTATTTCCTGAAAAAAAAAACGCCATCACAACAGATTTTATCTTGAAACTTAACAGGTTTGGCGATCCGTAACTTTTATCTAAAGTTTTAGCTTAAAATATAAATTGACGTTTTTTGCAGATGATCTTAATCTTAACAACTTTGTTTGAAACATTTTTGATAAAATGCATATTTCTTGAAAAAGGAAATCCCACTCACAGCAGGTTTTATCTTGAAATACCGACAATTTCACAGGCTTAATGCTCCGTAGGTCTGTAACCCCTAGTTCTAGCTTAAAATATAACTGGACGTTTTCTTTGTTTTATTTTATTAATCTTAAGCTGAAGGACGTTTGTTTGAAACTTTTTTTGGTAAAATGCATATTTCCTGAATTAACAAAGAAACCGTTACCCTAATGCAGCGTGGCGGCAGACTGCTTTGATATATTAAATTTCTGTTTCGAATGGAACCGTTGGATGGATTTGAAAACTGAAAAATGCATTGCGTTTATGATTTTTTCTACAATGTTGCTTAATCTAACATTTTTAAAATTTAAAATTTTGGATTTCAAATTTCAACAAAGATTTGTTTGATAATGTTCAAATTTATTTTCCACCATTCTCCCCGTCATAAAGTAAGTCATTAAATAATTACACACCTGCTACAACGGCCATCGGATGAACTACTGTACGTGAGGGAAACCAACTGCGCACGCATGAGTTTCTAGGGTTTGTAATTTAAGACTTTGTGGACTTTGAATCGGATTATTTGACTTTTCTTGCAGAACTCAGCGAGACAAGATACTCCACAAATGGCCAGCTATCCTTGGCTGTTCCAGAGCCAGCTATCCTTGGCTGTTCCAGAGCCAGGAGATCCATCTGTTTATTTCTGATTGTTCTAGGGAAACGGACATCCAACATAATTTGTCAGGAAGCTCTCTGATAAAACCTCACTTTTAAACCTTTTCCTTATCATAGTCATGCTTTAATTAATACATTATTTGTTTTATACATCCTCCCTCTACCACTAAGGATCATCCGCGTATTAAGTTCAATTCTTAGAATCTGCTGTACAATTTTAATCTTCTTAGATAATCCAAAAGTTTTCTTATAGTATCTTTATTATCCATTTGGTCAGATTTAAGCACTCTTGGTGTTCCTCGGCTATGAACCGTGCTCAGTGTTAGCATTCCTGAAGGAAAGACGGATAACCAGCCAGTAATACATGCAGCAATAAACTTTTACATTAGTTACGACTTCTATCTGCTAGAGGTTCTTGGTCATAACAAAAAAAAGGAGGAGAAAAATAATAGTTGGAGGGAACGGTTGCTATCATGACTAAAGTAGAACTGTACTTAAATAGGTCCACTTTTGGTCAAGAATAGGGATTTGAAAGGGAACCTCGCAGAGAAGTTAGAATACACAACCTCTAGAAATCTCTCTTTCAAACTCAATGAATATTTATGGTTTACAATGCCATTGATTTTTTATTTTCAGTCTCACTTAAATAGCTTTCATGTAAAATTGTTTAGAAGAATTGCAGTCTTGCAACTGATCTTCAGCAACCATTTGCATATAAACTCTGAGATCTCCACCGACACCGATGCCTTACCTGTGGCCCAGTATACAATACTAACGTGTAGTAACATACCAGACCCTGTATTCCCATTCCCTGAGTTCCCACTCGGAGTATCTTAGGTCTTTCTATACCTCGTTGGAATGGGTTCTTTAGCTCTCCTATTGTACCCTTGACTACAATAGTCCCTCCTTGGCATTGATGTCGACTGTTGAATAATAACTGGATATATATATGAATAATTACGATAATCTGACGTGCATTTATCGGAAATGATAAATGTGATTTTGGGTGACAGAGCTTATAGTGACATACACCCGTGACGAGATTAAATTCTCGTAAATGTTTGTTTTGTTCAATTTAATTGAATATGGTCCAAATAATGTTGTAATGTCAAGGATTTATTAATTTATATACTTTTTCGGAAAAAAAAATTAAATAAACATGAAGGGATCCAATGAGCAAGAATTGGCTTATTGTCTTATTTGTGTCAATTTATACACATTTGGGATAGTTAACTTCTATGTCCAAAAAAATTCTGTTGAACGTGTATATTTACTTAAATAGAAACTGATCGTTCTGTGTTTGACTGTTGACCGAACCATTGTAAATCGAAATCAAATCTCGTTTTATTTTAACAATGTAATAAAATAATTAAGAGCTGCTAGCCTGTTTAACAAAAAACCTATGCGTCGTGGTGTTATCTGTATTTACCTGAGTTCCCTTCCGTTTCGTTGACGAGGGAAGCATTCATTTAGGGTGCAGATTCCTAAATATTCTTTCAGTTCTGAATAGCTTTATTTTAGTATAATGTTTTACATATATATTTTTTTAAATGTTTAAATGTATCGTTTACAAATAACTTAATAACACTTTATCATGTTTTATTTGGGATTTTCTTCAAGACACTCATTAATCATATTATTTAAACTATAATATGGATTGAAAATGCAATCTATAATATTCCTTATTGATATTAAAATCTATCCGAACTGGTTACAAATATTAAAAATATTTTTTTTTGCGGATGATAAAACAGAGGGGAGGGGAGAAGGGAAGCCACGGGTCCACAGGCATCTGCTAATAAGTCAGTCTTATATTTGTTGTAGCCCTAGGATGTTAAATTTTTGGTTCAATTTGAACAGAAAAATTGTTTAAAATACGTTTTAGGCAGCATATTCTTTAAATAGTTTTCCAAGGGAATACAGAATGTCCCCGGACCACTCGCCCAACTTGGGAGTACGGAAGGACACGCAGTATTATGGTTCGTGCAACTTCTAATCAAGGATCCTGTTCGGAATTTTATACTGATCTTTATTTAATTTACACGTACTATCTTCGGTGGAATAAAGCTTGAAGTACAAAACTGCTTAGTTCTCTAGATAATGAGTGGTAAAAGGTAAAAATATGTTTCAAGGAAAAAATCATATTTGAATATAGAGTTCATTCTTAGACCAAAAAGTTAATCACAGATAATATGAGAAATCGTTAATAGTACCGTTTATATTTTTGGTTATGCAATAATATTCATTATTTTAATTTTCTCTCTCCGACAATTGTCTCCAAGTGATATGGTTTTTTTTACTAATGCGATTAAATAATTATAAAATAATAATAAAATAAAAGGAGTAATGCATTCAAAATAATACATCATGCATTCATTTAGGAATAACCTGTACACAATTGACGTAAACTATCGATAATAACAGTGTAATTGGTAGTTCACAAGAATAGATTAAGTGGAAATAAGTATAGCTCTAATGAATCTGTAGATCACAAGATACAATATGCCAAATATTATTCGGTATATGACCAATGAACAAGGCATTATGCTTGCTTATTTTCAGTAGGGATCTTAAATTAATATTTAAGTTTTTTTTCTAATTGTTTTGTTCGAATTTTGAAACTTTTCTCTATGTGTTCTGCAACTTAATCCTCACATGCTCCAGCGCCTTCTGTCAATATTAGCTTAGGTTATCTCCAGCTAAAGCTGTTCAGAATGAGCACCCTACGAACCCTCCTGTGGACTAGAGAAAGTGGTGTATTAAAATTAATGAAGCAATATGCCGTCGAAGGCCATGTTCCCTCACCGAGGTTCAGTAATATACACTCTTCATGAAGTCAGGATAATATTAAAGGATTGCTCATGTTTTTGATGAACCACAATATTTCTAGCGGATTACCCCTATTGATTTAACCACCGATATCGACAAACCTGTTTGGTTAAGCACCGCTCTGTAAACAAATGATCACTTATGCCTTTCATTCCTGTTCTATCATGTTATATATAATTATAATTTCATATCGGATCTCATGTCTATTATAGATTCAGGGTGTATTCAGTTCAGCCATGCCATGTTCCACTTACAACTACTACGATGATAGCCTTAAAGGCTGTAACTCCAAAACATTTTTTTAAATTCATCTTTGTATTTTGGGTACACAGCGGGTGCATTTCTCTAAAAACCTCACCTTTTTACGACATTAGTATTCCCTAAATCCAATGGTTAGATCCTAATAATTGTTTTTATGGCTTTCTAATGTCGTAAAAAGGTGTGGTTTTTAGAGCTATTCGGGTATAATTCAAAAATATATTTAAAAAAAATGATTTATAGTTAGGGCCTTTTAGCTTATGACGGCAACACTCTTTTCGGCTAACCAATCACTCGGAATTATAATTGGTAGATTTCTGGAATTATATTATTTTTGCTCATAAGCGAAAATTAATGAAATATTTTGAAGATGTTCCCGCTTATTTATACTTATTTAGATGTTTCTTTAACTAAGAAAAAATGACAGAGATGGTCTTTTAACCTCATTTCCACAAGGAGTTCCTTAGCATCAGAAATGTTATGGAACGGTAATACCATCTTGTTTATTCTTTAAAACATTCCATTAATTTATGCTCTAAAATTATTTAACCGTATCAGTGATATCACCCAACTACATTGTGAAAAGTTTTTGAAGGAGTTAAAATTCCAAGATTAAAATATAGATGATAATTCATATTTTTATATTATATAATTAACTGTGGCCATAAGTTATATGGCACAAAGGTGGCAATAGTTTCCATTGTTCATATATCCTAATATTTGGTGTATTTCAATTCCATTGAATTTAAAGCTTATGAGTATTTTTAGCATTTTTTAGTCGTCAGCTAAGTAGAACTAAATCTAACATTTAAAATGGATATCTTTCTAAAATATTTTTTGTATGATTATACCAATAATATTTTAATATTTAGAATCATGCTAACTAATTATTTTTTTGTTTCAGGTAAGAACCTTGTTAATAATCAGAAACAGTAAGTAATCATTTTCATAGAAAATATTTACAATTTTAAAAAAATAATTTAATTCGATTACTTTGTTTTATAAAAAGGAGGATTACAACTTAGTAATAGGATTAAAAGCCATAATACATTAAACATTTTAAAATTAGTACTTAATTCGAATTATATCTTTGGAATCACTTATGGGCCAGTGAAAATCACAGGGCAATTAGCGCTGGTTGAAGAAGGAAATGAAGGGATGGTCTAGATTGACTTCAGGGATTTGTTTGAATTAGTTAAGAGGTAAGTATATTAAAAGTCCTGGGATCTAAGAGAGGAGGGAGTGAGAAGGTCATGTTTTTCGTATATATTTCGAAAACGGTTGGTCCTAACTTTATACATTACATCTATCTTTTTTTTTCATTTCTGTAATAGTTCATTTCTGTAGACTCCATATTGTACTGGCCTATACTTTTCGTTTTATCGTCTTTACCGTTTGTTTCTTTGAAAAACGCATATGTTCTTAAACTAAATATAATGGAAATATAATGCCATGAGTGATTTTACATGCTTTTTACTAGTCCGAATATAGGCCTGAAGTCAATCTTAGTCGTCCCGTCATTTCCGTCTACACCCTCCTTTTGAGCATTCATCGACTGGACTATTAAGGTAATAGTATACAATAGAAATTGGAAGAAGAATAACTGTATAAGAATAGTTCTACTTTAGAATAAGAAATCTTTTCAATTAAACTGATTTCAATGAGCTTACCTAAGTTTTTGAAACCAAGTCCAACTTAAAATTATAATACAAAAAACTTCAATTCTTTTAGAGTTATGTTTTTCATCGAATCTTCACCATTAGATTTGAATGGCGTCGAAGAACTAACAATGAAATATACAACTTGTGATATGATGTAGACATCACAACAGCTACAAGTATAAGCATACTTCGATTTCCATGAAGTTGGTGGCAAAGCCGTTCTACGGACGTCGGTAAAGTCTTTGTGCTGACCAAGCTTGTATGATAAACTTGTATCATGGTCCCGCAAAAATCATCAGAAAGTTGGGTTGAATAAATATTTAATCGAATAATGTTTTTAATGACGACCATAACTAAGCAGAGCTAAAAAAAAATATAAACGATAAGAATTCAGGGTTTACTCCAATCTTAATGAAATAATCTCTCTTGATGCAATGAGCAATTTTCAATACAAAGATAAAATTTTTGCCATTTCATGTTCTAATTGAACTTTAAAAAACGTGTAATTGTTCTCACGTTCAGCTGAGCATGAAGGACGGTTGCTAGTTACGATGGATTCTGAGGTCCTACTGCAGATTGCTCAAGGGAAATTAATTCTTCACGCGGTTAATATATCTTATTATGCTTCTAACTTCTACATTAAATTAATGGATAATTTATTTTCTTTTGTATAATAGTCTCTACGATGTTCTGATAAATAAGAAAAAAATACATAACATTTGAGAATAATAATAATAGAATTCTTTTAAATTGAAATGGTTGTTGATAAAGAAATTTTGTACTTCGTATTTTTAAGTCAACCAGAGAGAAGTCCGTGGATTCTACAGTTGCCACAGAATTTATATTCAATTTACAATCCTACTCTACTAAATATTTATTAAAGTTAGACATCAGGTGTGTCCACTCCAAAGACTTTCCTTACCACTTTTAGTGAAAATTTCTACACAAAAATGTTTGCAGTATTTTTGCTAATAACGATCCAAATTCGATGATTTTCTTAACCTATTAATTTTTTCTTTCTTTGTAATTATTTTCTTTTTTTGTTGTGCACGTAATTTAATTGCCTTTCAAATGACCATAGGACAATTTACGATAAAATGTATACTTTTTCCCTTATGCCCAAATAAAGTTTTCTTTTCTTATTCATGCTAGATGGTCGACTATTATGTACGTATATAATGGAATAAATACCTACTTGGTAAGAAAAGCCTATTAAACTATAAATCAGTGATTAAAAAAAACAGTTTCAGGTAAAGTATCTCTTCCGGTTTGCCAATTTTCACCGAAATCTAGTAAATAATTTATATTGATGTAAAATTATTATAGAATTATATTTGAGATGTTTTGCATTATATTTTAATCTGATTATTGATGAAATAGTCAGTTTAGAAACAAAGTTTTTTATGACGCTCAATTAAAGTATCCCTTCCGGTTTGCCAATTTTTACCGAAATCTAATATTTTATTTATATTGATGTAATATTTGTATATTATTATTGATGTGAAGTACAAATAATCTAATGTAAAGTACCACTTCCGGCAAGCCAATTTTAACCAATATCTAGTATATTATTTTTATTGACTTAAAACTTTTATATACTAAATTTGAGATGTTTTGCGTTTAATTTTAATTTAATTTTCGATGAAAGCCTAATGTGACCTTCAAGTAAAGTACAACTTTCGATTTACCAATTTTAACCAAAATAAAGTATGTTATTTTTGTTAGTATGCTAGTTTTATACATCTAATTTGAGAAGTTTTGCACTATATTTCAATACAATTTTTGATAAAAATCTATTATGACCTTCAAGTAAAGTACCATTTCCAGTGATTAAGTAGTTGCCAAAAGGAGAGGTTTATTGCTAGAGATTACAGCAATCCCTAATACAAAATATTAACTTTCTATGGCTAACCGTTTTTGAGTCATGCAAAATACGAACGTACGTACATATGGCACGGCGAAACTAGTCAAAATGGATTTAGGAATTGGAAAAATGAATACTTTCGTTTAAATCTGAGAACCGAAAATTTTCTCGAGTACAATACTTCCTGTATTTCGTACAAGGAAGTAAAAATGATCGATTTTATCAAATTTTTCCCTGTCAAATTGGTGTTACAAATCAACATGAATTTTCAATAAAAATTTGTCTTATCTCCATGAGATGACCCATAATAATTTGTTTACAATAATTTTTCAAAAGTAGATATATTGACTTTTGATAGAAAACTCCTCAAATACGCTAAAAGTAATTCTGATCAGTTGAAGTGGAAAAAAAGAAATGGCTTTTTTTTTATAGTCGGTATACAATAATTATTTCTCCGTTGCTCCTCCTAATAGCTAGTTGGTTTAACATTGTTAGTTTGTCCTGTTAGAGAAGATGAAACCCATTTCCAGAACCTCTCTTATCGCGAGATTTACTATGATTCCTGATTTCTGTTCGTGACGAGCTCACTGATTATCCGTCAGTTATTGCGATCCCGTTACACCGTTTGTCTATCGGAGGACCGAGATAATTCGTATCTGAAGGATTTTAGATTGATAGAAATTTTCTAGTAGATCTAGTTTCTATGTTTGATTCGGCAATGGTAAAGATTTTATTTGTTTTAAAAGGATTTGGATGAGACTTCTTTCAGCAACAGCCATCCCTATTGATGGCATGGAACAAGTGTGCTGGGACTTCATGCGCTACTTTTTTACTTTCCCTTACCTAGATTTGAAATATACAGTAAGGGGAAGTATTGCGATGGTGAAAAATTTTGAATCAGAATTTCCAAAAGAAATACACGTTTTAAGGTCTCCTGAGCCCAAATAACCAAATATCGCTGTCAGTGTGTGTGAACAGCCAAGCTCAAAAAAAAAAGTTGTAATAATCTTAAATTACGTATTTGAGGTAGGTATATCTATGATGTTATAATCACTTTTTCGCTAAAATCGACCTTCCGGAAGTACCAATTTATCAATTTTTCACTTTTTTACAATTTTCTTGAAAACCAGGTTTAACGATTTTAATAAACTTGATCTAAGCTTTCATTTAACTTTTCATATATGTAGTATATCACCGAGAAAATGCAGAGAATAAAGTTATGACGAGTTGAAAAGTTTATTTACGCATAACTCACGACTTATGCATTTTATGGTAAATTATGTAGAAATTATGGAAGGTAATTTACTTCTCAAAAAAAAAAAAAAATCTAAATCGTACCAGTATTAGCAAATATGCAGCGTATTGAACTAAAGCAGTTTAGAGCCCGAACCTTGTTGGAATGCCGAGTTTGTCCGAAAGTAAACTGATGCCATCGAACCGCGCCTTCCCCATCTAGCTACTCCTGTTCTCAACGATACACTTTGTTCACGATAATTATTATATGGTGATAAGGGAAAGCTGTGTGATACGCGCAACGCACTTGATTTTTCTGTGTATGTTTAGCTTGTGCCTGCTAAACAGTTACAAACCAATGCAGCCTTTTCTGTTTCATATAATCTACTTAAACCTTGGTGAGGACCAACATTTATTTGATCTCTTGTCTTAATTAAATTCATAATTCATAAATGTTTTATAATAATAACTTATATTCCATTCAATTTAATATGTATAATAATACCAAACTGTATTTTAAATTGCTTATTTTTATAAAGATTAATTTTTGTGTCTTAAAGAACTGAAGATGAATTTATAGCATTTGAAACTAGTTTTCAATAAAAACAAAATGTCTCCTGTTTTTCAAATATCTTTTGTTTATTCTGTTGTATATAGAAGTGACAAATAATTTATCAATCCCTAATTTTATATTAATATTCATGTTATTATCATTATTATTTTATAGCTAGATACATATTATTATATTATTATTGCTTATTTACTTTTTCTTCCATTTTAACGCGTCTTTAAAAAAAATAAACAAATTCGATTGGCATAGTAAAATTGAATGCAAAAAACATGAAAGTAGAAATCAATAATACCTTCTGTATTTTTTTTTGTGTATGGGTATGTGAGGCCTATATACGTTAATGTATGTATTTACTATCTGCCGAATTTACTTTATATTTACTATAGTTCGAATTTTGAATATTCAGTGAAAATCAGAATCGGGAAGAACGCCCGATTTCCAGAGCGATAATTAAGACCTCCAAATTATAATTGCTGAAATTAACCAATAATTAACGACTTGAGCTGTGTTTACATGTTAATGAACTTCACATATGTTGGTGTTTTTATTTTTATTTGTTGTTTAATTTGTTCCTCCCCAAGTTATAAAGGAAAAAGTTTTTTTCAGTTCAAATAATTTTTATTTTATGTTGTGATATTTTTTAATAATTACCAAAAACAAATATATATATATATATATATATATATATATATATATATATATATATATTTATTGTATATTTACTTGCTTATATAAGGTATTGTCCTCAAAGCATTTAGATTTTTTTCTTTTGTTTTTTCAAAGTGTTAAAATGAATGCGATGAAAACTCCTGTTTTTTTTTTTTAAAGTAATATAAACATTACAAAGAATATTTTACCTAAAATTATATATGACAAATATTAAAATGCAAACAAAGTGATTATTTTGTGTATGTTTGAAAGCAGAAATCAGTAGTTTTTTTTTAAGAATTTCTATTATAATTTTTTATAAAACTTTAGTACAGTGGATAGAACTTTATATCCAGTAATGAGAGGTGCTGGTTTGAATGAATAAGAAGAATCTTGCATTCTGGTACCGAAATATGTTGTTAAGAGTGATAAAAGACGTCCATTTGCCAAATTCCTATACGTATTCAGATCTCAAGGTGGGGGTTCGATTCCAAATTGACTTATAAAATTAAATCCGTTGTTGTTAGTCCCACGATTTGGTGGTCCTTGAGATAGATTGGACGATGTCCAATAATCGACTGTGGGAACTTAAATCTTGATGTTGTTTACTCCACTGTGAATGCTGAAGAAGTTTTATTAAGAAGACAAGTCACCGACTGTCGCGCCACTCAACACAAATTGGTAGTGACTACTTCACTTGACCATACAAATGCGGGATACAGGATTCTTTAAGACGTCAAGTTTTAACACTGGCTTAACATTATTTGTTAAGAAAGTAAAGAAGTACGGACCAACATTACTAAATTAGACTTCATCATTTCCAACTTCCTCCCTTCTTACTCACTCACCAACAAAGCAGAGAAGTCCCAGAAACATATAAAACTATATCTTAGGCTATATTTTGACAAACACAAGTGAATCCTGATAAAACAGGATACATCAAACTGGAGACAGGGAAGGAATTATACAAATACTATCAAAACCATCAAAGCAGAAATTGAATTGTTTAAAAATGCATAAATTCGGCACATATAACCCATCTTCTTAGTTATAGTTTTTGAATAATATATTAAGGATGATAGCTCAAGCATCTTGGCTCGATAATTATTATTATTATTAATGAAGGGAATCCAAGAAAGGTGATGTCTGCCTACGCTCAATTATGTCGACTTTCTATGAGGTTTGACAGTTAAATGCATTAGAAAGCAATGCACGCAAGTATAGTATGGAAATGTACACATGCTAAGATAGATCGATATGGAGTTTCCTCCACTTCTCTTGCTAGCTTATCAATCCAGAAACTAGTAGTTACTGTGAATAACCTTCCTTATTCCGTTACCGGTCATTTTCCAAAACTAAGATAATTTCTTTATTTTATAAATAAAATAATAATATTTATGTATTTATATAGGTAATGTTACGAATAGTTTGAAATAGCTCTAAACTTTTATTTAATAATGAAATTGAGGAAATTTTTTGAAAACATTAAAAAACATTTTGAACATTTGGAAGAGTCCACGGAAGAAAGAGGGGCTCGTAATGCATCATGTTTTAAAATTTGGTGCTCCACCTTTCATCAGCCATGTGTATTCTTCAAACCGACCATCTGTAGATGTATTTTCGATTGTTTCTTTTTACCATGTTATTCTACGTAACGGTATGAACATGTAATTAAATTTTTTTTAAATTGTGACCTTTCCCTTTTCTTCCGTGAACTCTTCATATTATAACACCACCTAGTGTTTTAATTCTGTCAAACTACACTTAATGACAACAGAAATGATTTTCGATTTTGCTATCGAATAATTTATAATATTATTATATATCCATAATATATTGTACAATAAATAACATATGAATGAATCACTTACTGCAAAGCCACAGTTTTCATTCGGAATTTACTACTTTCTATTTTAACTTCTTAATAACTTCCCACTGCTACCGATTCACTTTAATCCTTGCTCTCGTCGCCGCTCGCATCGCTTATCGCAGCTTCAACATGAACCCTCCTATAGTAAACTAATACCATAAATGTTAAATAAGCTTTAGATTTTGCCTACATCGTGTTAGTTCTAAAAATCTGATGTGTATCATAAAAATATTCAAATGTTTTAAGATAAGAGTGAAAAATTAAAAAAAAAAAATTAATTTATGAGACAATGTACCTTGAACAGTAGGTGATTTTTTAGTTAATTTATTCTACCACATATTACAAAATTGATTAACTTCTGTAAATATTGAGAATTCATCTTAACATTACAATATCTGACATTGCATTTGTTTAAAACTACTATTTATCATTAACTACATTGGTAATATTTTCAACTTGACTCGAACAATGATTTCAAAAAAGATGGTCGTGAGTCCTTAACCACAGCCCAAATAGTCCTATTGACTAATAGATACCCGTTAATTACGACTAATCTTCGCCAAATTTTTCTATAATTTCTCTTCTCTTCTTTTAAAACGATCGTTGTTTTGCTTCTTCTGTTTCGCAAGCAACAATCAACAGCACGCGATGATATCACATATTTCAGTACCGTTAGACGTAAACGGAAAGTGTGTGGAATCTTTCGGTTTCTCTCTGCAGCATAAGTCAGGTCAAAAGGTATTTTAATCAATTCTGGTTAGTGCATAGTTTCATTATCCAGACGATCGCCTTGTAGTAATGTTTTTGTCTGTTTTAATTGATTTAGTATAAGGCATACTGAATAAACTAAAACCGTCATACACATATAACACGTAAACATAACAGACCTAAAAATATACTTTAAAACCGGTTAAATGCTATTAATATTAGGGTGAGTAAAAAACATGTCCGTTTCAAGGGTTAAAAGGAAGTTTATTTTTTTCTTCATAAACTTTCGAAATACAATCCATTATGTTCTATGGTTATTTGCCATCTTGAAGCCAGCGGTTCGATTCACTGCCGGTACTACTCTTTGGGTTTCGACTGGAAAAAGTCATACACATATAACACGTAAACATAACAGACCTAAAAATATACTTTAAAACCGGTTAAATGCTATTAATATTAGGGTGAGTAAAAAACATGTCCGTTTCAAGGGTTAAAAGGAAGTTTATTTTTTTCTTCATAAACTTTCGAAATACAATCCATTATGTTCTATGGTTATTTGCCATCTTGAAGCCAGCGGTTCGATTCACTGCCGGTACTACTCTTTGGGTTTCGACTGGAAAAAGTCATACACATATAACACGTAAACATAACAGACCTAAAAATATACTGTGTAACCGGTTAAATGTTATTAATATTAGGGTGAGTAAAAAACATGTCCGTTTCAAGGGTTAAAAGGAAGTTTATTTTTTTCTTCATAAACTTTCGAAATACAATCCATTATGTTCTATGGTTAGTTGCCATCTTGAAGCCAGCGGTTCGATTCACTGCCGGTACCACTCTTTGGGTTTCGACTGGAAAAAGTCTTCTACTCCAATTTTTTTCTCCTCCATTGTTTGCAATGCTTTCCCCTTAAGAAAGTGAAAATATTAAAGTCCGAAGACGCAAGATCTGGGCTGTGGGGTGGGTGTGGTAGAAGTTCAATGGCCTCCTTTTCAGCAAGTTTTTGGCGGCATATTTCCAGGTGACGTTCGGTTTGCTGTAAGGTGAGCTCTAGTGGAGCTTCTCTACATACTCTCATCTCTTTACCTAATTGGTGCAAGTGACGATTCACGCTTGACTGTGAGAAACCAGGTTTGGAGGATAGCTACCGAGTACTTTTTGTGGGATCATCTTCAATAGTGTGTCGTTGAGCCTCGCTCTCCACAATAGATAGTCGCCCTGAGCCCGTCTGCCTTTCCAAGCTTGTATCGCCACTTTCAAATTCGGATAAACACCTCCTTACAGTCCACTCATTAAGGTTAGGTTCCTCTTGAACTTCCTGTGCCACGCGTGGTTTCGGCGTCTGAAAATTTCCTTTTCCAGTAAGGTCACAGAATTACTGAAATTTCATACCTCAATTTCACTTTGATTGAAAGAACGACAAAGAAGTACTGAGCCTCACAGAGAGACCTTATGTTTACTAAATGATTCATTATAGTATTAGCATTAAAAAGATACTAAAAAAAAACAACATTAGAATTAACAGAAGTGTAAGAAAAAAATAAACTTTATTTTAACCCGTGACTTCATTTTAATGGTAATATTTATTATTATTTTTTTTTTTATTCACCCCAATAAAAATCAAACAAAATTACGTTGAAAAATTAATAAATTTGAAGTTTGAACTATTCTGTAGTTCATAAATATTACCCAGTAACATAAGTATAGCAAATAAATATATTATCAATGTCTTCATTGAGGATAAGTATACTTTTTTTTAAATTACGTAAATTACCAATAACAACTGGAAATAAATTATAAAACAGTCTACCTACAGTTTCAAATACAATCGCTAATTAAAAAATGCTGCAAATTATTACACAATGGTTTGTTATTTCCAAATAATAATATTTCAAAAATATCTGGTCTGTCTATTCACAGGACTTTTCATATTGCTTTGGTTCAAAGTTTAGATAATTAGGTTATCTTCTAAATGAGAATTTGTAGTGTTTCGGGAAAGGAACATGTACAGAGTACTTGTAATACAGAATAAAAGATAAGGAATAAAGCAGTAGGAACCTAAAGAGCAGAAATTTGAAGCTTGCCCTAAGAGGAAGAAATTTATATTTTTCTACGAATGTATTTGGTATGTACATGTATATTTATAACACACTAATTCACATTTTGTTGTGGCTAATAATGTTGAATTTTTACTTAATGTATTTTAAAATGCGGTTTTGAAACATCTAAATATTCGAATCAGAAGTCAGTTACTAATTCCGGATTTCTCGACTTGCCCCAGAACTAATACCTACATCGTTCTTGTTCGTCCCAGAAAAAAAGTAATGTATTTTTAACTGTAGATCGGTAACAGTTGTTGAGACATGTTCTGTTGCTGTTATCGATGGTTGTCCTCTACAATCAAGTTCTTGTCAGCCGATGTCATCACTCCTGGTTCATTCATTTTCTAATGTACATTATATTTGTTTATTTTTTTTTTTTTAGTTCCATGAGTGCCATCATTAGTTGCCTATAGAACATATATCTTTAGAAACCTTCGTAGTCTTTATTCCATTGTCGGAGTAGGATATACGTAGGATAGGATATACTTACGATATATACGTTTCAATACTTATGATTTTAGTAAGAAGATAAATAGGCTAATTATTGATAGATAGTGCGATTTCGACACTATTTTGGAAAACAACTATAAAAAATATCTTAAACTGCTATATTCTCCAAATAAAAAATACGATCAAACAGATTTTGATATGCTTGTTATAATTAGTTACATACTAATTGATATTTACCATTAATATTTTCTTAAATTGTTGAAGTGGGATCTATAAAAAAAGTCTTGTAAAGTCATTTTTAATAGACATTTATAATACCTAAAAGACATGTAAAGGAGAAACAAAACAATGAATTTTCTTTTGTATGAAAATCATTATTACATTGGCTCAGATTTCTTTAATTTAATTTCCAGTTTTTTTCAATATATTTATATATTTGCATAATATTCTTTGCCGTAGCTTGAAATACAAAAAAAAATAAGAAGATATTTGAAACTTTTATAATTACATTTTTAGATTAGTGCAGTACGATTTAATCTTTGTGCCCTAACGGTATGAATTTTACTTTAGACAATCAGAACACGAAAATTTCGGTACTCTGTATGGATGAAATGAGGCCTTGAGATGAGAATAATATAATTAAGCTAAAAATGACTTTAGAAATTATAAGTACCGTTAGAAAAAAAATAAGAAAAAAGCTTAAAGGTGATACTTATCAAATAGTTGCCTGGACTCATGAATGCAACAAACAAAAAACTGACAAAAAAGTAAAAGGAGGTATCGCAGGCCGAAGGAAATTAAAGAGGCGCTAAACAAGAGGGTAGGTAAACAAACCGAAAGAAGCTAATGCTAGGTCACTGTGGCAACAACCTGGAATTAGGCTCAACAAACAACAACCCTTCTGCCTGCCAGTTTGTTAGTTATGGCTGTTTGTTGTCGGGTCTGTTAGAGGCGGATTGGTAACACTGATTATTTATGTACTGGCGGCAGATATATTATTAAGTTTAATGGCTTAATGATACCAATGAAATTCTATACTTCCAATACGGTATATTTCCTATCCTGTGAAATATTAAATCATGAATTTTTGAATGGTTTGAATCGATACTACAAGGACGATTTAGGTTTGATTAATAATGCTCATCTTCTTCAACAATGTAGATAATATTGAAGAATGTTAAACAAAACAATTACAACAACATATTAATATAAAGAATTTCGGCTTCAGTTCCATTATCATGCTATCCACTTATTACATGAAATCGAAGTTTGTACTACAATACATGGAAAAAGGAAAAGGATAAAAATATTTATACCTTGTATTTTTCGGAATGTTAAAGACAAACTTACACATTGTTTTTACATCTTTCCTCAAGCCCAAAATCATATCTTATACATCGCATTCACATAAATTTACGACCGCTAAGAGATATTTAAGATGGTGATAGGATAGTTGGTTGTCTTAAGACAAAACTAATGAGAGGGATGCTTTTGAATGCACTATTTTGAATAGCGAATCTTAACTAGAATTTTAATGATGTATATCTCATTATTTTATGATTATACCTATAATACTAAGGCTTATATTTATAATATATTTTATTTTACATGTTTAATAATTAAAATGTCGAATATTATGAAAATATTCTTTCGATATTAAGAACAGATCTAGAGGAAAATATTTTAGCTCATATTTAGTGATATTAAATGCTCACAACCAATACAGAGTTACAACTTCACAAGAATTCGTCACTAGCGGAGAATAGAACAACTTTCCTTTCTCCGCCGGAGAAAAATAAAAAAAATTGCAAAATTGTTGATTAAAATAATGTTTATTTTTGCACTGAAAATGGGAGTCTTTTCACGAAATTTGGCAAATATATTTAAATGAAAGCGTTATAACTTAAATCCTACATAGCCTCACACTTCAGTTTTTCTTTTTTAAATTAAACAATAATTTCATTTTCCTTTTTATCTTCGTAAATTTTGGCTTAATGATTAGATAATACCGATTTTTTCGGTTAGAATGTATTTTTATTACAGTTTTTATTGAGGAATACGGCCGGTGTTTTGATTTGAAATTAATATACACTGAAATCACCTTTTAATTCATTAAACATATTAAGTAGTTTTTGCATCTATCAAATGAATTGGTTTCGTAACGAATACTCTAATTCCAAATGTGATCTTTTTTGACAGATTTTCTGCAAAATTTTCCTGACTTTAAAATCGTTATTTCCTTGAATTCCGATCTATTATAGACTTTCTATAGCATACTGTAAACTTGATTTTCATTTTTTTAAAGAGACATAATCATTTTTTTTATTATATTAGACATAATCCTTTGAAGAGATAGAGTGTGTCCGTGTCTATTTGTGTGTATTTTCCAGCTTATACTCAATGTTCTACCTGATGCCATTCTGATTTTCCATAATTATTTCTATTATTAATACACTTATTATTATACAAACAATGAATGAATTTGAAATGCATCTATATCAAAAACATAATATTCCCCTCATGCTAAAAGTTTTGTTAACGATATAACATACTCAAGATAGCCCCATGGCATGAAGGATGGAAGCGAGGAGACCCTAAACGCATCTGAGGTTCTTCGTGCGGCACGCAGCTTCGTGCCTTGCGCGGACGTAACCGTCATGACAATAATTTTACTACGAATTAATACCCTTCAATATGGTTTAGTTATGGTACATCTGGCAGTTCTTTTGTAAATATGGCGAGTCTATAAACTGCTTAGCATCGTCACGTTTCTCTTTCCGCACATGGAAGGTAAGAAATCATCATTGCCAAACTGTTTATCATGTGACGGAAATCATCAACTACACACATAATATTGTTATGAATCATAAAAATAAGCAAACAAAATGTATCCCGTTTTTTTTCAATATTTTAAAAAGTTAGAAATATATTTTACAATTCACAATAGTATATAATTTTTCAGATATATAAGTAAGAGAAAAAAAGGAAACTTGTGTCGCTACGTTGTATAATAAATAATATTAGTTTCCGTAATAAATAAATAATATGTATAATAAATAATATTAGTTTCCGTAATAAATAAATAATATGTATAATAAATAATATTAGTTAGCCTTGTTCAACCGCTACTATATTAGTTTTGGAGAAGTTCTGAAAATTTGCTCATTTATATTTTTTGGGGTGCTGATTATGGTTTGGCAAGTCGTTAGAGTATTTGTGAATGTTGGAGCATTGGTAAAAGTACTGGCCGCTGTTGGTGTTGGTAATTTCGTTGTGCCGCCTCCACACCAGTGGCCAATCGGTTGTCAAACAACTTGACCAATGTTCGAGAAGTCTGAAATGTGAAAGTACAAATATGCAATTGGGGAATCCACACACACGACAAAACATTTGGCCAATCGTTTTCCAAATGCTTGTGACAATATGTTTATGAAGGTACTGAAAAGCTCAAGCAAAACTATTGCGTAAGAGTGGAAGGGATTGTTAAATTTTCCTAGAATTTCGGAAAAGTGAAATAATCTGAGATAGTTGCAAACAACGTGGCTTTGAGCTTCTCTTCCAGAAATATTATTTTATATTATTAAATTTTATTTAATTTGGAAAAATATTATTTTATTATATATTATAAATATTCACAGAGAAATATTATTTTGTTAGGAGCTGAGGATTAACAGTTTTATTTTTTAATTCTATAAATATTTACTCTTTGAGAGAAAAGAACATTCTCTCCATTGTATTGAACGGATTGCAGTGATGAATAATTTCAGATATTAATGTCCATTATTTCATTACCGATGTGAGTTAATATACTCTGGTAAAAATATATTCTAACTGGTCAGCGAGTTTCGGATATATTCCGATATATTCTAACTGGACAGCGATGTATAATATAGCTTGACTAACTCAGTGGTTTATAACTGCAGAAGTTTCACGAAACTATGAAGATTTGATACTTGCAAGATGTAACTACTAGAAAAACGGTCAATCAAGCACCCGGAACCTTGTTAGGCCGAGAGGTAGAACATCACGAAGGGCGGTCCGGTCGTGAAAAAAAAACCGGATCGCCGAGCCTTGTTCCCGGAAAGCGACAGCTAAGGAGGACCACCGCGGCACAGCCCTTAATAAGGGCTATACATTGTGAAGGGATAATTACAAGGTCTACTCCTAGGCCGGAGGGAAAAAACGGAACCCCTAGGGCCTAAAAAGAAGATCATTGGCCGAAGGGCAGCCTGTAAGACACTTCTGCTACTGCCTCTCATCGCTGGAGGTCTCGAGGATTCGAATTAAGAGAGGGTTCTTCCTCGGAGGGTATGTTTCAAGAACTAAAAAGCTGTGGAAATCGCGAATCTTAGATGACAAAACAAATATACGAATAGAAAAAAGTGCAATGCTTTGAGAAATTATTTCATATATTTCTGTTTGAAACTATTTTAAGCTTGGTCTTCATTTTACTTTCTCATCTACTTAATGATGATAAAGTGTGATAAATTATTGAGAAAAAAATGGACATCCCTTGAGTTCCACAAGATATTAATAAAAAGTGTCGTCCTGTTGCCGTCGTTTTCTTCTTCTAAAGACATATCATGCTCCTAAATTATTAAACTGCCCAATTCTGCGAAGTTTTGATGATTATTTGCAAAAACAGATGCAAAGAGACTTGAAAAAGAGATGAATAACTTGTATGGGTATAGGAATTTGAGGAGGTTCAAAAATGTCAAAGATATTTTGTCACCTGATACCGAAGAAAACATATTTATTATATTTAGAAATTATTAATGCTTTAAATAGATGATATGATAAATGTGTTTCAAAAGGACCATATATGCCTCCTACTTCAATTAATCGTAAAAAGAACCTAACATTGAAGAGGTTTAGAAAGGATTGGATACGAAACCTAATATTCTGTTTAAGCGTATATAGGGCCTTATAGATAAAAATATATACTACTCGCGAATCTTTCATTAATTTAAAAATTTCTGAACGTAAGGGAATACTTTATCCATCAGATTCATACTGGATGTGATGCTTTATATTCTTTTTGATCATAGAGCTCTTCTTGAACTTAATAGAACTTCAGATCGACCATAGGCAATCGTTGCAACTTTTTATCATCTCAACGGCAGATCTATAAACAGTTTATTGCCGAAGAGACGACCGATGAAAACCGTTGAGACTCGTTACTAAGTACCTTGTCCTTCGGGACGTCTTCGTTCTCATGAAGCCGTACGAAGCCTACCGTTATGAAATCTCTTATCGCTCCAGGCAGCTACCCGCCCGAGAAACATTTATTTCATAGAACTTTAATTAGAAGTCATATCGTAATTGCATCTATTCGTATGGGAGGTTTCACATGGAGTCTTTTATTTGCTCTTTTAATTATGCACGTGCTCTATTTTTATCTTTTATATCTTGTGGTTTTATTCTTTTGATTGTTAATCATGATATGAGGTTGAGTTGTACCAAGTTTGTTTTTTGTCATTCAACGGAGAATTTGTTGAAATGAAATTCTGACGCTTGTTCAGGTTATGTATAGATTATAGGGGAAGATTAAAGTGTTAATTGAAAAAAAACAACAATGTTTTCTATAAAAAATTTTTTTTTAATTAATAATTTTTTTTAAAATAATTATTTCTAATTATTGAAATATTAATAAGTGTGTGTGTCGGTTAACACGATCTCTGAGGGAGTAGTGAGAAAAAGGATATATTTTTTAAACAGAAAATATGAACCATTTAGAGAGGGATATAAGGAAGTGGCCAAATGTTATATGCCCTCTCTATTATATCGACGTCCTTTTTTTAAAAAAAGGCGTAAGCGCCATTAAGTAAACTTTACTGGAAAAACATGATACGATTTTTCTCCGAATAATATATTTTTTTAAAAAATTGTATTCTGTATTGTATACTGTAGGAGTTTATTATGGTGGTAAAACCTTGTAATTACAAAATATTTTTAAGGCTTCTGGCACTGCTTAAGGCCAGAGTGACGACTGAGAGTCGTTAGTATTTGGTGCTGGCGTCATCAGCAGTCAATTTTAAGGCAATTTCCGATTTTTTTCGATATATTGTGACCGGGAATCGATTGAGGTAGTGTTTACATTCCATAATAAATTGAAATCTAAATTTTGAATTTTTGGCGCTTAAGCCTTTTTCAAAAAACGATGTCGATAGTTTTAACCTCTGTAGTTTGTGGAATGTTTTCTTAATTCAAACATTATATTCATTTAAATCTACTTAATGATGTGAAATTTAAAATTTATTACAAATTTGAAATTATTTGAATTGATTACGAGATTTTTTAAATTATTACAAGATTTTTAAAAAGGATTGTACGGAGCAATAAATAATCAACTTTACGCCTGTATTTTACTCTTTTTTAGATAAATAATTTCAAATTTAAGGAACGGACCAGTTTGCATATTTTCGTGATTTTTTTTTCTATTTTCGAGCCAGTAAACGTATTTTATAATAAATGATGTCGAGTTTGTAAAACTGTTGTAAAATGTTTCAAACATTTAAATGTTTCTACGTTTCGAGTCCAAACGGCTTCCTGTCTGTGAAATATTACGGACCGCTGTTATGGTGCGCTGTAACTTTTAATTGCGTCTTAAAGCAGTTTAACTATGGAAACGGAAACATTAAGGATATTTCTAGTATAATGATGATCGTTTAACTTTGTTAAATTTGTTCGTTTATTAGACAAAATTTCTCTCTCGATTGTAATTAATTTTTCTTCAAATAAAAAAAAAAATAAAAAATGCAAATTCTTATAATTATTGACATATCTTCGCAGGCCTTAAAGATCACTCATCGACGATCCCGCGATCAGCTATGATAAAGAGGCATGGAAGTTGAACAACTTTAAATTAAAAGTTCAATGACCGATGTATTGGTAAAACCGATTTTTGACTTTCTGTGTTTTTAAACATCGATTGATTTTTAGATTCTTGCCTCCAAGATTTGAAATAAAAACATTTTGATGAATCATAAATTTGTCAATTAGCGAATTTTGGTTATTGCCAAATGTCACTTTAAGTATTTTATAGATTTTGCAATGCATTGCTGTCTGATTTAATATTATTTTTAGGGAGAGTATAGGTCGTCTTAAAGTATCCTAATAAAATGAAAAATAATAGCTCCAGTATTGTCGATATTAATAATACGTAATATTAGCTTTACCCGCGTTAAATTTGGATTGACCCATGAAATACCTACATTATAAATTTTTAATTAATAACCTGAAAAATACTGTTCAGTCACATTTGTTGTAGACATTTTCAAGGTTCAAAATTACTTCAAAATTTTATAAAAATTAATAAAGTTTCACGCTTTTTTTTTTTCCACTTTCGCTCTTATTTTATTTACATTTATTCAAATCTTTAATTTATGGAGATGTCAGTCGCACTGAGATCAATGAAGAAAATTATGTTAATAAGTGGAACTTATTTTTTTATTCTGTGTCAAGGTTTCGGCCAAGTTGTAGGCCTTCGTCAGGGTTAATTAGAAAAAACAGGATAACAATCATTAAAATTTGAAAATTTAATAGTAAAAAACATAAAAATATGCAAGTAAAAAGTGAAGTCCCCCTGACGATCCACCAAAGGACGAAGTTCTGGAAGCTCTGCAGTCTCTTTAACGTGAAGGAGCAGCGGTGCACCATTGAACATAGTTGGTCTGATGATGGCCTTACAGATCTGCAGCTTCAGCCGCAGTGAGAGCTGCGGCGACATGAGCAGGTATTAGCCTAGTAGCCTATGCTACTTCAACCGGGTTAATTCTCTCCCTGATGTGGCCGGAGAAGGTGTGGTGACTGTCTAATGTGACGCCAAGGTAGAGAATGGAGTTCGATAGAGGACGGTCTTCTTTTTCCATGGTGAATGTCATGGGCAGTGGTTTCTTCCCTTTCTGAAACGACATCACGATGGCATCCGTCTACGCCGGATTCAGCCTGGTGCCGATCAGTTTCAGGTCTTCCACTGTGACTGCCGATACTACCTGTGCCGTCAAGAAGGCCTCGCCTGCTTTGACGCTACCGTATGCCGGCGTAGATTTCTTCTGCATAGACTGCTATTATTGCCCCTGGATGCTTCACTGAGAATATTAGTGTCATGAAAATAACGAAGAGTATTGGTCCTTTGAGGACTCCACAGTATGAACCTCTTGAGATTCTCCGTAGGTGGTGTCGCGTGGAGGCGATAGACTTCCGCCGACCCGTACAACGAAAGATTTTCCGCTAAGATAGCATCCAATCAATCGGCATAAGGAGGAAACCTGAACTACTACAGACTGCGAATTTACCGTGTGTGCGGCACACAGTCAAAGACCTGTGTGCAGTCCAGAACTGTCCACAGAACTGTCCAGAATGAGTTAACAACTTGGTTCCACGAGTGTGAAGTTGTCATGACAACGAAACGTACTTAAGTTGAACATATTATCTCTTAGCAATTTATTTATGGTTACTGTTCCGTTCCTACAGCCTTCCTCAATGCACGGTTTATCTAACGCAAAAAGAATTTTTCAAATCGGACTGTTAGTTTCTGAAACGCGTTCAAACATACAAACTCTTCAGATTTAACATAATATATTTTAGACTGTTAAAGTGATCATGACTTCATTGCTGGTTTATTTAGATACATACTGGAAAAATCAAAATGATAATGAGATTTGTTATACGCGTTGTGTAATTTTCGCCTCTCCTTTAAATATATCAGGAAAACTAAATAGTCCAGGCAATAAAATTCTGTAATAGAAATATTACCGCTAAAATAGTCGGCTCGGGCAATAAATGTTTGAGCATAGTTATAGGCTGTATAAAACTGTGACCACCATAGCCCGCAATCCTGCCCGACTAAGATGGTGCATTAATCAAGCAAATTTATATTTGCATAGATATCCTAATTTAACTATTACCATTTGAGGGAGAACAATTTTAATGATGAGAACTCATTACCGATAAATGCTATGGATAACTAAATTATACTTCATTCGCTCTGACACTTAAAGCTTTCTCACATACTAATATACGCGGAATAATCGCTCCTGTAATTCGAATTTGATTTCTTATCTGTAATTATATAAATTATATTCTTTAACGATTAATTTTATACATAGTTTTAATTTTAATTTTCTTAAATAAGGGAAGGGTTCAAGGACAGCAATGCTGACCATTCTAGAGCCCGGCTTGCCAAAATGA
Organism: Rhaphigaster nebulosa; assembly: GCA_948150685.1. Classification (NCBI taxonomy): domain Eukaryota; kingdom Metazoa; phylum Arthropoda; class Insecta; order Hemiptera; family Pentatomidae; genus Rhaphigaster; species Rhaphigaster nebulosa. The sequence continues at coordinate 188,358,074 of OX411306.1, forward strand.
ACTTCATTATAATTTCGTCTGTTTCTTATGTTGGGTAGAGACAAGATTAGGTGTAAAATCAAAAATTGAAAAAAAAAATTAATAATTATTGCTCCACTACATAACGTTGAAGAAGCTAGTTTTTTTTTTCTAACATTCTTAAATCTTACCATCTTTACCAGTTTTAGAGTACATTGAGTCCTAAAAATTTATTAAAAAATGTCATACTCCGCTGTCGACGTCCACGAGTATTAGAACTTTACTAGAATGCCATTTATATTATCCTAACGACTACTGGACCTTATAAATAAGTTTCGAGTTTTCATCAGATTTAAAAATTAATAAAAATATAGAAGTTTGAAGCACTTATTTTATTTAAATTAATAAAAAAAAGTAATGACAATTGAAGACATGAGTGGATGATTGCTATTTAACAAATGTTCGAAAATTGGCTTTTTTTTTTCTAACGAATTAGTGCTTATCCCAGCTTTAATGTTTGAAAAACCCAAAATTTTCGGTTGATCCTATGATTTTTCAGTTGTTTGGATAGGGTATGTCTTAAAAAAAAAAAGTTTGCGCATGACTAAGCAAAAGTAAGAGCTGGAATTTGATAAAATTCATATTGGACCATTTTTACACTAATCGCTAATTTTCCTCCTAACTGGGCCATCAGTTCAATCGGCAGTTCAAAGCGGACTAGCCTTTTTCAAAACATCAAGAAAATAGTCATCTTCTCAAAACTTTAAATTTATAACATAAGTAACAACTCATGTCTTCAATCGACAATTATATAATTACATTTGACAATTTCGACGGTCGATTTCTCACAAGGTGAGCCAAGGTTAATTTCCCTCCTACCTAATGATGGATATAGAGGCAATAAATTAAAATGAATGATTATAGTGACTCATCTACTGTTGTGAAAGCTTAACCTCTACCAACGTTTTATTTTCCCCGCCTAACAGCAGCCATAAAATGGAAAATATTTCTAATTATTCTAATTAGGGTCTGCATAGAATCGGAGAAGGATCGAAAACTCAGTTTACGGTAGGCGGCTATGCTCCAAGTTTTTAACTAACACACGACTCAGTGAACAAGAAAACATTCACTGCTCCGCGGACCGCAGACCGACGTTATTTCAGTTTAGTACCCACTAAGACATGCTGTACCGGTCGGCTAATTGAATGCAAGGAATGGAGTGTATTATATTGGCAGGCAGCCACGATAGAATATTAACAATTTTCGTCGGAATGACTTGCTCATGATTAAGATAACCGTTCCTCCTAATTAAGTAATAAGAATTTAACCATAAAATACGTTATAATTTTATGACCAGGTAAATAATGGCGGTTCCATGACCATATTTTTATAAAAGCTAACGATGGCCTTAATCCTTAGATTTAATAAACGTCGGTCGGCTCGGATGCCAAATAAGGTTCGGACCGTTGTTCCATTATAAAAGAAGGCCAATATTTGATCGATGTACCGTATCCTGGGATCTACCAAACAAGAAGTAATTCTTCAGGTTCAATCCAAACTACCGATTGGCTCCATGCTTTTTTTTTTTTATTACCTTCAATTACTTCCTCGTGGTACCTGTATAGTCCATGCTCAGAAGATGATTGCATATTTCGGCGAGAAAAGAGACTCACTCTGACTCAGCTTGCATAAGTTTTAAACATAAATTTACCGTTGTCGTGTGATCCTTAAACTTTTATTGCTATAATTTGACAACCATATATGGGTGGACAGTAATTTATCTGACGTTGCAACATATGCAGTGATTTAAAACTAGCTGTTAGGGACGTCGAAAAAAATACTCAAAATAAAAACGTGTTTTAGATCCTTTTTCAGTGGTTTTCGGTTTTTGATTAGTTAAAGAATAAAATCTAACTTTAATATTTCTGGGCCCTTCTGTTTGAAAATGAATTATCGTAGCCAATCGATGTGGATATTTACCTGATTTGAAATAGTTTCCACCAGATGCAGCAATAAAAAAATGGAATTGACAAGACGGGTATGCAATCGAGCATTAAAGTAATAATGAAACACGAGAGTAGATTCTTAGAAGGGCCATCACTGTTGGGAAACTGTTGGGTCATTCTAAAATAAACTGTGACTTACGATGCTCTCAGGTTTCTAGAAGCTCGGTATTTTTCACTTTTTAGATTTTTTATTTCTTTTTTCATCTCCTAAATCAGCATTCAGTTCGTCCTAAAGCAGGGCATCTTTCGAAATATTTAGTGTTTAAAAACGTTCAAAAATAAAATATTAAAAAAAAAAAAAATCTCCTGTGAAAAGTTCGGTGAGTTACATTCTGTACATTATTGGGGGCACATCGCACTGCGTAGTAGTGCAAAACAACTTGGGAAAGGTCAAGACTTTTTTTTTTATGCGTAACTCTCGTGACATAAAATAAGGGTTTTCTATATTTTAAAGTACCTAGGAAAATCGAAAAATCGTGAAACTCGCAACCCAAGCCAGATTTTACAGTCCTTAAGCATTTATATTTGGGCCCAAGACTAATTTCTAAGAACATTTTTTTGTTTTATTATTTTATTCCAGATTTCGGAAGTGGCACTTTATTTGAGAATATCAAGTTAGCTCGTCTGACTCTAAACGATAATGATACAGAGTTTGTTTACGGGACATTTGCCGATATTTCCGAAGAAATGGACAAAACATTTAGTGCGTTGCTTAATAAAGAATTAGCGGTTTGGCTCGTAACACAAAAATAAAGGTTGTTATGTGGCCTATATGTTTGAATATAACGACCGGCCGTCACAACAACGATCACCATAGCTGCCAATGATACAATAAACCTCGACTTTTTTAGAGCTGCCTACCACGGATTTATTGGTACTTAAATTTTAAATACATCAGTGTATAACTTTTGGAAAAAACAATACCGTAATATATATAGAGAAAAACGTTGGTTATATTTTATCTATTAAAATATAAATGAAAAATTTATTTTATCTAATTAGGAAATCTCTATACTTTTTTTTACTGATTGATATTGCAAAAAAAGTGTGCATTTTTCTCTCAGCACTTTTTTAGAAATTGTTAGCTTAAAATAAATCCGTTTTCAAGTGCGATTTTTTTCAAGCCTCAGGTCAATTTTATTAAAAATTTCATTATTGCAATATTGGTACTTAGTTTATAGAATTACTAAAATAGAATCCATGGCATAGATTGCTATAACGAACCTCTGAAGTGCATTCTGACCCTTAGCCTTGGGTTCAGGCAGGCCAGCTGACCCTAAGCCACCGATTCGCAATTACTGCAAGAGGTTGTGGGTCACAGGCAGGCCCGTTTGACCCCCCTGTGGATTGTTGCGAAGTAACTGTGTCGATTACAGACTGCGCTATTGCAGCAAGCGCTGTACGGATTATGAAGAGATTTGTCGGGTGGTGGGAATGAAATCGCTAATAACCTGTACTCCACTCTGTTGATCGTTTTGTCCGCCTTACCTTCTTTCTCCTGAAGGCTTTAGTAAGCATGGTACAAGAAGTGGAATTGAAGTCTTATACCAGTAATCTTCTTACATTACCTCGAAGACCATCGTAAATTCTATCCACTTTGCATAGCATTTATTATTTATAGCTGCGATCATCAGGAATTTCATGATTCCAAACAGTTTTTCTGGCTTTTACGTATACATCTGTGAGGAAAATTATTCTTTTGAATTATGTTAAATCAGGATTATATTTCATGCATGCAGAGAGGGCGAATAACTACTATATTGTATCCAATTTATTTCCAATAAAAAAAAAAAAATTCATACATTTCCAAAATATCTTTTCTCTATTTACGGATTATCAATATGGACCATTTAAATAATACAACGCATACCTAAATCCACATGATAGTTAATAGTTAAGATTTGTCGGTTAATCATTTATTCGAATAATCCAAAGAAAAAAATATATTACCAACAAAACTGATTAAATGATATATACACAAAACATCACATATCAAAAATACGGATAAATGTTTTGTTGTTAGATGATAAAATACAAATGAACTATTTCAGAAATTGCAACTTTTAAGCTGGAGTGGATCATTCGGTATTAGTTCTTAAACCAAGATATGAGTATCCATCCATCATTTTTCTAAATCTGGGTTCTAAATTTTTTCTGGGTTAGGATTTCATTTATTATTATGTGCACTACTGAAACAATCACGTGCCGGAACTAGGCAGGAGTAAAGGAGGGGACACTAGACCTGAGTGGCAGAATTTTAGAGTGCGACGAAGTTTGAGCGAAATTTTATTTTAGGGTTAAGAAAAAAATATTTGTTTATACTTTTTGATTGTTTTAACCTTAATCCAGTCAATAAAATGATTGAATTGATATATCAAAGTTATGAGATGATGATATTTATTTCGAAATATATCACCTAAAATACTGCTATAAAACAATTGGCTTTTATTTAGGGGAGAGGGGTGAAACATGGGTATTAAGCTTATCTTCATTGCAAAAATCCTAGTTTCGGCACTGAATAAACACTTAATTAAACGGTTAATCTATTTTATTTGCGTGCTATGAACATGGACCTTTTTATTTTTAAAATGCAGTGAAAAATCATAAAATATTCACAGCCTGAATAAAGAAAGATCGGTGTTATGTATTGATAATTAAATCATTTTTAATTTTAAAAATTATTTTTAAAATAAAATAAAAACATTTTCTCAAAAAAAAAACAAATAATAAACAATAGTTGTTTTCGAAACGTTCAAATAAACTCATTTATTCAAAAATATAAAACATAAAGGGTTAGCTTTAAAAAGCACTAATTCGGCAAGATTTCTGAAAACTAGATTTAAAAATTAGGCTAACTAAACGGGCAATTGCATTATATTTAGCCTTCCATTGTAAATTATTGTTGATTATTGTTAACTCAATGAATGGTGTGCTAATTTAAAATCTAATAGGAATGCTCGTTTCTTATTTCTCTGTAAAAGCTGCGAGGACAATTTCAAGGTTGGTTATGGCTGAATAAACTTTTAATTTCAATCGTGTAAATTAAAACGATCAAAAACTAACTTGTTTAAACATGATATTTTTAGTGCTTTGACATTTTTTATTTATTTTTATTATACATTGTTTAACGTTAGATCTCTAGATGACCATAAATTACATCAAATGAGATGTTAATAAAATTTAATTCCTCTATGTCACAAACACATATCAGTCAATTTGCTAAATTCTTCTAAGGGCCATCTACGTCTATTGTAAAATTAGTTGGGTGAGCTTTATAAATAATTGCTAAACTGCATTATCTTATTAAACAATTATTTAAAATATATTAGTTTAGCAATAACCAAGCCACCAATTTTATTACTCCAGCTTTTAATTTTTGATTCTCCAGTAAAATACTAGAATATATTTTTTTTATATATATATATTTTTTATTTACTTTTTTTTAAGCTGGTGTCAGACGATGATCGAATTTATTAACTATAAATGTCCTTAAATTTAAATACAAACATAAATCTTGTTGATATGTTACTTTTTTTATTTGTGATTTAATATCAGTAGAGATATTGGTATATTTCTGCTCTGAACGTAGACCCATGAGTAAATGAAAAAATGAATATAAAATAATTTTTAAAGCCTCATTTCCTTGAATTAAATACCCTACTGAAATAAAAATCTCTTCAATAAATACTAGTGTTCTATTAATTTTATTAAATATTTATAAATTAAATATTAAATAATATATTTCTTTATTTCAATACATTTTGTTTTTTCATTTGATTTTTGCCTGTTTTTAAAAACAAATAGCATCATTTCTGCTTTGCGTATTGCTTATTCCTTGTTTATATTCTCTCTATTTTTTCTTTTCAAAGTAAACCGTTGTTTGTTTTACATTATGTACCTTATTTTCTTAATGCTTCAGTATTATCATTATTTTCTGAATCTATTTATTGATCTGTATGACTATTAAATTAAAATTAGGATCATTATTCTTAAAAAAAAAACTACCTATAGTAAAAACGATTTTGAGAAAGGAGATCGTCAAATGTTTCCTCAAGATTTTCTTCAAACGATAATTAAGTCTATAAAAATGATTTATTGTGTATAACAAGGAATCTAAACTTAATCTGTTACAAAATATTGAGGAAGGATTTGAACGGTTGTTCATTCAAGTAATTTGTAGGTCATGTGCGGCAGGTCGTGTGTCACAGGTGGTTCCTGTAGTGGCAGAACCACATTCTCCAGGAGTGTGGTTTGTTCCAGTAACTGTAGTATATTGTCATAGCACACTGAGAAGGAATTGGGGGTGATTTCCTTTCGATATTCTTTAGTCGGTTTCGGCTTCGGAGAGGGCAGAACTTAATTAATTAATTCTTGGTAGATTAAATTAAATCGCGAAATTCTGAATTAGATATAGCATTAATTTAAAACAAAATAATAAAAAAATTGGAGCCCTTTCTTACCTAACTGCAACATAATTTATAGTTATTATTGTAAATGTGGTATATTGTCGTTCCGAAATGTGAAATCAATACAAATGTGAAAATCAATACTTATGTGGAGATCAAAAAAACTATCGCATTCTTATCTGTATAAGGTCCAATTTCCATTATTTAAAATTTTTTTGTTGGTGCATTTCTTTTATTTTATAGTTTGATGTGTAATTATTGTTTTACCTTTATAATAATATTATAATATCCGTTACTTTAACATGCAAGTTTCAGAAATAAAGACGTTTTCCGTAAAAATGCAACTGAAATTTTCTGTATCAGCCGAAATACTATCGAAAAACAACAAAAAAAAATCGAATTTTTCACATTCGTAAGTTTGAGATTGGAACCGACGATTTAATTGCTCCTGCATATGGCATATTTCAGTAATTGTCAATCAAAAATTTAAAAAAAAAATTTATAAACACACTAGTCACACATTAGTGTTATTAATATTTTAATTAATATTATCCTTTAAAATAGAATTATGAAAATATATTATTAAATTGAGATAACATGTTTATATTTCTATTGAATTAAATTATATTTTCCAATGTATCAATTCCAATAGTGTCATATAAAATTGCTTGGTTGAGCAATAGTAAAAGTAATTTAATTGGCCACAAGGTGTGCGGCTTGCAGCTTGCAATATCGTCGAACGAGGGGAGGGAGGGATAGAGGATGAGGTGGGAAAATAAGACAAGTTTCGCAACTGAAATGAGAATCTTCTGGTTCGGTTGGACAGGAAAAATAAGACAACAGCAATTCTCACGTTGACTTTAATCAGTAGAGAGGAGATTGTTTCATTCTGAAATACTTCAATGCACAATTCTGATGCATCTCAAACTCCTGTAGAATATAATGAAATTGATAATCGGAAACTAATCTATGCCAGAACTGTTCGAGTTAATTTGAGGAAAATATTATCTCCAATCCGCTTTTATGAAAATAAGATTATTATTAACAAATTGATCATATTCCTTTATTTTTTGTTCGATTTAGTTAGATTTCAACTATGAGCATGGTATTTTGGCATATTTGGCCATATATATATATATATATATATATATATATATATATATATATATATATATATATATATATATATTGGCCAAATATATTTGGCACTATATTGCTTCGATTGGCAGTATTAAACAACAGAAAGAGATTAATTACCTAATAGAATGGAAATCATAAGATTACATTATTTTAGTCCATATATTACCTTTATTTATTTTTTTTGTAACATCTATTTACCAAGAAATCAATGTACACAATTGTTGTGTCTGTGATGATTATTTAATTTGCAGATTCTGTCTTTCCTTTTGTTTAATTTTTCAAAAATTATATTTTGCTACCTTTTAGGATAATAAGTAATATTGTATAATATTTTAGTATGCATATATATGGCATTTAAACAACAAAAATAAACAAAGAAGGAAAAGTTGTAAATAAAAATAAAAGTACCTAACAACAATCAACCATCAACATGATCCGAATCCCTTCATATGTGGGGTGCAATGCATGACGTTCAGGAGAAACTAGAACTGGCTAAACTTGAAGGCGAAATAAATGAAAAAAAAAACTTCGGTCACATTTATGTCACAGACCAATAATAAGACCAAATCACAAATGATCTCAGTTACATAATTTTTTCTCATGATCTATCCTTTCGGAAGCATACTTATCAATCATTATTTGTTAAACTTTTTAATTACATGATCTAGAAAAAAAACAAACATGAAATACTGATTTCTCACTTGCTAGTGATATCACAACCCAGAGGTACTCAAACAGTAAGCTATAAATTGTGAACTATTTTTGGGGGAGGTTCTAAATCTAGAGCTGATGAGAAAGAATAGATGGGTATGTTCGATATTCATATGAAGAAAAAAAATGATTGCAAGTCACCTAACAGGAACATTTTAATAGTGTCACTGGTGCTCACTCCCTCAATGCCCACTCCCTAGAATTTTTTAAAAGCTACGCCAAAGTGAAGGAAAAGAGAAATTCCGTTCTACTTTGAGACCAGAGGCAACATTTTTCAATATGGATAACCTTCCTCTTTTTTTCTGTTCTAGATCTCCCTCCAGTTTAGTTTAGAGAACGATTATGTCTTCAAATCCTTGAAGTATTTCAACCTCTCTTCCTTGCTCATTAATTTTCCAATATAGATAAGTAAATTTTAATCAAACTTTGTGCATTGAGTGAAGTTTGATAGTAAGTTGTTGAAAATATTTTTGAGTTACTCTCTTTCAAAAGCTTACTTAGATTTGTGTGAATGAAAGGCTGAAACATGAATGAAAGGCTCCCTGCTTCTCATTCTCTGAAAATTCTCTGAGAATCCTGGATACCTCATCCCCATCCGATCTTCCTCATATTGAATTCCTTGTCGTTGAAATTTCCTCCAATGCACATCCTCTCCTACACACTGTGGTATATCGCCCTCCTCTGGTTCCTTTCGACTCATCCTTTGAATCAACTCTCTACAATTATGTTCCTCTCTACAACAATATAATAATTTCCGGTGATTTTAATACCAATCTCCTATCTGATTCCAACGACAGACTCTACCTTGAAAATCTCTTTTTCTCCCTCCATCTCTTCATCGTCCCATTTTCTCCCACCCATCACACTTGCCGGTCCGACACCTGGTTGGATCTGCATGTCATCGATTCAGAACGTAATCTCCTTTCCTTTTCTCAACTACCTGTCCCATTTCTGTCCTCTCACGACTTAATCCAAATATCCTACAATATCGAAACTCCTACGATCCTCCCTAAAACCATAACTTTCCGTAACCTAGACGCCCTCACACATGAAAATATTTTACCTGACCTTGAAACGCTGCAGTGGAATGAAATATATTCCTGTTCTTCCATTGATTCCATGGTCGATACCCTCACCTCTAATCTCATCCACATCCTTGATACCCATGCCCCACTCAAAACCTCTACTTTCCGTCGGCCGCCTGCTCCTTGGATGTGTCAACAAATTAAAGATATGCAAAGAAGGCGTGAGGCAGCCCGTAGACGCTTTAGACGCACTAGGCTAGCAGACGACTACCAAGCGTTTAGGGTACTCCGCAATTTGACACAGGCAACTGTTAGGAGAGCGAAATCCAATCACTATCATGAAGCCCTCTCCTCTGCTCCCAATGCTAAATCAAAATGGCAACTCCTTCGCAAACTCTCCCTTTGTAAATCCTCTCCCTCACCATTCTTCCCAGTTTCACCCGATGAATTAAATTCATACTTTTCATCAGCCTCCTCTAACACTCCTCCAACTCCTCCTTCCTGCTTTTCCTTAGTTCCATCATTCAACCCTGATAATTTTTATTTTTCCTACATCTCCCCTAGCGATATTATTTCATCCATAATGAAATCTCATACCAATTCCACTGGGCCTGATGGAATACCTGTTAAATTGTTAAAATTATGTCTCCCCGAAATCCTTCCAGTTCTTCACTTCATTTATAATTTCTCCCTCCAGAACTCAGTATTTCCTACCTCGTGGAAAAAAGCCTTAGTCCATCCTATTAACAAAATCTTCAATCCTATATCTCCTAAAGACTATCGCCCAATCTCCATCCTCTCTAACCTTTCCAAACCTCTAGAAAGAATAGTCCAATCACAAATATCAAACTTCCTTGAAAAGTCCAAACTACTTGATCCTCTCCAATCCGGCTTCCGTCCCAGTTTCTCCACACAATCCGCTCTAGTCAAAATCACAACTGACATACATACTGCTATGGACCGAAAAAAATTAACTGTATTAATACTCCTTGACTTTTCTAAAGCTTTTGATTCCCTGAACCATTCTATCCTTTTTACCAAATTAAAATCACTATCCTTTTCCAACAGCTCTATCCAATGGTTCAAATCTTTCCTTTCCGATCGGACTCAAGCAGTTACCATTCCTAATCAACCCCTATCTTCCTTTCTTACCTTGTCCTCAGGAGTAGCCCAAGGTTCGAGTATTTCCCCACTGCTTTTCAATACCTATATAAATGACCTTCCTAATTCAATCCACCACTGTTCCCACCACTTATACGCCGATGACTTCCAAATCTATTTATCCTTTCCTCCTTCTGAGCTATTAGTAGCGTTTGCCAGTATCCAGGAAGACCTAGATAGAATCAGTGCCTGGGCAAACCTGAACAGATTAAGTTTAAACGCTATGAAAACTCAGGCCATTGTCATAGGTTCCAATTCCCTCCTCAGATCCAATGACACCTTTTCTACTTTAATCCTAAATGATCACCCCGTCACGTTCAGCTCCTCAATCAAAAACTTGGGTATTACTATCGACCAAACCCTTTCCTGGAAACCCCACATTGCCCAAATTTCCCGACGGTCAATAAGTACCCTTAAATTATTCCATCGTTCTCGTCTTCTTCTCCCACAACCTACCCGCAAACTCCTTGTGTCCTCTATTATCTTTCCCCACTTTGACTACGGATGTGTGGTATACGGGGGCCTCTCGAATGTGCTCGAGGACAGATTGAAGCGGATCATGAACTGCTTTTTAAGATTTGTCTTCGGCACCTCGAGACGGGCCCATGTGTCCCACCTATACGGAGAGTTGGAGTGGCTCTTCCCCTGCAACCGTAGACAATATTTCCTCGGATCTTTTCTATACCAAACCATCACCACCCACCATCCTTCCTACATCTACAGCCTCCTACAATTCAAATCCTCGGTCCACGCACTGGAAACAAGATCTCGCCTTTCTGACCTCCATACTCCCTCCCACAGAACCAATACATTCGAACGCTCCTTCCTCGCCCGCTCCTCTACCCTTTGGAATT